>CM077909.1:72582058-73782058 GCA_039720435.1 Amazona ochrocephala | reverse complement strand
AAGTCCAGCTCTGCTGCAGCCTCCCCAGATCCTGCCTGCTGCTGCCACTGCCCAGGTTCATTTCTGGTTGTTGCCTCCACTGACACTAATTGCTCATGTTTGATATCTCTGCACTTCTGTCCCTTCCCTTCCTTACCCTTCCAGCTGAAGAAATAAATATCTTTATGCCCAAGTAGTCAGGTTTGTTCTTATTGCAGCCTCCCTCATCTTATTTACAGCACCAAGTAGTCAGGTTTCTCTTGCTATTTTCTCCTCATGGCTCCTTCCACCAGATACCGCTAAAGGAGCAGACACCCCCCTTCCACACACCCTTCAGCCCTCATTACAATGAACATTATTAATTCCCTTCAGAAACCAGAAGTTCTCTGGCCCTAGCTGGCAATGCTCCTGAAAGCAGGTGACAGAGGTGTGATACACTGCAATTTTCTAGAGACAGTATCGAGATGCAGAACACCTTGGGTTATACTGATGTAGTGCCTGCCCCTCTACTCTGCTCTTGTGAGACCTCACTTGGAGTATTGTGTGAAGTTCTGGCGTCCTCAACACAAGAAGGACATGGAACTGTTGGAACAAGTCCAGAGGAGGGCCACGAGGATGATCAGGGGACTGGAGCACCTCCTGTATGAAGATAGGCTGAAAAAATTGGGGCTGTTCAGCCTGCAGAAGAGAAGGCTGCGTGGAGACCTCATAGCAGCCTTCCAGTATCTCAAGGGGGTCCCTAGGGATGCTGGGGAGGGACTCATCATTAGGGACTGTGGTGAGAGGACAAGGAGTAACGGGTTCAAACTTAAACAGGGGAAGTTTAGATTGGATATGAGGAAGAAATTCTTTACTGTAAGGGTGGTGAGGCACTGTAATGGGTTGCCCAGGGAAGTTGTGAATGCTTCATTGCTGGCGGTGTTCAAGGCCGGGTTGGACATAGCCTTGGGTGGCATGGTTTCGTGGGAGGTGTCCCTGGGCATGGCAGGGGGGTTGGAACTCGATGATCTTAAGGTCCTTTTCAACCCTAACTATTCTATGTTTCTATGATTCTACGATTAAAGACTCATTAGAAAGTATTAGCCATAAATGCTTCAGCTTTTAAATAAGTTATTAAGCTGCTGAAGGAACAGAAAATTTTAAGTGCTACCCCCTTCCATTTTCAAAAACAAAAGGGGAAAAAAAAAAAGTCAAAAAAGAGCAGACCTCAGAAGAACAATCAGTATACCAGGTATACCTTCGTTATTACAGCTCCCAGCTTCCATCTCAGGCTCATCCTTTGGTTCAGGACCTCATGGTCATGGTATTCAGAGCTTACCTTTCGTAACTGTGATGCTCTGAAAATCCACAAATAAATTACTGTTTTGCAGAGGGAGTTTTTATAACACCTACCACCACACTCAAAAATTTCAGGCAAAGGTGTGGCAGCCTGACCCTGGCTGGATGCCTGGTGCCCACCCAGTCACTCTGTCACTGCCCTCCTCAGCTGGACAGGGGATAGAAAATACAACAAAAGGGTCGTGGGTAAAGGTGAGGGTAGGGAGAGATCATTCACCAATTACTGTCATGGGCAAAACAGACTTGACTTGAGGAAATTAGTTTAGTTTAATTATTTGGCTTCTTTTATTATTAATCAAACCAGAGTAGGTCAATGAGGAATAAAACCAAATCATACAAAACCTTCTCTCCACCCTTCCCTTCTTCCAGGGCTCAATTTCACTCCTGAATTCCCTAACTCCTCCCCCAGCAGCGGCACAGGAAGATGGGGAATGCGGACTGTGGTCAGTTCCTCACTCGCAGTCTCTGCTGCTAATTCTCCTCAGGGGATCACAAACTGTTCCATCGAGGGTCCCCTACAGGGTGCAGCCCTTCAGGAGCAGACAGCCACACTGTGGGTCCCCCACCAGGTCACAGGTCCTGCCAGCAAACCTGCTCCACTGTGGGCTGCTGTCTCCATGGGGCCACAGGTCCTGCCAGAAGCCTACTCCAGCATGGGCTTCCCACAGTGTCACAGTCTCCTTCAGGCCTCCCCTGCTCTGGCATCGGGTCCTCCCTAGGTTGCAGATGGATATCTGCTCCACCATGGACTGCAGGGGACAGCCTGCCTCCCCACGGTCTGCACCACAGGCTGCAGGAGAATCAGTCTCTGCTCTGGCACCTGGAGCACGTCCTCCCTCCTTCCTCACTGACCTTTGGGTCTGCAGGGCTGCTGCTCTCATGTATTCTCGCTCCTCTCTCCAGCTGCAGTTGCACACATGGTTTCTCCATCTTTACAAATATGCTGTCTCAGAGGTGCTACCACCATCGCTTACGGGCTCAGCCTTGGCCAGCAGTGGGTCTGTCTTGGTGCTGGCTACATTGGGTCCATGAGACTTGGGGAAGATTCCGGCATCTTCTCACAGAAGCCACCCCTGTAGCCCCTCTGCTACCAAAACCTTGCCACACAAAACCAATACATAAGCCTAGACTCTTTCTCCACACCCCCCTCCAAGCATGAACTAGGAAAAAAACTACTAGAGTGAAATAAATCCTTGTTCTGAGCATGAACTTTTGTTACTCAATTAAACTGTATTAAGGAAAAAATTGTTAATGGATACATTTTTCTGTTTCATGGTAAGTGGAACACCAATAAAGATACACAGGTAGGAGGAGAGAGAGAGAAGAAAAAGAAAGGCTACCTAGAGATAAGCTACATGGAAAGTTAAGCCACCACAGCAAATCAGTATGCTTTGCTGAATACTGATCACAGCAGGCTGAGTAATATGTTTCAGTTCCCAGGGTTATCTTTCAACAGTAACTTCTTTGGTGTTTACCCCTTAATGCATTTGTAAAAGCAGAAAAATTGGCCACATCATGCTGCTAGGTTCATCCTTCTTTAACAGTTACTGAAATAATGGATTTATGTGCTTCCCAGCATCCTCCCCACAATGCCCCCTCCGGGCAAACCAGCTCTGACATCCTTTATCAACAAATCCATTAAAGCTGTTCCCATGTTTTCCGCTTCCTAGAAGTGGAAAAGATTTTTCCTGTGACAGCCTCAGAAGCACCTTGCAGCTGTATTCACGTCTCACTTACCAACCTGATAATAACAGGCTAATGAATAATCAAAGCTTAGCTTCTTTAGGAGAATCAAGAGCCTGCATGGAACTGTGCATGAAGGAATGAAGGCTCTGCCATAAAGGTACTTATAACTTACTCTCCATTGTTAGCAATGGCTTCAAAACAAAAAGCTAAAACATTGTTTCAGAGTGAAATATTATTTCCCCACATTTAATAAAGGGGAGATAAAACATATCTCTTTGGTATGCAGATTTCCTGAGGGAAGACATGCATTAAGACTGATGTCTAGAAATAAAGATTAAATATTCATTTTGGACTGTAACATTCCAGGGTTATAAAACTGCAAAGAGAATGCATATAGTTGTTTTAAACTGAAAAAGAGAGAGGAAGGGAAGGGGGAAGGGGAGAGAGGGGAGAGGCGGGGAGAGGAAAGAGGAGAGAAGAAGAGGAAAGAGAGAGGGGAGGGGAGGGGAGGAAAAGAAAGGAAAAGAAAGGAAAAGAAAGGAAAAGAAAGGAAAAGAAAGGAAAAGAAAGGAAAAGAAAGGAAAAGAAAGGAAAAGAAAGGAAAAGAAAGGAAAAGAAAGGAAAAGAAAGGAAAAGAAAGGAAAAAAAGAAAGGAAAAGAAAGGAAAAGAAAGGAAAAGAAAGGAAAAGAAAGGAAAAGAAAGGAAAAGAAAGGAAAAGAAAGGAAAAGAAAGGAAAAGAAAGGAAAAGAAAGGAAAAGAAAGGAAAAGAAAGGAAAAGAAAGGAAAAGAAAGGAAAAGAAAGGAAAAGAAAGGAAAAGAAAGGAAAAGAAAGGAAAAGAAAGGAAAAGAAAGGAAAAGAAAGGAAAAGAAAGGAAAAGAAAGGAAAAGAAAGGAAAAGAAAGGAAAAGAAAGGAAAAGAAAGGAAAAGAAAGGAAAAGAAAGGAAAAGAAAGGAAAAGAAAGGAAAAGAAAGGAAAAGAAAGGAAAAGAAAGGAAAAGAAAGGAAAAGAAAGGAAAAGAAAGGAAAAGAAAGGAAAAGAAAGGAAAAGAAAGGAAAAGAAAGGAAAAGAAAGGAAAAGAAAGGAAAAGAAAGGAAAAGAAAGGAAAAGAAAAGAAAGGAAAAGAAAAGAAAGGAAAAGAAAGGAAAAGAAAGGAAAAGAAAGGAAAAGAAAGGAAAAGAAAGGAAAAGAAAGGAAAAGAAAGGAAAAGAAAGGAAAAGAAAGGAAAAGAAAGGAAAAGAAAGGAAAAGAAAGGAAAAGAAAGGAAAAGAAAGGAAAAGAAAGGAAAAGAAAAGAAAGGAAAAGAAAGGAAAAGAAAAGAAAGGAAAAGAAAGGAAAAGAAAAGAAAGGAAAAGAAAAGAAAGGAAAAGAAAAGAAAGGAAAAGAAAAGAAAGGAAAAGAAAAGAAAGGAAAAGAAAAGAAAGGAAAAGAAAAGAAAAGATGCAGTCTCTGTCCTAGAAATAAATGCATTTGACAACTACCTTTTGCATCTTAGCCAAAGAAGAATCAAAACAGGAAAGATGGGCAAAGAAGCTGGTTCTGTACTGCCCAGAAACCCTCCACTCCTCCACTGAGGATCACACTCCCCTGCAGCTACCAGGTGCTCTTGGCAGTGGATAAAAACCCAACCAATGCAGTTTAAAATAAATAATTTGGTACCAAAATGGAAAGAAACCTCACAAATGCTCCAGTCAAAGTTATTTATGCACTTCCATAAACCAGACTAGTACTGGGCACCCCAGCAGATTTTTATGACTCATGAAGTCGTTACTCAGCATTATACCCCTGGACTCTGAGTAACTGAATCCTGCATGACAAGCATCAGGATTAAAAGCTATCCCAGAAATCCTGAGTTCAGAGCAAAGAATCAACTCCAAAGGGACAGTGATGCTTCAGTGCCAATTACCACTGTCATCTTTTCAAACTAAAGAACACATTTCCTGTTAATAATGAGCTGAGCTAGCAGCATGTATTTTGTCTACACTGCTGTAAAGCATGAATCAAAATGGCAGGATGCATTAGGGAGGGTCTTGTTTCATACCATAGCCGGGAAAACATGGCCACACTCTAAGCTGGGGCTTCAAATACCTAGAATATATGGTTCTGTCTTCCTTTTAATACCACATTTTTATGTTCAGATGCGAGCAATTCACAGGCTAGTTTTTTAGACTGATACAGAAGCTCTCCTTAGTATTTCCCTCTATGACAGTAAAAAGAAGATAGGTCTTCCCAGGGAAGGAAAACGAAACTTCCTATTCCATATACTTTGCAATAGCACACTGCAAACATGTTGACTCAGAACCACAATGTCAAAACACAGTGAGAAAACAGGCAGATATGGGAAAACAGCAGCACATCACTTTTACTGGGTGTCATGTGCATCCCAGCTGCAAACATGCAGCAACTTCAAGTGCCTGAGCAACCTACCAATTCCAACAACAGCCTTTTCTGTTAACATCTACCAGACACACATCCACAAGGAATTAAAACGTTTCATCAAAGCTGATTTAGATCTAGAAGTCTCCTATTCTTCTTAGAATGTGAATTCAACAAATGTAAGGCTCTGACAACCAAGACATTATATCCCTGTGACTGGAACCTTCGTCCTTGAGCAATGACTAATACAACCATAACACACACACACTTTCATGGTCACCTATGCTGATAAAGAAGTGTATATCTTCTTTTGATTACATATTCTAGCACACCTGCAGTTTCCAACTTTGTCTCTCCAGCAAACCCTTCGCCTCTATCACCAAGATATCAGGTACACATACACATTCGGTTGCTCATCATTGGACTAACAGATTATGCGTATTTCAACCTAAAGCTGACCATTCCTGTGGCAAGTAGATCCCCCAGTCTGTGTCATGCTCAAGTAGGACCGCTGAAATGAGGCAAAGCAGTATGAGTGTCTTTCCTTTGCTAACACGCAATGAAGATCAATCTTTCCAAGAGCAACATGGCCCTATGAAGCAGGATTATCACAGTCCTAGCCCTTCTGAAACCCTTCCACAATACCTCTCTCCTGCGCAAGATGCAATGCACTGAGTATTAATGCAACCAAAGGGCTTCCAAGTAACTGCCACAGGCTACTGTGAAGGATCAGGGTTAAAGTAAAAGGGGTATATCAAACTTAAGGCACATCTTAGTTTTTGTTTTCTGAAATTAAACGGACTAAATTTAGTATTCTAGAAGGAAGAGTTGGAACCCTAGGTCTACATTAAACTTCATGTTTCCAGCCACTGAGCAGAAGAGGTGAGAGCTGGACCCCCGGGAAGAGTAGCAGGGAAGGACCGTGTGCATCCTTTACATTCCAGCCTGCGCAGCCATTCAGCTGAACGAGGTTGCTGGAAACTGCTGCTGAACTCACCTGCTGCCTGTCTCTTCCAGCCAGTCAGTAGGCTCTAGCCGAGCAACTTAAGTGTCAGCACCCTCTAGTGTAGTAGAACGCAGGGGATTTTAGAAGCTCCATTTTTAAGTGAGGAGTAAACACAAACTGCAGCTGCCAGCTGCGCTACAAGTACCATGCAGAAAGGGACGCCTGTTCCATGATTCAGAGGGAAAGGCTCACTGCCTTCAGGGAGTTCATGGCTTCGCCTCTGAGCTTAGGGGATGCTGTTTATTACACACCCAGTGGACCAGCCTGGTACTTGGTGACCTGATTTCTTTTCTGTCCAACTGAGCGGTTGGATGACCTTAAGTGACTCAAATCCAGCTCTATGCTTCAGCACCTCCCCTCTCCCACATTTTATCTAAGTCACTCAGGTAATATGTCTAGTCTCCTTTGTACAACATTGGAAGACCTAAGGATGAAAGGACTGTGCGATAGTCAAGCAATTAGCTACTGGAAACAAAAAGTAAATACTTCTGGAAGGAACAATCTAACGAACTAACATCTGTTAGTACATCACAGATAAAATGCACATACTCCCCGCTATGATTGTATGTAATTCCAAAACTATAGCATTCTTAAATTCTTCATACTAGTAACTCCTAACTCTTTTAAAGCATTATTTTATTTTATCATATTATGATGCTAGAAATGGAAAAATGTAATGGAGCCATTAAATCTCCTCCACACCTCTGTCCAAGTACGTGTCTTGCGAAGCAGGTTTTTATTTACAGTAAACGTGCTGTGTTTTTTTCAATCTACTTTTAAGTCTCTAAGAATGAAAGGCTTGAAAAATCCATTCTATGTCTTACTCATTTTGAGCTCTCCTTGATGATGCAGCTAATTAGCATCTCCTACTCACTATATACCCAAAGAATCAGAGGAATAAAGTTGTTGACTGTTAATTTTAGCTACACAATGAGTACACAGGCTTTTACAATTTTCCCTTCAATATAAATATGAATTCTTCAAAGACCTTCATGTTTCCTTGTCATTTTTATAATGCATTACCAAACCTTTTCTTGTAGGGAGGTGAACAAACTCAATATGTTAGACAAGGTTGTCTACAGGTACCTACAGATAGATCATAAATTTCTGCTTCAAAAAGCAGGAGTAACCTCTGACTTTTAGACAAAAATATGACACTGAAGACTGTTGGGAAAAGCTGTACAAAGAGTTTAATTGCTAGCTCAACTGCTTAAAAAAATCAGAGTGCTTTGGAGGTGGATGTGAACCAAGGTGGACCTGAAGCTGTTCAGCTGGCCTAAGGAAAAGTGATATGATCTATTTTCCCTTTTAAGCACTGTAAAGTGAATGAGAAACAAGTCAAATATAAAAAAAAAAAAATCACAAGAGGAAACATAAATGCATGACTCTAAGGACTCAAAAAGCAAAAACTTCTTTTTCTAGCAAGAAATAATGTTCCCAAAGAAAGGTCAGAAGCAGTAACTCCACAACCCAAACTATGGGCTTCAACTCCCAGTCCTCCCACGAAGAAGTCAGCACTTCTATATTCAGAACAACAACATGCAAAAAATTTGGCATTAAACTTAGCATGTACAAAAGAACAATGCTATTTAAGCAGTAATTAAAACTGTCCAGAGAGGAAAGGAGGAATATGTTCCCAGGCTAGACAAGCTTTCCTTGGTATCTGGACAGGAAAGAAAGGTAATTGCTTTAATCATCCACTTCAGAGGATGGCAGTAAAAGCATTCACCGGCCTTGATTTGCACTGCAGTTACAGGCATCACAGCTTAGACAAAGTTATTTTCCACATAGCTTCTGCTGTGAATATAGTACCAGGCACACCTATTTCTAGCTTCACTGTATCAGTGATTGACATTTGAAGCCAACACGCAGACAATTAGTAACAGGCGTACGTGCAAATTCTTCTCTTTCTGTATCTAACATTAGCCTTCCTCAGGGAAGGTCTGCTCCTGCTTGCAATAGAAGAGATTCTTGGGGAACTAATTATCAGTACCAGGATTCACATTCTGATTTGGACACCTTCTCTTTGTAACACCAGCCTGACTCACTAGCACACAAGGACTTAACTCCCAGTGGCTAACAGGGAGGCAGCTGACCTTTCCAAGTACTGTTCCTAACACTGCCTGCAACCCATATTGCTTCTGACTATAAAATTGCTTCTATAAACCCAGTGTTATAACCCAGCAGGGACCCTTGAACCAGTTTCTGAGGAGGCAGGACAAATAAATACATTTTCTAAAATACAACATGGCCCACATATTTACAAGCATGTCAGGAAATGGTGCGGACATCTATGCAACATCTATGTATGAATTTCGATTTGTATCTTTGGAAGAAAAGCCAGGATGCAGACAGGGTGGAAAGCATCACAATGTACTTGCTTCACCCGTACTTCTGGACAACTGAAAAACTAGGATCATCAGATGCATCCCACAGTGTACCTGCACTGCAGAACAGACATATCTACCGAGATCATTTCCATCAATACAAATGTGAAGTATTTGTGAAAGGATCAACAGAACAAAGAAATATTTTCAGCAGGCTGCTCAGCAGCACAAGCCAGAACTATAAATTCCTGGAATGAATGAGTGACTACAGTCACCAGTTAATTATCTGAAAACTACCACTTTGCTATCAAAACACAAAAAACCTGTATGGGAGGAAATTCACTATCAACTATTCTTAGCATGTTCAAATACTTGAATTTACCTCTGCCACATCTGCTTCTTTCTCTCCCAATTTGGAAGAAGCTCCACTTGTCTTCTTGTCACCATGCTGTTAAACAGAGAAAATAAGTGTGTAGTTATTAAGATCTTACAGTATACCTTCTATGTAGAAAAATTCCCAAACATCTTAGTGCATGTATGATGACTTCAACCTACCACAATACAACAGAAGAGAACATCGTAAGTTTTCCTTCTTACTAATGGGCAGGACTTCTAAATGACCTGCTGGATATCTTCAAGCAAAATCACAGTTATAAAGTCATGCCAGGACAGTACATGTAACGTGACTGCTCCTGTGACAAGTTCTGGAAGATATTAAGCTTATCACTCTTTGCTCACCAGCACAGCACTCTTCAAGACTGGCTTTAGAAACACTGCCAGTCCCACCAGTCTCAGCAGAAACTGAACATCTCTCAGAGAGACCAACATGATACATGCTATCATGAGCACTCCACCACCTGCTTAGGCACATTAGAATGCTCATTATGCCCAGCCTTCTTTACCTGGAAGAAAGCTGTTACTATTATCTCCAGAATTCTGCTGCTGATATGCAAGAAATAAATGCTGTAGCAGTGTAGACACAGGTACACATTAGGAAATACAGTTCTGCTATATCTCCCAAACCTCCTGCATCTTACATCCCCTCCAGGACTTTACACCTCTGCTTCCATCCAGCCTTATGTGCAATCCCATCTGCTGCCCACGTGCAGCAGTGTACAGAAGAACAGTTTGTTCAGCATGCACGCTGGCATCCAGCGCATGTTTTACTTGCTGCACCTCTGGAGAGTGGTGAATATGGCCCCTCAAAAAACCTTTTTCAAAAGCAAATTGTTTAGTCTTTAGAATAGTAAAAAAGTAAAAAGTGAAACATTTTACCATGAACACAGAAGTCGCTGTTACCTAATATCTCAGCTAGTGTTAACTTCCAAAAGCAACTGAGACATCTGGGAATGAGGATTCATGTCCAGTTTGTTTTGTTAAGTAAATAGAGGAGATGATTGGAGACCCATTTATTCCCTTCTGTTTCAGGGATTAAGCAGCAGGAGGCAAAGTTTGCTAACCCACTAATGTAATGAGTTTGTACAGATTTTTCTTTACACGGCTACAGGGAGAAAGTAATGATCCATGTATGACTGCACTATCTTCAACAGGAAGATGTTCCAGTATATCAGCAGACATGCTGGGAAAATACTATAGCTGAATGAACAAGTAAGACTCAAAAAAAACCAGCTTGTGTCCAATCTGTTTCCACGATTTTGGTCTACAACAACGTTTTCAAAAATTGTTTTAGACAACCTCTAACAATTCAAGTTTTTAAAATCAGTTTGGGCATGAGTAAGATACTTGACAAGTTTTAAAATCAAAAACACTATTCTCAAATTCCAATTGTGCCTCTTCAGAAAAGCAATCCTTGTAGGTTGTTGTTTCATATAAGAAAAGAATTGACTCGGTGTCCAGTAACAGCACTTTCAGTATAGATACAATTAGCCCCATTATCTGCACTTTTTACTGATACAATAAAAGCACACACCACACACATACCTCTGAAAGCAACGTCAATAAGTGTGTTCTTGCTTACAGAGTGGTAACTCCAGAGCCAGCACTGCTACACACTCAGGAGTCACAGCTTTTGCCCAGCAAAACTTAGTTGTGTGGACCAGCTCCCTTTCTAAACAGATACCTTTGGCACAAAGTGCTACCTAGATTCAGCTACAAAAACAAGTATGCCTTTCTGTACCCTGCACATATTTTATTGCTTTTATTCATTTGCTTCGTCAACTTTGGGCATAGCTTTAAAAGCAGCCACACCACTTAAAGCTTTAGATTTTTTTTTCTTTTGCTAAAACAACTCACGGAATGCAGAAGTCTTACCTACTTCCCACAGAGTGTGCCAGGCTTTTACCAGGGCCAAATCTGGCATTACCCTTTCTTCCTAATCCATCTCCTTCTCTTCACACCAAGGAAACCCAAACTAGACAGGACCACAGCATCAACAGGGACTCCAGTCTCAAGACTACCAAGAGGATTACAACTCTGTGTCCCAGCGAGTCACAGATAGAGCTCAGAGCGTGCCCCCTTGGGCGCCGGGACTTCTGTGTTTGCCTGCCTCAGCATTCACTTTTCCTCTTTTCCCATCCTCAGACTCGACAGTGAGGCACAGCCGTCTATGTTGCCTGCAGAGGGCAGGACAAGGGGGCTAGCCGCATTCCCTCAACCAGGGTATCAAAGCCATGGCCCAGAAGGACCTCAGAGCAGCTTCAGTGGCCAGAGAGGACAAGGAACAGACCAGGACAATGGCCACAACTTTACTACTCCTAAATTCAAGTCAGAGAGATTAAATGCATGCTGTCTTCCCTCTAGAAGGCTGTGCCAAGTAACACCTACAACAACGAGGCTGTGACTTAAAGGCCAAATACTGTTTATCACACATGGCCCGATCAAAGTAATTTTCTATCCAGTAAGTTGGAGTCATGCACTGTGTGCACATTCAGCACTGATACTCTCTGGACTCAGATAATAAAGCAGCCTATGAAAGTATTATCTCACTTTAAAGTCTGCTATCCCAAGGAGGTAACCTGAGAATGCAACTTCCTAAGAAACCCTCTGAGAAGACCACGCTGGTTCCCTGAACAGCTGATGCTTGAGACATAAAGCGACCGTTTCAAAAGTGCCTTTCAGCAGCTCTTTTCTGCTCTGTATTTCCAAGCTTTGAACCTTCTACTGAAAAAAAAATAAAATAATAAAAGCAAATCAATCAATCTGCTTAGCAAGAGACTAGGCAAGCTCAGGTTTTCCAGGCCAGTATGCATCCACCACTCTTTTACCTTCTCAAGTGGATGACAGAGTTAACTTTTCCTTTGGGCACTCTTTCCTTTTTCCACTCATCTTTCCTTACATTGCCAAAGAAACATATCCATAACCAAGTCAGAGGACAGGAGCAGCTTCAGGTCTGTCACACAGACAGTGGGCATACAGTTGAAGTTACATTTCTAGTTCAACTAAGGAACTAAAAACAATTCCTTACAGCTGTTAAGTTGGCCCAAAATATCTTCCATCTTTACTAACTAAAACTGAAACACATAAACCCGCTCACAATCACAGGTTCAGAAGATACAAAGAAGTATCATGAACCAGAACATTTATCCTGAGATATCCATCCTATTCAACAGCGCACAAAAATGTCATGACACTACTGTTTTACAGACACAACTTTAACTTCTTATTCAAAGAGCGTTCATAAACTAGAAAGAAACTGGCCTCGGTGAAAAGCACAGGGCAAATTTCTAAAAACTGAATACCCAACTACATTCTCAGCCCACGCTTACACAAATCAGACCACAACTAAAGGTCTTGCATCAAGAAATTCCTACTAAACCTCAGGAGCCCCATAAGCATAAATGAACTTTTGGTTCAAAGCCATTGAGCAGCATCTCAGAGGACTGCAGTGACAACATGCTCAGTCACTGGGTGAAAAGGGAAGCCTCCTTGCAAGACTCTCAGATGAAGTCAACCAACTTTGCATTGCAGATGTTAAAGGAGATGTATCATTTCATGTAGAGAGGAATCTGACCTATTGTTTTCAGTTGAAACTGAGAATGCAGCAGAGATCATTGATGCTGCTCAGGAGACTGCCAAACGGAAAGAGGTGCCAGGGGAACTACAATCAAGCAATGCAAGGAATGGAAAGGTGAAACCTAGATTCTTATTACAGCCATCCTGTTCTGCTTTAAATATACAAGCCAGTAAAAACCTTGGTAGAGAGACAAGTGAATCTTTTTTGCGCCTGTTCCTCTCTCTCACCTTTTCTGCTTTCCTTACTCATCCTTTAGAAAGGTCTCCCAGGCAGAAACTGTCCTGTGTGATACATGCACATTGGGCCAGAGCAGGCTGCAGTCCCACATGGAGGCCTGCAGGTGCTATTCTGGTGCCAAAAATGTAACCACGGGTTTACAACAGAGCATGCGGGTCACTGGTTTCCTTACCTGATCACAGATAGTACACTGTCTTAGCATCTTTTTGTGCATTGGATTCAGTGACCAGGACAACCGAGGCCTTTAACATTCATGTCATCACTTAACGCAGCAATTCCCAAACATTCCTCCTTGTCACCTGGTGTCCACCACCACACTGTATCACTGATTTGACTTGACACAACAAATAACACTCAAAAACGTTTCTAAACACCTATCCAAGCTACTTACAGCAATTTAAAAGTAGAGTTATAAATTTAACAGATACCATCTACCTGACTATATATTCAGGACATACATTATGTTTTTGTGAAATCCACCTTACACAGCACATACTTTCTATAAAACTTCAACAGAATGCAAACTTTTGTTTCACTACTCTGTAGAGAGACCAACTGTTTTCCGCATATGACTACTAAACTATAAAGAAGACTCCCAACAGCAATTGCAGGTTTGTAATGACTAACGACCTAAATCCAGCCAAAACACGTAGTTTACTCAGGGAGAATCTAGCAAGCGACAACTATTCCTGGCAACTCCACTACCTACCTGCAGTTAAGAATATGTTGCTGAGAACAGGCACACTACGAAAGTTTTTCCAAAGCAGAAATAATCCCATCAAAATTCTGCCTTATGTCACGCATTGCTGTGCTTTGACCGAGTGGTGCAGTTTTCGTCAGCTAGCAAGCTCTGCCTTACTTCAGAAGATGACAGAAACTGCCAAATCCCTGATTTTTCAGCGTCACTTACACAAGACCGCGGCGGGATGATGGAAGTACATCCAGAGTACACTACGTTCTCATCTGATCTGAAATTCTCCTACGCGAATGCTTTGAAAAGAAAAGACGCGCTGATGTGCCTCCTGTCACCGTAAAATCCTTTCCTAAGCCTTAAAGCCAGAGAGGGGAGGCCGCCCGCCGGCGCGGCGCGCCGCCGTCCCCTTCTCTCCCCCGGGGGTGGCCCAGGCTCCCCGCCCGTCCCGCCGCACCCCTGCATTTACCGTGGCGTACCACCACCGCGCGAAAGCCATGGCGCTCCCTCTGCTCGCGGCTCCCTGCCGCCCGGCTCGGCTAGTCAAGGCCTGGGCCGCACCCCGCCCCAGCAGCCGCCTCCACCCCAGGGCGGCACCGCCGCGGCAGCGGCCTCCCACTGCCGAGCCCTTCGGCACCAGGGCGGCGCCCGCGCCCCGCCGAGCCCGTGGGGTAGCCCGGGTAGCGCCCCGGGGCTCGCCATTGCCATCCCCCTAGCGCCCCGGGGGCTACAGCCACCCGCCCCGCCGGCCGAGCCCCGCCTTACCGCGGCGGGGGGCGGCTGCCTCCCCGTCCCGGGCTGAGACATAGCGACGGGACTCCCTGCCGCCTGCCCCGGTGCTGCTCCGGGCCACGGAGAAGCGAGGGTCGGCCGGCCAAGAGGGGAGAGCGACCGATCTGGGGGCGCGGCGATCCCAGTCCCACAGCTTTCTGGGGCGGCGGCGGATCCTCCCCTTCCTGCCGGGACCGGGGGGGGGGCCGCGGGAGGAAGAGGGCTGAGGCTCGCGGCAGTAGCTTGGGTCTGGAGAAGGCAGCGGGCGTGCGCCCGACTCGCAAGCGCCGGGGCAGGGGAACGCTCAGCCGAAACTAGAGTGGCTTTTCTTGAATAGAGGAGGTCTGGGGCGAGGGGGGAGATGGACAGATCCTTTTCTTTCGCTGTGAAAGGCTTTCCCATTGGAAGAGCGTTGGGTATGGACACCGACCCTCAGCTGGAGGTTGGCGCTGAGGCAGCTCCTGTCAAGAGATCCTGCCTCCAAGGCTTCCCCTCAGATGGAGCCGGGCGGTGGGTGTGTGAGTGCTCTGTCATCCCGGCTCCTCTGCCAGCCTCCAGCCTTTGCCAGAGCCTCGGCCTGAACGCACACTAAAGGAAGGGAACATCTTCACACCTTCCTGCAAAACCATGCCCTTGGTTTTGAAGTTGGTCATACATCCTGTGGGATGCTGTGGTAGTAATGCCCATGTTTAGGGGATTTAGCGTACCTAGGGTTGTTAAATGTAAAGGCTTTCCAGGTCTGATGATGCAAATGTCTCTATGTAAGTCTGCACAAATGAGGCGTGTGGGGTGTAGTGACGGCTCTTCCAAACTACTGCAGGAACAGGTCATGGTCAGTCAGAGCTGAAAGAATCATAGATTCATAGGATGCTTTGTGTTAGAAGGGACCTCAAAGCTCATCCAGTTCCAATCCCCTGCCATAGGCTGGGACACCTCCTACTAGACCAGGTTGCTCCATGCCCTGTTCAACCTGGCCTTGAAAACTGCCAGGGATGGGGCAGCCACAGCTTCTCTGTGCAGCCTGTGCCAGGGCCTCAGCACCCTCTCAGGGAAGAACTTCTGCCTAAGATCTCATCTCAGTCTCCCCTCTGGCATGTTAAAGCCATTCCCCCTTGTCCTGCCCCCAAAGGTCCTTGTCCAGAGCCCCTCTTCAGCTTTCCTGTAGCCTCTTTAAGCACTGGCAGCTGCTCTAAGGTCTCCCCTTAAGGAGCCTTCTCTTCTCCAGGCTGAACACGCCCAGCTCCCTCAGCCTGTCTCCAGACAGAGCTGCTCCAGCCCTCGCAGCATCTCGGTGGCCTCCTCTGGACTCACTCCAACAGCTCCACATCTCTCTTGTGTTGTTGCCCCAGGGCGGGACACAGGACTGCAGGGGGGTCTCCCCAGAGCACAGTAGAGGAGGAGCATCACCTCCCTCGACCTGCTGCTCATGCTCTGGGGATGCAGCCCAGCACACAGGGGGGTTCTGAGCCCAAGCGTGCACTGAAGCTGGGTCATAGGAAGCTTCTCATCAACCAACACTCCCAAATCCTTCTCAGGAAGGAAGATGAAGCACATCCAAGCCGCCATGACCAAAACCTGGAAAATACTGTCTGAGCAGGAATGGTGCAATCCTGAGCCTGGTTTGGCCAAGTCTCCTGTTCATGTGGATATGTAGCTGGAATGAAAAATTCATCGTTTACCAGCAGCGGTTCTCTGAGGCCACTTCAGTAAAGAAACAATGTGATTATGGTGGCGTGACAAATATTCTTGAAGCGTTATGGCAAGAATGATGAATTATAACATAAGACAACCTCCAGTGAAAGAGGTTCAAAATGCGATAGATGACTTGCTGCCTGTAGGTACTTAGACATAGGTTGCATGCAGGAATTGGCACAGTTCATCAGTTTTGTCCTGCCCAGGTCTTGTTTATGCACAGTTTAAGTAAAATAAAAAGGTGTTTGGGTTGTTCTGTGCTAGAGAATCCCAAGTTTAGGTTGGTTAGGTGGAAAAGCCATTGGATGAGCTATATTACTCTGAGGAGGTAACAGCAGCAGTGGTTCCTGGACATGAGCATGGGCGAGGAGAATGTGTCTATCAGCAGAAGGAAGCAAAAATGTCTGAGTCTTCAGCGAGTGCTCACCACCTAAGCAGCTACTCCCTGCTTCCTGTGGTGAAGAGGCAGGAGGGCAAGCCACTTAGTGGAAAGTCTGTAAAGCCAATTAGTGCTTGTGCACTTTCCCGTCAGACAGAAAGGAGACGAGTGGACCCCTTGAGGCCTTGGGGATTGTCTTTAATCTCCAGAGACGAAGGATGGTTCAGGTGTGTCATATGCCTAAAGCAGTCACTGCTCTTCCTTGTGATTAGCTATGTGTAGATTTACAGCTAGTCTCTGAAGTATTGCAGCCTGTGATGTGTCTGGGGTTTGCATTCCACTTGATGGGTCTCTTGCCTAAAACTTTCAGTACTCAGCCTTTCCCTGAGCTCTGCATTGTATCTGTTCATGGAAGTGTAAAGCAGTTACATGTGACCATCTTACAAGGATGTGCATCTAGGTAAGGTGCTCTGGAAGAGACCAAGGCAAGGGCCATATTTAATGCATGGCTTTCACGCAGGGCTATTGAGCGCTTTTTTATCTGCAGTCACTCTGACAGGTCTAACAGATTGTGCTGCATTCCTCAGCTACAGGCAGCAGGCCCTCCCTGCTGAGACAAAGCTCCAGGAAGCCTCCAGCAAGCTTTACTCTGCTCATTACTACGTGCCTGATGACCAGCAACTGGAGCTGACAGTAGCCGAAACTGTGGAGTCCACAGTAAATGAGGCAGTAGTACATGAAATCCTTGGTGATGTCAGTCTGTATCATGCTGGGCCAACGTTGAGGGCTCTGCTGATCCAGATGCACATTGTCAGTTCTAAGCTCTCCTAGTAGGAAGTTAGATGATGAATTAGATGAGTATTGATAAGCACTTGGTAGCTGCACGAAAGAGGAGAGCTGCCTGGACACTGCCTCCAGTTCTGCAGCCACTGTGTGCGTCTGCAGCAATTTGGAAAATGACTGGGCTCCAGCATTGCAATGAAATCTGGCTCTGGGTGAAGGGTTTGGCACTGTTGTTTCTATTAGAAGGCTCAGGTAATTTGCCACTGCTTTAAGAAACCATTGTTTATTGGCAATTTCTGCATATGCTCCATCCCTGGTGGTGTTCAAGGCCAGGTTGGACAGAGCCTCGAGTGTCATGGTTTAGTGGGAGGTGTCCCTCACGTGTCCCTGGTAGGGGATTGGAACTTGATGATCTTAAGGTCCCTTCCAACCTGACTATTCTATGATTCTATGATTTATAGAATATAAATAGAATAGAATAAATTCAATTGATAGAATAAATATATAAATAGAATATTGTTTTTAAACTTAACTAGTTTAGATTACTTTTATATGTAATGGAGGTAGACTGCACACGTTTACCAGAGGATGGAAAAGCAAGTACTCATTCCTCTTACAGAAGTGATCTCAACTGAAAAGTGCCAGAGTCAGGTCTTCAACTACTGCAGACCTAACCACCACCCCAGCAGTTTGCTCAGTTGGGTAAAGATTTTTGTGTTTGCTTGGAAGAGTTGCAAGTAATTATCCCAATCAGTCTGACTGTTCTTATCTTTAATTAGGAAAATCAGGCTTTTCTTGCAGCCTTCAGTAGCATACAGGTGTATAATTTTAAAGATACATTCTGTTTTCTGTTGCATTTTCTGCTTGACTCTTTCAGATCATCTGCAAGCGAATGAACCTGCTAAAGCCTGCAGAGATTTGACATGGCATTGGTAGGGGAGTTCTGCAGAGGGTTGACCAGAAACAGATGCAGGAGAGGATGAATACTCCAGACTTAGGCCTGTTCAATGCATATTGGTTGGAGCAACAGCAGGTGGCCACATTGGTTCTTTACTGTGATAATGTGTAATGCAAACAAGTATTTAAAATATTTTGTATGCTTTTAATACTCATTTAGAGTTATGGTTAATGGATATGTTAACATGTAATCGAAGTTATTTGGAGTCTAGGATTGGAATCTAGAATAGAAGACTCATCTTTCCCCACCATATTCCTGTCTCCAAAGGGCACCAGTTGATGTCAAATGCCTCTGAATAAAAAGATGCTCTAAGTTCTGGCAGAATCAGATGAAGTTTTTGCCAAGCATACATATTTTATTAGTATAGCTTGCATAACAGCACTACTGCAAGCTTATGAGTCATTCACCAAGTTTACAAAATAAAGTACATAATTTCTTGTGTAACTGGATTTTTATCTAGAGTAGTTAAAAAAGAAGTCTAAAACGAAGTATAAAAATGAGTCACAGAATCACAGAATCACAGAATAGTAAGGGCTGGAAAGGACCTCAAGATCATCGAGTTCCAACCCCCCCGCCATGGGCAGGGACACCTCCCACTAAACCATGCCATCCAAGGCTATGTCCAACCCCACCTTGAACGCCGCCAGGGATGAAGCATTCACAACCTCCCTGGGCAACCCATTCCAGGGCCTCACCACCCTCACAGTAAAGAATTTCTTCCTCAGATCCAAATTGAGTCAAGCAAGTTGTTTCTTTAATCTCTGGTTTACTGAGAAATTTGTCGCAAGTTTTCATTGTTCTCTTCCTCACAATACTAAAGTAATCAGGATTTACTTTTTTTCTTTTTTTTTTTTTTTTTTTAATTTGATGCGTGCAGTCCCACCCTGCTTCAACACACCAACAGTAACGAAGACAAATAACTGCATTTAATTTCTTCATCTACTGCTTTTATTCACAAAGTGTTCAGTTAATGGAAATTGGAGTTTTCAGTTATGGAAACCCTCTTTGTTGAAAAGAGTGAATAGTTTGATAAATCTTTGCTCTATAACTCAATAAGCAATAATTAAAATCCTTGCTGTTGAAAAGAAAGGTTTATTTCCTTATATAAGAGCCCATATTTTGGTACATGTTGTAAACATGTTCTTTTTCATCATATAAATGGTGTGCCCTGTTGTTTGTTTGGCGTGGTTTGAAGGTTTCCTGCTGGACTCCATCCCACTGCTGAATGGAAATTTCCTTTCCACAGACAGAAAGTCCAAAGCTTTGACACCAACCAAGGGAAGATTAGAGCTGATTCCATAGCCTTCCTTGGGGCTTTTTATTTTGTAAATCCTTAGATACTGAGCTGAGTCTTGATTAAGAAAAAAACAAGGAAACAAACAAAACCAAAAAAAACCCTTTGAAATTAATTTTTAACAATTACTGGAGCTGAATTTGGGTTATATGTACAAAAGTTTTTA
Source organism: Amazona ochrocephala (assembly GCA_039720435.1). NCBI lineage: Eukaryota > Metazoa > Chordata > Aves > Psittaciformes > Psittacidae > Amazona > Amazona ochrocephala. The sequence continues at coordinate 73,762,403 of CM077909.1, read as the reverse complement.
TTTATCCAGAAATTCTACTTCATTCTTGGAATGGCTACGGATACAGACAGCACAAGGCTATGACTCCAAATTGGGGTCCAAAAGGAAGTCCAGCATGATGAGCTAGGCATTACCTCAATGAATGTCAAGCGTTGCAGCTACGTAGGAGTGAGCAACCTGCAGCTCATTTCTGACTGCTGGTATTACAAAAAAGCAAAAAAAACTTTCCTGACATGTGGTATAGTCTCTCAAGTGTAAACTAAATTGTGAAATTACAGCAAGAATGTATGTCCTAAACATTTCTGATTTTTATAAACCTGATTTATAGAGTTTTATGCATATGAAAATTACAGTACCACTTCTCAGATTCTCAGACTGAAGGCTTAGATTAGTCACTAAGTAGAAACTGCAGATAAAGAAAACTTTGGTGAGCTCTGTGTGAGGTGAGACAAAAATGTGTTTATGAATAAATGTCCTGGATTTAAGACTTTAAACTCTTTAAACACGATAAATTTTTACAATCAATAGAAAATCATGCTAATAAAATAAAACACATACCTTTTAAGCATAGTTTATATGTTTAACATGCAGAATCTTTCAAAATGTTTTGGCTGTGTCAGTGCTGTATCTTGCAAATCATAAAACCCATGCAAGAGACTGAAACTTTCGCATGCTTCTTGGGCATTTTCTCACCTTATCTCCATTTGCCACAGAAACAATGTGAGAGTGGTAGCATTCCCTCCAGTGCAGTGCTGCACTTACCCCTAATCATCAGGGTGCATAATGGCCCCCGAGGGACAACTTTCCTTCATATGAAATTAATCCTGAAAATCTTGGAATTAATAGAGGCTTCACAGAGGAAGGGTTAAAAAAAAACAGCTCTGGTTTTCTGAAATACATCCTGTAAAACAAGCTAAAAATTGCATTGGTTTGCAGAGATGCAGTAAGTAATTTTTTGAGGGTGACTTTTGATCCCAGGGTAACAAAGAAAAGGTTTTACATGACAAAACATCTCTTTATATATTAAGTTTTTTCATTCTCACTACCTTACCCGCACACAGATATACACACAATTAGGGCTGAAGAGGCCCAAGACAGATCAAAGTATAGTTCATAAGTAATCCAAAAACAAAAATGAAACTGACACTCAACTGCTGTATAAGTAGTATGTATATGCATTCATGCATATATAGGTGTAACTATGTCTGTCTTGTAGCTGTTTTATAGATGATGTAACACATCGTATGATTAACCAACATTCCCATGATTTCCAGACAAAATAAGAGACTAGGGACTAAAGACTAAGGATTAATAACTTAAAACAGCACTTCAAGATATAATTAATTTATACTTAATTATATCTTTATATTATAATTAAATATGGAACTTATGCAACAAAATATTAAGACTGAATTTTGATAAGAAACTTTGGGGATTCTCTAGGGCCAGGAAAGGGAGAAGAGTACCTCCTCCTCCTATCTCCATTCAGCCTTACTAAGGAGCAGCCGCAGCATAAGCCTGTAGTTGATAATCATCTGTGGCTACTAGTGGCACAAGCAGAATGTGGTGCCCATGATTCTTAATACCACAGACAATAGCTGTTCTCTGGGACCTTATAGGAGCATGCTACTGGGATGCTATTGGACACTACTGGTGGTTCGAAAACACAAAATTATCTTTTTCCAGCGATGCTGAATGTCTCTTTTGCTTCCTGCCAGGGTTTGAAAACTGTTCCCCAATGCTGTGTTGTCTGGGTGGTGATGCTTCTTCTCATATACTTCCAGCAGCTGCCTGTGAAACAAGATGTCAGTAATTGCAGCATTACTTCCATAGTATTTCCCTCTGTGCCTGTGACAGGTTATGAAAAAACTCTGGCAAACAAGAAATTCCTGTTGAGGGAGAAGGAAATGACAGTTCTGGGCACTGGCAGCTTTTGTGAGTTGTAATACATCCGTCATTCCTATAGCTTGCAGTCCTGTGATGGCAGGTTCAAAGACCCCAGGCTTTCACTCACATTTCTGGGGAAGGTTGTTGTCTTTGCTGCTGGTAAACTGAGGCTCAGGAGGACTGAGGGATATAAAAGGTCACACAGGGCACTTGTAGCAGATAAAGACATTGACCCTGAATTTGGTCTATGTGCAATCTTTTCAGACACACTGCATTTCTGATCTGATTACCAAACTTAAAATGGGGGCTGTATCAACAATGAAAAGAAGTTATTATATTGTCCTCCCCAGTTTGCCAACGATGAGAAGCCTAAGCATGGTTTTCATCAAAGCATGCACCCATGCATAATGGCCTTATTATGTCTGCGAGGTGTATTTGTATGCAGGTGCACACATTTGTGCAATCAGATACAAATTTTAAATATATACACAAATAATTTATTTATTACACTCTACAGTTAGAAAAAATACTTTGTCAGATACTTTGCCAATCACAACTGCATAATATACCTGGAAACGGGGATAAAAGCAGACAGTGGTGTTCCTTAGGAGAGCATTGCGTTGCTCAAAACCTGCAGATTGGCTTGATCACAGTTGGTGGATATTGTGCATTTAGAAGCCTTGTTAGCATCTGGTTCATCCTGTACTTGGTTGACTAGTGCCACGTCTGAAGGTGAGACACATTAAAAGCTGCATTAATATTAATAATCACATCTTCAAAAATAGGTCTGCTTACAGTGTGGCATCCCTGAATCCATTATAGGAGTCTGCTGCTTTGCCCTTACGTCCCTGCTTAGAATTTTTCTCAGTTGCATAGTTCAGACTCTTTTTAATCACTGGTGACTGTATGCCTTTTGCAGGAGTAAGGTCTCTTCTTAGATTAGCACTATACTTTCTGCCTTTTAAGAAGCACAGCTTCAAGTCAAAACAACGGTGGGGAAGTCTAAGTACAAGCTGGTTCAGAAACGTTTAATGGAAAATTGCAACACTGCTACACAGGAAACTCTTTCCTGTTTCAGAAATGTGAGAAAATAAGAAACTGAAATTGGTCAGAAGGGAAACATGGAAATAATAATGTGGAAAATATTTTACAGCTCTATGCTGTTTTGAAGACAGTATAAATTTTTCATAATTTAAAAAAGGAAAGCAAACTGAAATAACATTCGGCAGAAGCAGAGTGAGCACTTGGAAGTAAGACCCCAGCACTCAATGCAGCTTGGCTTGACATTTAGCTCAAAGAAAGGGAAAAAACCTCACTTTTTTCTTGTTTCATTGTCTGCTGAACAGATTGCGGCTATTTTGTAGCTGCAAAATAGCACAATAATAAAAAACAGTGATTCACCTGAGTGGCCAAGCAGCAGTGGCAGGGTGAGGGTGTATTGCTCGGGGACATCCCTGCTTGCAGTATCTCCTGCTCCTCTGAAAACATGCCCAGCATTAATGGAGCCGAAGTGTGGACAAATCCCTCTCAGCACGCACTGCTCTCCCTTGGGAGTAGTTCTTTCTATTTTAAGCTGTGCATTTGTTTGTCCTGAGAAGTGCGATGGAGCAGCCCTGCATTGCAGCAAGACCCGTTTCTGTGCATGTTCAGGACCAGGCATCAGCACAGAAGTGGGGAGGGGTTTGGTTTGTGGTTAAATTGCTTGGTAGCAGTCCAGCACAATTTAAATGCAGCTGATGTGCAAATCAGCGTGAGAGGTAACAGAGTTTTGTTTTGTGCATTACAAAACCCCAAATCTGTCATTTCTATCCTGAGGAATTTGCTGCTTTTTCAAGTTTGGCTGATGGAGTCAGTCAGCCATCAGCCAAGACGATGCCCTGCTCTCTCTGGGCAGCAGCCATTTGAATGTCGTGTGTGGACAGCTGGGTGCCCTTTGCCATGTAGTGCAGCCTGCTCTGGGCCTCCCGCACTTGGGTGATGGAAACTCTGTTTGCAAATATGCAGTGACTCGCAAATGCCATCCACTTTTGGGTGGATGGCAAATGCATGGCAGCTCTGCAGGAACTTACATTTTGTAGACATCAGCCCCAAACTTTGCAAAACCTGAAGAATTTCAATTCACCATGGGGCAGCAGAGTGGTAATAGCTGAGGGAAAGTTCTTTGCTTGAGAAAATGCATTTGTTTAGTGTGGAGTGACTTATGATGACACTGCCCAGGATAGACACACCATGCCCAGGCTTGTCCTGCCAAAACCAGCCTGGCACCCCGCTCATGGTGGTGCTGTGTTCTGCCCCTTCCCCAGCACAAAAAACACACCACTGCCTCATTTCCAAATCCCGAGGCTTGCAGGCTACTTCCTGATTCCCAGGACAAGGGGCAGGGCAATGGGGCTGGACAGCAGGCATCTGCGCTGGGATGTGGATTGCACTCTCGCCCCATGCTTGCTGCTCCCCTCATACCTCTGCTGTGACTCACCCCGACGAGCTCAGTGACAAATCTGTCCTGCTCTGCTCTCATGAGGCCCCTGGCCAGCAGCACAGCAGCTTTGGGGTGGAGCAATAAGCTGAAGAATTAAAGTGCGATTATTAAATGTGGCAAAAAACCTGGCCTTGAGCAAGAAAGTAAGCACCTCCTGATGCAAGACCCTGAAAACTGAGGCAAGGTTTTTGTGAACACCGCAGGAGTTCAAGTGCCTACCTTCTGCACCAGGCACTGGGGGAATGAAAATCCTCCTTTGCCACTCAGAATTTGGCATAACTGGAGGAAATGTGGCCACTTGTGCTTGCCAGGAACCTGCTTCAAACTTCACTGCAAGTAATGGCTTCCTGCTGCCCTGAGTGAGTTTTAGACCAAGTCCAAAAAAACATTATTTCTGCAGCAGTACCACAACAGTAGAGTATGGTGGCAGTACTTTATATGAGCCAGGTCCAGATACCTGCATGTGTGAAAATCACCCATGTAGGGGAAAAATTGGGAAAAAAGTATACAAATCAGGACACCAAAGCCCAGTATCCTTTTAAAAAGCTCTGCCAGCATTGCATACTGTTTTCAGAAAACACTGGATGATTTTTAATAGATGATTACACCCAAACTGGCTGTCATTAGGTTGCAGGCATGCTGATATTAGTGGTAAGCAAACAGTTAAGTGGCAGTGTGCCTGTATCTGTGCGGTGATGGCAGCACAGACATTTCCTCCACAACCTCTGCTGCCAAACACGTGGTTTACAGCTAAAGTCAGGGGACATGCTCTGCATTGCCCAGGAGAGATAATTCCCGTGCCTGGGGAACCAGGGCACACAGGAGGTAAAACTAAACACAGCCCATAAAGCTGGAAGTGGGAAAGTGAGTCCCAAAGGACAGGAGGGCTTGGAGAGATGATGACAGTGGCCTGCAATGGAGAGCACCATTGCCCTCTGCTCAGCCCAGCCCTGCCCTTTCAGGACAATGGCATGTCTCTGGTGAGAAGTTTGTTTGCACCCTGTTTCCAGGGTTATCCAGAGTTGCTGTGATTTTCAGAGTTACAGTAGATTTTCTTCCCTCTGACCGCAATCGCGCTGCTCTCATCTGCTCCTCTCTCTCTGCACCCTGTAGTGTTTACTGCAGGGCTGCAGACCAGATCTTTAAGAGATGCACAAAGCATGACTCACCCGCAGTGGAGCCGAAGTGTGGCAGTGCTGGGTTGTTAAACCAGAAACTTCCTTTCCATAGTACCCTGACTCTGCAGATGAGCTGGGTCCTCCTGCGCAGACCTGTCAACGTGACTGTGCTTGTACTCCCTTGTTTTTGTTGTTTGTCTTCCCAGAAATATTGTACAGAAAGCCTTGGAAGAGGTATTCTGCATTGGCTCTGAATTTCTGAGGATAGGGCAACAAAGTACTTGGGATGAGTCAGACACTACTGCACTCACACTGTTGGGGGCCTCTCCTGCCCATCGGTGGGCTGTGCTGCCTCTGTCCTCTCCATCTACCCACCAGGGGTACCAAGGCTCTGATAACCACCCGAAAAGCCATCAGATACACTACATGCTCAGGAAATCCCCATCTGAGGTACTAGATTTTATACCCTCAACTTTCACAGTTGATGTGGTCTGTGAAGACCTGTCTAGATTTTGAAAGATGAATTTCACTGCAGTGTTTTCACCTCTTTTTGGACTGTTGGATGCTTAGAAATGTCCCCTCAGCAGTACGGGTTCTTCCAAAGTGGCACATACCTGCGTTAGTGTTTGCTGTACACAGTCTTGCTTCTCCTCCGTCATTGTGTCCTTCTGAAGTGATCTGTGAAGTTACCCTGGTTTCAACACCTCCCATTAGGCATCAAACCAGCATCCACTAAGCATCATTAATAAGTTTGGTTACACAACGTTACTCAGCATTTTTTTTCTGATACTCTGATGGTATCCAGGAGTCTCAAGCCCACCCCTGTACTAAGAAATATTGAAAGATGTGTCAGAAAGACAGAATCTGAGGAATTTAAGCTCTAAAACCTACAAAGCCCTTGCTATTGCTCAAAATGGCTCCTAACATCAGTTGCATGATGGCACTGGTTTCTTGCTGCCCCATGGTATCTTTAGCCTTGCCCATATCTCCTTGTCTTCAGGATGCCCCAGTAGGATGGCAGGCCTTGATTTTTGCTGCCTATTCTCTGGGGAACTCCCTGTGCCCACCTTGGGCCATGACTCATTTCCTCACATGGCTCATCTCATCCTGTGTGCCTACAGCTTGCTCATCCCCTCTGCAGGAGCAAAACTTGTTACAAAACCCAGTGAAGCTATCGCATTGTCAGAAATCTTGCTCTTTTTTTCCTGTGACACGGAGAGAGCCAGGTCTGTAACACCTTGTAGAGGCTTCATATACTGGCTGACATAAGGAAAGGTGGGGGGAAATGTGGTTTTCTCCATATAGAGCCATTTTAAACTCATTTTATTACTTGTTGTGCAAGCACGCAGAGAGCTGCCAGCAGTAATAACTGGGGAAGTAAAGTAGCCACAAACTTCAGTCTCAGAATTTCAGTATAAACGGAAGCTGAACGTGAAAGCAGAGCACACCGGGCTGTCAGTGCCACCTGCTGGGGTGCTTGCGGTGGGAGGCGCCTTCCCGAAAGTGAGCTGTCCGGGAAATCAGGACGCGCATTCCCTGCTCTGTGTGCCGCACCCTTCCCACATACGTGCCGAGTACACCGGAAACTCGGTCTTTATTTTTTCTCAAGACATGTGATCCTTTTTTTGCCAATGAAACAGATCCCATCCGGGATTGAAAGCATGAAAATTCATAGAATCATAGAATCACACAGAATGGTTTGGGTTGGAAAGGACCTTAAGATCACCAAGTTCCAGCCCCCCTGCCATGGACAGGGATGCCTTACTCTAGACCATGTTGCCCAAGGCTCTGCCCAACCTGGCCTTGAGCACTACCAGGGATGGAGCATTTTCCAGTTCCTTGGGCAACCTGCTCCAGTGCCTCATAGCCCTCACAGTAAAGAACTTCTTTATATCTAACATGAACTTCCCCTGTTTAAGTTTAAAACCATCACCCTTTATTCAATAACTAAAAAGGGATGAAAAGTCTCTCTCCAGCATCCTTGTAGGCCCCCTTTCAGACACTGGAGGGCTGCTATGAGGTCTCCACACAGCCTTCCCTTCTCCAGGCTGAAAAGCCCCAACTTTCTCTGTCTGTCTTCATACGGGAGATGCTCCAGCCCTGTATCATCCTCTTGACCTTCTCTGGACCTGCTCCCGCAGCTCCATGTTCTTCTTATGTTGAGAACACCACAACTTCAGACAGTGCTCCAAGTGAGTCTCTTGCCTTTCTTAGATTAATTTTCAACTGTCACTCAGAAACAGATTGTACCATTATTTATATCACTTTCAGGACAGAAGGCCAAGAAAACTGAGTGGTTGTAATCTTAAAATCATATAATCTCCATAAACAAAATCTGGGATTTGTCTTCCTACCACTGCAGAGGAAAATAAGGATTTTTTTCATCTATTTGAATAGCTCAGTAGTGATGTGCCAGTGAGTTTTTGTGCTGCTGTGAGAAGTTAATAGACCTTGCCATGTCCAAAGAGATGTGCTCATGTATTTTGCAGTGGGATGTGAAGTAGTGCTGTCATGTTGGGCCTAACGCACGGCACAGCAGGACTACGAAGGGGTACAGAAATGGAAATCAGTCTGCTAAGTCAGTGTCTAGGCCTATCTCTGGTTGTGTGGGAGGAGAGACACATCTGGAAGCTACCTGTTCTCAAGAATGGCAGTCTTTGTAACCGAGAAACAACAAACATCAGACACATCCAATTTTTCTGTCTTCGGTTCAGTTTTAACAAATAGAACATGTTTCTGTAGCAGTGATGGGTTTTTGCTGTGGGTAAAACCACCAGAGATATGGTCAGATGTGGGGCTGAAGCAGTGCAAACTGCCACACTGTGCTTCAGTGTGCGTGCATTTGTGTGCTTTTGTGCTGCTTGGGAGTATTAACATTTTCCAATTGCAACATGGGCATCTCACTTCTTCCAATTGCAGTTAAGATCTGATGCACAAGGAGAGGCAGTTCTCCCAGTATATATGAAAGGGCACGGCTGTAATGCCAGTAATGTAGAGCCCCCTTTTTTTTTTTAAATGCATTTACTACTAATTACAAACAGGAGACAAACTGGCAGAAGAGACATGAGAACATGTTGGCAAGGTCTGTTCGTTCATTCCTCATTTTCTGTTGAAACAGTGAAATGTGTGACCTCTTGTGAGGTCATGGGTTTTGTATGCTTTTTCCTGTCTTTTTACCTTCCTTTTTCTGTTTAGTTTTGCTTTTCTATTTTTGTTTATCTGTGTCTTTTACTTTTTCCTTTTTTCTCTTTTTCTTTTTCTTGTTCTTGTTCTTTTCTCTTTTTCTTTTTCTTTTTCTTTTTCTTTTTCTTTTTCTTTTTCTTTTTCTTTTTCTTTTTCTTTTTCTTTTTCTTTTTCTTTTTCTTTTTCTTTTTCTTTTTCTTTTTCTTTTTTTTTCTTTTCTTTTTCTTCCCCTTCCCCTTCCCCTTTTCCTTTTCCTTTTCCTTTTCCTTTTCCTTTTCCTTTTCCTTTTCCTTTTCCTTTTCCTTTTCCTTTTCCTTTTCCTTTTCCTTTTCCTTTTCCTTTTCCTTTTCCTTTTCCTTTTCCTTTTCCTTTTCTTTTTCTTTTTCTTTTCTCTCCCTTTGGAGGCAGAGCAAAAGGGTAAAATATAAACCATGACCAAAAGATTCCTTCATGCAGCTGTGTGCACACACACCTCAACTCTAACCTGATGCTTTCAGCCCCTTCTTGAAGCAAGCCAAGAAAAAGCACTTATGCAGAGGTGCACTTCAGAGTGACGGAACAGTTCTGGGGAGTGAGACAGAGCTCTGGCTTGGACCCAAGAGGACCCTTGCTGTGCTTCTGCTCAGGTGGGACCCAGAACGTTTCGCTCCCTCCTGCGGACAGGCACTGCTCCTTCAGTGCCAGGTGCTGGGCAGGGAACAGCCTGTCTCCATGGCTGTAGGACAAGAGCCCTCCAGAGACAATGCAGTTTACAGAAGTACGCTGTTCTTTCTCTCTTGTTTAATAGCTCAGGAGGACTTCCATTATAATCTGTATTTCCTTCAGAATGGCAGCTAAGATGTATCAAAAGCTAGTCCTGGCTTCTGGGAAGAGGATGAATTGGGATCACTGAGTTACAGGACACACCTTTTCATACTGACCTGACAGTTCTCAGTTACCATATTAGAAATGTGTCATTATACTGCTGGCCCTCTCTTGATCCTCTTTTTAAACAACTAATCACTGCTTCAAACTGTGGTTGAGTGGTGGGATCTGCTAATATCTGCACCATGTAAGCAAGAAACATAAAACTTTGTGAAATACAGGTTGTATCTAATGCTTATTACCAGCTGACATTTTGTGTCAGGTTGAGCATCAGGGCAGAGTGTGGTTTTTTCTTATGAGTTTGTGCTTATGCTATATCCTTAAAGGTAAAAATATTATTAAAAGCCTGAAACTTGGAAAAAATTGCTTATTTTCAATCCATTTCAAACTATATACAGATCATACACTGCTTTAGATGTGTGAATCCCAGCTCAGCATGGCAATATTTTTTCATCGCCTTTCGATGTTACTTGCAGCCTGTTTTGAGCATTTTCCTAACATGACCAACAGCACTGGAACCTTCTGACTACATTATCCTTCCTCCCTCTGTGTGCCAGGAGGACTTCTGGAGTTACAGTCCTCACGGTTCTTTGCCATGCAATAATCAGAGTTTCTCTGTCATTCTTGATCAACAGGTTGGTGGAAAACTGGCCATGCCCAGGACCTGCCCCCCAGGAAGGAATTCCGGGCAGAATTAGTAGCTGCAAGCTGTCCTGCAGTGAAGGTATGGCCAAAAGATCTTCAGAAGCAAACAAGTCAAGAGACGGCTAGCCGAACTGTCAACTAGTGCAAGCCAAAACCAGGGAATGATACAGAGCATTAGAGTTTTGTTGCGATGTCTTGCCTGTTGTCTTTTGGGCATTATTTCTGCTTGCTGGTATGCAGGAAAACATCTACCTTGGGTCGGTTACTGTGTTACCACGCCATGGAGTATGGCCATGGAGATACTGAAAACAGTATCTCTGTGGAGAGATATTGAGAACACACGAAGATAGGTGAAAACAGACAAGAGCATGGCTGGAGATGCTCAGCTGCAGCAACCCTCCTTCCCCAGACCCGGGCATTGCCCCGTGAGTACTGCTGAGCACTAATGTGATTTCAGCCACAAATATGTGTATATTGGCATCCATCCACCCAGCTGGTGTGAGCCTTACAACCTGCAGAAAAAGTGGGTCTGGGTGAGAAATGAGGGTTTTGAGTCACTTGCCATCCTCCCTCCACATGCTGCGATGTGTCTGTCACCTGCCTGCTCTGTACTCAGTGGCAGTTAATTTCCACTAAAATGAAAATTAAACACACATTACAAAAAATCTCAAGCGTGAAACAAACCTGTGTAGACTTTGACACATCATAAATTTTTTCAGGCAAGACCAGGAAGACAACATCTGATTAATCTAATATGCAAATATAAGCCTGTTAGCAATTCATGCTAACAAGTATGAATAAGACAGTGACAGACCTGAGGTCTGTTCCTGCGTGATGTGAAGTAATCCATCTCAGTCCTTAAGAGATATTCAGGGAGGCACTGGCTTTGCTCAAGAAAGACTGACAGAGGTTTTCAGAGTGGAATCTCAGGGTTTACAAAGAGAATATTTAAAGACAGCAGATCTGCTGGACAGGTCAGAGAATCCTCTTCACTCACTCATGAAGGACCAGTAACGGGACATGAAAATAAGTGTTTGTACACACAAAAGGGATCTTTGTTTCCAGTGTGAATGGAGGTGGATGTTCTAGGAGAACCAGGGTCCTGATTAGGAACTGATTAGGAAAATTGAGGAAAATAAAAGAAATTGAAAAGCTGCTATGGTATTATAACCTTTTTAATGTTTCATGGCATTTTCCTTTATCAGGTGAAAAGATTTCCTGAAGTTTTACCTTTTTTATGTCTGATTGATGGATAGTAGTCTTGAAACCCTTTCCTCAAACAGTTTTGAATCCTCGCTGCTGTGATCTAGGTCTCTTCATATTCCTCGACTTTCTGCCCCTTGCCTGCAGCAGAGGGGGGTTGACATTTCTGCCAGGAACTCTGGGACAATTTGTGCTGCTTTGGGGAGGGGGGTGGGAAATGGGGTCTCCTGGATCAATGCCATAGATAGAAGAGCTTAATGTGAGATGGGGGGGCTTGTGAAGGAGTCAAGGTAGGGAGAGGAAGGAATAAAAATACAGCATGACAATCTCAAACATATGTATCACTGAGGAGTCAGCAACATACAGGGCTTGGATACCCAGCACAGGGACAGAGCAAGTGCTTTGCTGCTTTGTGACACAGGGCTGTTTTCCCCTATTTGTAGTACAAATTCTGGTGTTTGCTCTGAGGAAGATGCTATGGGCTCTCCTAGCAAACATTGTCTTTCTACCTCCATTTTTTAACTAAGTCTGAAAGGCTAAGGAGTGCATGTGAGGAATGGGGAAATTAACTAGTCAGATTTTAGTTAATAATATTTTCTAAGGCTCCTTCTGCATGCAGAAATCCACTTTCCACAGCAAAGCTTTGGAGCTGGGGTCGGAGCTTCTCCTACCTTGTCTGCCCCACACAAGGTATCACTGCAGTCTCAGCTTGCAGGCAGGGCAGGCTGCAGACTGGCAGCCCTGACAGAGTTCGTCTTTTCCTTTTTCTCCCTCTGGAGCAGCTCACCTTGTAGCCATGACAACTCTCTGTCAGGGGCAGGCAGGCCCTGGAGCTGGTGCTCCCACATGTGGCTTCCCACTCACGGTGAGTTACAACATCCCTTTGTGGGCCACAGCATCCATTCATGGGATGCATTGATGCCACGGAATCAGATGCTTGGCGGAAAAGGACCTGGGGGTGCTGATTGAAGGATACTGAGCATGAGCCAGCTTGTGCCCAGGCAGCCAAGAAGGCCACGGGCATCTTGGCCTATATCAGTACCAGTATGGCCGGCAGGGCCAGGGCAGTGATGATCTCCATGTACTGGGCACTGGTGAGGCTGCGCCTCGAATCCTGTGTTTAGTTCTGGGCCCCTCACTACCAGAGAGACACTGAGGTGCTGGAGCAGGTCCAGAGAAGAGCAACGGAGCTGGTGAAGGGCCTGGAGCACAAGTGTGATGGGGAACGGCTGAGGGACCTGGGGTGAGGGTTTAGTCTGGAGAAAAGGTTCAGGGGGGCCCTTATTGCTCTCTACAACTGAAAGGAGGATGGAGCCAGGAGGTGGCTGTTCTCTTCTCCCAAGGAACATGTGATAGGACAAGAGGAAACAGCCTCAAGCTGCATCAGGGGAGGTTTAGACTGGAGGTTAAGAACAATTACTCACTGAAAGGGTGTTCAGTCATTGGAACAGGCTGCCCAGGGCAGTGGTGGAATAACCGTCACTAGAAGTGTTCACAAACTGTGTAGACAAGGCTCTTAGGGACATGGTTTAGTGGTGGCCTTGACAATGCTGGGGCAATGGTGGGACTTTATGATCTTAAAAGTCTTTTCGAGACTAGTTGATCCTATGATTCATGGGACGCAGCATCCCCTCATGGGCTGCTTCCACACCTGTACCTGCAGTTTGGGGTCAAAGATGTGGGAAAAGAGTCCCCATTAAATCTGATCAGGGGACCAGGTCCATTCTCTTCAGAAGAGCTGTTAGCACCATTTAGGTTTGCTGCTGTCACAAACAGCCCTGTGCCACACTGAATTCTCCCTTTCTCAAATAATCTCATCTTAAGATGTATATTCTGGAGTGAAAAAGAGATTTGAGCCTGCTCCAGCAGCAAGCTTAAAGGTGCAAAAGTGATGGAGTCACACAGCCTGGGATTTTGCTCCTAGGCTTTTCACTACTGTTTGTTATTACAGGCATTTGTTATGCTCTGCACTAGTCAGGCTGTCCTCTAACATATCTCCTTACTATGGCAACAATCTTCCTTAGTGAAAATTTCTTAAGGAAGATTTCTTAATGAAAACCTTCAATTAAGATTTCCAGTAGGTTTCTCTTCTTTATTTATATGGGCAGTGCAAACCATTTCCTTTTCCTGCCTTAAGCTGTTCTCCTGAGAGGAGAGGAAACAGAACATAAGAGAAAAGCAAACTCACACGCTCTCTTGATCCCAACAACATCTTATTAGGGCTGAGAGTGGAACTGGGGGCAGCTTCCTCGTGGAGGCCTGTGACGATGTGTTGAAATAACAGGCACATCCTAACCCAAGTCAGCACAGCAGCAGCCTGGTGTAAGGCATGGCTCCTGACCCCGCTGCACACTTCCCGCACTTCATCTGCTACCCAAAAACGTTGACATAATCAGGAGCTGCAGCTCCATAAGTCTCCACATTGCTGCCTGGGGAGCTGTTCTGGCTTTGCTGGGGAAGGCAATGCTGTGCCTGCAGAGCAATGCTTTCCAAAAGCCAGCAAAAAGGCTGTGCAGGATCCTCAAATCTGCATTGGTTATCATCTGCAGTGCTGTCATTTCTGTGTGTGCCCAAGTACTCACCCCTTGTTTTCACTCCAAGGTCTGTTTCTAATATAATGGTACCTCTGGAAAAGGGCAAATTTTAGTTTTAGTTAGATTTAGATGAGAACTGAACACAGGATCCAAGATGCAGCCTCACCGATGCCCAGTACAAGGGGGCCATCACTGCCCTAGCTGGAAAGTTATCTTCCACACACCTCAGGAACCTCCTAGACTGTTTCCTTTCTGCTGTACAGTATTTCCAGCAGTCACATGGTAGGTTGATGTCTGCCATGAGAACAAGAGCAAGTGATGGTAAGACTTCTCTCAGCTGCCTAAAGAATATTTCATCTGCCTCTTCAATGCCCATATGTATTTGTGACTGTAGTCACCAGTGCTGGGCAGTAATATAGAAATGTTTGCAACCATATCATGACAGGAAATTAGGTTTAGTTTCTGCTTAGTGTAAAATAACTATTTTTTTCTTTTAAAATCATCAATGAACTTGATCCTTATTATATTTTATCAATAATTTCCTTTTTGCTTCTCGACTTTCTGTAGCATTACTTCATTCTATTGATTGTTAAGAGATGCATCTGCTCACTGCTATACAATAGCAATAGGGAAGAAAGCATAAGCACATTTCCAGTGAGAATATATTGAGTCCACAGATCAGTGTTCAAACATCAGATGAAAGCTGGCATTTCCCTCAGATGCATTTGAGCTCAGTAGGTATGAAAACTATGTCAACCAACAGGGGTGCTTAAAATAAAAATGGAATTACCACCTAAACCAAAATCTCGGAAATTGTTGTTTTATGAATAGCTCGGAATAATTCAAAGGAGATAATTTTTAGGCATTTTTCCTTAGTGAACAAAAGAGGAAGCAGCTACAGTGATGTACAGCCACATATATGATCAACACTAGGTGATACCAATACACGGTTGTACCACTGTTCCCCCAGAGTAGTTTTAACTCTATCATCACAGTTCTCCTCATTCTGCTTGTCAGTGCATTGAAACTAAATCTGCATCTAATTAGCATGAAAAATTTTCATTCAGTGTTGACACTGATTCCTTCATCCAGGTTATGTTTTGTTTGTACTGGACACACAAATGTTATTGCCTATTGAGACACCTGGACTCCATGGAAACACAACAGCTGTATTGGGTCATAATTATATGCCAACATTTTCAATGTTTGTCCCTTTCATGCAGTCTGTAATATTCAATCTTCAATACATGCTACAGGCTTTTATTGCAGCTCTTCGGTTACTTTGAGGACAATGAAGTGTTGGTTATACATATACAAGGACTTCTGAGCTCTTTGCCAGTGTTTGCATTTTCTGCTAGAGAAGATAACAGCAGAACAAGGGCAAGCCAGACAGTGATAAGGAAGGTAAGGTTCCAACATGGTAACTACTGGTTCATATCTCTTTCTAGCTCCTTACAAATGCAACCCAGCAGAGTAACACATGGAGCAAGGGTGACACTCTGTGATAATCTAGGAGAAGTACAGGGGCTTTTTTTTTGTTTGTCTGTTATCTCCTCGTTGGTCAGGATAGTTACAAATCCACATCAGATACGCTTCCTTCAGTGTGGCTCAGGTCCAGGTGAATGTCCTCCTCCTGGTGTCTGTGTCTACCCAGGGTCAGCATGTCAGCAGAAACAAGCGAAGTATCGCAAGTGAGAGGGCAACATGTTAGATAAAGCAGAGGCTCTGTTCATATTAGCAAGACTGTGTCCTCTATTAAGGAAAAGAAAAAGCAATTTTAAAATTTAAGACAAATATTCCCAAGCGAAATCCAATAAAACAAGTTGCTCCATGATGCTGGGTATGGAATGTGCCTTATTCTCTACAAATTTGTGCCTTCTACTTGATTCTTTCCTACTGACTTGTAATGAGGTTGCAGCAGAATGACACATCATGCTAGATATTAAAGGATGTGTATGCTGAAGATAAGGTACATAGAATAGTTAGGGTTGGGAAGGACCTTAAGATCATTCAGTTCCAACCCCTCTGCCATGGCCAGGGACACCTCACACTAAACCATGCCATCCAAGGCTATGTCCAACCCCGCCTTGAACACCGCCAGGGATGAAGCATTCACAACTTCCCTGGGCAGCCCATCCCAGGTCCTCACCACCCTTACAGTAAAGAATTTCTTCCTCACATCCAATCTAAACATGAGGTACTCATTGCCTTCTTTGCCTTGGTCTTCACTGGCAAGATCTCCTCTCAGGTCTCCTGCACTCCTGAGGCTATTCTCTGGGGGAAGAAATACTACCAATGTCAGAGGAAGACCAAGTTAGGGACAAACTGCACGTACAAGCAGGGAATCTACACATCCAAGATTCAAAAGAGCTGACCAATGTCACTCATCTTTGGAAGGTACTCGGTAAGTCAAGTAGCTCCCCATTAACTGGAGAAAACCAAGCATCACACAGCCATCACACAGCCTAACCTCAGCCCTTGGCAAAATTATGTGACGATTCCTCCTGAAAGCAATTTCCAAGTACATGAAGAACAAGAAGGTGAATGGGAAAAGCCAGCATAGATTTAGCATGAACGTATAATGCCTGACCAACTTAACTGCTTTATGTGATGACTGGCTCTGAGGACAAGGGGAGAGCAGTGGAGGTTCTTTACCCTAAGTCATTTTCTATGTTGACTTCCACAGCATCCTGGAAGCTACACTGGGGAAATACCAGTGTTCTAGGAGACTGGATTACAATGCCAGTGAAAAACAGGCTGGACCACTGCAGAAAAAAATAGTAACCAACCATTCAAAGTCTAACTAGTGGCCAGTGGTATCCCTCCATGATCAGTATCTTTCAATGTCTTGATTAATGACCCAGACGATGGAACAAAACACAGGTTTTCATCAAACTTTCAGTTAACAGCAAGTTCAAAGGAGCAGTTACTGTGCTGGAAGGTAGGACCGTCATTTCAGGGGTGTTTTAACAAGCTGTAAGAATGGTCTGACAAACCTCATTAAGCTCAATAAGTCAAATCCAAAATTTCACACCTGGGACAGAGTAATGCTATGGAGTACTGCAGGCCAATGCCCAAATGGCTACTTACCAGCTCTCCAAATAAGACCTAACATCCAGATGGAAGGAAAACAGTGAGTTGAATGTAATTCAGCAACTGGCTCTGGCAATTACAGATGTTAGTGGGCTGCACTAGTGAGAGCAGATTGAGGGAGGTGATTTTTAAGTGTCTCTACACAGAGTTCTAAGACAAAATCTAGAGTACTGTGTGCAATTTTGGACACCTCTAGCTGAAGACAAATACTGATTAACTGGAGATAGTACAAAGGGCCACTAAGATGGCTAGGGGGGCCTACTGCACATAATAATCAAAGGAAGGGGTTGAAGCTGGGTTTACATAGTCTTGAGAAAAGACGAGGGGAAGTGGCCCCAATTACTCTCTTCCACTACTTAAAGGCTGGCTATAGAAAATGTGGAATAGCTATGTCACTGAAGAGTTTCAATATACCTAATCTGACCTACAGTTACAGTTCAGTAGCATATACTTGCAAAGCACATGGCTACATAAGACTACAAAGCCAGTATATACCACAGCTAAGACATTTCACAGGGTCACTTAAAAGTCAGCAGAGGCAGAAATCATCTTAAATAAATTGGTTCACATGTATTTAAATACTATTTCTGAGTATTCCTTATCACACCGTACTCTCATACAAGTGTTGTCTGAAAATCCATAGCCATGATTATGGCTCCTGCCAGCCTATCTAGTGGGGTTTTGCAATGCCAAAACCAGCCACAGGCACAAATGTAATTGCATACTTCTACTGACTACTAAACATTGCACCATACAGCACCGGAATTTCCCCCTGACAAACTATCACTTAACCACACTGTCATCTTATGTCCCATGCTCTTTTTTGAAGATAACTATTTGAGTGAGCTTTTTAAGCATCAGAAAATAGAACTAAGGAGCTGCATGGTGTTGAAAGCTCCCTCACAGATTTTTGGAGTATGCCAACTTTAAGACTTCTAGAAATGCTGAGATGCTAACCCAAGACAAACATTTCATTATTCACTAGCACACATTCCAAGCAGACTGGAGACATTCTGTTAACATTACCAGGAATGAACTGTGATAATACAGTATAAAACACTGCATACTGGGCAATGGAGGATAAATAGATTGATAAAGGTATGTTAATCACATTCAAAACCTCTGTTTATCAGTATGAATTAACTATCTCCTTCACTGTTGAGCACAAAAACAGAAAGGAAAGAGAGATAGGAGAAATGAAAGCCTACTGACTCAGTAGGCACATGAAGGATAACTGGAATAGTTTAGCATTCTGCTTTACATTTGTTCCTCTTGATCTACAGCAAATCCTTTCTTGCACTTGCTCAGAACAACTTTTTCTGAACATTTCTATGAATCACTTTTCCAAAAAGGAACGTCAGTTGCCAGTCTGCCTGTAACAGGCACAGACCTGAAGAAAGAAGACTCCTTAGCAGCATGCAGCCATATGGCTTGGTTCTTAATAGTATGATACCCACGAGATTGTTTCCTCCATTCCCCATAGTATTTATTCCTTTTCTTAATCTAGTATCTTACAAGACCACTTGCAAATGATCATGAGATATTTAGGTAACACTGGCTTATGAAGGAACTCATAACGCAACTCTACATACGGGCTTCTCACTCACAAAAAGAAACCACCAGCTTCAAATGTACAGTGAAGCTATGTACAAAGTTTACTTTCACCATGAAATTCATTCCCTCAAAACGTGAGTTAGTATCTCTGCAGCAACTTCATCACAGCAAGAGCGAAACTGCTCACATGAAGTAGTAAGTTGTCTGAAGAGGCTTCAGCCTTTTAGATACCAAAATGCCTTTCTGAACATCAAAAAGAAGTTAGGAGAGAAACTGAACAGAGTCTTCTCTAGTGCTCAGGAAATTGTGAACTCTGAAGGAAGCGTCACTTTCAACTAATACCAGTTCTAACAGCAACTGAAATCAGCTAGGCATTATTCCTAGCATGGGTAGTCTATACATGGTCTTCTGCCACTGGGTCTGTTGTACTTCTTGTACAACTAGGGAAAAAACCTCAAAACAGGGTTTCACAGGATTCAAAGCTTGTTAAGAAATCAGGCTAAAAACACCAGAAAGAATTTGCTTTAGAATAATAATAGCCCAGGAAACAAACATCTTGGACTTTCATTCAAATTCAGCTGGTTTCCACTGTTGCTTTGGATACTGGCTGTCTTTTAGAGGAAGCTTAAACTGGCATTTTCCATGAATTACCCATGTCTTTAAAAATAGCAGGTCATAGAGTACGGCTTCTGTGACCAAAGGTGTTGGGGTTACATCTGGAAATGCAGAGGCCCCCTAACCTTGAAAGTATGCTGTATGCCTCCCCACAAAAGAAGCCGCGCTACTTTCCAGTATCCTTGGTGAGAAAAAGCCTTGAGCTACTGCTGCTGGATTAAGATGAAGTAGAGCTTCATCTTTCAGAGCACCACAAGACTGATCTCTGTCCTGGAGCTACAGCTGAATGATGTTGCCTGATTTCTGTCATTTGCAGAAATGTGAGGTATTTCTGACAGAAAAAGGGCAGCATTATGGGAACTCCTTCCCTTGCATAAGCTTAATTTTTGAGAGGTTTCGTTCAGATCAGGATGAAAAAATCTGGTATCAGTTCTCATCATGCCTTCCCTTGAGAAACAGAGGCTTTCCTGAAACATGTGACATTCATACTGACTGTATAAATAACCACTGTGCCTTTGTTCTTTATCAGGTTTGCATTATTAGCCATTGCTGGTTTTATTGTGAAGCTTCATGGATCATTCGCATCTTACAGAAGCAACACAACTGGAGAGTAAAGGAATTTCACCACTGGATCTGCAAGTGATTTGTATTTTGTGCCTACTGCAACAGTAGTGCAGAATAAATTTTATCCTGAATTCCTTTTGTCAGGGCTCCCCACTGTTAATGGTACATTTGTCTCTTTCAGCATCAAATATTTTATTGAACAATCCTAGCTGATGTTGTGTTATATTTCCTTTCTAACTTCTCCATTCTCAATATCTCCCATTATGCACTACAAATTTGAGTGGATGATGATAAACTGTAAATTTTTTTCTTTATCCTGCCCTGGATCTTTGGAAATGCTCTGGGCTGTTGCTGGAAATACACCTTGAACTAGCCATGGTTTTTATAGAGGATGTAATCCTGGAAGATTGAATCTATTACCTCCCTGCTGACTTATCTCTGGAAAGACAATCACTTCACTAAGTAGGAGCAAAAATAACCTGTTCTACTCACCATTCTTTTTTAATCAGAGTATATATTCATGGGCTGTTAGCAGAATGCTATCTACCTCTTTGCAGGCTGCCAGACTGCCACAGTAGTTTCTAACCCAGCCCTTTACCCACACCACCGTGGGAGAGATGTTAATTAGAGTGGCTGGCTGTCCTGGAGGTTTTAGGATGAACTTCTCTGCTATGTGCAAGTCAAAGGATGTGGCTTTTCACAAAGACTGCAGCAGCTTTGAATACAGCCACGATGATGTGCAAACAGCTTTTCTGTTAAAACAGGCAGTTTCATCCGCTTCCCTCCTCTTTTACTGGGTGCTAAACTTATGAAAATAGGTCAGATGGATCAGGAGAATTTCAGCATCAGGCAGGGATGGTCAGTAATTTTGCGGTAGCTCTACTTGAGGTCAGCCTTTAATGACAAGGGTAATCCTGGTATCAGCAGACAGAGCCACAAAGCTTCAGTGGGGATCACTTGCACCATGGAATGACCTGGAGAAGCCCAGCGTGCCGTTATGTGGGTTTTGGCCCTGCCACCTTTCATGCAGGTGCATGTATGAGCACCAAGTAGTCCTATTGGCTATGGCTTCATCCAACCCTAATAATAAGGATATCATGAAACTCGCTTTCTCCATGCTGAGGATGCCTTACCAAGCCCTGTTTTTGTTTTAGGTAAGCCTGATTCAAAAAGGGAGTCTTGGTCTGACTGAAGTTAATGAGGCAGGATTTTAACATCATCTTTCTGGCCACTGGGATACTTTTCAGCACTGCCTATTGTCTTTGCTGCTGTTCTAATATGCCTTTTAACCCAGTTTCATTAAAGGTTTGTTCATTCCAATTTGTGCAGAAAATGTTTCTGCCCAGTAATCCTATCTCATAATCCCTTCCATGCCTGTTAGAGTTTTGATGCCTCAAATCTCCCGTGATCTTTTTGAAGCAGCAATGTTCTCCAGCCCTATTCTCTGTTCTGTCAAGCTGCAAACATCTCAAAAACATCCATGTCCTTTTCTGTACTTTCCAGACACACTTCATACAGAGCTACACAATCTTACAGAGTACAGCCAAATTGCACTTGTGCTATGAGAAGGATGCTCAGTGCTTATAGCTGGGTTGTAAACCTCAAATAAAACTTGTTCTGTAAAATCCATGATGCACATCCCATTGCCTTTAGGGGGACCAGGAGGACCCAACAGGAATCACTGCTGCATTTCTGCTGATGTTTTCTCAACATTGCCTTTGGGGAATGGTACTGAAAGACAGCTTCTAGTATTTCATAAAAATGTCTATAGAAAATTAGGTAGGGAAAGTTCCTCTTCCACATGAGGAGGTTTATTTTTTGTACACTCTGTCTGTGAAGATAGTGCTGCAGCATTTTGGAGAGCCTGGCCATAAGGGAACATGTTGGTTTAGAGTCACTCATTTCCCTGGTTTGTGCCTCAGCAGCACAGACAAGCTGTCAGAGTCACCTTTCTTCCTCAGACCTTCTCAGGAGCTGTATGACAGCTGCCCACCACTGAGACAACCCTTCCATTCATCCCGCAAATCCGGCCACAATCTGCGCCCAGGAGCATTGCTGTGCTCCCAACCACAGTGAAAGGATTCTTGCCTCATTGAAATAATGGGTTAATTACCACTCCTGTGTTTAAAATTGCTCCATTTCCGCATCCATCAAAGTCTGGAAAGCTTTGTCACATGCTTTATGGGGATTAGGAGGAGGCATAATTTATATCAGATAAGGACAAACGAGACAGGAAAGGGAAGAAATTATTCTGGAATAGAAGCAATTTGTATGACCAATAAGATGTCGGGGTTTATTTTTTAAATTCTATTTTAAGAATTTGTATCTGTATTTTTGGAGCTGATTTTCTGCCCTAACCCCAGGCAGCACCATAGCAGGGCTCAGCTCCATAACAGGATGCACTGTGCTTATTGCACAAAGGCTAGGGTAACCTGGAAGAGGTATAATCGCTATTACCCTCTTGAAGGGTAGGTGGACATTTCTGGAAAACATCTGGCAGATGGTGGATGGATCTGTGGCTTTGTTCTGCAGCAGGTTTTGTAGAACAAGTGAGGAAGAGGAGCTCTGATTGAAGGGACTCTGTAGGTGGTGAGGAGAGCAAATCTCCATATTTTTTTTCCCCAAGAAGTAAGTGGAAATAAAAAATTCATCAAATGAAAAATTACAGAGAGCTGAATTTATCACCATTCCTTGCAGAGCAGGCTTTTAAAACACATAGTACTTTCTGCTTGGACCAGATGAAAACTTGCTAAGTATGCATAAAAGCATATTTAGAGTCCAAGCAAATGTATTTCTGGTTCAAACAGGGCTTTTTCACAGGAAAATAACTGCAAGTAGATTCAATAACATGTTAAGCTACAAAAGAGATCTCATAGAGTTTTTGCATAAATGAGAAGTGGTTAATTCAATCTGAGCATATGCATGATCTGCCCTTGGGCACTGCTGCAAGTGCAGTGTCTGTGGGCAATCCAAGATCCTTTATGCCTCTGCCAGCAGTGCAGGCTCTGTAAGATAGGGAACAAGCAGAAGGAACTTGGAGAAAAGATATGAGTAGCAGAGAGCTCATCTGAGAGCCCAATATTTACAAACACAGATAATTACTTGTTATTCAGGAACACCTCTATCAGTGTGAGCATTCAAGGTGTGCACACTGCCTGCTGACTCTAAATGCCAGCAGTGGTGCACAGAGTGCTTGGTGTACAGGCAGCACAGCTCCGCCAGGGTTTGTAAGAGCCACCTGTGAAGACAAGAGAAGGCGCTTGGCACCGGTTACCTTGGGGGATATCTCGCACCGAAGCCCAAATCAGTCCCCTTGTACTAATGAGTGAGGGCTTGGGCTGCCAGATTGTCTGGTTTTAAGCTGAAACACGAAAATCTGAAGTTAATTTGTCTTTTCTAGTCCATCTAAGACCTTAAAACAGAAAAGAAGAACTTTGCAAAAGTACCCTGGCACCATTTATATAAAGTAAAATTACAGCAACACCTGGGGTCATATAGAAATTACCCATATTCCCAGGTAACATCCTGCTTTGGCATCTGATTATCACTTTAGCTATTCTTTTTTACACTGAGGCTATGTACTATGCAAGCTATCCAGGAAGTTTGTCATAAGAGCAGATGTCCCACTGGTAAAAAGATGAGCGTATCTAAATGCTTTCCAGGGGCTTTCCTCTTTATTCAGTGCATTTACACATGGCCTTACAAACCCATTTGTGCAGTCACAGCTGCAGCTGTACTTATCGTAATTATACACGGATTAGTTACAGCATGAAGAAGCTCTTGGGAAACCTCTTGGTCTTGTGCAGAGTATGGGACTACCCAGGCTTTATGACTCCCTCTTTTCATGACTTTGTCATGGCTGCTGAACTTGGTACCCTGCACTAGTCATCACCTGCAATGCAAGGTGGGACCAGGGGCGGATAGTAGCTGTGGAGACGGGATAATAAGGGTATTAATCAGAACAAGGGATGTGGGAGTACATCCATCATTCAACCCCCTTGACATGGGGCTGGTGATACAGGGGTGATCTCAGACAAAACCAACTTTCATTATCTTGAAAACACTGAACTGCCCATCTGAAGCATAATTCCTTCTTTGCAGAGATAATGTCAATGACTGGAATAATCATCATCCTGATTCAGCTGGAAAAGTAAACACTTCATTTTCATGGCTACAGCCGTGTTTGTTGATCAGTAGCACCTGTGACACACTGGAGGATGAGCTCACACCCATGAAATATTTCTGTCCCCACTTCTATAGCCCTTTGCAACGGAAGCTTTCACCTCTCTTTTCACTATAAATCCCTTGTAGGAGAGAGATCATCTGCAGTTCTGACTCAGACCATTAAGAGCATATTGAGAGAGAACTTAGGTTTCCCAGAAGGCTAATTTACGTCAGCAAGCAAAAAGATAATCACAGCCATAAATCTTTGTCCGTGTTGGTATCTTCTGATTGCTTTAAAAATATCAGGACAATACTTTCTATACCTTAACTAAACACAGTAATTTGACTTGTTTTTCCTAACATCTACAGTGCATGGTGGTTATGCTGTTTTATAACAGTCTCATTTCCAGCATGCTGGAATTAAACATGGTCTGTAAATTATGCATGACTTTTTAACATTCATGAATCCCATCATTTTACTTTATTGATCAGTTCTCTCCCATAATTGGCAACAACCCATGAGGAAATGAATGTTCTACATCAGGCAAATGTGAATTTTATTGATGTAATACTGGGGAAGCAATAGACATGCTTAGCAAGATAAAATGTTACTATCCTTTACGTTTGTTTGAGTATGGTATTGGTCTCCTTCTGTGTATTGATGTCTGCATTTTACATGGGGTCTTCATGGGAGTTAAAAAAACTGCTCTATTTAATATTTATAGGGAAGCAAGGATAACCACCTAGCCCTCTCTGCCATTAATATTAATGAAGGTAACCGTACACATTCCCTTCCTTCTATTAATATTAATGACAATGAACGCATATGTCAGTGTAGGCATTCTGAAATCTTTCATTATACCTTTTTTGTTAGGGCTGGCATCAACTTTTCCTGCTCCCATTCCCCCGCTCTTCACTCTATACACATACCTAGTAGGCATGCATGGCCAACTGCAACACAAGGCTCTTCTGCTGAGCCCCCATGCTCGAGGCATGGCAACCATGAATAATTTGGTTAATAAAGGCTGAAATAGAGCATCTGCCGTCATGTCAGTTGAAAAGCACAAGATAAAAGGCATGTCAACAGCAACAAAAGTGGATGGCTGAACAAGAGCCACAGCCATACTTCTGACATCCTTACATTCAGATCATGGGAGAAGAGAAACTAATACCTTCTTACCAAGGGCAAACTGAGCCCTTAATAAGATAAAATCAATTTCATATAAAATGGTTCCTGGTAGGACAGGGAGGGCAGCCAGCCTTTCTGGTGGGCCACATAGCAGACACTTTCAGATGGTCCCACAAGGATCCCAAAGAGCAGTCACAGTAACAAAACGTCTTAGCACGCTGACTGCGACATCTCCTGCCTCTGTTTGTGTGTCTGTGGAGATACAGACTCATAGTTTGAGCGCAGTTAAAAGAAATGCAATTCTTTAAGTGGACCTCCTAAGTCATGTGATGTGTGACCTGCATTCATTGCATTCTGCTTTGGGAAAATGCCTGATTCTGTTATATACTTTGGTAGAAATGATTAGTACAAGAGAGTTGACTCTGTGTCAGTTACTGTGTGTACGTAATGAGATCAATTCACTCATTTAATTTCCTGTTCATCAAAAAACTTTACGATTGTTAAGTGTTACTGAATTTGTGTCCATCAAGGAAATGAAGAGATTCAGATTTATTCTAATAAAACCTTGTAGCAAGGTGACATTAACCTGCAGGTAAAAATAAGTACTGGTCTAAAACATATTAATTTTAAATGTATATATAGCAAAAATGCTCCTTGCTAAAGCATAATGTGCCTTTTACTCTTCGTTTTTCTCCAGGGTGCACAGTAGAAGGAATAGAATGACCTCTGAGCTTTTTTTCTTCTTCCCTTTTTTTTTTTTTTTTTTGGGTGAGGGGACAACAGCTTTGAAATTGTTGGGAAAAACTTAATTGCACTCTTAGAATGCCTTTAATGCTCTCAGGCCTCATAAGAAGTACAAGTCTTAGTAGTTTGTATTAAAATAATAAAAAAGTTACTAGAAAAAGAGACCATTCCTTACAAATAATCCAAAAAGGAAAGTACAGGCCCCATATGTTAGCCACAATGGCAGAGAGAGCTGCTGCTTTATGTCAGACAGTCGAAGCATTTCTCCAAAGATTATGGAAACCCACAATACAGCAGATTATAATCTTAGCAATAATGTAAAATGCCAAAGAAGGCGGTAGTCTCCAATAGGTGCAAAACTGCTTTGTACTCTAAGACATCTTTTGCAGATAAAGAGTATAATCCAGAAACATAGAAAGGCTACAAAGAAAATAAGGTAAAAGTCCGCTGTTGATGTCTGAAGGTTGCCAGCAGTTATTCATTGTCTCATTTGGAACCCTGTTACCAAGCTACACATGCATACATTGCAGGGCATGAGATCTGCATTAGCAGCCTTGCTGTGAAAGCAACAAATCAAATACAACTTTGGCTTATGAGAAAAGGATTCTTTATTACACATCATGTGAGGAAATGTATGTCCTTTTCTTTGTATTTTTGGGTAGCTAGGTAATTCAATGACCATCTAAATGGATTACCAACAAGCCTCTAGGATATGAGGAAAAACCAATTTGTTCATCTTTCGATAGGATTACCTGACACTACACAACCACAGCATTGGAGTGCCCTCACCATACTGTACACTTTTTCCAATACATTTGAACTTTATAATAACTTTGTGACTATGCAGAGCTCTTCATAAATATTTAATTCAACTTACTCCGCAGACAAAAGCACCAGGGGAGAGTCAGAAAGTGACTCACTGTTTCTTATTCAGAGATGAGTGACTAGGCAACTCTGGTGTTGCAGAGGGAGAAGGTTATTGGTGCTGATTTAATCATCTGAGGATGGATCCCATGAGAGCCTGTGAGTCGCATCCTGGCTCAAGCATGTGGCTAGCAGTGCTGCCGCACTGTGCGCTGAGCATCTGGCACCTTCCTGCTACAGCTTTGCAGCAAAATGCACAATTTTCTTCATTGCAATGCTTTACACGCGACTCTTTGTGATTTTTAGAACTTTTTTTTCTCCACAGCAGCAACTGAACGCCTCTTCTATGACATAGAAAAAGATCAAGAAGACATGTGACTTCTTTCTGGTGTATCATTTTCATTAGATAAATGTATATAGGCCAAAGCACCATCGGTTTGAGCTGTCTTTACAGTTAACAGCTGACTCTGCCTTTGATGCTCAAGTGCTAGGCTGCCTACCTTCTAGGAACTTGGTTTCCCAAGTGCAACCCATGCAACTCATGCAAGGACAGTGTGCTCATGTCCATTTAGGAAACAGAAATACATTTAATTCTAAAAATCATGTGGGATAAAAAAAAGTAATTCTTATACCATCATCGAGAGAAATCAAGCACAACTTGTATACTCTAAACTAGCACAAATCACTTCAGCAGTAAAATAATGGTGAAAGAGAGTAGGAATAATTTATTTGAGCTTTTGAGAGCTTTAACCATTATATCATGGATGGAAATAAGACATAGAATGTAATTACACATTAAAATAATTGATTGCTCATTAAACATTTTGTGCAGCCCATTCTTATCTTCTTCTGATATAATTTCATTGACTTCTGTTTGTGTCCACATTTTTTTAGAATTTGTTTTCATTGATTTGGTGGCCTGTAGTAAATTTGTCATATTTGGTTAATTACAGGAAGGTTTTAAAATAATACTAAGCATTAGTTTTACCTTTTGAGCTTTGCCATTAAATGAGAGCAGGTACACTAACAGCTATGGAGAGAGGAAAAACTTGGTAAAAAGGCATTTACCTGAAATGGCACTTTACAGCTACAGCTTCTTTGAGATCTGGTTATCCACAAGCTGCTTCCCAGCCCAGAGGTAGCCAGCTCACCCAGGTACTGGCTTGTGCTTATGGGTCTAAGCAGCCTGGCTTTACCTGTTCTTTCCTTGGCTCTCCATGTTTGCATGCTCACATGGGGGTAAAGGAGGGACCTGAGCTGCAGTGACAGCTGCACAAAGATGGACACATCCGATTTACTCATGGTCACCTGGATTGTTCCAGGGTTCCTGCTTTGGGACACAGGGCTTTACATCCTTTTGGACATGGCACTGCAGTATTCCCTGTAACAGGTCACCAAAGCCTGCATGAGGGCTCCCATGCCATGCTATGCAGTGCAATGCCATCCTCATGCAGTGGGTGAGAAGGTTACAGCCCATGTTTGCTTCAGCCAAATAAGGAGATGGCTAAGCTGTCCATGAAATTGCTTGGAAAATGCTACACTTAACTATTCATGTCAAAGTAAGGAAATACCCTTGTTTTTTCACTTAAAAATATGGGTCTGCAAATGGCAGCAGGACAAGGGGTGCTATAGGATAACAGCCACCACTACAGGATAGCGAGCTATTCCCTCTCAGTGCTTTGTCTTGTGAATTGTTCATTCAACATCCTCAAAAATTACTCTAAGATTATTTTAGCCATCTTCTTCCACAGTTCATGAAAGTTTCCACTCTGCAACATAGGTAAGATTTCATTGAAAAAATGGCAACGCAAATGACAGCTGAAAAATGACTGATCATTGTTATGTCAGTCTCCTTGACTTACCATCATTACATGACTCGTACTTTTCACAGAATCACACAGAATCACAGAATAGTAAGGGCTGGAAAGGACCTCAAGATCATCGAGTTCCAACCCCCCCGCCATGGGCAGGGACACCTCCCACTAAACCATGCCATCCAAGGCTATGTCCAACCCCACCTTGAACGCTGCCAGGGATGAAGCATTCACAACTTCCCTGGGCAACCCATTCCAGGGCCCCACCACCCTCACAGTATAGAATTTCTTCCTCAGATCCAATCTAAACCTCCCCTGTTTAAGTTTAAACCCATTACCCCTTGTCCTCTCACCACAGTCCCTCATGAAGAGTCCCTCCCCAGCATCCCTATAGGCCCCCTTCAGGTATTGGAAGGCTGCTATGAGGTCTCCACGCAGCCTTCTCTTCTCCAGGCTGAACAGCCCCAACTTTCTCAGCCTATCTTCATACGAGAGGTGCTCCAGTCCCCTGATCATTTTCGTGGCCCTCCTCTGCACTTGTTCTAACCTACTTTGCATACTCTCACATCAAATTCTGCCTTCAAGCAGAAGTTTGAGCTGCAGCCCAGAAGTAAATTAAGCTATGGCCAGGGGTACCTTGCTGGAGTAACCACATATTTCTGTTTTCAGATAGAATCACAGAATCATAGAACAGTTAGGGTTGGAAAGGACCTTAAGATCATCTAGCTCCAACCCCCCTGCCAGGGGCAGGGACACCTCACACTAAAACAGGCCGCCCAAGGCTCTATCCAACCTGGCCTTCAACACCGTCAGGGATGGAGCATTCACAACTTCCCTGGCCAGCCCATTCAAGTGCCTCACCACCCTTACAGTAAAGAATTTCTTCCTCATATCCAATCTAAACTTCCCCTGTTTAAGTTTGAACCCGTTACCCTTGTCCTCTCACTACAGTCCCTAATGAAGTGTCCCTCCCCAGCATCCCTATAGGCCCCCTTGAGATATTGAAAGGCTGCTATGAGGTCTCCACACAGCCTTCTCTTCTGCAGGCTGAACAGGCTACATTTTGAGTTGCAGCACAACCCTGGAAGTTATGGCTGTTGGGTGACAGTTATTGTTAGGAATTGCTTTTGCAGATCTTTCAAGCCTTCAGCATATTATCAATCTCAACGAAAGCACTGAAGGGTAAATACAGAATCCATTCACATTTTAATTTTAAATTCAAAGTACCTTCATTGTGTGGAACTGCATACCAAATAAGTCTCCACAATTTCATGTAAAATACCCTCTTGCTTCCATTTCTTGTTGGTCCTACCATCACTAGCCCTACACTAGGAGCTGGCTGTGGCCAATGCCAAAGAGTTGACCTGTCTCCTGGGGTTCTGAAGTGTGCTGCTTGATGCAATGCTTGACTTGAACACAGGGATGCTCTTGGCTTTACATGGACAGAGCAGCCATCTGCTTGCCTGAGCAAAGGGTCTCTCTCCCTGCTGGTATCCAGCATCAGGTTGCTCTCTTGCTGGGGCCCTCGTCTCCACTGATGAAACCCTGGGTGCACCCTTGCAGTCCTGAGAGGCTCACTGGGAACTTCC
Organism: Amazona ochrocephala; assembly: GCA_039720435.1. Classification (NCBI taxonomy): domain Eukaryota; kingdom Metazoa; phylum Chordata; class Aves; order Psittaciformes; family Psittacidae; genus Amazona; species Amazona ochrocephala. Next base: position 73,732,381 of record CM077909.1, on the reverse strand, counting down.
GGTGATGCTGTCTCTGGAGCTCCTCCGTGGCACCTTCCACCTGTGAATGTTCCAGTGCTTCATGGAGGAAGCCTCTTATTCTTGGTGTGAAGTGTTCCTGTTAAGCTGGACTTGCTCACAGGCCTTTTCACTTTTCTTCCTAGCCCCACTGGGCCACTAAGAAGGCATCAGCCAACCCGGAAAAAAGGGAGTACCTTCAGAAAAAGTCTCTTCCATATCCCCTCCAAAACACATCAAAAAGCAAGATGCTATGGCTTCTGCATGTAATTAGTACTACTTTACGACCCCCCCACTGACACTTGCAGCTAGTAGGTCTTCTCGCTACCAGAACAACTGAGATGGTGCATAAAGAGAAACGCATACCCTTCATGTGCAAATTAATGTTTCATTTGTTTTATATCTGCTAAAATCCTTATTCGGGATTGAGTGCTGCTATTGATGCTGAAGTTTAGCCAAGATTCGCTGCATACTGTTGTACAACCTTGCTACATACAGCCTAAACGTAACCTTGATGAATTGGTCACAAAAATCAAAAGAATCCATTCTGGATTCCTTGAAAATGTAAACATTTCCTTTTCTTGTAATACTTCAGGAAGCAGAGCAGCAATAAAAGCACAATTGCCTGGGCTGTTTTACCAGCTAAAATGGCAGCAACTTTGAGAGCAGATCAGTGTGAGCTCTTCCAAGAGGATGTGCCACTGCAAGGGATAATTGCTGACACCAGGACCAGGTAGGCAGGAAATTTGCATCTGATTTTAGATCTCCTGTTTGTCTCAGGAAAGTGCAAACCCTGAGAAGGAGGCAGGGTTTCACCGGTATCTTGTGTTGCTTGAAGCCGGCAAGGGAAAGCATTCCCAAAGCAGCCCAGTGACATCTCTCTTACTGCTCAGGTGCCTGTGGCTTTGCTGCTGTCCAAGGGATGAAAATTGCTTCTACTGTCCCTCGGTAAAGAGCACTGTCTGTCCCTGTCTCACACACACTCAGATTTCCAAAGCTGTACAAGATCAGAAGCAAAAAACTATTATACAAAGACACTGCTGTTTTATTCCCCGAGTCATGCCAAAGGTGGGGGGTGGGGGTAAAGGCATATAAATAGCTGCAGGCAGAGGAGAAGACTGTTGTGCTCAATGCCAGTTTTATGATGCTGAGGTGAAACTGGTATGAGTCACTGCTATAACTTAACATGAGCATGACACAGAATTTTGACATTCAATATTTTCTTTTTCACTTACCAAAAGTTATAATTACCCCTTGAAAGCTTGGATCTGCTTTTTTCCCCCACCATTTAGTCCCTTTATGTTTGGCATTTTGCCACTTTCCCAATGCACGTAGTCTAACTGGATACTTTCCTGGCTCTTATTGCTCTCATAGCTGAGTGCTCACAGGATTTATAGATGGTGTTCAGTGCATGTCTCATACTGTCCTTGTTAACTAGAGACCCAGGGAGTCAACACACCAGGTTACAGTTACACAGGCACTGTATGGCACAATGCTCAGGAGGATCAGAGCAGGTGTATATTGTATTTTGGCTGTGGGATCAAGTCTGTGCTTAAGCTCAATTTTCTTTTTAACCCAGATTGCTTGGAAAGAACTATGGTATTTAAGAGAACTCAAAAGCAGGGTGGAGGAGAAAAGCTAGGCTTATTTCAACCATAAGCAGACCAAACCCTGTTCCTGTGGCTTGACAACTTTTCTAAACAGTGTGTTGCATCTTAAAAGTAGCACTACCTAATTTTATTATAATGGCTAGTTCAAGCTATAGTGCAAGCAAGGAAAAACATGTATTATTCTTTTTTTTTTTTTTTTTTTTAACTTAATCCTTCTCCATATACAAATCCTTACAAAAAACCCAAAAACCAAAAAACAAAACCAAAAAACCCCCAAAAGCCCCAAAATGCAAACAACAACAACAAAAACCCCAAACAACCAAAAAAGACCGCAACAAAAAAACCAAACCACACTTTCTATCAGTGTACATGCATAACTGTGTATGCACACACACAAACATGCGTATTTTCACAGTGGTACATAGCATCATCCATTACAGATGTATGGTGGCCAACATCTGGCAAATGTGTCCTGGCAGTACAAAAACCTCTGGATATGTTTCAGTAGGGCACCGTGCCACTGTAGGAACTGACCTGGGGAGGGTTTTACAGGGTTGGGGCTCTGAGCTGGGTTCCCACGTCCTTTGAGAACCCTATAGAAAATGCATGTCTCCCATCTGTAAGCGCATTTACTAAAGAGGCTTTTACTTAGGGATGAAGATTTGAGCTCTCTGAGGTCAGAATTGCCGTCCCACTACCTGCTCTGGGGACAGGAGAGAGTTCTGGCCCAGCCAGAGCACCCAGCTGCTTCTTCCTTTCACAAGCAAACAGTAGAGAGAGGCAACTGCCCAGAGAAGCTGTGGCTGCCCCGTTCCTGGCAGGGTGCAAGGCCAGGTTGGATGGGTCTTGGAGCTACCTGCTCTGGTGGAAGGTGTTCCTGTCAATGGTAGGGATTTGGAGCTAGTTTTAAGGATATGTTTTAAGGTCCCTTCCAACCAAAACCAGTCTGTGATTCTATGAACTGAAGAGGATAGTAGGTTTTTACTGCATGTGGAAGTACAGAATATTTCGCTTACCTTGTAAGTCTTGAAGATGAAGCTTTCCAGCAAGAAAATATCACTTGTCATGAGGCAGTGCATGACTGCCAAAAAGTCACATGTTTGTCGTCCATGCCTGCACTGTGTATTGCTTTGAAACAACAGCTTGGCTCTCAGGTTGTAAATTATTTTAGGAAGGGTCATCACCCCTCAGAGAATCATATGCACCAACTAACGAAGCTTCATTTCTTTCTTCTTGTGAGCCAGACTTCTCCCTGTGCTCAGGCATGGAATGGGAAGACAGGGGACGACAGAAGAACCACTCCTTTTCAGCTCCTGGTGCGCGTCATCTTTGCCCCCACCATCATTCAGCAGCATCACAGGGTCTCCAAAGACTTTTGGGTTTTATTTTCCTGTGGGAATGGGTGAGCAGGAGGAATGGGGAGTGCAGTTTGGTCTAGTGAGAAGTTGGGGAGTGCTGTGTTGTGTGTTATAACAGCTCTGCAAAGACACCGAGCAGGCTGTACAGCATTGGCTGATGCTTTTGCAGTCCAGGCAAAGACGATATTCGTAAATGATGAAGAAGCAGATTTCAGGTGTGTCTTAGTGGGCAGAATCTGCAAGATGGACAGCTTGGGGTGGGCTTTGGCAAACCAGTGCAATTTTCTCTGCCTCTTTATCCATGAATGATGGACAAAAAGATATAGTTCTTTTGTACAATGCCTTGTAATTTCCATTACTAGTAATACCCATTACTACAAAATCCTCTGTGAGAGGCATGGTGCATTGTTATCTATGCTCCTTTATTTATCTAGGAGTTTGGTAATCATTTTTTATTCCAAATGACGTGGCCTATTTTAAAGGACATTTAAAACCTTATTTTTCTTATTCTCCATAAAATTGTCCTTGTAAATGCATGTTTCCTTACAATAGGGTATTAGTGTGCTGTGTGCATCAAGGATATGATTGACAGGATATTTTTAGCATAGTGAAAAAAGAAAATCTTGAGAAAGGTCAGTTCTTTCACTGTGCTAATCAAATTGCTGTGAAAGGAGATTATATCACGATGGTGGCCAGTAAGCTTGCCAGAACATCTCACAGCAGCAGGTAGCCTTTGTGAGAGGGCTGGCGTGAGCGCAGCTGGCAGAAATAGACATGCTGACAGATCGCCCTGAGTCATTCAGCAGATTTCTTTCTTTGATGTTTTCATTTCACAAAGCAGGGCAAGCAGATAGATCTCTTCAAAAAAGATCATTTTCATCCTCTTTTTGTTATGTTTCTTATTAACTAAGTGCAGTTTGCTATGCATGCTCTGTAGCAGCAGAAGTGGCAAATGAAGGGATTCGTGCAGGGTGACGCCTGTTCATCACAGCCATCAGTGAGTGCGCTTATACACGGCATGCCGCTAACACAGCTTTGAAAGAAACTAAGGGTGCCCTGAATAAATGGCAGGAGGGTCATTTCCCCCTCCAGCATGATGGCGTCCCACAGCCTCCATGTGGTTCACAAGAGCTGACCAAATCAGCATGTGTTTTCATGTCACGGCTTTGTCAAGTTTACTTGTTGGTAGCACAACCAACTTTCAAGCTGCTAACGACTTGTTACTGAATCATAGAATCTTAGACTGTTTTTGGGAGGGGGCAGCCACAGCTTCTCCGGGCACCCTGTGCCAGGGCCTCACCACCCTCACAGGGAAGAACTTCTGCCTAAGATCTCATCTCAGTCTCCCCTCTGTCAGGTTAAAGCCATTCCCCCTTGTCCTGTTCCTACAGACCCTTGTCTAAAGCCCCTCTTCAGCTTTCTTACAGCCCCTTCAGACACTGGCAGCTGCTCTATGGTCTCCCCTTAATCAGCCTTCTCTTCTCCAGGCTGAACCAGCCGAGCTCTCTCAGCCTGTCCCCAGCACAGAGCTGCTCCAGGCCTCACAGCATCTCCGTGGCCTACTCTGGACTCGCTCCAGCAGCTCCACGTCCCTCTTGTGTTGTTGCCCCAGAGCTGGACACAGGACTGCAGGGGGGGTCTCCCCAGAGCATAGTGGAGGGAAAGAATCCCATCCCTCGACCTGCTGCTCATGATCTGCGGATGCAGCCCAGCACACAGGGGGGCTCTGGGTTCTAGCGCACACTGAAGCCAGGTCATGCCATTCATGGTCTGACTGGTCTGAACTGGTGGTTGTGCCAGGCTTGGCTCCAATTCCTGCAACCCTCTGCACCCCATCACATGTACTGTCTCTTGCCCAAACTGTCTGCAACTCTGGCCAGCCACCTTCCCTCCCCTGCACCCACCAATGGTTACTCCGGCACTGGTCCTGTGTTTCTGCACCAGCATAGCTCTCTTCAGGGTGTCTGCCCGGGGGCTGTGCAGAGGCCAGTTTTTTAGAACATGGTCACAGATCTCCTGCAGAGTCCTGAGGTAATTTAAAAAAGATCTTTCTGGCTAAAGACAATCTTGACTGGTGGCCAATTAATGGGATGAGGACTGTTCACTCACCCAGCCAGGTGACTGTCCGTTTCCAACAAGTGTGAACACATCTTCACACTTCCATCAGCAGACAACTGCTTGGGATGTGTCTGTTCAGTGGGGGTATCCATCCTCTGGATTGGAACTGTCACCGTCCTTCAAGACACAGATTTTAACAAACATGTGCACAAAGCATATAAACTCTAAACTGAATTACTGCTTTAAATGCAGAAATTAAGAAGATGAAGGGGGGAGGGGGGAAAGCTAGCCCGCATACACTACATTAAGTGTCATATGCTTCACAAGAGTTCCCAGGGCGGGTGTGATAAATTCATGAGCAAATGGGTCTATAGAAAAAGATCAGCAGAGTCAAGCCTAGTTCCTACAGTCATGGACCCAGCAAAGGGAGGTCATGGCTGAGGATCCCAAAGAGATCAACAGGGCTTTCATTTGGGTCAGATTTAGGATCATAAATTACTTATGAAATCCTTTAACACATTATATTTAAATTCAAATTAATTGCCCCAATCTGCTGCTGGTTTTCAGAGCTGACAGTGTGTCTTTTCCCTCCTAGACACAGACATGAGGGAGGCTTCTGAAGGAAATGCCTCTGGGTGAGCTTTCACCCTGCAAACCAGGGAGCATCGCTCCCAGCGTCACACTGGTGGCCTCTGTCTCTTCTAGACATCCTCTCATAGACATTCTGGGTTGGATATGCAGGAGAATCACAGCCCAGCATTTCTGACAATGTTTCTTATAGCAGCGATAATTACATGGTAAAATGCAAACTAACAAGCTGCATCTACTCAGAGTTAAGGATTAATGATCTGAGCTTTACTCTTTGCTTCCCTGCAGGGCAGCAAATTTTACCAAGATCATGCTTCAATAAATGCAGAAAGTGTGATACACAGCGTATGCCGAGTGTTTGTGCAGAAAGAAGGTTCTTAATCTTCTTCCCAATTATATGAGACCAGACTGAACGCTCTGTAGCTTCACTTGCCTGAGGGTAAAACAAGATGCAGATTTGCCATCACCTGTGATGAAAACCCAGCTTTGCTCTCCCCAAGGGTCTTTATCCCCATTTCCATGCCACCTTCATCAGCTCTTTCTCACCATCCTTAATATGTTTTTCATATGGGTGAGGAAGTGCTTCCTGGATGCTGTGGGGCACACCACACAAAGGACTCGCAACCCAGCACTTTCCTTTCGAGTCCTCTCAGCAGCGCCAGTTTTTACTGCAAAGATATACTGCTTCACACACCTTTGGTCCTGACCAGCCTGGACTTTCCCAGTGAACCACAGCACACTTGAATACCCTGTATGATTGCCCTTTTGTTCTTGTTAGCATCCATCTCCCATGTGCCCACTGATGTTCAGCTCTTCTCGGGCTCCCTGGTGCTGGCCGTGTGGATAGCAGAAGGCCATAAGCTCAAATGGTGAGAGACGTGGCCAAGCTGCTTCAGTCCCACTTGGTTTATCTTCATGTCCGTGTTTTGATCCTTCTCCAAAGCCACATGCAGGTGCAGTGGTACAGAAGGGAAAATGTTGTTTGTCAGAGTATGTGGAACAGGGGTTACTATGAAAACAGAGCTACCCATCCCTGCGAAGTTTCTGATATACCCATATCTCCCACATCACACCTCTGTAGGCAATGTGCACGTAAAGGCTGGCTTATGTCATCATCACCATGAACCACAGCAGAAAGTGATTCAGTTCTCCGTCCAGTTTGATTTCAGTTTAAAAAGACTTGCCACTTCAAAGCAAACCTCAGTCTCTGTTTGGGGTCACTTGTGTCAGATTCTTACCCAAGGCAGCAAATCTGAAGGTGCTCTTGCAAGCATGCAAGCTTTAAAAACACTAAAAAGCAGAGTACAAGCTCCAACCATAAATGCAACTGAAAGTTTCAGGGAGAGTTTTGCTGTTTGTTTGTTTTTTGTGTGTGCGGAAGCTACTTGAAAATGATGCTCTTTCTTACCTTTTAGTAGCTACTGCATGGAGCATTTTATCTGCATGACGGTGGATGTGAGGGCACCAATGGGGTGTTTGTACAGACATCCAACTGGTCCAGTTTACCTGTACTGACCCTGTGGGAAATGACACACTTAGAGCTCCCGGACAGATCCAAGTTTAACATCTGGAGCAGGAAAAAAAAGATAGGAGAACATAAAAAGTGGTATTTCTGAATGCAGAGAGCTGGGTTGTCTAAGTCATACAGGCAGGACACACCAGAGCTGCCTTGGACTCCAGTTTTTGGCGTCTCATTAAGCACCTAGAGGAGAAGTGCATCCCTCCTCTCCTGGAGCACAAACCCTCTTTGTCAGGCTTGCTCACCAGCTAGTATATCTGTATTCTGTAAATACGCTGAAGGTTTCTTATTATGTCTTTTCTGTGGCTGATTGTGTGAGTAAATCTTGTAGTCAGGTGATGCGTGAATAGTTTGGCATATATAATTTACTCAATGTATTCAGATGTGGCATCCTGAATACTAAGCACCATGCGCTCATCAATGAAAAGGGCCAATTTTAAATGTCGGGTTTTAATTTTTCTTGGCAGTTGGAGTTATATGTAAATCTTGCACTTGTGCATATGTTTCAAGTAAATTGCTCTGGTTTTGTGGTTGCTCTGTGGTTTGTTTTTTTTTACAATCTACACAGACTTGCAATAAGACAACTTGCTTGGCAAGTTAGATTCCATGGGGAAATATGGGAAGAGAAGAAAAGAAAACGCAGCTCTGAACTAAAATGGGTGTATAAACCTAAGGCTCGAAGAAGTGTGCTCTGTCCCACCAGCCCATGGAGCTAGAACCTTCAAGCTTTTTTCAGTTCCTGAAGATGGTGTGAATCTCTATCACTCATATCCAATTCTGTTAACCATTACCAGTGGCATTTCCATTAACATAAGAGTGCCCAGTGCTCTTATCATTTGCAACACTGTAAATCAGAAGCAAATATACAGAATTAATGGAGAGTAGAAAAGAGTACAAGAACCAAGCCAATACACTGCTTATGAGAACTTTGATCTTTATGTTAGCTTACTCTCTCTCCAGTTTTATTCTGGGATCATTCCCTTTGGATTTACACCATGGCTCAGTCCCCTCTGAGGTTGCAGCCTAATGTCTTTGCTTAGGGAAGCCTCTCTCTGTGGCTACCAGCATCTCTGCCGGATGAAGCCTATGGGTGACACTTCTGCCCCCCATCCCCAGGGAACAGCTAGGAACATGCTGGCATTCACACTGGGAAATGAAGGGTGTTTAGAAGGGAAGCAGAAAGCTTCGCTTGTTTTCTTTTCATCTTTTTCCTTGTATATATTTTTTTTTTTGGTAATTAGAAAGCCAGAGAGCACTGTAACACTGAGCAGCTACTGTGCCATAGCCTGTCAGCTGTAGTTCTGGCAGGCGGGTGTCTGCTGGTGGTGTCTTATGTTTGCTGATAGGAACCTTGCACAGAGAATATCTTCTGCCTTCATCAGACCCTCCGAACTAGCCTGCCAGCTCAGGAGACAGGGAATAAGGTTTAAGCCATGGTGATTGCAAGGCTTCAGCTCCTGCCGGGGAGCAAGGAAGACAGGAATCAAACCCCGGGGCTGATTTCTAATTGGTAAGACAATCAGCCAGTTGAAACCAGATAGCTGCAATTAGGATGAGAGGCACTACAGAGATCAAGAGAAATGCTTCTTCATAAGAACAAGCTGGTGCTTCTCCCAGGGGGAGTATGCAGGGGGTGGGGGAAAGGTAGTCTGCTTGAAATGGATTAGCTGTGTTAGTTAGAAAACTCAATATACAAACAGAAATGTTTTCCTCCTTTGAGCTCACAACTGATTTCAATGAAATCAGGGCTCACTGAGAAATATAAATTAGTATTATTAATCTGGCAGCTTGCTTAGCAATAAACAACTGTTATTTTTCTCTTTACCTTCATGTTGGGAACATAATTTTTAACAGCTTTTATCATTTTCAAGGATTCATGGAGGAGCAGAGGGCCAACTGCAACATTTGAGAAGGAAAAAACTGTATTTACGAATTCTGCAGTGGAAGCTGATGGCCCATCAGGCAGCTGCTCTCTCAGGCCAGGGTTCCAGAGGAGCTGCTCATGGGATGGTGGAGGTACTGGCAGTGACTCCACGAAGTACAAATGATTGCAATTCCCTGGCTTGCTTCCTTCACCTGCACCTTTACTCTCAAAGAGCTGTCAACCAGCTTGAGAAGGAAAAGGATTTAGAGGTGCTTCTCACACAGGGGAGGTGCACAAGTGTTCATCATTTAGTCATGGCAGACAGCAACTGAGATCAGGGCTGTTACCACGATTTCTGGTAAATAAACTCTTCCCAAAATCATAGAATCACAGAATGGTTTGGGTTGGAAAGGACCTTAAGATCACCCAGTTCCAACCCCCTGCCATGGGCAGGGACACCTTACACTAGATCATGTTCTCCAAGGCTCTGTCCTGAGCCTTGTCCTGAACACTGCCAGGGACAGAGTATTTACCACCTCTTTGGGTAACCTGTTCCAGTGCCTTACCACCCTCACAGTAAAGAACTTCTTCCTTATATCTAACTTGAACTTCTCCTGTTTAAGTTTAAACCATCAGCCTTTGTCCTATCATTACAATATTAGTGGTAGAAGCCAATCTTCAGTAGCAGAAATTCTTCTCAAAAAAGTCACTTCACCTTCCTTATTTCCTTCAGTGGTAATTTAAGTCTTCCATATATAACATAGTCTGCAGGTTGCTGGTATCTATGATTTTTGGTCATTACACATCTTGGATGTGACCTGTTCATCCACAGGAAACTGGAGATGAAAATTTCAAGCGTTTGAAGAATACTGCTTCAGCATATGAATGCTGAATGCAAGCAGATGACATTTCCCTAAAAGTTACTTTCAAGCACCACCAATTATCTTATTTTTTCCAGAATTTTATGAGTGGCATCAATGCTTCAAAAAAATCAAAACAATCTGGAGAAGAAGGTTCTCCTGAAAATGTCAAGCAGAGGTCAGAGTTGTAGATGTTAAGGTCACATGGAAAAGGAGCACAAAAGCTGAATTCCTTCTGACAGCCTTCCTGGTGCAGCAATGTTGAGTATCGTAGGAAAGCAGAAGTTTCCATCTCTAAAAATATATTCAGACCAGAACATCGGAGAGCATCTTCGCAGCACAGTGCTGCAGCAGCTGTGGCACTTTCCCTGATCTCTCCAAAGCTCCAGTTGGAAGGAATCAGGCCACTGCCTCCTGTATATTGATTAGATTGAAACTCTCGAAACAAGCAGCCAACAAATGCTTGGACACGAAAAACTTGCCTTCAGAGATTCTGCTTTTCCACATGCAATTTCTTTTTCTTCATTCCTGCTTGTGCCTTGTTCTCTAGCCTTTATTAATACTCTTGAGTAGGGCCCTTTAAAAAAAATGCAACCAAAAACCAGGATCAAGCACCTCTTTATGCTGGAGGAGTGCAGCAGAGAGAATAGTAGGCTCACAATTAGGCTGCTGCCTGAAGCAGACACCCCTACCCCTGCACTGTCCTTGCCCCTTGTTGCATGCAGGGAACCAGGAGCGACCTCACTCATGTGTCCCCTGGGCATGGGGAAGGGGGTTTCTGTCCTCCCTGTGGGGTGCAGACGCCCCAGTATGGGCAGCACCTTGGGCCACCCCATTAAAAATCAGTCTGTTGAGGTGACACGGCCATCAATCTTCCCATTTTTAAATGTCTACTTTCCTTTGTTTAAGAGACATACACATTTGGATGCGTAAATCAAATCATTTTTCCTCAGAATGATATCTACATGATCATAGAGACAGAACTTGACATCTGCAGCACGTTATCTCCTGCTCTTGAAGATTTTTAAGGAATGATAGAAATCAGGATGCAAATGTACTTAAAAAATAATCAAAACTTGGTTTATGTTTGGCAGATGGATCCCCATATCCATACTCTATGCATGTCACCAGCCAGGTAGTGTTTGTGGCTCCTACGTGCATCTATTCTCTGTGGCACAGTGAAGAGGGTGTTTGAGTGACCTGGGCAATTGTGATAATCTCAAGCTTGAGCTAACTCAGATTTCTGACTTGTTCTCCCTGGAGCTGTGGCAGTAAGCTATATTAACAGCCTTATAACATGTTATCATCCCCCCTCCTCTACCACTCTGCTGTAGAAACAGTAGTGGGTAGGGAACTTACAAAGGTGTGTGAGGTCCCCATCCTCTATTCACCACTATCATCAATAAAGCTCAGTGTAAATGTAATGGCATCAACGCAATTTATGCTGAAGATGTGGTATAATAAGAACAATTGCAGGTTATAGAGAAGCTTTCTGTGTATCATTACAAATGTTGTGTCTTTCTAAAAATTGAATTCCTCTCTTAACATTTTCAGTAGGTACTAATGAAGTAGTTACTTTCAGCAGCCTGATCTAGTGGAAGGTGTCCCTGTCTGTGGCAGGGGGCTGGAATTTGTAAGGAAGCTACTTCAGAGCTTGAAAACTGACTTTCAATGAATATGAGGAATGAAAAGCACTCTGGATCTTTTATGTTAATTCACTGACTGCATAGAGCACTGGCCTGGCACTTGGGATGCCTAGATTTTGTCTGCCTGGCTGCATGGTCTGTGTTATGACATGATATAGGCTGAGAAAGTTGGGGCTGGTCAGCCTGGAGAAGAGAAGGCTGTGTGGAGACCTCATAACAGCCTTCCAGTATCTGAAGGGGGGCTATAGGGATGTTGGGGATGGACTCTTCATTAGGGACTGTAGTGATAGGACAAGGAGTAACGGGTTCAAACTTAAACAGGGGAAGTTTAGATTGGATGTAAGGAAGAAATCCTTCACTGTAAAGGTGGTGAAGCACTGGAATGGGTTGCCCAGGGAAGTTGTGAATGCTCCATCCCTGGTGATGTTCAAGGCCGGGTTGGACATAGCCTTGGCTGGCATGGTTTAGTGTGAGGTGTCCCTGCCCCTGGCAGGGGGGTTGGAGCTAGATGATCTCAAGGTCCTTTCCAATCCTAACTATTCTATGATTCTATGGTCCCTGGTAAGTCAAGGCATCTCCCTCTTCCTCCAGTTTCCCTCTGCATAAAAAAGAAATAACAATTCTGTTCCTCACTGTAAAGCGTAAGCTGATGAATCATGCCGTCTTAAAGCTAGATCTCTCAACTTACCATTCTCCCAAAGGAAATTATATGAGACTGTCAGAGTATATATAAAAAACAAAACAAAACAAAACACACACCCCCCCGAAAAAAAAAAACAAACAAAAAACCAACCAACCAACCAAAAAAAAAAATTCCAAACCCTGGGATTTCCTCTTCTCATGATTTTCTTCACATCTCTAAAATCAGAACACTTCGTTATTTTCTTCAGCTGAAACAGATCCATGATTTTTGTCTTTCTTTCCAAACTAAGAGCTGACAAACTGATCTTAGAAATGGTGGTGGAACCTCAGGTCTGAATAGATTTGGGGCTTTTTGATTTTTCTTTAATTTGTACACCAGTGTGAGGCTTCTGCATAGCAGCTTTGTGTTTGACAGTACTGAGTGCCCTTTCATTGTTTGCATGAGCCAAAAGGAGAGGTAGAAATGGAGACTGAAAACCTCTCCCACACTTGCCTTACTGAAGACCATCACCTGCTCTGTATCTGCAGCCAACGAGGCACCCAGACAGACAGACAGGACCTGGTACCAACCTCCGCAACTCGTGGGTACACAAGTGTCTGATGCGCATGGCACAGGGAGAGGACATCCTAAACTGCCTATCTGGAAACATGTGTTACTCTGGAAACAGGATGGATTTTACTGAAGGAAGCACCATGATAAAATACTAAGATTCTGATACAAAATCTCTTACAGCTCATCAGTAAAAGGAAGAAGGGAAGGGAAGGGAAGGGAAGGGAAGGGAAGGGAAGGGAAGGGAAGGGAAGGGAAGGGAAGGGAAGGGAAGGGAAGGGAAGGGAAGGGAAGGGAAGGGAAGGGAAGGGAAGGGAAGGGAAGGGAAGGGAAGGGAAGGGAAGGGAAGGGAAGGGAAGGGAAGGATGACAATAAAAGGAATGCCATGGTCACTTTGAACTCAGCAGCATCTTTTCACCACCCCCTCTTGTCTCTGTAGTCAGTTGGATAGGTGACACAAGCACTGTGATAGTGCAAACAAACATCTGCTCCAGTGGGTGTGTGCTTACTCACTCCGACATGCTCTTGAATCTAATTGGGAATTTCCAGGCATATATTGCTCATGTTCTTTCCAAAATTACTTTTATATGTGTAAAGTGCATGAATTAATCATCCTTTTAATCCAGCAAAAGCTGTGCTATATCTGCTCAATCACGAGATATTTATTTCTGTCCTGACTATTCAGTATGGAGTATTTTTGTTATTTTCTTTTTCTTTTCACAAGTGCCAGGAGGAATTTCCAGCTGAAAGGAAGAGAAGCAGTTGATTTTTGCAAGTCTCACAGCCCGCAGTGCAGAGAAGACTTAGCAGAATGGTTGTCCTATGGAGAGGGTAGATGGGGGCTGTTTCTGTTTAAGTTAGTCTAGAGCTTCACACAACCTCAAAGCACCCAAGTACAACATCACACTGTCTTGAAGCTCTGAGTTTGGACACACACGCCAGGTAGTCAGGACCATTACTACATCATGTCTCCTTGGTGCGGTTGAGAGTGAGCAATACGACCACACACGCACCAGCCCAGGCACTGGATGTCATTAAGCATTCTGGTCATGCTGTTGACCATACTGGACCATGCGGTTGGCCATCATGGCATGAATTCTGGCATGTCATTTAAGACAAGTCTACAGCACAGAGTGTGGTGCAGAGAGCTGTGGGCAAGGATGACCCAGGCAGGTGGATGTGACACAGCCAGTACCACCTGAGCATCCCTGTCCACAATGATAAATGGCTGGTGCACACCATACATCAGGGCTCCGGAGCACTGGGTGAATGTGCCTGTTTGGTTCCTGCTCCCGAACTGCACCTGGGCAGCGGTCAGATTGCTGAGAAATGCACAAATGTCAGAAGACCTCCAAACCCGCCATGGGAACCAGGGGTGTATATCTCAGCCCACTGACATGGGGACAGGCTTACATGCACTGACTGCTCTGCCTGCAAGAAAAGGGAAAAGCTATACAAAAATAACCCAGTTCCAGAACTACAGTGACCTGTAAGAAATACAGCTTTGCCACTAACGGAGACACTACTAAAGCCATTGGGGGTAATGACAAATCCACCTGCACACTGAGTTGATATGAACAGGGCACCTCTTCCAGACCTACCACAAGGAGAAAGGATGATTCACCAAGAAAAAGCCCACTCCTCTGCTAGACCCTTCCCATGCTGTGAGGCATCATCAGCTTTCACTCTCTCTAGCATCTATGAGGCAGGACAGTGATCGTTCACTGAGGCCTCCCTACAAAATAAAATGAACTTAAATGCAAGTGAAAGGACATTTTATGTTTTGAGGTTTTTTCTTTACATGGAGAGAACGTGTTTAAGTGTTTCTCACAAGAGTGAACATAAGGGATTTTTTACAGTAGAGCATTTCAGCAAAAGTTTTAGTTGCTGTGATTTGACTGGAAGAGAAAGAGTCATCCAAGAACTGATAGAATAGTGGAAGGACTAAAGCTTTACTTAACATTCAGCCTGCATCACACATTATTCCAAGGTGGTCATTTAATAGTGGGAGCTGTCTAGCAGTTTAATCAAAATGATACCTTTTAGTCAAATAGCACAAGGTATAATGTGATATATTCTAGAATATGGTGAAGTATAAAATACTAGTCACATAGTAATTTCAGATTTTTACAGAAGAAAGCTGTTATAGGAGAAGAGGTCATAAGAAACTGAAATGTCTACAGCAATTTAAAGATGTGCTGGTATGGCTTGCATTCTATATTGACTTTGCTTTCTGCTTAGGAACAGGATTTCATGCTGGTTATATAAAAATATAGAGAAACCTGCACATATCCTCTTGCTGCTGCACAAACAGCCAACCAAATTATTTAGGATAACCTGATCTAGAAATGTTGCTGGTATTAATTTTAGATGAAATTGTTATTAACTTGGAAGATTTGAACAATAAAATACAAAGCCAAAGTATTTAATCTGTGGGGAACTAACTGGAAGTCCTTGCTTGTATCTGAAAAAGGCTTTGTCTTTAATTTGATTGAATAAGTCTTTAGAGTGAGTCCTGTTCAAACGTATCACAAGCAACCGAAGACAGAAGACAAAGAAGACGGGCTGATGGAAAGCAACTTAGAAGAGCGGGCTGTCCATAATGACATATTTTGGAGAAGAGGGTTTGTTAAATATTATACAAAATTTCAAGATAAAACAAATATTTATATTTATGTAGTTCCATGAAACTTCCCCACAATGTTATGGTAGCATATCTTTTGGCCTAGGATATTCTGATTTTAAATAACACCCAATCTGACAGCTGTCACAGGACTACTGAAATATTTATTTGAGATTACTGGCCCAAAGTTTCAAATGCACTTGTTTTGGTTATGCTAACCTTTTATGTTTCTTTTCTAATGATACTCGATTAAGTGTATTCCCCAGAAAGCACATTTTTGTCCATGGCTAGACACCATCATCCTGGAAGATGCTTCATGTTTTCAAGCTGTCACTGGAATTAAGTTTAGCTTGTTGGGAGCTGCATTGTCTTTCCTTACACAAGTAGCCTCATTTGCCTCACAGAGTTGTTTCTCCTGTCGCTTCCAGTCCATGGTACTGTGCTCTGCCTCAACTGCCTTTTCTTAGAGAAGAGGCTGGAAGGTTGCTCTTCCCTGGACGCAGCAGTGGTAGCTAGGAAAATCACAACATGCCTTTTGTATGCAGCAGCAAGAAACGTCTGTGATTGTTTGTCATGAGAAAGGCAATTTAGGGAAGGTTGATTTTGAGACATACATCTTTCTCCTTCTTTTGTTGCTTCCCCCAAATACAGGATGAGAATAAACCATCCAGCAACATTTGAAGCTGGCACTTTCATGAATTATGAAGGAAATAGTTCTTTAGGTAACTGGCAGTCACCTTATAGCATTTAATACTAAAATCACAGTCACACAGCTGGGCTCAGTGCAGTAATCCCAGTGTGTGTGCCTATGGGTAGTTTTCCTGCCTGTTTAAAGAATGCAGGTTTTCCCTTGGTGTCTCACCAGCCCACATCATTGCTCCATGGGTGACTACTGGTTCTGAAGTGCTTGCAGGGTTCAGCTCTCTCATATGCAAGCAGGCAATACTGAGACAATAAAGGTGACGAAAGGGTCTTGTATCTCTACTTAGCTTCTGTGCCTTTAACTACAAATGTTAAAACTCCTAAACCTAAATCACCTTTGTGATCATTTATATATGTTAATGGCATATGGAAGTGGGCTGACCCCTGTCAGCCACCAAGCATTCACCCAGCTTGTCATTCACTCCGCTTTCCTGGGGATGGTGAGGAAAAAATCAAATGAAGGCAAAAAGACTTGTCTGCTGAGATAAAGGAGTTTAACAAGGAATGCAAAAGCTGTGCACATAAGCAAAGCAAAATAAACAATTCATTCACCATGTCCCATTGGCAGCCAGATGTCCAGCTGCTTCCTGGGAAGCAGAGCCTCAGATTGATTGCTGGCTACTTGTGAAGACAAATGCCATAATCACTAATGTTCCTGCATCTTACTCCTTTCTTTGAGCTCTTATTGCTCGCATGATGTCACATGGCATGGGATATCCCTTTGATCAGCTATAACATTTCCATGTCCCTTTCCCAGCCTCCATCCCTCTCTCTGCCCTGATGTCGTGTGAGCACTGATCAGCAATAGCCGAAACATGGGTATGTCACCAACGCTGGTTTAGTCACAAACACAAAGCACAGCATCATATAGGCTGCTATGAGGTAAGCGACCTCCACTCCAGCCAGTGCTGGCACCAACAAGGACTGTGGTAGGCTGACCTTGGTTGACTGCCAGATGACAACCCAGCTGCTGTCTCACTCCCCTGCCTCAATGGGGCAGGGGAGAAACGAGATGGAAAGGCTCGTGGGTTGATATAAAGCAGGGATATCACTTACCAGTTACCACCATCAGCAAAACAGACATGACTTCATGAAAATTACTTTAACACTGTCAACTGTCATAGAATCATAGAATCATAGAATAGTTAGGGTTGGAAAGGAACTTAAGATCATCTAGTTCCAACCCCCCTGCCAGGGGCAGGGGCACCTCCCACTACACCATGCCACCCAAGGCTACGTCCAGCCTAGACTTGAAGGCTGCCAAGGATGAAGCATTCGCGACTTCCCTGGGCAACCCATTCCAGGTCCTCACCACCCTCACAGTGAAGAATTTCTTCCTCATATCCAATCTAAACTTCCCCTGTTTAAGTTTGAACCTGTTACCCCTTGTCCTATCGTTACAGTCCCTAATGAAGAGTCCCTCCCCAGCATCCCTATAGGTCCTCTTCAGATATCGGGAGGCTGCTATGAGGTCTCCACGCAGCCTTCTCTTCTCCAGGCTGAACAGCCCCAATTTTCTCAGCCTATCTTCATACGGGAGGTGCTCCAGTCCCCTGATCATCCTCGTGGCCCTCCTCTGCACTTGTTCTAACAGTTCCATGTCCTTTTTATGTTGAGGACACCAGAACTGCACACAATACTCCAAGTGAGGTCTCACAAGAGCAGAGTAGAGGAGCAGGATCACCTCCCTTGACCTGCTGGTCACACTCCTTTTGATGCAGCCCAGGATACGGTTGGCTTTCTGGGCTGTTAGCACACACTGAAGCCGGCTCATGTTCATTTTCTCATTGACCAACACCCCCAAGTCCCTCTCCGCAGGGCTGCTCTGAATCTCTTCTCTGTCCAACCTGTAGCTGTGTCTGGTATTGCTCTGATCTATAATGGATAATGGTTAAAAACAAAGACAAAAGCTAAAACCAGCTCGCCCCTCTGTCCTGGGCTCAACTTCACTCCTTTATTGCTGGCTCCTCCCACCCAAGTGGTACAAGGGGATGAACAATAGAGACTGTGGTCAGTTCAGAGCTTGCTCTCATTCCTCCTCATGCTTTCATCCTGCTCCAGCATGGGTCTCTTCCCTGGACTGCAGCCCATTAGTATAAACCCATGCCAGTATGGGTCCTCTCCATGGGTCACAGATCCTGACTGAGAACTGAGAACCAGCTTCTGCATGGGCACTTTTCCCCACACCATATCAAAATTCAAGTATCATCAGAGCACCGACAAAGGTGGACAATTTTCTCACACAATAAAACTCCACTGCTTGACCCCTCACATCATTACAACAAAAAAATTCCCCACAATTATTCCCTTTTCCAGCAATGTTCAGTCCAAGTTTTGTCCACTACCTCTCCCATGGTCAGATCCCACTGTCCTTGATCAGACCCTTCCTCCTCTTAACTAGAGGGGAAGGGAGACCCATGTCCACCCAGATGCCATCTTCTGGTTCTTTCTGCTGATCAGAGAGAGGATGGGAGGAGGTAATGGTGAAGCCACCTCTAAGCTGGCAGCCCACAAACACAGATTGATGGGAAAGACAGACGCTCAGAAGGGGTCACCTCTTCCTTACTAATTGGTGGTATGGATCCTTCCATCTCCTTGCCCAGTGCTTCTTTTTGAGAACTGGGTGATAGCAGTAGTTGGGCGTTGAGTTGCTATTTTATCCATGGCATCCTTATTGGTGGTGTGTGTCCCTGCCTCATCCATGTTCCTCCAGTGGTGCTGAATGGAGGTACAATAGGCACAGGTCAAGCCCCACAAGCGTGGTAGGAGGTCTGAGCCCCCCTGAAGTCAACAGAGTCAGGGCAGCTCAGCTGGTATGGCGTGGAACACTTAATCATGGTCATGGGTTTAAGCCCAAGAAGCGGGGAGGAGGTGTCTTACTTCTTATCTTTTCTTCTCACCACTACTCTATATGGAATCATCAATAAATTATTTCAAATTAAATTCAAATAGTTAAATTAAATATTCCCAAGTAATAGAATCATTGAATTGTTTGGGTTGGGAAGGACCTTAAAGTTCATCCAGTTCCAAACCCCTTTCACAGGCAGGGACACCTTCCACTAGGTCAGGTTGCTCCAAGCCCCGTCCAACCTGGCCTTGAACACTGCCAGGGATGGGGCAGCCACAGCTTCTCTGGGCACCCTGTGCCAGGGCCTCAGCACCCTCACAGGGAAGAACTTCTGCCTAAGAGCTCATCTGTATCTTCCCTCTGTCAGGTTAAAGCCATTCCCCCATGTCCTGTCCCTACAGGCCCTTGTAAAAAGTCATGTCTGTTCTGCCAGCAACAGTAATTGGCAAGTGGTATTGTCCTCATCTCAACCCACAAGCTACTGCAGCATATTTCTCCCCTGCTCTCTGTCAAGGAGGATGAGTGAGAGAGCATGTGAGTGGGTGCCTGGAAGCCAGTCAAAGTTAACCCACCAAACATAAGAATATATTATAACTTCGTATCCTTTATAGTTTTTAGTTAGGGCGACATCTGAGTTTTGTTGCTTTCAAATAACAAAAAGTGCAGACAGTTTTTGAAAACTCCACTAAAAATCCTCTGGAGAAATAATTCATCAGTATAACAGATGTAGAGCATAGCACATCAAGATTCAGGCTTCGTTAGTGGGCTGGGCATGCATGAGATAATAGAAATGTGTTACGCGACATTCCCTTCTGGCATCCAGAAAATTCTCTGGCAAGCAGGCAGTGTGGTTCCATGCAGCATGGAGGTAGGGACACACACCTGTCATTGGACCGTGTTAGATGTGGGGGGTTGTATGCCTATGCAAATCTGCTGTAGAAATCCTCTGATTTTTCTACTGCATCTTAAAAGTATTTTTTAAAATGCATACCCTATCCCTAAAAATTGTATTTGCTTTGGCTACCACACTGCTCAGCACTGGGAAAAATGCTTTCAATAGCATGCAAGAGAGGCATGCAAGAAGGGCTGGCTCTGCATTTGAACAGCAGCTTTGGTCAAGGGTGATTTATGTCCTTTGAAATGCCATTGCTTTACCATAGCTGAACCTCAGCTCAAAGAATATTTATAAACTCTTTGCCAACTCAGTGATGCTCCAGTAGCTCAAACATTTGCATTTTTCAAGCTCCATTTTAATCACATGATATAAATCTGCACTTCAGACATTAGATGAAATTACACAGGTAGCTTCCAAAAGCCTCAAAGAGCACAAGGAGTGTCACTCAGCCGCACAGAATGTATAGCAGAGACACCCGAAATACTGCCCCAAGGAGCAGAGCACAGGCAGAAGCCTTGCCTATCCACAGCCTTATGCTGCTTTGGCTGTATTGGTCAAACCAACACAGGGATGTTTTAATTTCAGTTAAAGAATGACTTAAATTTATTCTTCATTGGCCACGAGGATGATCAGGGGACTGGAGCACCTCCTATATGAAGATAGGATGAGAAAGTTGGGGCTGTTCAGCCTGGAGAAGAGAAGGCTGAATGGGGACCTCATAGCAGCCTTCCAGTATCTGAAGGGGGCCTATAGGGATGCTGGAGAGGGACTCTTCATTAGAGAGTGTAGCGATACGACAAGGGGTAACAGGTTCAAACTTAAACAGAGCAAGTTTAGATTGGATATGAGAAGAAATTCTTCACTGTAAGGGTGGTGAGGCCCTGGAATGGGCTGCCCAGGGAAGTTGTGAATGCTCCATTGCCGGCAGTGCTCAAGTCCAGGCAGGACATAGCCTTGGGTGGCATGGTGTAGTGGGAGGTGCCCCTGCCCCTGGCAGGGGGGTTGGAACTAGATGATCTTAAGTTCCTTTCCAACCCTAACTATTCTATGATTCTAATGCAACCCACAGGTAGATGTTTCAAGATGAAACAATGACAAGAGAAATTTTTCCCTGTTTGAATAAATCAGCCTCATTTCAGGCACGTTTTACAGAGGGTAGGTGCATCTCCTGGTGAGGTAACCTTGGACACTGAGGTGGGATGCGCAGTCTGTACTATCCCACCCATTCAGGTGTAACATAAAGAAATGCCCTGGAAGATGGAGGTAAACACAACATGTTTTCACTTACCTCATGTTCACATGTGCTTGGGGTCACTACCAAAAGGGACTTGATAGGGCACAGGCACTGCTGTCTACTGCAGTAGTCTGACAACGTAACATCAGCCATTACTTGCCACTGAAAGTATTGTCAAGTACCAGAACAGGCTTCCTATGGAAGTGGTAGAGTCACCATCCCTAGAGGCATTTAAAAGACATGTAGACATGGCACTTAGAAACATGGTTTAGTGGAGGCCTTGCCAGTTAATGGTTGGACTTGATGAGCTTGAAGGTTTTTTCCAGCTGAAACTATTCCATTATTCTACTCTGTTTTATGATTCTTTTTGCTTCCATGTGTACATTACGGAACTGATGCTGACTTTGGTAAGAAGCACTTTAACTTAGTTTCTCACAGTTCTCTTCGGTGAGATTACCCTTTCCTAACACAAGAAATTTCAACCTGAAATCACCATTTATTGTCACTTCATGTTACTTACTCATAAGCACAAAAAAAAAAAAAGGGGGGGGGGAATTCTTTTACATAGCTTTTATATAGCTCTGAGTGGCGTTTAATCTGCTTACCCATGTATTTTTACTCTTATATATTCATGCATTCTGTACTATCTGGTCTTTTCTCTTTTTCATCACATTGGAAATAGAACATGAAGAGGAAGAACACTGTATAAGAGCCATTTAAAAATAATTAATCAATGTACTTAGCCTTCTAAAAAGACTTCTGCAAAAACACCCCCTTTAAATTGAACATGTAATGAAAATAGTAATTTTCTCAGAAGTGTTTTCATCAATGCTATTTGTGCTGTTATTAAAATACATCAATGATTCATGCGTTTATTGGTCCTCCCTTAGGGAAAAGCTTGCAATACAGGACAATAAAGTCCTTTACTGTAAGTAAAATATTATTAAAAGTATAACCCAAAGATATAGAATTTATAAATGTTGGAGGTTATATCTATGTAGCTGAAGATGATAAAACGCTCCCCTAAAATATTTCCTTTCTTTGATCACCTCCGTTATCTGCATTATGAACAAACAGTGCAACTGTGCCTCTTTCTAATGCCAGCAGTAAAATACTTTAGGAGACGGACTTTGTTTCTTCCAAGTAATGGCATTATTGCTGTTTTTTTTCTGGGCTTTTCCGCCTCTCCAACAATCCTGGCAGCGCATTTTCCAGGCTTTTTGCTTGAATTAGTTTCAGCTACAGAGTAAACAGAATTAGCCAGGTTGCTACAAATGGACGGTTGTTCACCAACTGCTTCCTGCTCACCTGAGAGTGTGCGCGGGCAATGGCTTGTGTCATTAGGCCCCTATTTAAGCACACGTATGGCTTGGAGGTCATGTTTGTGTTTCATTTATACAGATATGATTAGCTGTTCTCAGTGTTCGTCTGCCATAAAACTGAAAATGTGTCATGCCCTATTACCCAGGCAAATGTAATGTCCCCAAAATAAACATGCCAGCTAGTTTGCAGGCAGTAATTGATGGAAAAACAGGTGTTTCCCATGTTCTCTGTGATTGCCTACACATATGGCTCCTTTTATACTATCCTTCAATTACTTTGCAGTTTTGGCTCCTGCAGAAAAAGAAATAGTCTTACCAAAAAAGAGTGGGTTTCAAGACTGTTCTTTGGTCCACCGCCAAATTAAATAAGCAGCACAGCCCATTTTAGTATTTAAGTAATTAAACTACTGCAGCTACCACATCTACTTTAGACATCAAACTGCATTTCCAGTTACTCTCATTCTGAAATGTGGTGCTCCGACTTGGTGAATTAAAGCTACATATGACACAAATTCCCATTTAAATGGTTAATATTCCCAAATTGTACCTTTCAAACAGTAGAAACAGTAAAATCGTATTGAAACCTGCATAATCTGTTGGCTTTATACTTTACAACCTGGAGTTCTATCCTTCAGAAGCATTCAACTCCTGACAGCTGTGTAAGATCTACTGGCCTTGCAGTGCTAATAATGGGTGGATTTTATAATGGCACACAGGCAGAAATATCAGAGGTCACTTTATATAACAGGTTTTCTGTGACGTATTGCTCTTCTAAGTGAATGCAGTTGGAGGAGGAATGAAAGAAGGACGAGAGGATGTGCTACCCTCCACGAGGAGAAGAGCAGCACCTCAGCGGTCAGGGTAGAAGTTGTGTTCTGCAAAACCAGCATTGAACCTGACCCAGGAGCTGCTCCATGCACACCCATCCAGCAGAACGGCCTGAGAGCCATCCTGAAGTCATGAAACGCAGCAGCCAAAACACTTAGTCTAGGATTGGGCTGATCTTTGATCCCTGTGCATTGATATTTTCTCCCAGACAAGTCCCCGCCTCTGCATCACTATTTCTTTCAGAGCTTGCAGAGGATGGGTCTCTGCTTCAGGTCTCTGAAGTGGTGGAAGATACACAGCACTGAGGCTTGGTCCCATCTTTCTCTGACAACTCAGCAGCAGAGTACAGGGACACAGTAACGTGTTCAGGCCATGCTACTCCTACTTCATAAACATGCCTTTTCTGGCTTCCAAGGTGAGGACTTGTTGTTTACCTGCCAAGAACGACCAATATTTTAACCTAATTCAGGATACGTGTTGAAAGAAAGCCCGGTGGTTAAAGAAAAAATGCTTAGTTTCATTTTTAAAAATTCAGTGGGTTGATTTCCCTTCATGAAGCAACATCAAAGATGAATTTGTTCCCTGGCTTTTACCTTGTTACTGATTCAAAATGAAATGTGACTACATAATACCCTTCTTCATCAAAAAAAATAAAAAAGCTTTCAAAATAATAAGATGGTAAAGTAATGGCATTCTCCTGAAATATTTTGATTTTTTCTGCAGATAAGGGTTTTTTTACCTGCCTTTGGTTTTCCTTATGCTCTGTTCCTGTTTATCTCTGCTCTTTCATTATTTGCCTCAGCAACCAAGACAATTAATCCTCTTCTACAATGTGCACAAAGATGAAGGAATGCAACATTATCACTTTCTGCACTGCTTTAATTTCAGTGACAGCCTTGTCACTTCACCACTTGCAGGGTTTCATGCCTGTGTTTCCCACCTTGTAATCAATACATTTCTCAGGGTACCACCTGCCATTCAGAGGCAGTGAAGCTTTTGAAACCCCCAGCCTTCTCCCACATGGCAGATTTCACCTGACTGATGGATGGGTTTGTGCATGGTGTGGATGTGATGAAGCACATGGTACCAGCTGCAGAGAGCAGTTCCCAAGCCAGCCTCAGCCCCTACTGCTCCTCCCAGGACCCTGTTTGCATACAGCCCTCTCCCTGCACCAAGTCCCACAGCAGTCAGGAGTGGCTGTCCAGAGCGATGCCACAGAGCTGAAGTGGAGAGTTGGTCTCAAGAAGATGGACTTGAGCCTTAAATAAAAATCGATAGCTTTAAAATGTGTTAGCCCAAATAACGAGCAAAGAAACACGGTGTTTCGTGTAAGTGCTTGGCTTTTCAAAGACAGTCTGCCTCTCTCTCCAGTGGCAGGATCAGAAATGCAGGTACAGAAACACAGCTGTGGCCTGAAACCTTTACATGACTTTTGACAAGAAGGAAATAAAACCCAGTAAGTTAAACTCCTAGGCATGAGAGAGCTGGAATACTGCCTTTGGTTGTAATGGGAGTAAGTTTTCACATGGGTGTGTAAGGACATCTTCAACATGATATTCATCCAGATCTTCCAGACCAAGTTACCAAACATAAATGAAAAGTTCTTCAAAATACCCCTGCAAGCTAAGAGTGCTAAGGGGGGCATCCAGAACATAAACAACAAAGAAATGTATTTATACTTGCTGAAGCAATACGGGATTTGAGAAAAGACTCCTGCCCCACGGGTTCTGATTTGGGTTCATTTATGCTGCTGTAACACACTTTTCTTAATAAAGCATTTTATGTAGTGGGATTACTGGTGATTTACAACCTTGTTATGTCAAAATTGGGACTGAGGAGTTTCACGTGTGGCACTCCTGCAGCCAGTGGCTACAGGCCTTTGTGGGTTAGGATTTCATACCCAGTCTTACACACTGTATGGACACCTTATTTATGTGGAAGGAAACGTTTTGCATTTGATCTGCAAGAAGGCACTTCAGCTTGGGAAACACAATGATTCCCACCCAGCTGCTATGCACCGGAAGAGATGCTTTAGTAACAATTCTCCATCAGATGCAAAGAGGTTCTTATCAGGATGTAGATCACATAGAAGCACACCTGACTTGAATATCATGTTAAACTGAAGTTATACATTAGAAATAAGATTTTTTCAATAGACCTTGTGTTCATTTCTGATTTTACATTCAGGCAGAATACCACTGGTTGCATTATGGGCTAAATAAATCTCTTACTGATAAACAGCAAACCTAAATGGTTTGTGGAGCATGAAACAAAATCCTCTTTGGATCCACCTGATGCTGCTGAGCAAGCTGTTCCTTTTTATTGTGATATTATTAGTTGGGAATGTAGTGGGGTTTACAGCATTCTTCATTAATTG
Organism: Amazona ochrocephala; assembly: GCA_039720435.1. NCBI lineage: Eukaryota > Metazoa > Chordata > Aves > Psittaciformes > Psittacidae > Amazona > Amazona ochrocephala. Next base: position 73,706,860 of record CM077909.1, on the reverse strand, counting down.
ATGGGATAACAGTTTGTGTAGCACATAGCTCCACACAGACTGTTTTGGGGTGGAAGGAACCTTAAAGCTCATCCAGTTCCAAACCCCTTTCACAGGCAGGGACACCTTCCACTAGGCCAGTTTGCTCCAAGCCCCATCCAACCTGGTCTTGAACACTGCCAGGGATGGGGCAGCCACAGCTTCTCCGGGCAACCTGTGCCAGGTCCTTACCACCCCCACAAGGAAGAACTTCTTCCTGAGATCACATCTCAGTATTCCATCTGTCAGCTTAAAGCCATTTCCCTTGTCCTATCCCTGTCAAAAGTCCCTCATTTAGAAAAGAGTACCAAGATTATCAAAACACTCTTTGGGGTGTAGATGCTCTAGTCACTACTTAAGAGTTGGGAATATAAATTGTCATTATATATACATGGCTCTCATTTAATTTCTGTATGTAGATGATGTTTCTGCACAGTTGCTTAATACAACATGTAAAATTCAAGCCAAGTTGCAGTCTCAGCCATGAGAAATCAAAGGTAAAAAGCCCTTTGTGTTGTGAGTAGAACAGCAATGGTAAAATGGACAGAGGAAAAACCTTTGTGAGCCCAGCAGTTGCTTGGTGAGACAACCACATTTGAACAAAGCCTCAGAAGCATTCCTAAAACTGGAATGGAATGGAGGGATCTTTAAGGTACCTGTCCAGCAAAGTGAAGAAAATACATTTTTGGCAGTGAACACTGAGAAAATCAGGCAGTGAATACAATAAATTAAAATGAACAGAAAATGCTTCCTAGTCACTGGCTTGACTTTGATAAACCCTCTCCTGCCATTTTACCATGGTGCAGAAAAAGAGTATGGCTGGATACCAGGGTGGTGTTGTACTGTGATTTTATTGGTGTCTTATTTGATATCAACATTAATTGATATTATATTGGTGTTTCCAGTATAGTTATTACATATTTATATATTTCCATCCTTTCTTTCAATCTTTTCAGACTCCCATTATTTTGGGCTCCTGCCTACATCATGGCTGGTCCTCAGCTGCAGTGGTTAAAATCCCCTCATCCTTATAGAACACATGCATACTCAGGAGGCTCTTGGAACGGTACACTTCCAGGCGGAATGATGTCCAAGGCTGAGATTTCAGACACTGGAGTGCTGGCCATTTACAATATTTTCCACTCTTCGGTGTTTGGTATTTATGTTTTCCATTATCTATTTTAGGAGCCAGTGGGGCACGCATGTCTGTCCATCTGTAATACACAGAGGAAGTAGTATTGAATGACGTCTCTGACACCTAAATGCAACTTATTAAAATCTCAAGTTTAAAAGTTGGGAGAATTGAGCAGTGAGATATAGTTAACTATGACCCCAAGCTCCTCAGAGGTTCTATTTCAGAGGTAAAGGCTAGAGCATTTAGGGCGCATCAGGGAATTTTTAAGAGGCGGGTTTTTTTACATGTCGGATAAGACAATGAAATGTTAGTGGGAAAGCTCAACGAGACAGAAAAGAGCCGGGGAAATGCAGATGCAAAATGAAAATACGGAAATGAGTGAGTCTTGAGCAAACCGCAGCGTTTGATGACAAAGTGCAACGTGCAGACTACTGGATGTGCTTGAAAATAGAATCCTTTTTTTTAACAAAAAAGTTAATACAATTTTAGAGCGAGTGACTGTAGTTCGGCGTGGCGGTGCCCATTACATAACCAGGCACGGCAGCGGTGCCAAGGGAAAACCACATACCTGCGGCAGGGTCGCAAGTACCCGGGGATGGAGCGAGTCCATCGTGCAGGTCCTGGGTGATGGGCCGGATTGGAAAGAAGAGGGGTTGCTCGCCCAGCTCTGCCCTTTCGCCGGGAGTGAGGAGGGAGAGCGGGACAGCTGCGGGGCGAGGGTCGGGGCTCCTCTTCCGCCGCCCCTCCTAGCCCACCACCGGCAGGGCACGCCAAGGCGGAGCGACACCTACCGTGGCGCCCCCAGGGCCACGACCACCGTCCCAAAAGGGCCGCAGGCGGCAGCGTGGAGGGCTGGCCCGCGCCGCCCGCCCGCTCGCTAGCTTCCGCGCACGCCGCCCGCCCCTCCCGGGAATTACCACCCCCCTCCCGGCTCGGGGGCCAGGTACACTTGACGTCAGGATGTCTGTCGTCGTTTTGACGTGTAAACACTCATTTCCATTCCGACTCCGGAGGGTCCGGGTGCCGCGCAGCCCCAGGCAGCCGTGCCGGCAGCCGGCAGGCAGGCAGCAGGCAGAGACCCCTATCCCCGCGCTCGCTTAGCAACACATCGCCCCGCCGCCGCCGCGCCCTGCGGCCATGGACCGGCGCCGCTGGGCCGGCCGGTGCTTGGCACTGGTGCTGCTGGCCGTCTGCTGCCTGCCCCGCGGCGGCGGCTCCGAGCGCCAGTTCCTCAACGAGTGGGCAGCGGAGGTCCCGGCGGGCCACGCCGCCGCAAGAGCCATCGCGGAGGAGCTGAACTACGACCTCGTGGGGCAGGTACGGCTGCGCACACAGGCGGACTTCCCCGCGCCCGGGTCCCCTCAGTCCCTGCTTTTCTCTCTCCCTCTTCTTCTCTGCCCTTCCTCCGAGCTGCACCGAAACTGGCGCCTGGCGGCTGTTCGCAAGGCTCCGGGGAGTTTGAAGTGCCTCCTACCCCCGCCTCCCCTCCCTGGACCCGCGTCCACACAGGGCGGGGAGCCCCGCGATAGCGGCGACCGGCCGGGCACGGCTTTTCCTGAAGGAGCCGGGTAGGGTAGGGCTCTCCCTGAGGAGGGCGGAGAGAATCAGGCAGAGAGACTCTGCTCTCCCCGAGGGACCGGGCAGGGCACCTCGTCTCTCCTTGAGGGGTCTGGGCAGTGCACCCCAGCCCTCCTTGAGGAGACCGGGCAGAGCACCCCGGCTCTTGCTGAGGGAACCGCGCAGTGCACCCCGGCTCCCCTCCGGCAGTACTGGCAAGAGGAGGCCGCGGGCAACCCACCCCGGAGGCTCCGTCGCCATCGCGGGTCTCCTCTCCATGAGGCCCTCCCGGCGCTTTTTTGGGATGCCGTGACGTCAGCGTTGTCAAGGATGAGTAACCGCCTTTAGGTGATAGTCCCGTATCCCCTCACATCCCCCCCCGGGCGGGGGTCGTGCGCCGGGCAGCGCGTCTGGAAGCGCTGCGGACCCTGATGCCGCCCGCGGAGCCGCGGCACTGCGCCGGGAGCAGGCCGGGGGCGGCGGAGCCGCCTCTGCCAGGGTGGGCCGTGTGCCTCAGGGCAGCCCATTCCCGGCTGCTCCCCTGGACGGCGGGCGGGCAGCCCCGGCGACCCCGTGTCCTGGTCGCGGCCCTGCTCAAACCTGGAGTGTGATCGCGCCGCTGTGGGTTTGTCCTTCTGCCTTTGGGATGAGGGGATTCGCCCCTATCGGTTTCAAGCAGCACTGCTCGGGGAAGAGGGATGTTTAAACCCACATCTTTGGGTGAACAGGTACTGTGCCTGTCAAAATGCCTGTTTGGAAGGTGCCCGTACGAATCCTGCAGTGAGGCTTCTGAAGCCACGTGGTGTTTTTTACACCTGTTCAGCAGCTGAAACTGGTGTGCGATCACATTAAAACCTGTCCTTTGAAATGTGGCCGTGTCAAGGTATGTCCGTGAGAAAGTATGTCCATACAAGTCACTACTACAAGTAACTACGTTACCAAGTACTGTAGTAGTAATGGCTGCTGCCTCACTAGCTCAGATGATTTCCCTGGCTGCTTCTAGCAGCACACAGGCTGCGATAAACACTCATTACTTGAAGAGTGTTTTTTAGTTTAGATTAAAACAGAATCACTGAGCAGTTAGGATTGGAAAGGACCTTAAGATCATCTAGTTCCAACCGCCCTGCCATGGGCAGGGACACCTCCCACGAAACCATGCCACCCAAGGCTTTGTCCAGCCTGGCCTTGAACACCGCCAGGGATGGAGCATTCACAACTTCCTTGGGCAGCCCATTCCAGTGCCTCACCACCCTCACAGTAAAGAACTTCCTCCTTATGTCCAATCTAAACTTCCCCTGTTTAAGTCTGAACCCATTACCACTTGTCCTATCACTACAGTCCCTAATGAAGAGTCCCTCCTCAGCATCCTTATAGGCCCCCTTCAGATACTGGAAGGCTGCTATGAAGTCTCCACACAGCCTTCTCTTCTCCAGGTGCTCGTTTCTTGGTCTTTTGTCTTTGAAGCAGAATGAATTTGATCAGGTTGCAATTGTTGGTACTTGTTTGTAGCATGGAAATACTGCTTGATAGTTAAAGTGCACCTGTGACTTACAGATCGGATCACTCAAAAATCACTACCTGTTCAGACATAAAAGCCATCCAAGGCGATCTCGAAGAAGTGCCATTCTTATCACCAGAAGACTTTCTGATGATGAGCGGGTGAGTGTTACATTTACTCTTTGTCATGCTCTGTGTTTATTCTATCTCCTCATTGCTAACCTTACGATGAGGTCACAAGCAGGCTTTCCTTGTTTTGCAAGTCTAAGATATTCGGACATCCATACTCATGCTGAATAATACTTTATTATTCTGTCATTAAAAGGCAAAGTCTGACCCTCTCTTACCATATTTTTTGCAAATGCTTTCTAAATTAAGATTTAAAATATGCAGCAATGCAGAGGCTTGGAATTTCAGATATTTTTCTGTTATTGATGAAAATACAAACAACCACAGGGCTTGATTCAAAGTAAAAACCCATGGATGCACTAAGTTTAATCAGGCCACGCCTGTGCAATTACCATGGGAATTACGTTTGATTTGAAGTGATTGAATATTAAATAAGAAAAAAAAAAGTAGGAGAAACGGGCTGCGGTTTTGCTGGATTTGCTTCTGTGACAACCTAAAACCCTTTCTCAAAAGATTCATCACACATTCTAGACTTGCAGTCTTTAGGTACAGTGAGATCCCACGGGCGTCAGAGAACAAGCACAGTGGAGAGCCAGGGATCTAAGGATCTGCACTGGTGCAGTAGACACCCCAGTTATCTGACTTTATTTAAGAGAGAAGCATGTCTGTTTGTAAGTGTACTGAAAAAACGGGGGGGGTGGGAGATTTAAGGAACGGACCAGAATGCTGTCAACCCCTCTTAAGACCAGTTTCTGGCAAATTCCAGAACAGCGAAATTTTAATTTCAAATCAGCATTATTGCAACAGTCATTGTAAAAATGCAGGTAGCCCAAAGCATGAAGTAACCCAGTTGTGAAAACCAGCAGTTTATCATATAAGGACAAACCACTTGATGAGTAATTGGTTATATGGAGGTTTTAGAGGCAAGTGTCTTCTAGGAAGAACTATATGTCGCTAGAAGAATTAAAGGAGGGGGTGAGATGGGTTGTTTGCCTGTTCTGCTTCAAAATGGTACACTTCCATGTATATCTCCATGCAAACATTGGTTTAACAGCTAAAGTCTTCCTGGAGAAATTGCTCTAAACTGGGGATGTTCAAGACCACAGCTTTAGCGTAAATTCTACCTTATATCCACACCCACGACCAGATGTTCAATGTGGTCATAGTACAATGTTCAAGAACAGTTTTGGTTCCAGTTCCTCCCTTTTTCAGACTAACTATATTAAATCTGTCTCTGTAAGAGGGAAGCACGACTGTGTTTAATATACCAAATTCTAATGCCATAAGCAGAATGGAAGCAATTGTGTTACACGTTACTGCCAAACATTATTGCAGACTTACATACTCGGATTCAAAACCGGAGTTCCAAAGTGCTGGAGATGATTCGATAAATTTACTCCAGTTTAACTTTTATTTACCAACTAGTATGCAAATTAACTATGTGAATGAACAAGGTGTAATTATGTGATTATGTAAAGAATATTAATACAAAGCAATCATGCACTACTGTGTACATGGGCCTGCCCATGACAAGGGGGTTGGAACTAGATGATCTTAAGGTCCTTTCCAACCCTAACTATTCTATGATTCTATGTCTGTCTCTCCAAAAAGCTGCTCTTCTTCAGTAGTTGCCTGTTTAAAAAGATTTAAATTCAGTCTTTAAAAAGGGAGGGAGAAGGGAATAGTGCTTTTGTTTGAGTAACGCCTTCATGAATTTTACGGTATGTTAAGTGTGAAAGCTGGGGTAAAACTTGGCTCTCGTCTGAATATTTATCTGCTTCCTATAGATATCCCAGTGTTTGTTGTAAAACAGATAAAGGCTGTGAATATATTGAAGGGATATAATTATCTGGTTTCCTTACTTCTTCCAGTATTTGCACTAGTTCCACAGTCTACTTTCTTGCAAGATATCTGCAAGGTTATTTTCACTGCTTTATGTGTCTTCGACTGGAAGCTTGGCACAGGGCCTTCGGCTTTTGCTGTAGATGGATGGTTGGAACCTCACCCAGCTGCTGACTGACAAACATTTGGCTTGTTTGTCTGACATATGTGTGTGGTAGTTTCATCTCATTTCCCTCAGTGCAGTTGTCCACATTGAAAAAAATAACAAGCATGGAAGTTGTCAATTGTTAATTACTGTTGGGTGATGAAGAGGCCAAGCTTTGCTGTGGGCAGGGAATAGAGATAAAGGTAATCGGTCTAACCTGTTCACAAGTATGTATGGCCCTGGGTGTAAATAGGACAATTTAAAATGCTTATACTTGCATGGGTATATTCATCTTCTGTGACTAACTGCAGTTTATAGGGGCTTTAACATTGAATATATAGCACGGGGAACAGTGTTAGGGAGCTTTCAGTAAGCATGCTTGGAGTAGTTACAGTTTTCAAGGGTTTATGTTATTGTAGTGAATTTTCATTAGGCTCTCACTAGGAAATCACTGTTTAATCAAATCAGTATCATTTTTAATCATTATAGTTTCTGAGTCACTCATTATTGTTTCATATATGGTGACAGATGTAAGGATCGGAGAGAAAAATAATGAAATCTATTCAGACATTGAAAGCAAAAGGTTAAATCCAAGTCATCCTCTGCTTTAGGCTTATAGCAGGATCTTGGCCATCTACTGAACCTGAGTTTGCTTTGCTCATTTTGAATTTGGGATGAAAAGCACCAACTCGATCTGTGTCAGAGTGACCATCCAGGTGCTAGCAATTAATAACATGTTATACCCACTTCCAAAAGGAGCACACAGCACGGAAGAGGTATTAGAATCAGAATTTGGTTTGGACTGGGTTTACTAATGCCTTCAAGGAAGCTAAGTGGGGTGCACTTTTAAAATGCAGCCTAGTGGCTTAGAGATTGCTGTGTGAGTGCACAAATGCTATGCCACTTGTACTGATGCTCCAGCAAAACATGCTGAAGCATTTTGGCTTTCATTTTCCTGAAGTTGAATTCTGCTGTGATGAATTTAGTCCAATATTCATAGCTTACTAATTGATCGCACTTCAAAACACCACTGTGAAGGAGACTTGAAGGTCCAGCTGAGCTATGAGTAACAGCATCATTATGATTGCTAGACTAAAGCCAGACATAATCTTTCTACTTTCCTTTTAAATCCCAGTAGAAATAGATGGGGTTTAAAATGTAGGTAGAAGAAAGAAGCAGGCTGTGGTTTTGGTTGTTTCAGTAACCAGCACTGCTTAGATAACCTTCTAACTGTACTGTACATTTGGTAATAAAAGTCTGCATTGTTTGGCACTCACAGGAGTTCTGCTGTTCACTTGTACTAAATGATTTTCTATTAATTGATTCTAGAGTATTGTGATTTCACTGAGCCCTCTTCCCCAAAGTACACTGTGCTAGAATAGAAACAATTCTCTCTGTATCAAGCATTGCTCATTTTGCTTTAGGCATCAGAATTCTGCTTTGTGAGGAAACCCCTTATGCCCTAAAAGAAAAAAGTCGTAACCCATAAAGGCTTACTTGTCATATCTATGCAAATAATTGTAGGTGTCATGGGCAGAGCAGCAATATGAAAAAAAGAGAGCTAAGCGTGCCATCGTGAGAGACTCAGCAGACAATCTTTTCAATGACCCCATGTGGAATCAGCAGTGGTATCTGGTAAGAATTTATTTCACTATGGAACTGAGGAATTGGGGGATTTCAGTTGTGCTATCAGCTGCCTTATTTTACTAGTGTGAGTGCGACTGCAGTGAAGGGAGTAAATGAAGAGTCCCTCACATTAGCATATGCTATAAAAATGGGAGATCTCTGTGCATAATATTTCTGGGTAGCCTTCTATTTTCCCTGAAGTGTCATTTGTACAAAGACTCTAAAAGCCAATTCAGGCTGCTGCTTAGGATGGGGGTTGATGTTAGAAAGCATAGCAGTTAAAAGCTACCTTTGTGATAATTTTAAAGTATTTATTATTGGCATATTAGTCATCCTTTATCATGTCCGAAGGTGGCCATGTATTTCTTTATTGAAATTAGTAGTGCGGAGTGCATGCTGCAGATGAGAACAGAAGCATATGCATGCATATGACAGGCGCCTTCAGCATCTTGGACTAGGATTTACGTAGAAGCGGGTCTCTACAGCTCACATGTTCAGAACCTCAAGGAAGAGAAATTTCCTGAGTTCTGTAGTTCTTGTTTGCATGTGACAACTCAGAAATACAGTTGATCATTAATGTTTTACATGGTTTCTTTTGAAAGTCTGTATTTCCACTGTGCATTCTAGCTGTACCTTTGTTCTGGGCTTCATTGCTGTCACTCAGAATAGGGGTGGGATCAAAGGTGGGTGTAACAAATCAAGAAGAAAGGTCAAGCACAAACGTGCCCCAGTTGGCTGCAAATATTTTTCTCTTCTTCAGCTCAGCTTAGAGAAAACAGACCAAATTCTATGCTGTTTGTATAATGGTTTGCACTTTCTTTCTTTTGCTTGAACTAGGAAAAATTAATTAGAAACTGCACAGCATAAAATAGTTCAATGAGGATTCCTGCAGACTTCTTTTCAACATAAAGAGGATGATCATTAAGAATTTAACTTTTACTTGAAGCTGAATATCTGTTTGCTTCTTTGCCTGTTTCCAGTAGGAAGCAGGAAATTTCCAAGGTGTCTGTGTTAGACATATATGCAAACACAAACAATGAACAAAAGAGCAAATTGTAAAAAAAAGCGATGTCCTATTCTCCAGGAGACGTAGTTCCTTTTTCCACCTTTCTATGTTTTTCACTTGTTTTCCCTTTAGTTTTCCCATATCAGAAACAGAAACATGATGCTTACCTTTGTTTGCAGTGCACTTGGATTTTTTTTTCTGATTAAATGCATAAATATGTTAAATATTTTCTTCCAAAATACATTTCTTGCTTTGTGGTAAATAAATTAGTATTACCTTATTATTACGATTTGGGACAGTTTTTAGCTTCATTCAGTGTACCTTCACACATCACCAGAAAACAGGATTATTTGATGGCTTCAAGAGAACAAAATGTGAAACCTCAAATAACTCCCTGAATGGCAGCAGTGAGAATAGAAAGCATAAAATGAAAGAAAGGTCATTCCCGTAATAAATTTATTTTTCTAAGCCTCATACTTGAATGCAGAATTCCCGTGGAAATAAAGAAATGAATAATTTGCGATCAGCTAATATAATTAGGCACAGAGAAACAGAAAAAAATGGCTTTTTTTTTTTTTTTTTACACCTTTGTTTTTATGAGTGTTGTAAGCAAGTAATCTAAACTAAATGTATGTACTGCACATCTAATATTAGAGAGGAAAAATTACCCATTTAAGAGCTACTCTTCAAAGAATTTGCTGTGGAAGAGAAGGCTATAGATGATTCATGCTTCCAGTTGATTTACCACAGGAACAGTAATGAGGATAGTAAACAGAAAGTTGTGATTCAGCACAGTTGTTCCTAACCAGAGGACTACCTTAATTGTTTTATCCATTAATTGCTTGTTCTGGCTAACTTGAACGTCAAAAGAGAAAACACTATTGGAAAAAACACAGCTCACTGTACCGTGGGTTACTGTCTTGGCTTCTCATCAAGGGAAAAAGCCAAACATTAGCAGGTCTGATTATTAACTCAACGTTCCAAGGTTCATTGGTGCATCCTCACCATTGCCATGTTTCTGCTGCCTTGTGCCCAGTAAATATAAGATGCTCTTTGTTCAGAGATGGTTTTCACAGATCTTAATTAAGGGCATAAATCCTTCAGTGCTGCAACTAATTTTTATTTTATCCTTGCAAAATATGTGCAAAATCTACAAGCTCAGGCTGGGATGGTTTAGAGTGTCTTTAAAATGCAGCTTTAGACCTGTGTAGTGTAAGTGAATAAAAAAGTTGACGTATTTTAATCCTTTCTGTCTCCCAGCAAGATACAAGAATAACTCCATCCCTGCCCAAACTGGATCTCCATGTTATTCCTGTATGGCAGAAAGGGATAACAGGCAAGGGCGTTGTCATCACAGTATTAGATGATGGCTTGGAGTGGAATCACACTGACATCTTCTCTAACTATGTAAGTTTGGCCATTAGAATGCTGTGGAATAAATTAGTCAACTGTAGATTTGATATACAGACACTCTTACTCATCTTGCTGTCTGTTCTGTAAGTCAGCTCCTGCAGTACAGAGACTGAAATATTTGCCTTAGGCATAATTTGGAACCTGGTCTGTGTCACAGGAACTGGAATGTTACTTAGCAATGATAGTTGGGTGGTTCTTTTGTTGTTTTGTTTTTCCCTTGGTGGATTTAGTTCCCAGGCATGTTTGTTAAAGCTCAGTGAAAAATTTATGGAATTGCTAATGCCCATCAAATTCTACCAACTTGGTTGCTGTCAATATGAGGCACACCAGACAAATAAATAGACTCTAGAACTCATTTTGTTACATATTTTAAAATGCATTTTGTAGTTGTCCAAATTAAGTAAGTCTGCTGTTCTTTTTCTTGCATATAGGATCCCAGGGCAAGTTATGATTTCAATGACAATGATCATGATCCCTTTCCTAGATACGATCCAACAAATGAAAACAAGTGAGTAGCCTTCTAGCTGCGTGTACAGAACAAAACAGCACAGTGTTAATTTGTCTCTTAGGATGTGCAAATGCAGAAATACCTATGTATGTCCTTTATGACAATCATATAATGAAAAGAGGAATTTGTGTAACAAAATCACGGGATGGTTTAAGTTCAGAGACCTCTGCAGGCAATCGGGTCCAAACCCCTGCTCAATGAGGGAGACCTAGAGCCAATTGTCCAGGACCACACCCATATGGCTTTTGAATATTTCTGAGGAGGAGGGAAGACTCCACAACCTCCTGGGCAGCCTGTGCCAGTGCTCCTTCACTCTCACAGTGGAAAAAAAGTGTTTCTTGGTGTTTGGGAGGAACCTCTTTTGTTTTAGTAATCTCCCTCTGTTGTTTTAGTACCTTTTGGACTGATAGCATAGCTAGCTCAGTGTGTGCAGCCACAGGTGAAGTCATACTTCTGACCTCATGTGAATTTGACACATGGTCAGACACTGGAGTAGGTTACATTCACTCCCATGACAATCTTTCTGTCTCTTCTGAGGCATATGGAAGCTTTGTTTAGACCAGATGTGGCCTAAATATCCTCAACGTAATAACTAGGAAGTTACAAAATGCTTGAACACAAGACAACCAGCCAGCTCACTTAGTGGACTTGAGTGGCCTGCAAGGTGAGAGAAATTTTTTCTGATGCCCTCTGTAGAGCTACCTTTCTGATACTCTGTGGAACATCTGGATGGGTCTGTCATATCTAGTCATGTCTGTTGTGCTTCAGGGAGGGATTTTGTCTATCTGAAAGGGAAGAGAATGGACTTCTTTAAAAGCTGGTACTTGGAAGAAGTCAATTTCCTAAAACAGGATGCTGCTACTCAATGCAGATACAGGAGGAAACTAATGCACTGGTTCCCTATTGTCTCTCAGACAACACAGTAACATCCACAACGTAAATCAGTGTATGGGGAAAAAAACAAGCAGTCAATCAAAGGATAAATATTCTATGAATAAGACATTTGGAAAATGACATTTCTACTTTGTTACAGCATTTTTTAAGAGCAAGAACCTGTTATCCTGCTGTACTGATGGCATTATCTCTTAAATCAGAATCATAGAATCATAGAACAGTTAGGGTTGGAAAGGACCTTAGGATCATCGAGTTCCAACCCCCCTGCCATGGGCAGGGACACCTCCCACTAAACCATGCCATCCAAGGCTCTGTCCAACACAGCTTTGAACACCACCAGCAATGGAGCATTCACAACTTCCCTGGGCAACCCATTACAGTGCCTCACCACCCTTACAGTGAAGAATTTCTTCCTCATATCCAATCTAAACTTCCCCTGTTTAAGTTTGAACCCGTTACCCCTTGTCCTCTCACTATAGACCCTAATGAAGAGTCCCTCCCCAGCATCCCTATAGGCCCCCTTCTACCATTTTACCTCTTATTTTTATTAATCAGTAAATGGAATTCTGCTTAGAAGCATTCAAACACTTCATTGAATTAACAGTCTGTACTATTAAATAATACAGCTCTTATACAATATATATTTATATGAAGATATTCTGTGTTGTGGCATCAGAATCACCTACGGAAAATGTCTTGGGTTCAGCAGTAGCAGTTGTTTTTTCTCCTTCTTAGTAGCTGGTGCAGTGCTGTGGTTTTGACTTTTGGCCTGGGAACAGCGCTGATAACACTGATGTTTTTAGTTGCTGCTCAGTAATGTTTACTCTGACCAAGGACTTTCTGAGCCTCATGCTCTGCCAGGGAGGAGGAGAAGCCAGGAGAAAGCAGAGACAGGACATCTGACCCAAACTAGCCAAAGGGGTTTCCATACCACAGCACATCATGCTCAGTATATAAACCGGGGGCAGTTACCTGGAAGGGTTAGATCCCTGCTCGGTCAGGCTGGGTATTGGTCGGTGGGTGGTGAGCAGTTGTATTCTCTTCCCTTGCTATTTCCCTTATTGTTATTATTATTGGTGGTAGCAGTAGTGGTCTGTGTTATACCTTAGTTACTGGACTGCTCTTATCTCAACCTGTGGGAGTTACATTCTTTTGATTCTCCTCCCCATCCCTCTGGGAGCTGGGGCGGGGTGGGGGTGGGGAGGGGAAGGGAAGGGAAGGAAGTGAGAGAGCGGCTGCATGGTCCTGAGTTACAGCTGGGCTTAAGCCATGACGGGAAAAAAAAAAAAAAACAACAACTAATTGCAGAGAAAGTAGTTGGTTACAAGAAAAAATTGGCGATGATGAAGATGCTTTAAAAGCTTAGTTTCTGAAATCCTAAATACTGGCATCTAATGGGTCTATTGACTTCAGTGTGTCTTAGGTAAGGTATTTATCGTCTCCTCACAATGAGTCTTTGATCATGAAGTAGATGAAATTATGTTGCTTGAAGCCTACAGAAACAAGTATTTTTGTATTACGTAGATACAACTGAAAAGCTATTCAGTGGCTACATTGCATTCATTTGAAGGAAGACCTCCACCGAATCAAGGTCACTGATGACTCTTTGGGTACATTACGCAGAGATATTATGAGATGTTGCTTCTTCTTGCTGTATTTATTCAGGCATGGAACGCGCTGTGCAGGAGAAATTGCCATGCAAGCCAACAACAGAAAATGTGGAGTTGGAGTTGCCTATAATTCCAAAGTTGGAGGTAAGAAAACAAAAATTATTAGATGCGTAATATGAATGGAAACCAGGCAGATCCTGTGAAGTACCAAGCGTTTTCACCTGCTGTTAATCTGAAACACCAATGATTGTTCCTTTTCAGAAAACATCAATCTTGCAGTGTTAGTCTACAAAATCCTAAGTCTGGCCATATTGCAGAGTGTTACTCTATATGACAATATTTTGTGAATATCAGCACACTGTCCGGAATGTGGTTATCAGTTGAATATAGGCAGAATATGTAGCAACAGCAACAACAATATAGATGGTGGTGATGATGATGGTGATAATAGTAGTAGTAGTAATAATAATAATAACAGCAACAACCTATATTGTACCCAACAACAATAGCAGCAACCTATTCGTACTGAGAGATAAGACTATATCTTTTAAGGAATGATAGACACTTACAATTGCTTGTCCTGGAAGGAGGTGGCTTGAGGAAGAAGGATTGAGTAGAGTGAAAGTAAGAATACACAAATTTATACCTACCCTTGCTTGCAGAGTATTGTTTACGCAATTACATTTGAAAGGTCATATCAGTGAGGATATTCAAACTGCTGTGGCTTTTGTTTCAACAGCTTACTTCTCTACTATCATCCTAAGTTAATTTTGAAAATAAGTATTCTTGCTTGCCCGTCCATCAATATTGCCATTTTTTTTGAAGTGGTGACTGAAAGCTTAATCTATTAGAGGTCTATGAAATAGTTGTGATCAAAGCATCAGTGGCAAATGGTTATTTAGCTCAGAGAAAGATACTTGTACAGAGCTAGTTTTTCCATTACTCCCTTTTTCCCTTTTAAACAAAGAGATGATGAGTGGCAATTGACAGCCATAACTGCTGTTCCACCATTTCAGTCTTATGCTTGTAGGTTCCCATTTACTCTACTGAGCTGTCATAGATGTCAGCTTTGCAGTCTGCATTTGCCATAAAGCATTATGCTGTCATGCTCTGTTTAAGTAAAATACCTCACTCATAAGAGGAAGATGCCAGGGTTTCAAAGCAGGGGAAAATGGATGAAGCGGCAAAGATGTCTGAACTCCTGCTGTGCCCATATTTTAAGGAACTTGCATCTACAGAGAAGATTCTTCCAGTTATTTGCATATGCTCTGTGTTCATTTGCAGATGCAAACTGCAGATACGTGCAGGGTGATTTGTCTAGAACAGGAAAATAACAGGATGAAAAGCAATCCAGGAATCCGAATTACACAGAAAGCTGCTTATACCTGGGCTGCAGAGGAGGAAGAATGGAAAAGTTGAAAGAAATTGTAAGCTGTTATATACAACAAGCTTGATTAAGATAGGTACATAACAAAAATGTGTTCAAAGAGCAGTGGAAGACAGGAGAAGTCTTCGAAAGATTCATGTAAATTTGAAGTGGCTAAACATTGGAAGACTTTTTTGATGTTCCATGCTATAGAGGATTAATTTCTTCACAGTCTTTTTTTCCTTCTATTTTTTTTTTTTTTAAATCCATGAAATGGCACACTACACAGTTTTATTTGGCATTAGTTCAGGATGACTTCTTTAAGTGGCTCTTTGGTTGTAGCCGTTGCCATACTGAATAAATCCAGTGGTCCACAGCCAATGCATTCTCTTTGATAGTCAGCAATAGCTGCTTTAGGGAAAGAAACCCTGACATTTGGAATACTGTGTTCTTTAACCTTCAGCACAAGAGGTTGGTTTAACTTTGTCTTGAGGGGTGAAACAAAACATTCACTTCAGAATGTTTTGTTTTTCATGAAAATACTGTCTTTAGTAGTCCTGAGTGTTCTCTAGTAACATCAATATCTGGATCTATTCTGAAACCATGATTGGTCTCTTCAGTACTCTGTGCCTGTGAATCCCATAGGCTTTTCAGTGCACTCTGTAAAAAAAATAAAAATGGCTCTTAATACCAGTTTTCCAAGTGACACCTTTCAGTGTCCTTTAATACTCACTTCTTGTTCTCTTAGTGCTAAAAAATACGTGTGTATCAATCACTTTTGGAGTAAAACAGGGTGTATACATTTTATGCGTACCTAACCATAGCACTGTGCTCTGGAATTTCCATGGTGCTACCATGGAAATCAAATGATTAAGAAGCTCCATTTTACAAAAGACTGGGCTGAGAGATCCTGCACAGTGACATGTTGCTAAAAATAGCCTTCTGCCAGGGAGATACATGTATGTGTCTGAAATTACTTTGGCTTTGGCTTTTGATTTTGTGAGACTGACGATGGCAGCAAGCATGTGCAAGAATATGAAAGAGTTTATGCAATAGGACATAATTTGAATCTGCTTAGGGAAATATCACTGCAGCCATCAAATCTCGAGTTTAGTTAAGCAAGCAGGATTTTTGGTGATCACAAAGACAAGACAGCATTTTTTTCCTTGCACTGTTTTCATCAGTGTGTCGTCAGTGTTCTTGCTTTCTCCCTTATTACACCATTTATCTTCAGAGTTGGCTTTGTCTGTTTCTGTGGGAAGTATCTGTACACTACTGTGCATTTTCAGTACCTCATTATGTGTCTCAAGCTCGCACCCAGAGCTTGCAGTCATATTTCCATGCAGGCAGATCTTTGCTCACAGCACAGTGGTATGAGAGCACCTCACAATTCTGAGCCAACTGAAAGATGAATATTCAAAATGTTACAAGTTTAAGTCTATCCAGGGTAAGTGGTATTTTTAGTACCTGAGGCACAGGAGATATGGATATACCTTGATTCTTTTTCCAGCTTTGTGAGTGATAGTGGATTAGCAGTGGTTGAGTGGATTAACTCTTTTGTCTGGTTTTGATACTAATTAATATGAAATAATAAAGCCAAGCTTTATCTCGGAAGTATTATGAGTCTTAGAGGCCAGCCATATGGGAAAAGGATTATGCCTGCAGTCTTTTTTTTTTTTCCTGCTTTATAGTATGAAGATAATAGCAAGACACTGAGCGACAAGAGCAAAGTTGTTTATGTTTTTTTTTTCTTTCCTTTTTTTCCTCTTTTTTTATATTTTAATAGAATGATCACATTTTTCCTGCTGTCCTCTGGGGGAAAAAAAAATATCCCGATTTTGTGAAAAACAGTAGAAAATGAATCCTCATATTTCACCAATGCCAGTAATGGTGCAGCTGCTGTAGCACTAGCTGCGTTCAAGAGAACCCAGACATTTTTACTGCCTGAAAAGGAGGCTTTATCCTGACAGCCATGGCTCTTACGTTGCTGCTGTTGCTGGGAGAGCAATGTCATAGTGGGAATTTTGCCAGACTTCTGCTATCCCTGTCCTACTCCAGCACTGGACAGAGGTAGCAGTCCTACTGCAGAGCTCCAGTGCTGATGAACCTCTGTCTGCCACTGAATTTTAAGTACTGCTGAGGTCAAGCTTGCTCTGAAGAAGATTAGATCATGCAGTTCCTAATAAAATGTTAAAGGCTAGGTGTCTCTAGCATCTCAGTGTTGCATACAGAAGAAAAAAAATGGTCTGTAAACAACAGTGGGAATTTTTTGTGGTGAAGATTGAAGAGCTAGTGAGATACCAGCATCAAAGACAGCAAAACCGTAATAACTGTGAGGACAAAGTGGTTATTCTGAACATGTGGAACTACATCTTTGAACAAAAATTCTCAGAACTCTTGGAGATAAAAGTAATGGTTATAAAACCTATTTCATTTTAGTGACATGCTAGCAGTTTCAGTTTGTGACAGACTTATCTGAAAGGAATAGTAAAGGAAGAGCTCAATACAATAGGAAAAAGCAGGAAGAGTAAGGAAAACATCTTGGCTTTATGTAGAAAGATACAAAGAAGTAAATGACAGTCAACTAAGATTTTTAGAGGGTTTTTTTTAATGTCTGTAGAGAGCACTGAGCTCCGCATATAATGGGTAAGTGTACTGTTTCACACTGACATGAATGTTGCTTACATGTAGAGCAGTAAGCTGTGCTTGCAGTAGTTACGTATTAATTTTGCTGGAAACTTCACAGTTAACAAAGGAGGGAACAGAATGTAAATATAGTCTGCTTCTTTTTCTTCATTAAGGTATACGAATGCTGGATGGAATAGTCACTGATGCTATTGAAGCTAGTTCAATTGGTTTCAATCCAGAACATGTGGATATTTACAGCGCAAGTTGGGGCCCTAATGATGATGGTAAAACTGTAGAGGGACCTGGGAGACTGGCACAGAAGGCTTTTGAGTATGGAATAAAGAAGGTACGACGCTTAAGAGAAAGAATAAAATGTGTCAGAGAACAGAGTTATAAATGGTTGACACCGGGGAAAAAAAACCCATGGTTCATGCTCTTTTTGCTCAAACATATTTAAAAAGGAGGAGATATATTTTAATAGTACAGGTCAGAGAAATTACCAGCCAGAAAAGCATTGAAGCTTTCTAACTGGTTTTAAGCTGTTATTCTTCACAGATAAGCTTTCTTTTTCCATCCTCACTTTTTCTGCCTTTGTCTCACCCTGCCACCTTCTCTGCGCTGAACAGTAATTGGATTTCTGCACTGAGAGCCTGTACAATTTAATATAAAGTTTCTGCTTTGTGAGTATTTTGCTGTGTGAAATGGTGACGCATTTCAGCACCCTGTGGTTGGGCTTGTATTAGTTCCATTAGTTTATACATTGGTGCATATCATGATCCAATTAAAAGGAAGATAGTAAAAATGCATGATGAAGAGAATTGGAAACAATGTTTTTACAGTTCTTTTTCATGTTATCCTCTTTAGATCTGGTTGGGTGATAAGTAGGATACAAACTGAGAGCTGCTGGGGATGTATTAATACTACCTTGCTCTTGCCAGTGAGGTGAAAAGATATCTAAAGATGGACAGGTACTAATACAGAGTGGAAGACAGATTCGGAGATGGGAGAGGAGAGAAATGGAGGGAAGCTTGAAGGACAGAAGCAAAAAGAATGTTTTTTGGCAGAAGAGCAATTAACATTAGCAGACGGAGAGAAGAGTCTGACAGTTGACAGACATACTCTGAGGGAAGAATGGAGACTAAGAGGAGTGGGCCGGTGATAAACAGATCTGAGTCCATAGGTAGGCAGCAAGAGAAGAGGGAGAATTAAAGACAATAATTCAGGAACAAGTATTCAGTGGGCCTACTCTGAAAAAGCAGGTTCTTTGGTGAAGGAAGTGTCTTTTTTACAGCTTGTATTATTTCCCAAGGGGAGCAAATTTGCCCATTCATTTGTCAGGCTTCCTTTTGCAGGGATCTGGATGATCTCCCCTCAGCTTAAAGTCAGACAGAGTTGGAGTGGCCAGTGACTTTCATCCCTGGCACCTTCATTGCTGGCCTGTATGCTTAGCCTTAAGTGTCTTAAAAGGCATTAGCAGTACTCTTAAGTGCAACCAAAGCAAGTAGTTACATATACCAGTGCTTTTCTGAACTGCAGCCTTTATTCTCAAAATAAGATACTATCTAATTTTCTGTAATTGACATAGCTTGTTTTTCCCATTTTAACAGTCGCATCACAAAGAGTGCAGTTTGCTTTTTCTTTTTTTTTGGTATTTTAAGTGCTGCAAATGTCTCAACACTTCCATGAATAATTTCAGATCTCATCTGAGTAGGATGATAAAAATCTGTATTTAACTGCTGTTTCTAATGAATGTGCATAAACCAATAATGAGCAACATATGAACTTTTGCTCTTCATGTGAAACTTTTTTTTCCCCTGAAGGACTAGCACGGCTTAAGACTGGATAAGGTGATACATGTTTCCTCTACCATAGCTCTGATACTTTACATGCTGTCAGCTGCAGGCTTCGGTTTTTAGCAGCTGCTCCCTCTTTACACACTGGAGACCAGAGTAGGCAATGAACATGGTTACATCTGGAGACTGGTGTTGCTGGCCCACAGGCCTGTAAGAGAGGATTTTCAGTGAGATGTGCTTGCTGGTATCCTGTGTTTCAGCAAGTAAATGCCAACCATTAAAAGCTTCCTTGCAAAAAATGAATTGATGCAAAAGTCTTATCATGTACATCATTCGTACTATTTACGCATACCTCCATGATTGCAGGAAAGGCAAGTGAAATAAGAAAATGTATAAGTTTTTACTTCTCATTTCTTAAAAAAAAAAAGGCTTTTTTCATATAGTCTGGATTAAAGCATAAGCATGTAGGAAAACTTACCTGTTGAGCACAGATTCTGTTTTTAACTTAAAAGCCTATTCTGAGGGAAGTTGCTATACCTGGAATGCTAACCCTTGACCAGTCAAACTAAGATATGTACTGTAGGGTGTGTAGTAGGATACCTCAGGTAGCTGGTTTCTTCTGTCTCTGTCTTCTACAGTGCACATGGAAAACTGTCCTTTTCTATCAGAAAATGTTTGATTTATCAGGCTTTTTTGAGAGGAGAGGTTGTTGAGAGTACATTGCAGAGACCGAAATCTCTTTGATAACTGCTTATTTCCATTTTCTCTAGGGACGAAATGGGAAAGGCTCCATTTTCGTATGGGCTTCTGGGAACGGAGGCCGTCAGGGTGACAACTGTGACTGTGATGGCTACACCGATAGTATCTACACTATCTCCATTAGCAGTGCTTCTCAGCAGGGCCTTTCTCCCTGGTATGCAGAGAAGTGCTCTTCAACTCTGGCAACAGCATACAGCAGTGGGGATTATACTGACCAAAGAATTGTAGGTTGTTTTTACCAGATTCAGAACAAACATAAAAACGTATTTGATATGCAAATAACAAGCGAGAGCTCTTAAATGCTTGTTTTCTAGTACCCGCTTTATGTTATGTGTTACATGCTTAGTGCTTTTGCCTTGGAAAACAGAGGGGTTTGTGATTCAAAAGTGATTGCATTTCTGGAACATCTTCCACTGTAAGCAATAGCTAAACAAAATCATTGTGTTGATCCAGTTATATCAGCATGCTGAATTTGCCTGCTGTTTGTATTGCAGAGGTATCTGCATGAAGCCTTATATGTTCGCATTCTTCAGAAAGAGCAAATGAAGGGAGTTTTAGAGGAAAGGCAAAAGGAACCTTTAAAGTTAGTGCATCAGTACCTCTGTATACCTTGCCATTACCTTTTGTAAGATTGTGACAGCAATTGTACTGCTTGCAAACCTTTAAAAGGTACTCAGCAAACAGGCGTATCAGTCTGCATGCTTTCATTATTGTGCAAGAAATAACTTGTACTGAAGAAAGCTCATGTGATAAAATAATGTTAAAGTACTTATAATTTCTGTTCAGCACTGGTGGATGCTAATTTTACTATAAATTACATTGACGGGGATTAAAATGTCATTCCAAGTTAGCCAGGAGATGTGTCATAGAATCATAGAATCATAGAATAGTTAGGGTTGGAAAGGACCTCAAGATCATCGAGTTCCAACCCCCCTGCCATGGGCAGGGACACCTCCCACTAAACCATGCCATCCAAGGCTATGTCCAACCCCACCTTGAACGCCGCCAGGGATGAAGCATTCACAACTTCCCTGGGCAACCCATTCCAGGGCCCCACCACCCTCACAGTAAAGAATTTCTTCCTCAGATCCAATCTAAACTTCCCCTGTTTAAGTTTAAACCCCTTACCCCTTGTCCTATCACCACAGTCCCTAATGAAGAGTCCCTCCCCAGCATCCCTATAGGCCCCCTTCAGGTATTGGAAGGCTGCTGTGAGGTCTCCATGCAGCCTTCTCTTCTCCAGGCTGAACAGCCCCAATTTTCTCAGCCTATCTTCATACGGGAGGTGCTCCAGTCCCCTGATCATCCTCGTGGCCCTCCTCTGCGCTTGTTCTAACAGTTCCATGTCCTTTTCATGTTGAGGACACCAGAACTGCACACAATACTCCAAGTGAGGTCTCACGAGAGCAGAGTAGAGGGGCAGGCTCACCTCCCTCGACCTGCTGGTCACGCTCCTTTTGATGCAGCCCAGGATACAGTTGGCTTTCTGGGCTGCAAGCACACACTGAAGCCAGCTCATGTTCATTTTCTCATTGACCAACACCCCCAAGTCCTTCTCCGCAGGGCTGCTCTGAATCTCTTCTCTGCCCAACCTGTAGCTGTGCCTGGCATTGCTGCAACCCAGGTGTAGGACCTTGCACTTGGCATGGTTAAACTTCATCAGGTTGGCATCAGCCCGCCTCACAAGTGTGTCGAGGTTCCTCTGGATGGCATTCGTTCCCTCCAATGTATCAACTGAACCACACATCTTGGTGTCATCGGCAAACTTGCTGAGGGCGCACTCAATCCCACTGTCCATGTCACCCACAGAGATGTCGAACAAGACCGGTCCCAACACCGATCCCTGGGGGACACCACTCGTTACTGGTCTCCAGCTGGACATTGAGCCACTGAGCACTACTCTTTGCGTGCGGCCATCCAGCCAGTTCTTTATCCACCGAGTGGTCCACCTATCAAATTGATGTCTCTCCAACTTAGAGAGAAGGATGTCATGTGAGACAGTGTCAAAGGCTTTACACAAGTCCAGGTAGATGACATCAACTGCTCTACCCCAGTCCATCAGTTCCGTAGCCCCTTCATAGAAGGTCACCAGATTGGTCAGGCAGGATTTCCCCTTAGCGAAGCCATGCTGGCTGTCACCAAGCACCTTGTTGGTTTTCATGTGCCTCAGCATGCCTTCCAGGAGAATCTGCTCCAAGATTTTGCCAGGCACAGAGGTGAGACTGACTGGTCTGTAATTCCGTGGTTCATCCATTTTCCCCTTCTTAAAAATGGGGGTTATATTTCCCTTTTTCCAGTCATTGGGAACTTCAGCTGACTGCCGTGATTTTTCAAATATGATGGACAGTGGCTTAGCAACTTCATTTGCCAGCTCCTTCAGGACCCGTGGATGGATTTGATCCGGTCCCATGGACTTGTATACATTCAGGTTCCTAAGATGGTCTCGAACCAGATCCTCTCCTACAGTGGGCCCAGGGTCTTCATTCTCACTGTCCCTGCGTCTGCCTTCCAGGACTTGGGTGGTGTGGTCAGAGCATTTGCCGGTGAAGACTGAGGCAAAGAAGTCATTAAGAACCTCAGCCTTCTCCAAATCCAGGGTAGCCAGTTCTCCCGATAGCTTCTGGAGAGGACCCACGGTGTCCCTAACCTGTCTTTTATTTGCAATATACCTATAAAATCCCTTCCTGTTATCCTTAACATCCCTAGCCAAGTTTAATTCTAAGTGGGCCTTAGCTTTCCTAACCTGGTCCCTAGCTTCCCGGACAACATCCCTGTATTCTTCCCAGGCTGCCTGACCTTGCTTCCACCTTTTATAAGCCTCTTTTTTCCTTCAAATTTTGCTCAGCAGGTCCTTATCCATCCAAGGAGGTCTCCTGGCCCTCCTGCTAAACTTCCTTCTAGTTGGGATGCATCGCTCCTGAGCTTGCAACAGGTGATCCTTGAATATCAACCAACAGTCTTGGGCCCCCCTGCCCTCTAGGGCTGTATTCCATGGAACCTTACTGAGCAGGTTCCTGAAGAGGCCAAAATCTGCTCTCTTGAAGTCCAGGGCAGTGAGCTTGCTGCACGCCCTTCTCACTGTCCTGAAGATCTCAAATTCAACCATCTCATGATCACTGCAATCAAGGCTGCCCTGGAGCATCACATTCCCAACCAGCCCTTCGCTGTTGGTGAGGACGAGGTCAAGCATGGCACCTCTCCTTGTCGGCTCCTCTATTACTTGCAGAAGGAAGTTGTCTTCCACACAATCGAGGAACCTTCTGGATTGCTTGTGCCGGGCCGTACCATTCCTCCAACAGACATCAGGGTGCTTGAAGTCTCCCATGAGAACAAGGGCCTGCAAGCGTGAGGCTGCTCCTATCTGCCTATGGAGCGCTTCGTCCAGCAAGTCCCCTTGGTCAGGCGGTCTGTAACAGATCCCCAGAATAACGTCACCCATCGCTGTTCTCCTTTTAACCCTGACCCACAAACTCTCTGTCGACTGCTCACCTGTCCCCAGACAGAGTTCCATACTCTCTAGCCTATCCCTAACATAAGTAGCAACTCCTTCCTAAGTGGTTTCTCTTCATACCTGAGACGTAGATACATGGGTAGAAGAGCTTGGTATTTAATTTCCAAATAAAGCACATGTTTCATTGCAAATTATAGTTCTTCTGCTGAAGAGGGAGCAGAACACCAATACTAATCCTATGAATAATTTTCTAGCAAGCAGTAATTTTGAATGTTCTAGGCCCAACACAATGATCTGTTTTTATGATTCACCAGTAAGCCTGAAACACTTATTGTGAAACCTGAGAATAAAATAAGATGCTTAGTGTGGGAGTATTTTGTTCCAACACAAAGCGTTTTGATACAGAAATTATAGTTGGAGTACAAAGAGTGGATTGAAATATGAACAGATGTAAGCATCCATTGCTTTTGTGCTGGTGAGGAATGTATTGATGTGCACTAAGTAAAGGATATATGGTTATGCTTGTGAGCGTGGATATGACTATATTTACAACTGTTTATTCATGCAGTCTTTTTTGTTGTTTTTACTCTCAGACGAGTGCTGATCTTCACAATGAATGTACAGAGACTCACACTGGGACCTCTGCATCTGCACCACTGGCAGCAGGAATTTTTGCCTTGGCACTGGAAGCAAAGTAAGATGCCACACAATTACCTTTGAAACTCCTCTTTCTCAGCCCCCCCACCATCTTCCCTGAAGTGTTGTCCGTATGAGGTGGCACCATCTCATGCTGCAACTCCACTTTTTGTCAGTCAGATTTGCTCAGGCTGATGAAAAAAATAAGCAGCTACTTGCCTCAACACCTTCCGAGCAAAGCAGAACCAACATAAGTAATTTGTGATGACAGAGGAATTTTAGTCCATTTCATGCATTGGCCACAATTGTTCACTGAATTCTGTCCGTTGCACTTCAAAGCAGTGAGGTTGCACATGTATCAGAATTAGAAGACAATAGGTTGGAGGAGTTTAAATTAAGTCTTTAGTCAATTTACAGAAGCTTTTCTGCTGCTGATGAGACATAAAATGGAAAGTACCCAACCTTGACTGTCAGAGCAGGCTGGGAGCAGGCAGGTTCAGATCCTGTAGGGCTATAGTCAGAATGTAGGACTTAAAAGAGGATAAGAAAGAGCAGGATAAAACAAGACAATGGCTTTTTCACAGAAAACACATCATGCATTAAGGCATAGGCTTAGTGCTTGAATGGTGTGGGTTCAGCTCCAATTCCCCTTGCATACTCCTTTGATGACATAAGCCAGGATACGTAGGGCCATAAAGTTAACCCCAGGTAGAATCAAATAGAATCATAGAACCATAGAATAGTTAGGGTTGGAAAGGACCTTAAGATCATCTAGTTCCAACCCCCATGCCATGGACAAGGACACCTCCCACTAAACCATGCCATCCAAGGCTCTGTCCAACACAGCTTTGAACACCACCAGCAATGGAGCATTCACAACTTCCCTGGGCAACCCATTCCAGTGCCTCACCACCCTTACAGTAAAGAATTTCCTCCTCATATCCAATCTAAACTTCCCCTGTTTAAGTTTGAACCCGTTACCCCTTGTCCTATCACTATAGTCCCTAATGAACAGTCCCTCCCCAGCATCCCTATAGGCCCCCTTGAGATATTGGAAGGCTGCTATGAGGTCCCCATTCAGCCTTCTCTTCTCCAGGCTGAACAGCCCCAATTTTCTCAGCCTGTCTTCATACGGGAGGTGCTCCAGTCCCCTGATCATCCTCGTGGTCCTCCTCTGCGCTTGTTCCAACAGTTCCATGTCCTTTTCATGTTGAGGACACCAGAACTGCACACAATACTCCAAGTGAGGTCTCACGAGAGCAGAGTAGAGGGGCAGGATCACCTCCCTCGACCTGCTGGTCACACTCCTTTTGATGCAGCCCAGGATATGGTTGGCTTTCTGGGCTGCAAGCACACACTGAAGCCAGCTCATGTTCATTTTCTCATTGACCAACACCCCCAAGTCCTTCTCCGCAGGGCTGCTCTGAATCTCTTCTCTGCCCAACCTGTAGCTGTGCCTGGCATTGCTGCAACCCAGGTGTAGGACCTTGCACTTGGCATGGTTAAACTTCATTAGGTTGGCATCAGCCCACCTCACAAGCATGTCTAGGTCCCTCTGGAGAGCATTCCTTCCTTCCAATGTATCAACCGAACCACACATCTTGGTGTCATCGGTAAACTTGCTGAGGGCTCACTCAATCCCACTGTCCATGTCACTGACAAAGATGTTGAACAAGACCCTGTTAATTTTGAAAGTCCATGTCCCATAAAGACTGATGAGATATACTGAAATGCCTGAATAATTTGGAAGAATTTGACTCTTAATTTTGCTAGATAACTATTCTTCATTTACACGGAAACCTTGTCTACCTGGAGAAGCATTATGAGGATAAGCATGTGTATTTTAAGTACTGTATATTTTTAAATAATGGAATGCCATATACATTCAAATAGCATTCTGTTGCAAACTAAATAATAATAATAATGTAATTATATAATTAATAATAATCACATTATTATTTTTCTTATTTAGTTGCATTATTATTGCTTATTATAAGTGTAATTATTATAATAATTATTATTTATATTATATTACTATTATTACTATTATAATGATTGAGAGAAAAATAGCCCTGAAACAATTAACCAGGAACATTTTCTCAACAGCCCAAATCTAACATGGAGGGATATGCAGCACCTGGTAGTGTGGACCTCAGAATATGATCCACTGGCTGGAAATCCAGGATGGAAAAAGAATGGAGCGGGACTGATGGTCAACAGTCGATTTGGGTTTGGACTACTCAATGCCAATGCGTTGGTAGATTTGGCTGATCCCAAGAGATGGAAAGGTGTACCAGAAAAGAGAGAGTGTATTGTCAAAGACAAAAGCTTTAAACCAAGGTAAGAATTTGCATTGCAGTAACTAAGCTTGTATCTTTTATTAAAGCCTGAAGGACATTATTCTGCACAGATTGCTCTGAACCAGACTAAGAGATTTCTTTTGATTCATTTAATTTTGTCTTACTGTGTTCCTCAGGGGCAGGCAAGGGGCATTTCTTTGCTTGCTTTTTTTTAGTGTAAGACTGATGGAAATTGCTAGCATGAAGCTGTAGCAAAGATAATTATGTCTGCTTGTGCAGCCAGTGTGTGGATGGATGATAATGTGAGACTGAAACCAATCAGGTAAGGTATGAATGTTTAGAATGCTGTCAGAAGATGAGTAAAAAGTTACCAAAGACTCCCAGGGATTTAAAAAAATTAAAAATCTGTAATAGGTCTTAGCAATTCTTCTCCTGTGGTAGGCGCAGTACATGTTGAAATCAAGGTGATAGATTGAGACATGTGGCATGTCTCTTATGAAACACAAATCTCAAAGGCTCACTAAGAAGGCTTACCAGCCGCATTCAGAGGTGCTCCCAGAGTAGTGGGCCTAACTGAGCTCAACATTCAGGTAAGTTATAATTAGTCACTAAGCTGGTTAATTAAGAAAGATATAATTTTTGTCTCCACTTGTTCACTTACAGATTTGTTGCCTATTAAAAACACAGCTATTTCAAAGATTGAAATTATACTGTGTGAGTGCATTAAAAATCTTTCTGCAGAAATATATTACTGTGTTTTGGAGTGTCACTGCTTTTAACCTTATTATTTATACTGTTTTACTACCAACTTGCTTTTGTGAGCTCTCCTTTCCAAAGAGTGTTGACTCAGTACTGATGTATGTAATACTTTCTGTTTATGTATGTGTATAGCAGTCATCTATGTTACATTATAAAAACAAAGATCCCACGATTCTGACTTTAGAATAATTTATGTGGAGATTTGGATACCTCATTATCATTAGTAGTGATGAAATTTGTACAGAGAGAGGTTTGCATAGTAGCTGTTTGTACAAAGAATGTACAGATGTTGGCTTTTTTTTCTTGAGATGGTGCTGACTACGAAAGGTTAAAACAGCTATGCCTGCTGCAGTATTTTAACTCCATGATAACAGCTCTTCTGAATATTTGAATGAGGCAACTAAGTCTAAGCCTGATACAGCCATGTGATGCAAAGATTGATGTTTTGTAGTCTCTGTTGGATGACAAAGTTTTGATAGAAACGCTCAGTTATCAGACTTGCTTGCTCCCAGGGTATGTTGCAAAAGTCTGTCTTAAGCAGCTCTTATCATTTGGTCCACTTAAGTATTACCTGTGCTTCCAGAGCTCCCCATGGCTTTTACTGGAGCATTCAAAAAAACAATGAATGTCCAGTTTGTCTTTACTTCTTTCTTCCTTATAATTTTGAAATGGGTGTTAAATGTGTCATTTGCACTTAACATAATGATCCAGAATCAAAAGTTTCTATGCATGATCAAAGCGATCTTGTAATTTTGCCAGATTATTAAAAGCAAACGAGGAAGTTGTCATTGAAATTCCCACAAAAGCCTGTGAGGGTCAAGAAAGCTTCATTGCATCTTTGGAGCATGTGCAGCTGGAGGCAACAATTGAGTATTCCCGTAGAGGTGATCTTCACGTCACTCTGGTATCTCCAGCAGGTACAGGAGGCAATTACACGCTTTGTTTGTGTTGCTGTGGTGTGTAACATTTATTTCCTTAAAAACCACCCCCGTGTTCTTCAGTGGTTGAAAAAGAGCTAAATACGTCATCAGACAAATGTAGTGACCTCCAGTGAGAGAGCATGAGTACAAAGCACCCTGGGAACCAGAAAACTGGTTCCCTGAAACCCCTTTTTAGCCTTCATGTGTTCTGGGTTGTATTTGTGAGAAAAGTTTTGAAAATCAGACTTCAGAAAATGAAAGCACTGTTTATAATAGGTTTTTGTTTAGCAACAGGACCTATAAAAACTGAGAGTTCCTGGCAGACAACAAATTACAGTTCAATAGTGCTTATCAGCCTTACTATAATTAAACAGACTAATGGAAAACTGAGGAAATCTGACTCCCTAGATTTTGTGTAACTGTCTTCTCACTGGTGTATTTAATAACATGGTGTCTCTGTCAGGCACCTTTGTACAGCTATACTAAATGTATTAGAATATGGCAAGCCATCTTGAGAATGCCCAGAAATAACACCATGAGGAGAAGAAAAAAAAAAAGAGAATAGTATGAACAACTTGGTAGAGAGTAAGATCTGTTAGATGCACTGGTGTTAGAAGGAGAAAGACAGGCATTCAGGTATGAATTTAAACATGAGACTGATCTAATTTACTGAAATTAAAGGCTAATCTAGTAATTCAGAGAAAAACTACTAGAGTTTTCCTTTGTATTATTACTGTAGGATCTCACTAGGGAGCAGGGTGAAGATGCTGTACATGCAGTGTATTTCAAAACCCTACCTTGTCTGGGATTCCTTTTAAGCCTAACCTTAATTCTTCCTTTTCTGAGTCTACCTTTTGTCCTGCAGGCGCAATGTCATTGTGAGGTGTTTTACCCTTGACTCTTGGTGGTATTTTCAAATTTAATTCCATCTTAAATAAGTTTTAGTTTGGGACTAAATATATAGGCTGTCTCTAGGTACGTCATGGAGATGACAGCAATAGTGACTCTTGTTCTACTTGTATAGAGGTGTTTCTCTCCCAGAACACTGTTCTGTTGCTAATCTGTAGGAAGCATGGCTTCATCTTAGAAAAACACCTCTTTTTGAAAGACTGACGATAGTAATATGTTATTCGTCTTTGTATGTATTTCTAAGAGTTTAGCTGAGATAGTCAAGTGCTGTTGCCTCCCCTATAGTATCATGTTTCCTTCATGGTTAAGCTGTTTTTCCTGTGGTTCCTGCTGTTTTTCCCCTTTTCTGCAAAATAGTACTACCAAATGTTTGTCATTCCTTCTCTGTATCTATGGTGTTACCTTTAAATATATTTATATCTTGTGATCAGGCTCCCTGGGGCTTCTTTGCTTCTCATTATGTAAATATAACTCGCTCTCCCATTATATGCAGACAAGCACAAGAAGTTTCCTACTGTGCAACAGAATCTTTTCTGCTGCAGAAATATTCTGTGAACTGCAGCATTTTTGTGATAATAATATCAATGCAAATTCTTTTCACCCTATTGAAGTCTCAGGCTGTAACTCACACAAAAAAAACCCAACCCAAATCCAAGAAAAACCCCAACTGTGATAAATTTCGGATAAGGCTTTGGTTTCACAATACTGTGTAAACTGGTTTGCCTTCAGAACTTCTATCTCAGAAGTTTCTTGAACTGGTCATCAGTGGAAAAGGCTGGTTGCATTTGACCTCTGTTTCTTATGTTTCTTTATGTGCATCTACAGCTTTTTTGTGTTGGAGATTGAACACACAGCAAGATGTACCTTTTTAGCATGAGCTAATGTGATAGTTTTTATGCTGTTAAATACTGCTGTGAAGATAACTAAAAGAACCACTGATCAGAAGTGGCACATTTCCTATTCCACACGCCATTATACAATAGTGCATTTTCCAGGTTACCTATGCAGTAGATAATGTGCAAGTTGAGCAATGTGAAGAATAAAAGCAGTCACATATGAACAGTCACTACTGTTGATCTTGCACTAATACAGGGACCAGCACTGTCTTACTGGCTGAGAGAGAGAGAGATAGATCTCCCAATGGCTTTAAGAACTGGGACTTCATGTCTGTTCACACATGGGGAGAGAATCCAACAGGCACCTGGGTTCTAAGAATTACTGATATGGTAAGTATGTCTGTATGTTAACTAGCTACATTTGGAAGCTAACACAGGTAAAAGGATAATTAACCATTCTGCTCATTAAGCAAGCTACAGGAATTCATTCAAACTTAATCTTCATCTGTATTAAAGATATGGGGCTTTGAGTAACCTCGTCTAGTGGAAGGTGTCCCTGCCCATGGCAGAGAGGTTGAAACTAGATGGTCTTTAAGGGCCCTTCCAACCCATACCATTGTAGGATTCTGTGATTAAAAGAAAAAAATATGGTCAAATTTTCTTGTTCTTTGCATAAATGCGAAGAACCATCCTCATTTCACCAACATGTAACTGTCAAAAAAATTTCATGCCTGTGTTTCTCACACATTACAGGTCAACGAAAGAAATTGCTTCATATAATTTTATATGATTCATGAAGTGAAATATGTAATCAAATTAACATACGATTAACTGTTATTTAGTTAATAATTTTTCTTTTTCTGCAGAAAAGAGCACAGGCTATATCTAGTCTTTTCTTGGTGTGTACGTAATTTTCATTAGTTCAAAACCTTTTGAACTAATGAATTGCATGTGGAATTCATTAGTTCAAAATGAACCTCAGAGACCTGTTCTGATGTATGCCTTTCCCTAACTTCTTTCTTAGAGTAATTGCTGCTGAACAACATTTAAGGATTAAAGACAAGGAATCTACAGATAGGAAATAAATAAGTTTACTAGAACCACCTGGGGATATGAATTACAACAGCAAGACACCGAATAAAGCTGCTTGATAGGCAACTGAAAAATCATTCTCTTCAAAGAGAGAGTGATCAAGCACACTCATCTCTGGATGATTTCACTGAAGTTGTCTGTTAATAAGCTTGTCATTAGAGGTCAGATCCTGCCAGATACTGAATGCTTCTTAGCAGACACTGAACCTCCAGTCCCTGTTAGCCTCAGACTGTAAACAGGAGGATAATGCCAAGTACTAAGCAGGTGGACAAGGCAGTAGAAGTAAATATCAGTGTCAACAGTGCAGTGTTAATGCTGCAGGCTTATAGATAACCCCATGGTTACAGAAACCCTGCTCCTTGTAATCAATATAATGCATTTTTTTAAGAAGTTAAGAGCATTTTGCTTGCAATTATCTCTCATTTTCAGTTTTCAACTGGGAGTTTTCTGAAACTTATAATAAACCAAGCATTTTGTCCTCAAGATGTCATATACTCTTTCTTCAGCTTGTAGTGTTTTGTGATTCCTGAAATAAGCAGAAATCACAGATTCCCGTACAAAGTTACTCATAATTTAGTTGTCATGTGAGCTGTGTATGTTGACTTTGGTATGGGCTTCTGTTAGGAAAGAAGAGCTTCAGTCTCTATCTTCAGTCACTAAATGATAGAGCAAAAATTCTGAAAGAAGCTTTGGTAAAATAAAGTTTTATCAGTCTCTGTACTTGTCTCTTCAATTTTCTACTGCTAAAATACCACTGGCAAACCTAATGGACCTAAAACTGTCTTTCAGATTGCTTTGTACATCACTACAGAGTATTATTCCAAATTACTGTTCCAGTGGTAACTTTTGTGAGGTAATTGCCAAGGAATGGCTTAGTGAATATATAGTAATAACACAAAATGCTACTTCAGTGATTTTTAACATTCTGTGTTATAACAAAATTCCGTTGATGCTCACAAGATTAATTAATAATTATGTTGCATCAAAGTGTGATATTTGGAGTAGCTAAGCGATTGGATTAAATCCTACTTCATGATATATCTTGTCTCTAATATATCTCTTTTATGCTTATAAAGAATTGTCTTAATTAAGGTACTGAAAGCCTCATAATTTATTTTAGTCACTTCTGTCTACTTTACAATCAAATGTTCTGTTTCCTCTTCTTATGTCCTGAGAACCTATACTAATGCCATGCATGTCTTTTAGTCTAGAAGAATAGAAAATGAAGGAAGGATTGTAAATTGGAAATTGATTTTGCATGGCACTGCTACACAGCCTGAACATATGAAGCAGCCACGTGCATACACATCTTACAATGCTGTTCAAAATGACAGAAGAGGAGTGGAGAAGATGACAGATTTTGTAGAGGTAGTGTTCGGTTAGATTTTTTCCCTATCTATTTTACAATTTATAAGAAAATGGTATTTTTTCCTAGTAGGAAGATATGTGCTCATTCTGTATTTATGACATCTAGCCCCTAACCACTTTTGAGTTTTGTATTGTAATTTTGGCCATGTCCACAACTGATATTTTTGTCTGTGTTTTCATATGCCAATATATAAGGGTTTTAGGATAGTAAGAGGATATTGTTACTAAAGCAGTAAACTCAATAGCTTATGCAGTTGAGTGATACAAGGAGGAGGAAGACACCTTGGACAGATGCACTTAATTTATATAGTTCTAGTGAGAACAAGTGTCACATCCAAAAGGAGCTTTGCCTGCTGGAGTGCTCCCAGGATGTTTGGAAGGAAGTTAGTAACAGAAAACATGACAAAAGTTAGGGATTCACTGATTCAGAAAGTTTGCTTTAATGGATGTGTTGCTGCTAGCTCCTTTGTCTCTCCTGCTTTACTTATCAGGTAAAGTGCTCTCAACAAACTCCAGGCTTCTGAGAGTGACAGTTTCTTTCTAGATACACAGGGTGGTAGTATTGTACATTTTCACAACGCTTGATTATGTCAACATCTTTAGCATACTTAATTAATCACATAATCACAATAATGTCCTTAAAGTATAGAGAGGTTAACCTTCTTCAATTGGGTTTGAAGGAGAAGATTGAGGGAGACATGATTATGATCTTTGAATACATTAGATAAGTGTCTGCAGGTGTAGCAGCCATGTACATGAAAATAAGTTGGAAGAAATATGTCAGTATGGGAGGCGTAATAGACACTGTTGAAACAAGGTTATGCCTCTCACCAGCTTTTCTGTGCATCTGTATCTGGCATTAGTCTTCCAGGGTTTACAAGGTATATGTCACTGCCAGCTGTTAGCCATATTTCACCGTCTTTTGTCAGATGAGATTACCTGCAGAGAAGGTTATATGGAAGCACAACGGTATGTAACACAGAGCTGCCATCACTACTGCATATGCTTCCTTCAGTTACCCTGCTGAGGAGCTGTCTCCCATAGTACAACCAGAAGTATCTCTTGAGACTGGGACAAATCCTGCTATAAAATGACATGTTGTAACCTGCCAGTGTGGAATCTGAATTTATAACTTCCTACGTTGAATGTGGGATGGAGGGATTTGACGGTAGTGCTTTGATAGTCTCTTTTCATATACAATTGTCTAGTTCTTTTCTAGATGCTAAGTGGCTCCTGAATGAAAAAACAGCATCTACCCACACATAGATAGAAATAGATAACCAGAGCAAATCTGAATCCAGTTGGTTTTCTCTGTCACCTAACTTTTTTATGCTATTATGTATTCTAGGACCATACCACACAAGAGAACCTGCGTGAAAAACCCAATGTCACAGAAAATACTGGTAGTAGCAGTGACGAAGCAGAAGATAAAATCCCATCAGAGGCTATGCTACATTTACTGAGAAGTGCTTTTAGCAGACAGATGGCTCAGAAGCGACTGCCAAAGAAGACTGCAAGTGAGAAGTTAAACATTCCATATGAGCACTTCTATCAAGCCCTCGAAAAATTAAACAAGCCCTCCCAGATGAGAGGCTCGGAAGAAAGTCTGTACAGTGACTACGTTGATCTTTTTTACAATGCCAGACCATACAAGCATAGAGATGATAGACTGCTGCAAGCCTTGATTGATATTGTAAATGAAGGAAACTAAACTATAGGGTCTGTCACTGAGTTGGAAATATTCATTCTCCCCACTTCACTTGTAGGCTTTTTTCAGAAGTCTGTTGTATGCTCTAGTTGTGTGATTGCTGCTTTGATTGCTTCATATTTAATACAAATATCAAGGAAGGAAAAAAAAAAGTGTGTGGGAGTATAAGCCACTAAACTGATGCTTTTTAGTAATAGCTTTTTTCAAAGCCTTTCTTCATTACCATCAAGAGTAGATTTGCCCCCTCAGGCATGAAATCCAGTAGTATTCCCCTGAAAACTTGAATGCTCTATTTGAAACAATTTTCACATTACTTATTCTTCTACCCTATTCAAAACTTGAATTACCAAGCAGTTTTGAAGGAAACTACCAGAGCTATGGGGAGGTACTCTCATCCCTGGATTTTTAATGAATATTGAAGTGTCATATTTGGAATTTATCGCAGATTTAACACGTGCAGCCAGTACTGCTTCCATCATAGGTTTTTTGTTCCTTCTCCAAACAGCAGTGCTGCCTTACCCTTCTATTCTCCCATAAAGGAGCAACTCAGAGGCTGGAGTTGGACTGGAGCATCAGTGGACACTGATGAAGTTATTCACAATTTAGAATACAGACAGACACTAGCATAAAATATCCCCAAATGAGGATGGCCTTCTCGCCACCTAACTTTAATTACCTAAGTGAAGTGCCTGTATTATGAGCCTAGTCTTTGTAGGCTGTATTTAATGAGGACAGAGGCTCCTATAGATAGCACTTCAGAGCATTTGGATAGTCTTTATGCTGTTTTTAATTATCTGGATGGTGTACTGATCTTTTCATATCAACTACATGAGCTTTGGAGACCAACCACCTACCTATGGAGCCTCAGTCAGATTTTTTTAAAGTAAGTAATATAAATGAGATGCCTGTGTCTGCAGTAGTCAGGACAGCAAAGCTGGGATCTCTTTGTCGTTTCTTCGAACTGCAGCCGAGGTAGAATAGGAAGGGTAACTGCATCGGCAGATCCCACTTAAAGACTAGATCTTGGAGTGTCTGGGATAGATTGTAACATTTCCGAAGTGTCTAGGAAGTTAAAGCAAAATGGAAGGGGAGGGGTATGAGATACAAAAAATACTCTGAGAAGGGACTCAGAAATTTTCCACACAAAGCTCTCTAAAGTTAGTCAAGACTGATGTATTATTTTGCTTTTCATAATTAAAATAATGCAGTGTTGGATGCTCAGAAATTAACGGGGATCTAGAACAAGGAAATAGAGATTCCCAGGGGATATTTTTCTCATTGCAGTGCCTAAGGTAATCCAAACAAGTGCTGAATGGTTTTTACTTTATTTTCTCTCTCATCTACTACTGAAATGTGTTTTCCAGACACTCTAGAATATTTGATTCTCCTTCACTGTCTACTCTTTAAAAGATGATGCAGGTGTCTCTACATCAGGAATTTAGCTTTTTGCTCACAATTCATCAGTTTGGATAGTGATTTTTCATACTTCACAGTAAATTCTGTAATTAAAGGCAAATCTATTTATTGTAACAATATTTAGGTCGTCTTCTGTGGAAAAAGGGACTGCTCTAAAGAGAATTTTGAGAATTGTCTCACCAAACTGGAGATTTAAAAATCTCTGCTTATTCATTCTTTGTGATAGTTTTATGCCTATCATGGGCTTAGTGTGCTTTATTGCTAGCTTTAGATAGATTTAGCTTAGTTGATTTAATAACTCTTCCATATTTTTTGTCCATACTTCAAGGATAACAGCTCCACAGTTCTTACACTGAATCATTCCCTCTCTACTAAAAAAATTTTCTTAGAATGAGAAGTCATTAAAAAAATCCCCACGAGTGATCCAGATCAGAAAGCTTTCTTCTGCTGTCCCTTACATGCACAAGCTTTCTGGCAATTTATAACTCCTGAACAAGCAAAACCATAAAAATTTCTAATTGCTGCCATTGCAGAGTGAGGGCACTAACTTACTTCCACTAATGTTTCATTTTCAGAACTAGAAGTTTATCTCCATGGTAAATATTCCCATCTGGAGAGGTAGGACCACTTTTAGTCCTGTGCATTGAAACTCAGAGGCTGGTTCCCTCAGATAACAGTGATTTTAACCAGTCTTCATTCAGGTATGTTACAGCAAGGAAAGTACTAGCAGCACTAAATCATGGCTAGAAAGAGGTTTTCAGGTAAAACGGGTGGAAAACAGAAGACCCTCCTTTCTTTTAAGATTAGTTCCCGCGTTGTAGCCAAAGTTTCATCAGAGGACAAGTTTAAAATCTCTCTTTTGAATGTTTCCAACACAGAGTAGATTGTAAAGGAGTAAATTATTTTTATTGTTAGTCTTTCCTTGGTGCCTGTGTGGGTTTTGTGAAAAATGTAAAAAGAAAAAAAAAAGTTCTCTCTCAGAATTTTAAATTATATTTTCGTTACAGGTATTTATAATATAGCAAAGATTTTATTGAACAGACAGACTTTTAAAAGGCATAATAAATTATATTGAAGAACCAGATTTTTCTTGGGAAAGAGACAATTTCATCCAATAAAGATATTTTTTAAAAGGCATGTTCCAATAGCAACTGTAACATGTATGTAATGTGATGTTAGATTTGTCTACCAGTGACTTAATACAGTGTGTTAGCAGAGCTCAGTGTGTGGTCTTAACATTTTTAAAGAAAACAATAAGCTAAAGTCAAGCTATTGACTTAAAAGGACTGGGAAATGCAGTTTAGAATTAAAAATAATGGCTTGAAGAAATAACCTGGGTTTGGGTGGAGAAAGTGTGTGATTTATTGAATATGAATGGCAGAGGATTTCTTCACCAGGAGCCCTGGAGTGCTTACTCTTCACAATTGCAGCCGAAGTAAGGTTTGCTGCAGACATCAGTGACAGCAGCACTGTCTGTAATTAAGATCCCATGACTCTTAATTACAAAATTCTGCCTTTTTCACGTACAGGTGTGTTTGTCAGAAGCACTATAATAATACAGCAGAATGATACAGGGGCTCAGCATTAAATGTGCAACCTTTGCTTCTTGCATCAAAGCAGGAGCAGTTAAAATATTTGTTGCTCCTCCCCCCAACCCACTGCTTGCATTTCAAGCCAGCAGAGAAACAAGACCTTATATACCATTACGTACTGGAAATAATTGTGGAGAACTGCCTTGTGGTGTACCTGTGTGCTGGCCTGCAGTGGGCTCTGTGGGGACCATGTGTCCATGCACGCAATTTGGGGTGTTCCATGGGCTCTAACATGCACTGATGCACAGACATAACCAGGGAATTGCACCTTCATGAAATCTCATTCTCCCACTGTTAAGCTGAAAGGACACCAAGAGCAAACACTGAAGAGATGAATGTTCAAGTCTGCTTTCCAAAGCTTTAACATCTTGAGGACTTATGGATCATGCATCTATTCAGTTTGCTTCTGAAATCTCAACTAACTACTGCTCAGTTACCAAAATCCTGCTTTGTCAACTGCTGTAAGGATAGTTAAAACATTTTCTGTGCTTTCAATAAGCTACATTCCTATAGCAGAAATCCTTTTAGTAAATGTAAAAATAGATTTCTGCAGTAGCATTAGGAAAAAGAAAAAAACCCTAAGTTTACATTTGAGCAGTATTAACTGGCTTCCACACTGAACAATGGATTTTCTTTCAAGTTGGCTGGGCTTTTAAATTTCATGCCACAGCTCTTTTGAGTTACCCATGCAGAGTTTTTGATCTGTCATGTGTTGTACCTCCAAACTTGAAATGTAGTTTTCAAAAGAAGCATCCTTTTACCTCTCTCAGAGTCACTTCTGAAATCTGAAAACAATCACAAGCATTTTCTGTAAAAAGAAAGGTATTTTAAGAGGGGACTTTAAAAATAGGTTTTAGAATCATCATAGAAGTTGAGAGGATATAGTCTGTTCATGCAAAGAGCACTTTGTGGGAAAGGGAAGCACATTGCTTATGAGCTCTTAACATGTCTTAGGTGCAGAACGCGCCGTGGTGGTGAGTCATGCTTAACAGCACACGCATCAGCGCAACAGCAGGAGCAGTGCTGTCCCTGAGAGGCTGCTTCTGCAACAGCAAACCAACCTCCAGTGCTGCAGACACTGCAGACATAAGGGAAGTTGGCTCCTGAAGCAGTTCAGCTCTGACAAAAAAAAAAATTGTTTAAAAATTACAGGGAAAAAAATTGTCATTATGCAACACCTCTGTGTTTATGCAGACACAGAACATCTGTGCAGACTAAAGCCTTTCTGTTTGATGTCTTTCCTCTCAGAAAGCTTCAGGAAGCTCCTTTCCAGAGTTCCTAGGAACCATGTCCTTCACAACAGCGCTGTACAAAGCAACACTCCGGAAATTTGTATTTTGTTCTGAATCAATTACATAGCCAGCTAATATTTCTGACTACAAACATATATTCTGATTGCAGTTAATATTTCTGACTACAAACTACAAAAGGCTCAAACTCCAACACTGCTAGGCAACTAATAGAGATTATTTCTGTAAACATTTTTCTATTTAATTATACAAGTATTCATTAAAAATATTGCTTCTCTTATTGCAATATATCAGGAAAATGTAACCAGAAAGAATGAGAAATTTTGCTTCCAGCAATGCAGTAAATGCCCACTGGAAAAAAATAGGTCAAATATGTTCCAAGTTCCACTAAGATACCAGGGAAAAATAAATAGATAATATGTGAGTATGGGTAGTTATCAGGAAAATGTATCTTAATGGTTATGTGATTTCAGCTATTTGACTACCTCCAATCAAATATAGCTGAGCATATATCTCTTTCTTTCTGGTGTTGTATGCTTTCCGTAAAACAGCTGAATTGGTTGCTGTTACGTGTACCATTTTGTTTGACTATGCCCACATTATTAGTTGGTGTTCCAAATCATAAACACGCATCATAAAGCAATGCCATATATTCTGATAAGAAAATGCACTTGGATCTGAGGACGTGCAGCTTTGCATATACCAGTGCACAAACTGCTCATGTGGAAAAAGACCTAACATAAAGGTTAGAGAAAGAGGAAAGACATATGCCAGCTCCATAAGGCCTATTGAATTAGTCCTGTTCTTCAATACAGTTATGGTATGATGCAGAGCATCCCTGACTGCCAGGAAGCCAAGGCACCATTCAGGACTACAGTTCAGTAGTGAAATCAATCATCTTCATGCTAATTCACAGCTCGTAAGGGATGTATTAAAACCTTAAAATTTAGAAGAGACAGGTAGCTGTACGAGTTTTTCCTCTTTTATGTTGCATTTCAACTACCCTGCTTTAGAGGGATGCACCATACTTGAATGAAATTTTTCTAAAATCCCAGGTTGGATGGGGCTTGAAGCAACCTGGTCTAGTGGAAGGTGTCCCTGCCCATGGCAGGGGTTGGAACTGGATAAGCTTTAAGGTCCCTTCAAAGTAAGTAGAACTTACTTACTTACTTACTTACTTACTTACTTGTTTTAGGATTCTATGAAAATAGCTGCAGATCTTAAAAGAGCTGCTTAAGCAGTGAGTTACACCAGGCTGTCTCAAGCCCATGCGATTCGTTGCTTATACCTTTTCATGAAAAAATAGCAATTATGTGCTCACCTCTCTCTGTGTAAGCTCTCTTTGATGGCAGAACCTAGCAACTTCTAGTGGGAACAGCAAGAAGGAATAAGGTGCAGCTCTAATTCACTGGAGGAGAATTTAAAGTTAAATTTCAGCTCAGATTTTGCATCACAGTAGTATTGATAACGCAGGTTATTTTGGAGAGGAGCATGGAACAAAGGGAGATTTGTTTATTTGATAATCCTTTTTAAAGCGGGAGTGCATTTTGCCAGAGAATTCTGTATTTCTGCAGCTGTGTTAATGGAAAAATAATCCTACTCTCATAAAAATAGACATAATTCGTAAGGAGCTTTGAACAGTTTAGACAGTTAAGTAATGCCAACTTTTGTAAGCCAACAGGTAAGTATTTTATCAGGCTCTCTAAATGGTGGATCTTGGCTCTATTGTGGAAACACTGCAGTCAGAATTCCTTCTTGGCTTTGAACACTGAGTTTGACATTCAGTAGGGGAGGTTATTTATAGTACTCTGAGTATTTCTTTAGATTTCCCTTAAAATGAATAGAAAGTGTCTCCTTTAGAGCATCTCTCAGGATTCAGGGTTTATCCTTTACCGCACCATGGAGAAAGTTGTCTCACTGGGAGCATAGCAGCTCTCTCCTGAACGGCCGAACTCAGGTGCTGCATTTATGTCTCTGAAATTAGACAGCGTGGATGCTGTCCTCATCTCTTCCCACTCTTACTCCCAGACTGGTGCTGAGCCATGCTGAGCATTGCTGGGTTATCTGCCCACTGCTTGAAAGGCTAGGCTGAAGCTGTAAAAGAAACCATCCCTTCAGTCAGCAGGGGCTCTCCAGTCCAGTGGCGGCTATAGGAAATTTGCAAGGATGTCAGTGCAGTGTAGCTGTGCATAAAGAGACACTGTATATGACCCCTGCCAGGCTAGAGGAAAATGAACTCAGAAAACAATGGGAATTCTTCAGTTTAGCAAGTTGTTCAAGCACTTACTGCAGGTGATGTAAGGACATGAAACCTGTACTTAATCTTACTTCTTGCTTCAATCACTCTCCTGACCTGTTTAAGCATAGTTATAGGATGAAGTACCTGGCTGTCCTGGGTTAAGCAGTAGCAGACATTTTTATTCCTTCTTTGTACCTGGTGCAGTGTTGTGGTTTTGACTTTCAGCCTGGGAACAGCGCTGATAACACCGATGTTTTCAGTTGCACAAAACCAGTAACGTTTACTCTGACCAAGGACTTTCTAGTCTCATGCTGTGCCAGGGAGGAGGGGAATCTGGGAGGAAGCAGAGACAGGACACCTGACCCAAGCTAACCAAAGAGGTATTCCATACCACAGTGCATCATGCCCACTATATACTGGGGGCAGTTACCTGGAAGGGTTAGATCACTGCTCAGTCGGGCTGGGTATTGATCGGCGGGTGGTGAGCGGTTGTATTCTCTTCCCCTGTTATTTCCCTTATCATTATTATTACTGGCGGCAGCAGCAGTGGTTTGTGCTATACCTTAGTTACTGGACTGTTCTTATCTCAACCAGTGGGAGTTACATTCTTTTGATTCTCCTCCCCATCCCTTGGGGGGTGGGGGGAGGGGGGGGAAAGGTGGGGAGTGAGAGAGTGGCTGCGTGGTCCTGAGTTACAGCTGGGCTTGAACCCAGACACTGGCTGAATCCAAAAGGATTGCTCCTTGAGGGTGCCTGTGCACAGAGTAAAGGGATGTGATGTTAAAGCTCTGCTTAGTTATTGCAAATGTCTGCTTGCAATTCAGTATTAAATGTCAGGAGTCAAGCTTAGATTTTCTTAGAGCATGCAAGTGAGTTTCGTGAGTTGATTACATTGTAGTGTACTGCACCTCAGCCTGGTGTGGTGAATCACTTTCCCTCAGGGAAGAGTGCACGAGACATTCTTTATCAGGGAGGCAACACTTACAGAGCCCCAGGTGAGCCTTGTACAGTGGAGACCTTACTTCATAGAGGTTAACTTTATTTTTTTCCCCAACATGTAGGGAAATGGTTTTAAACTGACAGATTTGGATTAGATATTAGGAAGAAGTTTGTCCCTGTGAGGGTGGTGAGGCCCTGGCACAGGTTGCCCAGAGGAGCTGTGGCTGCCTCATCCCTGGCAGTGTTCAAGGCCAGGTTGGACAGGGCTTGGAGCAACCTGGTCTAGTGGAAGGTTTCCTTGCCCATGGCAAGGGGCTGGAACTGGATGAGCTTTAAGGTCCCTTCCAACCCAAACCAGTCTGGGGTTCTATGATTTTATGTTCTTACTAAACATTTCAGGATTCAGACATATCTAACCTATATGATCTTAGTCTTACGAGGTTCAGAGAATGCTGCCCACTTTATAAGAAGCTAGACTGAAACTAATTATCATAATTATTATTATATATTTTCTATATATTATATAGATAATATATATATTTTATACATATATATATATATTCAAAATCCAATGGGGTTTCCCCACACAGGTCAAAGAACTGCTGTGGTTTAAGCCCAGCCTGTAACTCAGAATCACTCAGCCGCTCACTCACTCCCCCCACTTCTTCCTCCCCTGCTCCTGCAGGAATGGGGAGGAGAATTGAAAGGATGTAACTCCCACTGGTTGAGATAAGAACAGTCCAGTAACTAAGGTGTAACAGAAAACCACTGCTGCTACCACCAGTAATAATGATGATGAGGGAAACAACAAGGTAAAATAACACTATTGTTCCTCACATCTACTGTGTCTCAGCTATTAACAGAAGGTGCCCTACTGCCCAAGAGAGAAGATATAGGAGATACAGAAGATATAATATATAGAAGATAAATATATTCTAAATATTCTATATATTTTATACATATTATATGTATTATAACTACTTAGTATAATAATTAATGTGCTGTTACTTTGCATGAATTTTGAGTAACTCCTCTCTCCTTTTAGGCTCACTCCAAATTTTCTCGTGTACTTGAAAATGAAACTAGAGGAAAATAACTTCAGTCGGGTGTTGTTCCACAGCAGTGGAAAGGAAAAGAGGACGACAACAGAGTTGAGACAGACCCAGAAAAGACTGAATTTTGTGCTTTCTTTAACACTTTTGCCCTTTCTTTTTTTTTTTTCAGAACTTTGTTCTCAGTTGCATTTCTGCCTTCAAAGGACAAGTTTCTAAGATCTTTCTGCTGGTCATGCTGATGAGTCAGATATGGTTTGTTTTGTAACAACATTCATTGCTTTCTTGATCTCTCGCATCTTCCTTTCCTGCCAGAATTCTAATTATAAAATCCAAAGCCCAGCATTTCAGATATTCAGGGTTCATCAGCTCTGAAGTTAATCTGAGTTAATCAGCTCAGTTCTTTGACTTGGCGTCTGTAATTTTACACTGAAAGTCTAAGGCATTATCCATTTTTAAGAACATTCATCAACGTGTCCTTCCTTTGAAGTCACTCGGTGTTTACTTTTCTCAGCAAACCTAATGGTGGTTGTGTCAGCTCAGCTTGTTGCACAATCCAAAATCCCTACACACACCTATTAGAAGCGCGACCACAGCTCTTTGTCCTTACAGAGGTGGGCTGACGGACGAATGTGTCATTGCTGAAACTTTAAAAGGGAACAGAAGGAAATAGGGGGCTCAATCCTTCACCTGTCAATGGTGTCCAAGGATCTAAATCCCTTAGGATTTTTGCTAAACCCCAGCCTACATTGCGTCTCTCTGGAGCAATATATCCCTGACGGATTGCGAAGTGTGGCTGGGGGATTATGCACAAAGTTGAGTGTAATCATCTCCTATTAGCACAAAGCTGAGGCTGAGCCTGCAAGTGTCTTCTGTTTGCTTGCATCTACAGAGTGCAGTCATAAAATAAGTTTCTTTGTGTGGGTGGAAGTAACAGCGGAAGAAGTTTGATTTACTGCAGCACACCTTGCATATAAAGAAGGCTGATGCCTAGCTCACCCTCTCTCCTTACAGAG
Source organism: Amazona ochrocephala (assembly GCA_039720435.1). NCBI lineage: Eukaryota > Metazoa > Chordata > Aves > Psittaciformes > Psittacidae > Amazona > Amazona ochrocephala. Next base: position 73,663,451 of record CM077909.1, on the reverse strand, counting down.
GCCGATCAGCTCACCCTTTCCTGAGTCATGACTGGAGCTGATCCTCTCATCGTCTTTGTTTTCATCCAGCAGTACTACTGTCAGTCTGTTCGAAGAACTGAGCAATGAAAAAGAGTCAACAAACTCATAGGCTTTATGCATTTGAGAAAGAACCATCTTTTTGCTTCAGGGAGACATCCTCCTTGCCCTCTCAACCCTCAGTAAATGGTTGAAGATGACTTTCCTTCTACTAGAGGCTCCCTGCAGGGAACTGATCGCATGATGTACAATAATTAAGCAGGACTGCATCTTTTTCCCTAATCTGGGAAAGCTTGAATAACCTGTGAAACCCAGAGTAATTATTGCAGTGTTGACAGACTCAGGGTGGTATTTCATCCTCATCCAGCCCAGTCCTGCCCAGCCTAAAGTCTCCTGCCACAATGTCCAAATAAAACGCCCCTTTGTTGATCACCACTGTACCTACAATCAGCTAAGATTTCATCTGCGCTGGGCACTGTTTCTGGCATGGCTAGTCCAGGAGCATTTATTCAGTGAAACAGTGATTCTGCAGCATAGCTCGTATTGATTCTCCAAACAGAACAAATCATAACAGAAGTGCACTTGTTTTCCTGGTCTGTGTTTTCACCAAAACATTCTAGCAGTCCAAACACTTCTTGTCTTTTACATAGAAGTAGAAACACTGTGTCTTGGATTCCAGTGCATGTTTTGTGCAGTGAAATTAACGACAAAACACAGTATCTCATGTATGTAATTTTTGTTACCATCAGCAAGATCTACACACTGTGTGCAAGCTTTGCAGGTCCTGTAACATGTGGGGATTTACTCGTTCCTTGGCAAAACAGACTTTAACCTGACAGTAAGGGCATTATCAGGACTAGAAACCTGTAAATTAGCCAAGAGCTGTGAGATGTGAAGCAGAACTACAAAGCCTGAAAGTAATGGTTGTTCTCCTCTAGAATTACTGATAAAATACACATACAAGCACTCATGTACCTCTGTATAAACCAATATAAAACTTATAAAAATAAGCATCACTAATTCCTCCCTCGGGTAGCATTAGTGCTCTTTCAGTGACGATGTTTGACACTCATTTGTAGGCAGCAACAGGAAAGCAGAGTGCTGCGGCGCTCTCATTCCACAAGCTGCCCTGGGTTTTAATGTTTTCCATCCTGAAGATGGCCAGGAGAAAACAGTAGCACTTCAGCTAACCAGAAAAGTAACACAGGAGAGGCAAGATCACCTTTAGTTTACCCTGAAAGAGGGGCAGGCTGAGTCATCTTCTGGCACACCACATGTTGAGTGCCTTGCTGTGCCATCTGTGTGACTGCTGTTCAAAAACCTTCTGATTCAGGGATATTCTTGACATGCCCCAGCTACTGCCGCTGACAAACAGGTTTTTAAGAAGCCTCTCAGAGAGATTAAAATGTTATTTGTGATATTTATAGGTTTAGGTATTGTATAATCCACAACAGTGCTTTTTTCTGAATAACACAACCTGAGCAAGTGAAGTGGTGCCGTATGAGACAGCTGTGTGACACAGGCTGTGTAGGAGAGGCCCTACTCTGACCAGATTATAACTGGAGCAATATGCAACAGAGGAAGAGCAAGGCAGGATATGGATGTCAGACAGCATTTGAATACTTTGGCAGAGACTTCTCTGTGCATATACATCTAGCCAGTCTTGCAGTAATAGCAGCAATCACAACTCCTTGTCCCTGTCTGGTTGCCCAGCAGCTGTTCACTACAATTTGGAATGGCAAACACCATGCCTGTGATCATGGCATTCGCATTTGGTGCTCTTGTAGTGATGCTTCACATGCAAATAAAGCATTTTTGTTTTCTGAAGAATCACACTCAGCCTGGGGAATTTTCTTGGCAAGAACAACTTGCTTTCTTCTGCTGTAAGCAGAAAGACTGTAAGCTTTGCAGGGAGCTGCCATCTTTCGGAGCTCCTGCTCCCCAGATGCTGCTCAGCACCTTCCTCAACTCAGTTCTGCTTTCTGCCCAGGACAGGCAGAGAAACCCACCTTCCAGTGACATACAGATGCAGAAAGATCCTCACAGCTTTTGCTGCTCCTCTGCTGGGGCAGGGTCTGCCTTGAAGGGTTGTCAGTTTCAGACAAGCAGCTCCCTTGTGATAGCACATCTGCCTGAGTCCTTTCTTGCCATCCAGAGATTGTCTGAAAAAGAATATGTGCAAACAGCCATGACTTCTGATGACCTGTAGGTAGCACTGCTTGCCAACATCTGCCATGGACAAAGGACTCTACATGTCCTGTAGAGAGAGAGTAAGCTGGAGAACAAGATGTTAGCCTGGTGTTCACTTCCCCAGTGCCCACCAGAGCCTTGGTTGTCTCACAGCTGTGTGCTTGTGAGGACTTGGCTTGCATCGGGTACTAGACATTGCACCAAAGCTGGAGGACACCTCCCCACAACTGCCTCTAGGCAGGCAGCAACTCACCTGCTGTACTGCTCTGGTCAGCAAGCCTTCTGCTTCCTTCTGGGAGCAAGGTGGGGATGCTGGGCCAGGTGTGCAGGGATGAGTGAGCCACCACTGGGCCTGCTGAGCTACCTGGACTTCTGCCACTGCCCATCTGCCTGCTGATGGGGCTCAGCCCCATCCAGCCCAGGAGAGGATCAGGCTCCAATCTGGTACCACTCCTGAGCTTTCCAGGTGGTCCTGGTGTGAGCTGAGCCTTGGACAAGCAATGGCCAGACTCTATTTCAGACATTACAAATAGCCAACAGCACCAGAGGATTCCTCCTTGCCCATATTATGTGGAGGAATTAATTCTTTGTGATACCTAATTTTTCTTGCAAACTTGAATGGAGTACTCTTTATGCGCTTTAATTCCCATTCAACATGGCTCCGTAGAGATAAAAAAAAGTACCCTGCAGTCTTTTTGCCTTCTCTTTTGATTATTTAATGTAAGAGTCTAGTTGCAGCTACATGGACACATGGAGTACCTGGAGAGATGCTCCTTTTTTGCTGCTGTACTGCGATGGCCCTGATGAAATTCAGAGCAGGGTAAGTAGAGGTGAGTGTATGGGAAATGGATTTGTGATGCACCTATATGATCTGACAGAACTGTCATGAGGAAGTTACTGATTTGTTCAGGATTTTTAAAAAACTTTTTAACAAGGGAGTGGAGATAATATAATGGTGAAACAACACTTAATTCCTCTTGCAGCTCAACCATGAGGTTTTGGATGCTAAATGCCCTTCCTCTACTGCTTGTAAAGCCCTGCTGCTCTCTGAGCTAGCCATGTGCTTGTGAAAACATGCACAGTGCATGAGACTGCATTGAGGGATGCCACTATCTGTAAGAGAGGTCAGCAGACAAGCTAAAGAGTGGGACCCATGTTACAGGCGGCTGCTCTCTTTGCAGGCTTCCAGGGAACTCAGCAAGTGCTGCCTGATTTAAAGTTGCTCATTTAGTGTGGTGGAGAGGGGCTACAGTCTGCCTCCAAGACATCTGAAGGCGTTTACTAAGCCTTTTGCATTACTCTATGGTATAACTATATGGTCAGAGTCTGCAATCACCTGAAACTCTTTCTATGCTGTCCCTCTGCTGTTCTGAGCTCAGATAAATAAGAAGCCTTATTTGTGTAAGGCTGATTTTCTTCAAGCAGTTATTAATGTTGCATCGTAGCCATCTTGCTGAATATATATGATCTTACAAGCTGTCACTTTCAATAGAATTTACTCAAGTTGCTCTTTTATTCTCAAATATGGGAATTTCCTTATATGCTATGGCTCAAACACATTGTGAAGAGACCTCTTCCAATACCTCAGAATATATCTTCCAATACCAATAGCCTTCCAGTAACTAAAGGTGCCAACAAGAAAGCTGGAAAGGGACTTTTGACAAGGGCACATAAGGGACAGGACAAGGGGGAATGGCTTTAACCTGTCAGAGGGCATATTGAGATGAGATCTTAGGCAGAAGTTCTTCCCTGTGAGGATGCTGAGGCCCTGACACAGGGTGCCAGAGAAGCTGCGGCTGCCCCATGCCTGGCAGTGTTCAAGGCCAGGTTGGATGGGGCATAGAGAAACTTGTTCTAGTGGAAGGTGTCTCTGCCCATGGCAATGGATTGGAACTGGATGAGTTTTAAGGCCCCTTCCAACCCGAACTATTCTATAATATAATTCTATGATCTTCCTTGTTTGATAGGTGAAGCTGTGGTTTCAGTGCTCTGAGCTGCATTTTGCCTTCCTGTGCCTCCTCCAATAGAGGTGATGGTTTTGCCCCATAAGTCCTTCCCAAGCTGTGGCTTTGCTAACCTCTGCTACAGCAGCAGAGCTGCAGCACTTTCAGGCTTTTCCCAGAGATTAAAATGCCTAGGTTCTTTGCCACCACTTTTATTGGTGCTTTATGTGTTCTGGGAGTGTCAAGATGCACAGGTCACAGCAGCTGAGCACAATGGTGCTCTCCAAAATGGTGCTGAGATGTGGAGGCTGCTAGGCTTCCCACTGGACAATGCAGCCTTATGTGACGCTGGCTTTCGCTGCAGCACCTTTGCAGCACAGCCTAGCGTGTGATAACTCATCTGCTCTCCTGCGGAAATTGCTTTCCATGTTACTGCTTCCCAGGTTTCCTTCTACCAAAGTGATGTTTCCTCTGGCTGTGATTTCCTCAGGTTTCTCTTTATTGAATTTGATTTCCACTGGTGAGCTTTGTGCCTTTTGTTGTCTGCTCATGATTCTGGTGTCTGCTGCTTTACTTTAATTTGCAGCTTTCACCAGTGCTAACTAATCCTCTCAAGAATCAAATCTCATTATATGCTGCTTGTTTCTTCTTCTGGATCATTAATGAGGATGTTAAATAGACTGCGCCCTGACACCCATCCCTTTGCATCATATTGAACAAACCCTTCTCAGTTTGCTATATTATAACTAATCATTTTGTTTTCAGTCTTTCAGCCAACTTTAAAATGAGTGTTCCTTCCAAGCTGGATTTACGTTAATTTATCAGAAGGAAATTTTGTTAGTGTGTCAAGTGTTTCACTGCAGTCCAATCTGGTTGGTTTTTCCTCTCCTTCAGCCTTGACCCCTAGTGCTTATTTGGTGTTTCTTTCAAAATAAGAAAATCAGTAATATTGTCAGGCAACAACTTGTTTCTCACTGCTCAGAGGTTTGGTCATCTAAATTACCGGCATCACAAACAACTGCGTGTTAGCTGTGTTTCACTTCTGTGCTAAGATTCAGCTGCTCTTTCCAGTGACGACGATTATTTGGTACAGTGTACTGTTTCTTAAGCACAGCCTGCTGCAGATGTCATATATCCACAGGAACATAGGAGTAGAGGACAACATGTTTTTTGGATGGATGTTTATTTTTAATCATGTTCAGCTGCAAACCCTTGTTCCTTGCCATTCCAGGTAATGATGCAAAAAAACCTGGGGTGGGAATGGAGAAAGGAAGGATGGAAATGTGACTGTGAATGAGTACATAAATGCAGGGAGGATTTGCCTGCTCACGTAAACATCCTGGCAATTGCAGCTCGGGTTTTGTGAAGTGTTTGCTAGAGTTCCTGTTGTGTGTTGGTTTGTGCCTAGCAGCTTGCTGTAGCCAGCCCAGGTCCACATCCCTCTTATGTCTGGGGCCCCAGTGCTGGAGTCAGGACTGCAGGTGGGGTGTCCCCAGAGCACAGTAGAGGGGGAGAATCCCCTCCCGCAACCTGCTTCTCATGCTCTGGGGATGCAGCCCAGCACACAGGGAGGTTCTGGGCTCAAGCTCACACTGAAGCTGGGTCATGGGCAGATTCATCTCATCCAATACCCCCAAGTTCTTCTCCTCTGGGCTGGTCCCAATCCATTCTCCTCCCAACCTGTAGCTGTGCTTGGAATTGCCCCAGCCTAGGTGCAGGACTTTGGGCTTGACCTTTTTGAACATCATGAGGTTCACATGAGCCCACCTCTCAAGCCTGTCCAGGTCCCTCTGGATCTCATTCCTTCCCTCCAGCATGTTGCCTGCATCACACAGCTCAATGTCCTCAGCAAACTTGCTGAGGTGCATCAGTCCCACTGTCCATGTCACCAACAAAGGTGTTGAACAGGATTGGTCTCAACACTGACTCATGAGGGTCACCTCTCATCACTGGTGTCCACTTGGACATTGAGAAACTCTGAGTGTGGCCATCTATCCATAATCTGATGGGAGTGACCATACTGAAAATAGGGTATGAGTTTTTATCCTCCTACTCCAGGGAAATATCAGCCTCTCCAGGGGTAGGTGCCTCCATCAGCAGAGCATATATTTATAGATTAAATATTATATATGTTTATATTATTTTGAATAGATATGATATTAATATGTGTAAAATATATAAATTAATATAAAAAACAGATTTACAGTCTACCAGTGGTATAGCATATATCCAGTTTCAACTCTGCACCCAGAATCTTGTCGGTTTGGTGCTATCTGTCCCCACTGAATTAGGCAGAGCTCTTTTCACTGGGTTTCATCTTGTGCTCTGGTAGGTACTAATAAATAATATAGTTCTTTCTAGTGGAAAGTGAATTAAATAATATTTGTTTTGTGATGTGTTTTCTTACATTCAGCAAGAAAAAACATGCTCTGGTCTTATTTTCATAGTTAGCAAGAAGACCGTGTATAATTATAGCACTGCCAGGTGCTTTGTTATTTAGCATGCTTACAAACCATGCAGAGCTCTCAGGCTGCCTTGAAACTCACTGAGCTTGTTAAAACATAAAAATGGTACAAAATAATTGGACAATTACCAGTGTTGAGAACATCCTTCATTTTACCACGGGAAAATTACACCCTTTACTGAGAAGGTAATTTTCATAAAATCAACCCTTTGGGATAAGAATGTATTAAGCAAATAAAAAGGTTGATTACCACTACTTGATAAAAGCTTGAAATAGTCAATGATAAAGTACTAATAGCGTGAAAACCTCTTCCTCTTTTTTTTTTACCAAATCATGTTACCTATTGATGTAATAATTACAGCATACAAGTTCAAGAGTAGACTTGATTTTGCCATCACTTAAATGGAGGAAAATCCAGTATTACTGTGAAAATTTGAAAATTGTTTTTTAATTTTCATATCACCTTGTGATCTTCAGAAAGAATTGCTCTTAGCATTGCATGTTTTCCTTCAGCTCTTCAAGGCTGTCCGGTTTGTTTCAAATTAAAACATGACCTTGCAATGAGGGTGACAGCGGCCTTGATGTTAGTAGCCTGAAGTGTTCTTCTTGACTTCCTTAGGTGAATAAATACCATGATTTAGTCAATCTTTCCATATTTCTCTAAGGCTGAAAGCCTCCTGCTAGCTGAAACATTTTTCCCTTTACCTTAGGTTCTGGTAGCCCATTCTTAAGGAAGTGCTCTCCATATCCATATCATAGTAAAATTGATATAAAACTTGTAGGATTTATTTTCCTTTTTTTTTTTTTTTTTTTTTTTTCAGCCTTACTGTGTCACGAAGTGTGAAAGTGAACTGCATTTGAATCAATACCATAAGTTCACATTTATTTGCAACTATTTGGTTGTGTTTGTGCCAAAGTTTGAAACGCTTTATCAACCCTCAGTTAAAATGAAACCCCATTTCATGAGAGAAAGGAGACTTTTGGTTGGATAATGGGGTGTGAAGGAACTGCATGTGTGTGTGTTACATACAAAGTGTGCTTATCCTCTGAGCAGGATTTTCCAAGTGCAAAATATTTTGGCCCTGCATGTATTAATATACCTTTATTGGATCAAAACTTCTGATTTACTGACTAATGTGGCAGGAACGAAGACAGAACTAAAACTTTTTATCTCTGCTCTGTAACCTGTTCTTCCTAAGTAGGTAATCTATTCACCCACAGCTAGATTACAAGATTAACTTCTCAGAACTTCATCTGAGTACATTAAAACTAGGTTCATGAGTAAGGAGAATTAGAAATTTATTAGAATTTTTTTGTACAAGTAATGAAGTAAAAAATGCTGCCATTAAGCACAACGTTAAACAATGAGGAACAAAATAAACAGCAAATTGATAGCCACTCTTGCATACAAAACACATGAGATGCTGCTCCCGCAGCAAGACCCAGCTATTGAGAATTTGAAAGTTAATAGTTCTGTTTGTGGAGGCCCATCTTTAGGCTGGAGCTTGGCAGTGACATGCTCTGGCTGCCACACTGGATAAATCCTTCCAAAAAAACATGCCAGGAAAAAAAAGTCCTCTTTCAGAGGCCTATGCCACTCTGAATTCCTTTGGAAAAGTGATGATTTGTTCTTATTTATCTGGTAGGAAAATGATGATTTGTTCTTATTTATCTGGTAGGAGGAGAAATCCCTATGAAGACAAAGTAGTTGTGGATTGGATGAATTAGGGTTAGATTCTAGGAATTTGCATGTTGAAACGCCCAGCAACCTATTCTTCATCAGCCAGCTCCTGAGGCAAAAAACACAGCATCAAACACGATGAGAATCGGGACAGAAAGGTCGGATGTCCCCGGGCTGTTATACCAAGCAGAAAATCTTGGAAAGGGTTTAGCTTTAAATCCTGCTGCCAGGAAGCAAAGCTACTTAGTCCTGTTTTATAGGGAGGTGCCTGACAGTGGTCAGAAATTCTGGGACTTGGCACTCAGAAGCTCCCAATCCAGAACATGAACACTCCTTGCAAAAACCTGAGTTCACAGAACCAGTGACTGGTTTGAGTTGGGAGGGACCTTAAAGCTCATCCAGTTCCAACCTCTGCCACGGGCAGGGATACCTTCCACTAGACCAAATTACTCTTAAGCCCCATCCAGCCTGGCCTTGGACACTGCCAGGCATGGGGCAGCCACAGCTTCTCTGGGCAACCTGTGCCAGGGCCTCACCACCCTCACAGGAAAGACCTTCTTCCCAAGATCTCATCTCAATCTCTCCCCTGTCAGGTTAAAGCCATTCCCCCTTGTCCTATCCCTACAGGCCCTTGTCCAAAGCCCCTCTCCACACTCCCCAAAGAGTTGACAGCCCCCTGCTCTGTGTTTATGCTCCAAGCCAGGAATTGCTGCTGTTCCCATCATGCTTTTAATGTGACCTGAGCAGAACTTAGGGAGTGAGAAGAGCTGCATCAGCGCTGGCTCCTGTGCATGGACTGGTGCTGCTCATGAGGTGAGTGGGATGAGCCTGGCTCAAAACTGCAGCTCAGCAATCCACTGATGGGAGCCACAGGAGGAGCAGAGGTTAATCCTTTGGTCTGTCTCTTAGCAGCTCATCTGTCCAGCACTGAGGGGCTGAGTCAGTGCTACCCTTGTCCTCCCACTCTGGGGATGAAGCACCAAAACTGGAAGTCAAAATCAAGGACAACGACAACAGTGACTCCTCCAAGGTGAGGTGGCTTAAGCTGTGAAAAAGAAAGATTTACCCATTCAACCTGCCAACCCCTCATCCCTTCCTCTCCTCTGAGGCCCTAACCTGGTGCAGGGAGCAGCTCCAAATACTGCAGTTTGCAGGGTGAATCTGCTCCTGGAGGGATCTATTTGGTCCAGCCTGATGTATAAAGCAGAGGTATGTGCTTGGGATGGGGGAAAACCCCCTTATTCTGTCCTGCCTCTCTTAGAGAGCACTTCTTTGATTGTGTTTGTGAGGATTGAATTTCTGTCACAGATATGGATTTTAGGGTCATTTAACCTCAACTTCAGCCTCCTGTGTTTATCTGGGGAAAGGCGTGTTTTCCTTGCTAAAGCGTTCCCTATCTGCCAGCCTGCCCTCATCAGAGTTGCAAGCGTGGGTACTGGATGGGAAGATACGATCAGGTTTGGTTGCAACAGCAAGAGGCAGCTTTTCAGTACCTCTGCTTAAGCATCACTGACTGCTACTGAAATCCAAGGAATATTTTTTTCAGGGGAAAGCACAAGGTGTAACTCCTTATTTATAAAATATTTTACCTTTCTCAATCGCACTATATGTATCTTCAATACATAGGGTAAAAGTGGATGTGTGAGTGACATGAGTATCTCTTATGCCCACACTTACAGTTCTTTGCCTTCCTTCTCCAATACCCCATCTAGCTGATCTTATATTGTGTTTCTATGAAGGCTTTTTCAGCCCTTTTCTTAGTTTTGTAGTCATGCTCTGAGCAGCTCTAGGAAGTCAGAGGTACAAATTTCCAGTGCATCGGTATGCGTGAGCTGGTACTGCAAGGGTCCAGCAGGACATCAGTGCACCAAATACCAGGATCCAACAGTCAGTGAATTGAGTCTCTGAGGACCAGATCAATCAGAGGGCTTGAGCAAGAGCCAACAAAGTGCAAGTTGTTATTCTCTGGCCAGAAACGAACCCTGAGAGCAAAGCATCTGGGATTGGGCACAAGGTCTCCCGTGAGTGATGATGGGGGTCAGGGTGGAGTAGTGGCTAGCAAGGTGGCGTAGGCCATGTGGCAGGACTTGGGTGAGTGCTGAAACACCAGCTGAAAAGCAGAGGTCATTATGTGGTATGAGGACCCAGGTTGTGAGAGGCAGCAGGTCTTGTTCAGAGGGTAAAACCTGCCCTTCCGCACAGGCTGAAATAAATGTTCATATTTTCCAGCAGATGAAAATAGAAGTGAATTAGCACCCTAATTGATGAGCCTTAATGGGGATGTACCCTATGGGTAACACGGTGGCCTCATATATTACTTCATTGTTGTCCTCCAGTGAGTCACTATTCCCATAACAGAAGGTGAAAGCCAGGTGACGGAAACAGCAGTGGCTTTTCCAGCTAAAAAGGTCACTCACCAGAAAATTATAAGACAATCATCACCTCTGTCAGAATAACAGTAGAGGAAATCAGGCAGGTCCAATGGGGTGGTATGTTAGTGCATGGGGCTGCAGCAAGAAGCATGGGTCTTGCTCCTGCCATGTCCTCAGTAAGCAAGTCCCCAGGGAGCCCCAGGTTGCAGGGCTGGCACTGAGCAACCCCACGTCCTCAGCCCCGTAGCCTGCAAGGGGGTTCTTTCAAATCACCTGTTGTTAGTATGGTTTAGCAAGGGGTGCTGGAGATGAGCTGGATGGTGGTCATCCATCAGATTTCAAACAAGCTCTAAACTAAACTCTTATTTTATGTTATATCAATTATAGTGACCAGGAAAAACAGTGTGCTAAGTCAAAGGATTTTAGCTCTACGTTCAGCTCTGGGGACTCCAACACAAGAGGGGCGTGGAGCTGTTTAAACAAGTCAACAGGAGGCCATGGAGATGTTGTGAGGGCTGGAGCTGGCCTGGAAACAGGCTGAGAGAGCTGGGGTGGTTCAGCCTTTACAAGAGATGGCTCCAGGGAGACTTTACTGTGTACAGCCATTCAATACCTTAAAGGGCCTAAAAGAAACCTGGAGAGGGGCTTTGGACAAGGGCCTGTAGGGACAGGGCAAGGGGGAATGTCTTTAACCTGACAGAGGGGAGATTGAGATGCGATCTTAGGCAGAAGTTCTTCCCTGTGAGGGTGGTGAGACCCTGGCACAGGTTGCCCAGAGAAGCTGTGGCTGCCTCATCCCTGGCAGTACTCAAGGCCAGGTTGGACAGGGCTTGGAGTAACGTGGTCTAGTGGGAGGTGTCCCTGCCCATGGCAGGGGATTGGAGATGGATGGTTTTAAAGTTTCTTCAACCCAAACTAGTCTGTGATTCTATGACTGGCTCAGTGGTGTCTGACAAAGCCATAAAATGCTACTAAAATGCCTACACTTCGGGTAGAGCCCAATGGGGTTGGCACATTCTGGCCCCAAACTCACCATACTCCAGGCTCAGTGTCTTGACGCAGACCCACACCCCGCTCCAAACTGGTGCAGAAGGGCTGGGGCTCTGGGCTCGAAGCCCACCAGCGAGGCCTGGTGGGTACTGGCATAACAGATTGAGATCATCTACCTGTGCTCACAGTCCCAAAGACTGGACAGGGACAGGGTGCAAAATAATGCTTATGGAAACACTGGAACTTCTCAGTAATCTGCAGTAAGAAAGATGACTCTCTGGATTGCCTGAGGTACATCAGGGCTGCTCTCTTGACCTCATGAGAAAAACAACCAAAAGTGCCCTGAAAAAATGTCCCTTGTAAAGGTGGGTAAGATTACTGTAATTACCCATTTTCTAAGACCTGTTTGTGCCAGGGCTGCAGGAAAGAAATTTACATTCCTGCCACAACTAGAGAAATTGGCTAGGTAAAAGTACCTAAACATTTTCAGCGGAATACTTGAAATTCTTGACCACGGTTCTGCCCCTGTTGGTTACCATTAACTGTCCTTTTTACCTACCATCTGAATTTACCAATAATCTCTACCTTCTGGAGCTTTCAGCATGAGAGGAAAGCAAAGCTGACCTAACACTGCTCATTCACAACTATGCTCCATTTTCTAGCGAGACGCTTGTTTTTTTGTTTCGCAGCTAAGAGGTCCTTCAATTGAGCAAGAGAGCAAACCGGTAATAGGTAAAGTCAGGGAAACAGGTGGAAAACAAAGCCCTCAAGCTTACTTTTGAAATAAGCACCCATTTATTAAGAAATTGTATTGCACACCCACAGCTCTGCTATTCTACCGGAGGGAAGAGGGGAAAAAACAGCGTAAAGTGCAAGATGAAGCGTCCTCATTGCTCCCATTGTAACACCTGGAGCTCCATCTCGTGGATGCTGGCCACCAGCAGCTGCTGCTGCCCGGGATGCTGAAGTCCTCCGGACCTCTTCCGTGTCTGGAGCTGAACCAGGCTGGCAGAGACATGCACACACTTCTGGTTGATCGTTTTATTATTACTTTTTAACGCTGATAAACACAGTGCAGGTGTTATAGAACCATGCTGGAGTTACCGACAGACCTACCTCCGTGTCCGCAAGGTTTGTCTGCTAAGTCTTTCTGTTCTGTCATGAAAGAGAATTGCTTTGTCTAACTGAAATTGTTAATGTGCAAACACTTTTCCTCTTTATGCTGAGATGCTTTCCTGATCCTTCAAGAGGCATGTTCAGCTGCCTAATGTCTTTAAAAGATGTGCAATATCCATATGTCAGGTACAAAATGCAAACTGGTACATGTCACTGTGTTGTAGCATATAATCTATAGCATTTACTTCAGACAGAACTAGGACAAAGTTGCTGGAGAGTGTGAAATAATCTCTACCAGGTATGCGTCCATTGGTAACTGCGGGGGAAAAGTCAGCAGTAGGCTGTCAGACAAGTACATCATATAATCATAGAATCATCACAGAATCACAGACTGGTTTGGGTTGGAAGGGACCTTAAAGCTCACCCAGTTTTAAACCCCTGCCATGGGCAGGGTCGCCTTCCACTAGACCAGGTTGCTGCAAGCCCTGTCCAACCTGGCCTTGAACACTGCCAGGGATGGGGCAGCCACAGCTTCTCTGGGCAACCTGTGCCAGGGTCTCACCACCCTCACAGGGAAGAACTTCTGCCTAAGATCTCACCTCAGTCTCCCCTCTGTCAGGTTAAAGCCATTCCCCCTTGTCCTGTCCCTACAGGCCTTTGTCCAAAGTCCCTCTCCGGATTTCTTTTAGGCCCCTCTAATGTATTGAATGGCCTCACACAATAAGGTCTCCCTGGAGCCATCTCTTGTAAAGGCTGAACCACCCCAATTCTTTCAGCCTGTCTTTGTAAGAATTAACTGCTTAATATGCATCTTCTGCTATATGTCTTCTAAAACTGCATCAAAGCTGGCACAACCAGCCCGCACCCTCACCAACAGGCAACGCAGACAGTACCGAGGAGTAGCACGGGCTCCTGGTGATATTGGCTGCTGCAAATGGCTGGGGAGCCAGAGAAGCATATTGTTGTGGTTTAAATCCAGAACCGCACAGCTGATCTTTCACCCCCTTCCTTCCTTGCTTTGGGTGAGATGGGAAAGGGAATCGAAAGAATGTAAACCCCATGGGTTGAGTTAAGAACAGTCCAGTAACTAAAATCATAGAATCATAGAATAGTTAGGGTTGGAAAGGACCTTAAGATCACCTAGTTTCAACCCATCACATCACACTAAACCATGCCACCCAAGGCTCTGTCCAACCCGGCCTTGAGCACTGCCAGCGATGGAGCATTCACAACTTCCCTGGGCAGCCCATTCCAGTGCTTCACCACCCTTACAGCAAAGAATTTCCTCCTCATATCCAATCTAAACTTCCCCTGTTTAAGTTTGAACCTGTTTCCCCTTGTCCTATCACTATAGTTCCTCAGGAAGAGTCCCTCCCCAGCATCCCTATAGGCCCCCTTCAGACACTGGAAGGCTGCTATGAGGTCTCCATGCAGCCTTCTCTTCTTCAGGCTGAACAGCCCCAACTTTCTCATCCTATCTTCATATGGGAGGTGCTCCAGCCCCCTCATCATCCTCGTGGCCTCCTCTGGACTTGTTCCTACAGTTCCATGTCCTTTTTATGTTGAGGACGCCAGAACTGCACACAATACTCCAAGTGAGGTCTCACAAGAGCAGAGTAGAGGGGCAGGATCACCTCCCTCGACCTGCTGGCCACGCTCCTTTTGATGCAGCCCAGGTAAAACACAATACTAATACTAGTACCTGTAGTCATAACGGAATAGCAAGGAGAGAGTCTAAGACTAGAGGGTAAAAGGCGGGGGTTGGGGGGCAAGGCGAACAACCAAATAACTCAAACCAAAACAAAAACCAGCAGTGATGCACAATGCGATTGCTCACAGCCTGCTGGCTGAGACTCAGCCTGATCTGAGCAGTGATCGATCCCTTCTGGGTGGCTTTCCCAGTTTATACACTGGGTATAACATGCTGTGGTATGGAATACCCCTTTGGCTAGTTTGGGCCAGGTGTCCTGCCTTTGATCCCTCCCAGATTCTTGTGTCCCTCCTCACTGGCAGAGCATGAGACTGAAAAGTCCTTGATCAGGTAAGCATCACCTAGCAACAACTAAAACATCGGTGTGTTATCAGCATTGTTCTCAGATTAAAGGAAAAACCGTGCACTGCACCAGGTACTATGAAGAAAATGAACTGTACCACAGACAAAACTGAAAGGACAGATGTCCATGTTGTCAGTGCTCGTCAAGACGAGGGGGCAACACTTGCAAAGAGAGCATACTTTGTGTTGTGTTTGCACCAGGAAGTGTGGTAAGCATGACAACAGAATCCTGTAGAAAGAACAAATTTTCTGAAGGGATGTTAATAGCTCAGTTGACAGTCAAGACAGAAACGCAAAACAAGTGGTGAGTAATGCCGACTTGAGGACATTCTGGCCACAGTGAAAAAAGCCCTGTGCTGGAAAAAAATATGTAATTTAATCTTCTGGACAGAAAATATCTGGAGGTGACCACCTATTGTTAAAGCTCTGTCAAGCTAAAATACTTGTGTTTCTTTTATAGAACCCTTAAACAGACCCATAGTAAGATATTTACAGAAAAAAAATAGAAAAAAGAGAAAAAAAGGCATTGCTCTGCAGCACTCACAAGGATGCGGAAGCTAAATGTTTTAAATTAAGAACCAGATTCATGACAAATGTGTATGATAGATTAAGCTGGGTACTGTTTCCTTGCTACAAGAGCCTCTGAGATCACAGGGTTTGGAGAAGATGCCGGGGCAAAGTTCATACACTAAAGCTCGCACCCTCTCTGAAAGGAAAACTCTCATTTTGCCATGTTGTACAGACGCATGTGGCTACAGACCAAGCACTAAGTAAAGCCCTTGCTGAACAGCCAGCTGGGCACATTCCAAGATGCTCTTGATGGCCAGCTGAGGCAGCAGAAGTCATGTAGGTAATCCTCTGTGGAGGGGAAAATTCTTAGCCAGTCACTTTCTCAGACACAAAAGGTAGCAGGAGAGCTGACCAGCCTTGCATGGAGCTTACAAGCCTCGCCACCTTGCTGCTATCTGTCTGGTTTTCATGGGCTTGATGCAATTCCTGCTTCAGCCCCATAGAGCTAACCTGGGAGCAAATACATCTGCGCGCTGGCTTAGCAGAGGACATCAGCTCTGGTAAAAAGTCCAATGCATTCAAGCTCCAAGACAAATTGGGGTGGCAGCATGACTTGATTGATGTGCAGAAGCCCCAAATGTATTTTGAATAGATAAAATATTTTTTACCCTCGGGGTGAACGTGGTCAGTGAGGCGTGTGTGCCAGACATGCAAAACTCTGGATGTGGGCTGAGCACTTATTTCAGTGCAAATGCTCTAGAGGGCATCGCAATCCCGGAGTACCTCAACGTTTATCGCCGGTTTGTGCAGAAGGCTCTGACTGAAACTTGGCATTTAAAACGTCAGTTCTTCATTTAGGATGTTTGGGAAGATTCCCCACAACTGAGACAGCATTAATCCTTCCTCCTGAAAGACTTCAGCTTCCCGTGGTTGTCTAACCTTGTCAAAAGGCATTAAGTACCGAAAAAGCTGTATTTGCAGTTGTGACTTTTATCACTAAAACTGATTTTGTATTAGCGCAGATGTGCGTTAACAAGGGAAAAGTAATCAGCTGCAGGAGTGGTCCTTGGGGCGGACTGCTGCCTGTAGCTGGGACACCTTCCCACCTCCGTGTGGGTGCCCCCTCATGGGAGACAGCCAGAGGTCTACACCTTGGCCAGAAGAAGAGACACCTCTTGAGCTGAGTGTGAGACCCAGGTTGTGAGACCCCAGTTGGAGCACTGTGTACAGTTCTAGTGTTCTCAACATATGAAGGACATAGAGTTGCTGGAGCAAGTCCAGATGAGGGCCACAAGGATGATCAGGGGACTGGAGCACCATCTGCATGAGGACATGAAATCCATCCACACGTCCTGAAGGAGCTGGCAAATGAAGTTGCTAAGCCACTGTCCATCATATTTGAAAAATCATGGCAGTCAGCTGAAGTTCCCAATGACTGGAAAAAGGGAAATATAACCCCCATTTTTAAGAAGGGGAAAATGGATGAGCCGGGGAATTACAGACCAGTCAGTCTCACCTCTGTGCCTGGCAAAATCTTGGAGCGGATTCTGCTGAAAGGCATGCTAAGGCACATGAAAAGCAACAAGGTGCTTGGTGACAGCCAGCATGGCTTCACTAAGGGGAAATCTTGCCTGACCAGTCTGGTGGCCTTCTATGAAGGGGCTACGGAACTGATGGATGGGGCAGAGCAGTTGATGTCATCTACCTGGACTTGTGTAAAGCCTTTGACACTGTCTCACATGACATCCTTCTCTCTAAGTTGGAGAGACATCAATTTGATAGGTGGACCACTCGGTGGATAAAGAACTGGCTGGATGGCCACACGCAAAGAGTAGTGCTCAGTGGCTCAGTGTCCAGCTGGAGACCAGTAACGAGTGGTGTCCCCCAGGGATCGGTGTTGGGACCGGTCTTGTTCGACATCTCTGTGGGTGACATGGACAGTGGGATTGAGTGCGCCCTCAGCAAGTTTGCCAATGACACCAAGCTGCGTGGTTCGGTTGATACATTGGAGGGAAGGAATGCCATCCAGAGGGACCTTGACACGCTTGTGAGGTGGGCTGATGCCAACCTAATGAAGCTTAACCATGCCAAGTGCAAAGTCCTACACCTGGGTCGGAGCAATGCCAGGCACAGCTACAGGTTGGGAGGGGAGGAGATTCAGAGCAGCCCTGAGGAGAAGGACTTGGGGGTGTGGGTTGATGAGAAAATGAACATGAGCCGGCAGTGTGCGCTTGCAGCCCAAAAGGACAACCATATCCTGGGCTGCATCAAAAGGAGTGTGGCCAGCAGGTCGAGGGAGGTGATCCTGCCCCTCTACTCTGCTCTCGTGAGACCTCACTTGGAGTATTGTGTGCAGTTCTGGTGTCCTCAACATAAAAAGGACATGGAACTGTTGGAACAACTGCAGAGGAGGGCCACGAGGATGATGAGGGGACTGGAGCATCTCCCATATGAAGATAGGCTGAGAAAATTGGGGCTGTTCAGCCTGGAGAAGAGAAGGCTGCGTGGAGACCTCATAGCAGCCTTCCAATACCTGAAGGGGGCCTATAGGGATGCTGGGGAGGGACTCTTCATTAGGGACTGTGGTGATAGGACAAGGGGTAATGGGTTTAAACTTAAACAGGGGGAGTTTAGATTGGATCTGAGGAAGAAATTCTTTACTGTAAGGGTGGTGAGGCCCTGGAATGGGCTGCCCAGGGAGGTTGTGGATGCTTCATCCCTGGCCGCGTTCAATGTGGGGTTGGACATAGCCTTGGATGGCACGGTTTAGTGTGAGGTGTCCCTGCCCATGGCAGGGGGGTTGGAACTAGATGATCTTGAGGTCCTTTCTAACCCTTACTATTCTATGATTCTATGATTCTATGATCTTGAGGTCCTTTCCAACCCTAACTATTCTATGATTCTATGACAGGCTGAGAAAATTGGGGCTGTTCAGCCTGGAGAAGAGAAGCTGTGTGGAGACCTCAGGGCAGACTTCCAGTATCTGAAGGGGGCCTATAGGGATGCTGGGGAGGGTTTTTTCTTCAGGGACTGTAGTAATAGGGCAAGGGTTAATGGGTTTAAACTTTAACAGGGAAGTTCAGGTTAGATATGAGGAAGATGTTCTTTACAGGGTGGTGATGCCCTGGCACAGATTGCCCAGAGAAGTCATAAATGCTTCATCCAGTGTTTAGGGCCAGATTGGACAGAGCCTTGAGTGTCATGGTTTAGTATGAGATGTCCCTGCCCATGGGAGGCGGGTGGGAACTAGAGGATTTTAAGGACCTTCCCAAACCTAACTATTCTATGATTCTGTGTGTAGGCAGGACCAGCTCCAAAGAAAGCTGCAATGGGAATCTGATGGAGGAATGCTGGGAACCATTTATCTTTTTTTTTTTTTTTTTTTTTTTTTTTTTTTTGTTTGTTTGTTTTTTGCTTTTTTTTTTTTCATTATACATAAGTGACCAGATCCTCCTTTCAGGCTACCAGCAACTACTTCTAGAATAATCTTAAAGAAGGAACTTCTGCCTGACCAGGCTTTATCTAAGTTCAATGATAAATGAAATGCTGGCTTCTTCTCTTTGAAAGGCCTTCCTCTGTTCATAATGCTGTCTCCAACTTAGAGCTGGGGAAAAGTGCTATTGACAGGGCATCAAACAGTTCCTTCACACCATATCTCTATTTCTAGCCCTGGCCTTCACTTTGTTACAGAAAACAAAGACAAATAATTTTGTTAAAAGCAGCCTGTGCTGTTTTTCTGTGATGGAGATGTGAGTTTTGAGGTCTAGACACAAGGCCAAGTGAATTGAGTAACTAAGGCAAATGGGAGTTTGACCATGTATCTGCAAAGTACAGGTACAAAGTAAAATGCAGCTAGAGCCCATAACCCTCTTTTTGGAAAACAGGTCACTCAGTAGGAATGTATTATCTCCCTTTGCAGAGGAGTACCTGGGTGAAATGGATAAGCCTGGAGGTTAGACTCGATATTCTGTCTCCTTTGGCTTCAAGTTGGATGAACGCATTGACCCAGCATTAATCCAGATGAAGTCAGAAACCCCAGGAAAGGAAAACCTAACCCTGGCAAGACAGAACTAGAGAAGTTAACCTGCATTTTGCCCTTTGTTCTCCATCAAAAAATCACACAGAAGCACTAAGCCCCTTCTACTGGAAAGTCACCCTGTGGGTCAAGTAATAGGCAGCTATATGAAAACTTTTGGGGAGACAGAGATCTTGCTCGTATCTGTGTAGGAATTCAGAAAAGGACAATATTGAAAGTTTCAGGTGGTAAACTGTCCAACAGGAATCAAGCTTGTGCATGAACACAGAGTGATCGTACAGGTCAAACACAGTGTTCAGTTCACTTACCCAGCCTCAATTAGAACAAGTGTATCTTTGCGAGGTACCTATAGGGTGCATGAAAGAGAAAGCCAAGAAGAAAAGCCTTTCAGAGCTGCAGTTACTATATCAAATGGTATTTTCTATTGTGTTGGCGAATTCATGCGGAAAAAGAGACGTTATAAATTCTCTAATGACAGGGCAAATTTCAAATGGAGCTCCTGTTTCCTTTTGACATGAAAGTCAATCATGTGAGAGATGCATATCTGCAGGGAACCTGGCCTTGTTAGTTCTGGTGCTCATGAAATAACTCTTTTTCTTATAATGCAGAAACTTCATGGGCTGCACAATATATTCTGTGTTTAGGGATACCTTACAGCAAAACCTTTATCCACTAATTAAAAGTTTGAGCTGAGTCTTTCCACTGCGTTTGTAATAAGTGTTTTAACACAGGTAGGTTTGTGTGAGATCTGCTTTGGTAGATCAATTCTGCTGCATGAGTAGTCCTCTACAGTCACCTATGAGCAGATGCTTCTTCCTAACATAAAACTGCATAACACAAGTCCTGTCTCAACAAGCAGTCAGAATACATCTACGTCTTGAAGTATGGGAGTAAAATTAGTGCAGAACTGATGTAGATTCATGTGCGTTTGGTAGAGAAAGCGGGTTGTATACAGGGTCCAGGCTGAGAGGTGGTTTCTCAGAGTTTTGTGGACAGGGCAACTTCTGACATGCCAGAGTCTGAAGGCAACATTTCCAGGAGCTTTGGGCTATGTTTTCGAAAGTGATAATTCCTACATCCCTCTTAGTACCAGCAGTAACTCTTTTGATTCTGAATTCAGCTGTGTACACCTGGAGCCTGACTTTCTTCTCTTTCAAAGTAGTGTGTCCATTGTATCTCACAAAGTCACTGAGAAGAGTTTTCATCATTTTACCACTGCAGAACTGGAGCCTGGTTCACCCTAAGCAAGGTTAGATGGGTGTTTCATGGGATGAATCTAGTCTGTTGACTCTGATGTGGGGGTTGCATCAGAATCATAGAATCATAGAATAGTTAGGGTTGGAAAGGACCTTAGGATCATCTAGTTCCAACCCCCCTGCCATGGGCAGGGACACCTCACACTAAACCATGCCATCCAAGGCTATGTCCAACCCCACCTTGAACACCGCCAGCAATGGAGCATTCACAGCTTCCCTGGGCAGCCCATTCCAGAGCCTCACCACCCTTATTGTAAAGAATTTCTTCCTCATACCCAATCTAAACTCCCCCTGTTTAAGTTTAAACCCGTTGCCCCTTGTCCTATCACTACAGTCCCTAATGAAGAGTCCCTCCCCAGCATCCCTATAGGCCCCCTTCAGGTATTGGAAGGCTGCTATGAGGTCTCCACGCAGCCTTCTCTTCTCCAGGCTGAACAGCCCCAATTTTCTCAGCCTATCTTCATATGGGAGATGCTCCAGTCCCCTCATCATCCTCGTGGCCCTCCTCTGCAGTTGTTCCAACAGTTCCATGTCCTTTTTATGTTGAGGACACCAGAACTGCACACAATACTCCAAGTGAGGTCTCACGAGAGCAGAGTAGAGGGGCAGGATCACCTCCTCGACCTGCTGGCCACACTCCTTTTGATGCAGCCCAGGATACGGTTGTCCTTTTGGGCTGCAAGCGCACACTGCCGGCTCATGTTCATTTTTTCATCAACCCACACCCCCAAGTCCTTCTCCTCAGGGCTGCTCTGAATCTCCTCCCCGCCCAACCTGTAGCTGTGCCTGGCATTGCTCCGACCCAGGTGTAGGACTTTGCACTTGGCATGGTTAAGCTTCATTAGGTTGGCATCAGCCCACCTCACAAGCGTGTCAAGGTCCCTCTGGATGGCATTCCTTCCCTCCAATGTATCAACCGAACCACACAGCTTGGTGTTGTTGGCAAACTTGCTGAGGGCGCACTCAATCCCACTGTCCATGTCACCCACAAAGATGTCGAACAAGACCGGTCCCAACACCGATCCCTGGGGGACACCACTCATTACTGGTCTCCAGCTGGGCATTGAGCCACTGAGCACTACTCTTTGCGTGCGGCCATCCAGCCAGTTCTTTATCCACCGAGTGGTCCACCTATCAAATTGATGTCTCTCCAACTTAGAGAGAAGGATGTCATGTGAGACAGTGTCAAAGGCTTTACACAAGTCCAGGTAGATGACATCAACTGCTCTGCCCCATCCATCAGTTCCGTGGCCCCTTCATAGGAGGCTACCAGATTGGTCAGGCAGGATTTCCCCTTAGTGAAGCCATGCTGGCTGTCACCAAGCACCTTGTTATTTTTCATGTGCCTCAGCATGCCTTTCAGCAGAATCCGCTCCAAGATTTTGCCAGGCACAGAGGTGAGACTGACTGGTCTGTAATTCCCCGGCTCATCCATTTTCCCCTTCTTGAAAATGGGGGTTATATTTCCCTTTTTCCAGTCATTGGGAACTTCAGCTGACTGCCATGATTTTTCAAATATGATGGACAGTGGCTTAGCAACTTCATTCACCCGCTTCTTCAGGACCCGTGGATGGATTTCATCAGGTAAGGAGAGTCCATCCTCTTCATGCCATCACGCCAAGAGCTGAGTGTTTACAGCAGCATTAGGGCAGCATGGAGCCTATGCCTCTTTGGAGCTGTCCCTTTTTGACTGAATACCAACAGAAAGCTTCAGTCACTCTGTTTATGCTCTAAACACTGGAAGTATACCTGCTTTTGTGTGTGCCTTTCTCTGAGAAGTCATCTTATTATACAAAACCTTTTCAGAATGCCACTTCTTCCAGCCAAAACTGTTCAAGCTTTGGAGAGAGTGTTTATTCATTTATCCTCAATACGGATACCTTTAAAAGTAACTAAGAATACAACTAGACAGACCTAGAGCTGGCCTTCTGGGTTTCTCCTTCATTTTCTTCAGGGACTATCTGGGGCCATTGCCCTTTCTCCATTTGATTTGAATTAACTGCTCTCCACAGAAGCAAAGCCTGGTTTGCTGTGGGCAGTAAAAAGCCTCCTTGCTTTTTCACGTTCTGTGAACATTTTTATGGAGCGGTGGTTATAGGCAGTGGAGAGCCGTAGGCTCAGCTGCTGAAGGACAGATTCAGGGAGCAGTCAGTACTCCTCTCCACTATTAAGGAGCTCTCAGATGGCCTCATCTTACTCTTATCTGGATTGATTGGAGAAAAGCTGTTCACTTAAGTCTTTCTCCACTATAGATGGTGAGGCAGCTTCTTGAGTAAAGGAGAAAAACACAGCGGAGTCGTTGTGATGGTTTTGTAGTCCAGGAATTTCTTAGGATTTTTACAGCTGCTTTATAAACTGTTGCATCAGAGGCACACAAACTCTTACTTCTTAACATGGTCTGATCATGGTGGGTCTTTAAAAGAAGAACAATTACTTCTAACAGGAAAAGACTTGCAGGCAAAGTGCTGGGAGGGATAAGCCACTGCTGCTGCTCTGTCCCTGCAGCAGGATTGAGGTTGAGAGGGCAGGACCACCTCCTTACCTCCTCACCTTCATCACTCCTGCTTCTCTCTTCCTCCTGCCCAAGGGGAGCAGAGAACCCTCCAGCAAAGGCTGCTGATGGCCAGGCAGGGGAGTGGAAGCGAACTGAGTGCAGTGAGGAGGAGGAGGAGGAGGAAGTCGGGTGTCTCCATGTGGTGCTTGCAGAATCAGCCCTGAGATGTTACATGCAACACCTGGGGTTACATGAACCAGGCCAGTGTGTGTCTGCTGCGTGTGACCTCCTTCCGCTGCTCTCGCTGCATTCCACCCAGCATTGCCCCGCAACCTTTTCACCATGTGTGTGATAGCTGATGCTCAACTCACATCCCCAGGGAGAATTCAGTGTTCTGCTCAGGGCTGACTGGGCTGACAAAATGAGGCTGCTAAGCTGTTATCTGTGTGCTGTGTTCTGTATCTCTCATTTCAGGTTTCCCACTCCACATTAGTTTACTTAAATTGATTACTTTAATTCCAGTCTGTGCAGCAGCTTTTCTGAAACTACTTACGAAAAAAACCCAAACAAACCCAAACCCTCAAGAAGCTGGACTTTAACCAGCTTCAAACACTGCACTGAAAGGGTGCCATGTCAAATCAGGACAGCATTCCTTTCAGCAGCTGTGGTGTACGGAGAGCACCGCCTTTCCACCTACAGACGGAAATCCAAATACAGAAACCCAGATATGACTGGTGCCCAGCACTTGATCATAGATACCTCAGTCTTCAGCTAAAATCATATAAAAGAATTTAAGGGAGGAAGAGAAAGGAAAAGAAGGTAAATCTGAAAGGAAATGGCCTTGCAACTGTAATTTTTGAAGACCACACTTTCATAGCTAAAAAGCCTGTATGACAAGCAGTCATGATTAATTGTATTAACAATGTGATCTCCACTGACTTTTCTGGAAGATTGTCACATTGCTTTGTGCTAGGTCTGTAGCACAGTTGGCATTGCTGCTAGTCTGCTTTCACAGCGCAAAACGCTGGTCCCAGAAGAGGCTTTATGCTATATAGAATCATAGAATCATAGAATAGTTAGGGTTGGAAAGGACCTCAAGATCATCGAGTTCCAAACCCCCTGCCATGGGCAGGGACACCTCACACTAAACCATGCCATCCAAGGCTCTGTCCAACCCACCTTGAACACCGCCAGGGATGAAGCATTCACAGCTTCCCTGGGCAACCCATTCCAGGGCCTCACCACCCTCACAGTAAAGAATTTCTTCCTCATATCCAATCTAAACTTCCCCTATTGCCTATGAAGACTAATGAAGCCATTCCACAAATATCAACAAATCTGACTTCATCCCTGTGCCTGCCTCCCAAGGCTGGAACTACTTTGGAACTTTCAGTGTTAATATTAAAGGGCAGAGCAAGAAACAGCAAACTGTTGATCAAGAGCAGTCTGGAAGCTTTGAAGCGATTGAATCCTGCTGAGGACAAGCCTAATTACATGGTGTTTAAATTGGTGTCACAGTAACCAGCATGTATCAGGGCTTCTGAAGTTGCAGACTGCAGGATTTTAGTTTTCCATCCCTTCTATAGACACTGTCCCTACATCCTTGATGCACTATTATCCCTAGTACGGCATACATACCACATCATCTCCCCAGGATAAACAATTTTAACTATTAGAAATGACTGACTAATATTTTTCATTCAATATTCCTCATTTAAGCAAAAGTTCAAGCTTTTAAAATTGGTTGCAGCAAAATAAATAATTGCTGGAGAAATTTCAGTGTAGCTCTTTATTCTTCTAATACTTAATTAAAAAAAAAAATTCATGCAATGCTAAGGTAGTTGTTGCCACAGTTAATTCTAGGGTAATACAAGTAGTAAACTGGTAATGTTCTTTTTTATTGTTTGCATGCATGTATGCATATTTAATTAAGTCTAGTTTGTGGGTCAGCGTTAAAGGGAGAACAGCGATGGGTGACATTATTGTGGGGATCTGTTACAGACCGCTTGACCAAGGGGACTTGCTGGACAAAGTGCTCTATAGACAGATAGGAGCAGCCTCATGCTCACAGGCCCTTGTTCTCATGGGAGACTTCAAGCACCCTGATATCTGTTGGAGGGATGGTACGGCCCGGCACAAGCAATCCAGAAGGTCCCTCGGTTGTGTGGAAGGCAACTTCCTTCTGCAAGAGGAGCCGACAAGGAGAGATGCCATGCTTGACCTTGTCCCCACCAATTGGGAAGGGCTGGTTGGGAATGTGACGCTCCAGGGCAGCCTTGATTGCAGTGATCATGAGATGGTCGAGTTTGAGATCCTGAGGACAGTGAGAAGAGCGTGCAGCAAGCTCACTGCCCTGGACTTCAAGAGAGCAGACTTTGGCCTCTTCAGGAACCTGCTCAGTAAGGTTCCATGGGATACAGCCCTAGAGGGCAGGGAGGCCCAAGACTGTTGGTTGATATTCAAGGATCACCTGCTGCAAGCTCAGGAGTGATGCATCCCAACTAGAAGGAAGTTTAGGAGGAGGGCCAGGAGACATCCTTGGATGGATAAGGACCTGCTGAGCAAAATTCAAAGGAAAAAAGAGGCTTATAAAAGGTGGAAGCAAGGTCAGGCAGCCTGGGAAGAATACAGGGATGTTGTCCGGGAAGCTAGGGACCAGGTTAGGAAAGCTAAGGCCCACTTAGAATTAAACTTGGCTAGGGATGTTAAGGATAACAGGAAGGGATTTTATAGGTACATTGCCAATAAAGGACAGGTTAGGGACACCGTGGGTCCTCTCCAGAAGCTATCGGGAGAACTGGCTACCCTGGATTTGGAGAAGGCTGAGGTTCTTAATGACTTCTTTGCTTCAGTCTTCACCGGCAAATGCTCTGACCACACCACCCAAGTCCTGGAAGGCAGACGCAGGGACAGTGAGAATGAAGACCCTGGGCCCACTGTAGGAGAGGATCTGGTTCGAGACCATCTTAGGAACCTGAATGTATACAAGTCCATGAGACCGGATGAAATCCATCTGCGGGTCCTGAAGGAGCTGGCAAATGAAGTTGCTAAGCCACTGTCCATTGTATTTGAGAAATCAGGGAAGTCAGCTGAAGTTCTCGATGACTGGAAAAAGGGAAATATAACCCCCATTTTTAAGAAGGGGAAAATGGATGAGCCGGGGAATTACAGACCAGTCAGTCTCACCTCTGTGCCTGGCAAAATCTTGGAGCGGATTCTGCTGAAAGGCATGCTAAGGCACATGAAAAGCAACAAGGTGCTTGGTGACAGCCAGCATGGCTTCACTAAGGGGAAATCCTGCCTGACCAATCTGGTGACCTTCTATGAAGGGGCCACGGAACTGATGAACTGGGGTAGAGCAGTTGATGTCATCTACCTGGACTTGTGTAAAGCCTTTGACACTGTCTCACATGACATCCTTCTCTCTAAGTTGGAGAGACATCAATTTGATAGGTGGACCACTCGGTGGATAAAGAACTGGCTGGATGGCCACACGCAAAGAGTAGTGCTCAGTGGCTCAGTGTCCAGCTGGAGACCAGTAATGAGTGGTGTCCCCCAGGGATCGGTGTTGGGACCGGTCTTGTTCGACATCTTTGTGGGTGACATGGACAGTGGGATTGAGTGCGCCCTCAGCAAGTTTGCCAATGACACCAAGCTGTGTGGTTCGGTTGATACATTGGAGGGAAGGAATGCCATCCAGAGGGACCTTGACACGCTTGTGAGGTGGGCTGATGCCAACCTAATGAAGCTTAACCATGCCAAGTGCAAGGTCTTACACCTGGGTCGGAGCAATGCCAGGCACAGCTACAGGTTGGGCAGAGAAGAGATTGAGAGCAGCCCTGTGGGGAAGGACTTGGGGGTGGTGTTCAATGAAAAAATGAACATGAGCCGGCTTCAGTGTGCGCTTGCAGCCCAGAAAGCCAACTGTATCCTGGGCTGCATCACAAGAAGTGTGACCAGCAGGTCAAGGGAGCTGATCCTGCCCCTTTACTCTGCTCTCGTGAGACCTCACTTGGAGTATTGTGTGCAGTTCTGGTGTCCTCAACATAAAAAAGACATGGAACTGTTGGAACAACTGCAGAGGAGGGCCATGAGGACGATCAGGTAAAATGGTAGAAGGGGGCCTATAGGGATGCTGGGGAGGGACTCTTCATTAGGGACTGTGGTGAGAGGACAAGGGGTAACGGGTTCAAACTTAAACAGGGGAAGTTTAGATTGGATATGAGGAAGAAATTCTTTACTGTAAGGGTGGTGAGGCCCTGGAATGGGTTGCCCAGGGAAGTTATGAATGCTTCATCCCCAGCGGCGTTCAAGGCCGGGTTGGACATAGCCTTGGATGGCATGGTTTAGTGTGAGGTGTCCCTGCCCATGGCAGGGGGGTTGGAACTCGATGATCTTGAGGTCTTTTCCAACCCTAACTATTCTATGATTCTATGATTCTATATATCTGTATATAGATACAGTTATAGGTATTGATACGTATATATATATAGATACCTAGATGCATAGGTACAGAGATATATAGGCATACAGATATATAGATGTAGGCATACAGGAATATTGGTATATAGATATGGACAAAGAGTGTTTTTTCCTGAAATAATCTTTCGCACCACATTCTTTAATAATAACCATGTTCCATCACAAATAAAAATAAGATTTGTTTTCACAAGTTAGTCTGCATCTCCTTTTGTAAAGAAAAAAAAAAGATTTTTAAATAAAGCAGTAGGCAGTTAGGACTCATTTGACTGTGCCTTTCAAAATTGATAACAATGTTGATCATCTGGATATCTGTCTGATATCAGCGGACTTGACAGACGTAAATCCTATGCAGTACAACAGCAGGTTTCAAAGGATTCAACCTGCCATACAACCCTAATCCCATGTTCTAAGACGGACCTGGCATATTGACCTGCATCGTGCTCCAGACCATGCCAAACTTGCCACTGGATGTTCAGGTTCTGGGCTCTTGATCTAGTGGTCCTGTGATGACTAATGCAAGTGTGTCCTGGCAGGCTTTTGCATGTTAATGCTCACTCAAAACAGAGGAAGATGCTGCTGTGATGATGAAGAGCTGAAGTCATCACAGTGTAGATGCAGAAGTGCCATGTCTGTGCTAATTTTAGTTGTTCAGAGTTGGACAGTGTATATTTGCTGATAGTCACATTAGATTATTTTGGAAAGTACCTTTTCATTTGCTTCTTGAGGGTGTCCCCATCAGAGGGGTCAACAGAATGATTCTTATAGATAGGTTTTTCTTTATGCCGACATTTGACCTATAAACACAGTTTGTTAATTTTAGACAATTTGGTTGAACCATAGAAATCCCTGAATGAACATCCTTTATGCAGTTTAGAAGTCTTATATCAATTTAGCATACATCATTACTTTCTTTTTACAAGCACAAGCCAAACTCCTATGGCCCATTTTAGCCAGCACGTGTAAAGAATCACACAGAATTCTACCTTGGTTTAACCAAACCAACTTCAATTTTAACACCACAATAAAGCCACGTGGCCCTTCTAAACATTTCTGGCAATGACAAAAGAACTTCAGTGCAAATTAGGATGAAGTTCCTAGGTCTTGATTGAGTTTCATTAACATTAAACCAATTTAAAGGAATGTAAATTACAATACTTTTTCTTCCTCCTCACTCCCTCCACCCCAGCTCTTGCATGTTGCATGTCTGTTTTAGCTGAATTTGCTGTTTACTCTTGAGAGATTTGGTCCTTCAGCAGCTTCATCTAAACAGCATTCTGTTTCCCAAGAGCTCAATAAAATCCTTCCCTGTGGGGAGCATGCATCAATAGGGTCTTCAGGGAAACAAAACAAAGAAGTGACCCTGAAATGAATTTTCTGCATGAACATCTGACACACGTCAGGAGCCATCTGGCATTGAGTCTGCACCTAAAGCAATTTGATAAGGATGGTGGGGAAGTGAAGCTAGAAATCCTGTGATTTGTATTCACAGACCTAATCCAACCATTAGGTCCTTTGAGTGGCAGCATGAGAGTGACATCCAGCCTATTTAAAACATCTTCTTTGACCAATTCAGAGAATTGGCAAAATTAGCATTCATGTCTCTCCGTTACTGGTAACTCTAAAGCACATGCATCCCTCCCCCATGGCAGCAAAGACAGAGAAGGGTAGGAAATTAAGTC
This sequence comes from Amazona ochrocephala, assembly GCA_039720435.1. Classification (NCBI taxonomy): domain Eukaryota; kingdom Metazoa; phylum Chordata; class Aves; order Psittaciformes; family Psittacidae; genus Amazona; species Amazona ochrocephala. Next base: position 73,634,167 of record CM077909.1, on the reverse strand, counting down.
TACTTAAAAACAAATGGCTGTCAGCAGGAATCATCCTCCTCATCTTTAGGCTATTTGAAGACAAGATTCCTTAAAGGCAGTCAAAAAAAAAAAAAAAAAAGAAAAAAGAAAAATTGAAAAGTGCAGAAATGTTCTCATTGTCAGCACACAGACAGTTGAAAAGTCAACCCAACTTTGAACAGTTCCTTCCAGTGTAATTTTCAGTCTTTCCAAAACTACAAAGCAACTACATTGCTTTCCCCCCCACAGGCTGCCTGCGGAACAGCAATCTAAAGCAACTCATGGAATAAAGTTTGTTGCTAACAGAGCTGAAAAACTGTGTATATGCATACTTATTGTGCAAAACCACCAGGCTACAGCTGATTTGTGCATGGGCTTTAAAGGGCAAGGTCCCCTCCCCTGCAGAGGAGTCTGCTGCAGTTTCAAAATTCGGTCTCATAAATGCAAAGATTGAGCAAACCTGTAACTTCAGTTTAGCCACAACTCACCATGAAGTGGGGAATAATGTATAAGTTGTTACAGAATGTATAGGCTGTCAACCGAAAGTGAAATTCAGTTTAGAGGCATATCTGAAGTGACAGGCACCAAACGCTGGGTTTTGTGCCTGTTAGTTAATGAGTCCTGCTGTTCATGAAAATCTTAACTTTCAGCCTCATTTTCTCCTTCCTTAACTTCAAATTCTAACAACAACCAGGAATTTCATGTCCAGTTCCTGGCAAATAGAGTAATTTTTGGCTGCATAGAGTAATATGTCATTTAATTTATGCAGTGGATGACCCCATAGATCTGCTTAGTTGCTTCTAATTACAAAGGTATTAGCCAATTTTTCAGTAGGTTTACCCAGCAAACTGTATAGAAATGCAAAAAGGTAAACTAAAAGAACATGCACAAAAAAAGTACAGGTTATCATATTTACTAATTCACTTCATCAGCATTAATTCCTTGGCAGTTACACAAGAAACTCGATCACCTCCCTGTATCGAGACTACAGACCTAGACTTTCCCAAACTAGTAGAAAGCAGACTGCTCATTTAAGGAACAACAGCTATTACAGCAAGACAAGCCATGATTTTCATCACTGCCCAGCACAGTGTACGTGGTACATCTTTGGCCATATAAAGGAATGAAAACTGTGAACATCATGTCATGCAGAGATGAAGCTAGTGCTGCTAAAAGGAATAGTTTCTCCTTGTTGCAGGTGGAACATAACCTGGCAGGGTTACGAGGAGGAGAGCACTGATCCACCTAGATCTCTAGGATAACTACTCGATTCATCTTTCCTGTGAGTTGCCCTATGAATTCTGTTCTGCATTATCATAAACTGCTGCTGCCATAAGAGGCAGTAATTATTACAGTCAGTAATGATCAACACACGTGCATACCCAGATTTCTTTCTGTGGTCTAAAAACATGGTCTTATGGAGGTGCTGAGCAAGTTTTGGCTTAGCTGCTTAGCAGGTGAAGCTAACCTTCTAACTTTAGTATTCTTTCCAGCATGGAGGAAGACGGAGTAAAGATAAAATCATGTGAATTAATAAAAATGTTTTGGCTGAGTTTCCAAACCTCAAAACTTTGGCTTCATTTAAACTTTAGATGCAGTTTATGAAGGTGATTTGCATCCAAAATTAATACATTTTGCTTATGCCAAGATCTTACAACAGCCATTGCAGGCACCTACTTTTTGTATTCTAATGAGTGATGTTGGTTTGTTAACAACCCTCGCTAAATGTAAAGTTGCTTGTGTATCACTTTCTCTTCAGATAATGTGTTCTTGGGTATGAATTCCTGCTCTGAAGTAAGAAGAGAGTCAGGCAGGGCATGCTGTAAGATTTGGAGGCTCTTCTGAAAGGCCCTTGGGAAGAGGGTTTCCTCTGCAAAACCAGGCGGTTGTTACAAAGACCAGGCTAGTACTTAACTGCAAGGCATGGGGTGGCACTCCTGTTTCTATTTCCTGTTTTCCCTGCAACTTGCATGCAGCATTGGTCTTATTCTGATTGTATGCTGAGCTTATTTATGATGTGATCCCATGAAAATAGCCTATTTGACCTTCAGTGCCTCAATTTCCTCAAGTGGATTCCCCAGTTACTTCTGCCTATCTCTTGGTTTTCAAATGTTCATTACTATGATTACTGCTCATAATGAAAGCCTCCACAGAAGAGTAAAACGGAGAAATATTTAATTCTGCAAATGATATACACAATATCTCCCAACGACATACCCCGTAGCTCTACTGGCCTTTACTGCATTAAAGTATCAAAAGGGATTAATGGGGCTGCTCCCAACATGCAAAACAATAACCTGAAAAAACGCACTTGTCATGGTCATAAGTTGGGCGCTTGTGCTGGCTTGCTCTTATGCCCCCCAAAAATGATTTTTTAATACTACCTGTGCCTAAGGGACCTATCCATGTATTTCTCAATATTTGATCTGGTTATGATCTTCCCAGATTTTTTAATTTCTGAAGACCTTAATTTTCAGGTTGGCCATAGAAGCTGCGGCAGCGTTCAAAGCCAGGTTTGACAGGGCTTGGAGCAACCTGGTGTAGTGGATGGAGTCCCTGCCCGTGTCGAGGGGCTGGAACTGGTTGAGCTTTAAGGTCCCTTCCAACCCAACCGAGTCTGGGATTCTATGATAAAACCCACTGGAAGTGGGATGGGGGGCAGGGAGAGAGAGGGGGGATGGGGCATGCAGCACAGAGCAGTTCCGTCTGGGGAGCTTTGTTGCTTCAAATGTACAGGGGTTTTGCTAGCATGCTTTGTGTAGTTTAAAATTTGAGTTGTGTGTCAAATCCACCACTGGAACAAAGGCAAGATCTTGTTAGCTCGGAGAAGAGGATGATGCTGTATCTGCAGAGAGCTGCAGCTATGGAGCACTGGCTGACATAGCTGTTCGCCTCTCCAAACATCTCACAGCTCTGCCTGTGCCTGGTGGTCACCCTGCAGTGAGGAATGGCTCAGCAAAAACCCAGGCACCGCTCAATTCTTGTTGGTCACTCATGCCTTCCTGTCTGTGGAAACAATGTGCACACTATATATTAAAATCCAATTTGGTTGAATTCTTTTGGAGTTAACAAAACAGCTTTGAATGCCTCTGACAGGGCTTTTTGAGAAGTGTCTGTAAACCTTTCAGCACATGGTATGGGACTTCAGAAGTGACAGGGGAGATTTCAGCTCTAGGTTTTCTCCTTGGTGATGCACCGCGTTTAGTTAATACAGTGCCTTTTACTGGTGCACAAAGCGAAGAGAAACACATCAAATTAGACATGTCATTTCTGGGTGGGTCTTGCTTTTGCTATCCTTTTGTGCTGTAATAAATCCTTCAAGTATTATTTGCTTGTTTACTACCCAAATAGCCCAAAGAAACACCTTGTACCCTCTCATATTTAAAAAAATGAAAAAGTTCAAGCTTTTCCTGCTGTAGGGTACAAAAAGATGCTGACTACATTCCGGTGAAAGGAGCCAGGCTGCTGTAGTGCCCCTTTCTCCTAAAGGATCCTATCATGGTGGAAGCATCTTGTGCCTCTTAAATCAGTCCAGGGACAAATAACAGATGGTAACCATGCAGAACTTCGTCATCCCAAACCATATATCTTCCAAATGACATGTCTAACCAAGGTATCTGAACTCCTGAGAAATACCAGTTAATTTCACCTCAATTTGTCAATATAAAGTAGAATAGAATAGAACAGCACAGTATAACGTGGCATAGCATAGCATGGCATGGCATGGCATAGCATAGTGTAGCTATGGTTGGACGGAGCCTACAACAATCATCTGCTCCTGCAAATATATAAGAGACAATAAGAAATAACTTGAATCATAGACGGGGAAGCTGAGTCACCAAAACAATGAGTAATGTAAGGATCCTGAGTTAGTGATGTGTGTCTCTGTTCTGACCGCAGAGATCCATTTCCCTCTACCTCATCACAAAGTTATTTCCCCTCTTGAGCCTTGATCTCTTGAGAAAGGGACTTTTAGCCCCAATGCCATCTCTGTGGAAGCCATCTCTGAGGGCCATGGGACAGGGAGTACTTCCATTTTATACATTTAGAACATGGTGCCTTACTCATGCAATTTTTTTTCCCAGACACCTGGAAATGGGCACATTTGTGCTTCCAAAACTGGAGGGTACAGAGTGATAATGCAGCCCTCCTCACCTATCAGCATGACCTTAGCTGATATCTCAGGATTCAGAAAAATATATGCCTAAATGTGAATGCCCAGCTTGTGTGCTTGCATTAAGGAATCCTGACAAATTATTTGGGTTTAGTTTTCTTGTTAGGTTTTGTTGGTTTTTGCTGTTGCTTGATTTGTTATGCCATTAAGAGAATTATTAAGGGTTGCAAGCTACAGTATCCATGCGCTAGCTCAAATGATTGGCATCGAAAAAATGCCATGAAAAAAGAGATGTTAATGAGACTTCTTTTTTTGGGGCATTCAGGGTGCCTCCATCAAGACTAGGAAATAGTTTCATGAGACTGTTTTTTTCTTTGTCATTTTCAGTTTCTTTACAAAAATATTTTGGCTATAGAATAATCTGTTCTATAGATATTTTCCTCTCTTTCTCCCTCTTCTCCCCACATAGTTCTTCCTTAAAGATGTAAAGAAAAAACATGGAAAATCTGAGAAAGGTTGTTTTTCAGGAAGCGACATTCAATGACATCTCCTAATAATAGCTTATTCTGAAGTTTTTTGAAGCTGAGTTGAGCATCACCTGCATTTCTTCCTACCAGGCTAATTCCCAGGTTAACTGCTTCTCCCATGGCACTCAGAAGAGGAGTGGGAGTCCTGTTTGTCAAAGCACAAGAGATGGGGCAGAGACTTCATCAGTTCTGCCTCTCAGGAAGCACTATAGCATCACAGGTCAATAGAGTCCTGTTTAGAAATGCCTTGATGTTGTTAGATCCAAATTTTGCACTGAATTGCAGTATTTTGATCTGAGCAGGTGTAGAAGAGTGATGCAAAAAAACAAAACAAAACAAAACAAAACAAAACAAAACAAAACAAAACAAGCACAAAACTAAAAAACCCTCAAAAAAAAGAAAAACCCTCAAAACCCCAGAAAACATTTTGTAACAATAAAGCCAAGTACAAAACTGGATAGTTTTTTTCATCAAAAAGGCCAGTTTGGAGCCATTTCTTCCCAGAGCAGAAATTTCTCATGCAGCTGTGTCCTGGTTTTGATGTACACTTCAGTGGTAGTGCCCAAGACAAAGCATTTGCGATTCTTTTGTCCCAGACCTAAACTGTATAACTGTATGTTCTTGTACAAGGCACTTGCGCAAGGAAAGGTGTAACAAAGTACTGCATCACAAGGCAGTAGCTGTAGAGATTGTTCAGTTAGGAGCACAAGTTGAGAACAGGGAGCCAGGCACAGCCATGGAGAGGTGGAAATGAGAAGATCTTTGTGTGCAGTGTTGAGCTACTTGGGTGAATGCCCTCATGCCAGCTAGACCATGGGGGAGCCATGGGTCTCTAACACCCCATCAATAACTCTCAGGGACCATAGCCCTGTGTACAGAAGGCCAGGGATGAGCATCCAGTTCTGCTCAGGATTTGGAAGACCTGGAATGTTTCTTGTGCCACCTGGGTCCCTGAGTCTGAAATGGAGAACCACCAAACCAAGCAAGGGACAGAGGTGGCCAGGGCCACTGTCTGGGAAGTGCTGCTGCAGGAACTAGGGCCTTCAGCAAAGGGCTCATTACTCTCATGTAGAAGTGATGATAACAGACCAGTAATTCCTTTGACATCTATAGAGCTGCCTTTGGAGGGTTTTCCTGTAAGAGTATCTCAATATAAGCTCTCCTGAACCCTACTTCTAGAATGTCATCTAAGAGTTAGGACAGCATCTAAGAAATCTGTGTGTTTCCAAAGGCCTAGAATTTCTGCTAAAACCATTCTTCCTTTGAAATAAAATTAAGGCTTTACTGCAGGGCCGCACATTGCACAACACTTGACATAACGTTACATTTTGGGCAGATGACATGAAATGAGATAGACACTCTTCTAAGTGGGTATCAGTGGTGCTTTGCATGTTTTGCCTCTATGGTTCATTATGCAACTTTAGAAGCAACAGCTTATTCCCTATAATACCTGAAAAAAAACCCAGTAAAATTGAATTATTGGGCGACAGAGAAGAGGCTCATACTGGCATGGTATTTCTCTAGCAGCTTGCCTATGCTGTCTATATATAAATCACTCCTGAATTGTTCTTCTCACAAGTTTCCTTCAGATGTGCCTGCACACGAGTCATCCTTGGATAAACCAGAGCAATGCTTTCCAGCAAATCTCCACTTCTCCAAAATCAGCTGTGCATGTGCTTTTACCACTCAGTAAAATAAATATAATGAGGAAAGCTCCTAGTGTTTTCCTTAGATGAAGAGCACAGATAATTATTGTAGGGTAGCTGATATCCTAGGAAGTTCTATTTTACACTGCCCATCATCAATTAGGTTGCTTTGACTTTGGATTATTCCAGTTTAGCCTAAACCCATTGCAAAGCAGATTGAATAAAATGGGGGAAAAGCAGAAAATGAAGAAGAAATGACCTGGGAACAGTTAATTTTTTCAAGTAGAGACATGCCCTTAGACCTCACCTGGCTCTAGGCATGTTCCCTGGTCCTTGTTCATGATCTCTGGAGGACTGGTACCTTTCTCATCCTCTACCATATCTGATGTGATGCTCTTCCCGTCCTCTGATGTAGTTTGTGATTACTAGCTGAATTACCTAGCCACATCAGAACATACTGGTCTGAATTAAGGCTTTGACAAAAGGGTTAAGGACATATGCAGTTTTGCAGAAAATTGTTCTAGAAAGACTTTATCCAGTGGAAGAAATTAGACTGTTGGAAATGTGTTGCTTGAAATACCTATTTGCATAAACTCAGATAAAGTGAAACACACAACGGTGTAACAACAGAAGCCTTGATGATGCCAGGTCTTCCATCCTACCTCTTATCATTATTAGTTTGCTTAACCTAAAATATTTTGCAAATCTTAAATACATATGCCCATATGAATGTGTCTGTGGCAGACACGTGTCTCATCGCTGTGTACTACAAGCAGAAAAGAAGAAAATGAATTCAGTGGCAATGGCTCATGTTTGGACCCATCCTTCCTCTCCTCTCCATCAGTGTTCTGAACCAAGAGGATGCATTTCCACAAGGTGCTTTTCGCTTATCAGTATTAACTGTAGTTGCACAGAGGAGAATGCAATCCCATCATTAGCAGCTGTTTTCCATATCATTAGTTATGCTATCAGTTCATGCTCAAAATGTCTAGCTGAACCTTGGTCAGAATGTGACTCATATTTGCTTTTTAGCAAGACAACTGTCTTTAATTAAACTTTACAGACAATTAACGAGTCAGTGTGTCAGTGAATAGCCTTGTACATCAGAAGAGGAGTTAAAATCTTGCCTGAAGTGTAGTAAAAGGAAAGAGTTTAATGGCCCCAGAACAGTCTTCAATTGCCTCCATTTTGTCTTGCAAATTTCTTTGCAAGTGTAGGGATCTGGTTCCTCAAAAAACAAAGCTGAGTAAGTTTTCCAGCAGCAACATCTGCTTCATCAGTGAGTCTGTGGCTTGTGGGAACATGCCCTTTCACGGGGAGCTGCTCCTTGCTGGGACTGACAATGCTCTTCCAGGTAGTCCCACAGAATGATAGAATCCTTGAGGTTGGAAAAGATCTTTAAAATCATCAAGTCCAACCTTGACTCAATAGGATTAGGGGGGAATAAAAGAAAGGTAGTAGGTTAGTATAACCTGCCTTTAACCTATGAAACTAAAATGCTTTGGTACAGCGTGTGTCATTTTCACACAGATTAGTTTTGTCTTCTGCCATTACTCTTCCTGCGAATGAACATATGGTGTCTAGAAGAGAGATGGGTATAAACGGACATATGAGATCTTAAAATTCATTCAAGCCTGGCTTTATGGGTAGATTAATATATTGCTACTGTTGACATGATTTAATTATTTCAGGTGGAAATTAACTGGAACACACTGTTTCTAGAATACAAAACCCATTCATGCAAACTGAAAAACTCTGGACTCTGATGGTGTCTTTCCCATACATACAGCTTCAGTGCATGTATTGCAAATTTAGGAAAAGAAGCATATTCATTTTCTTGCAAGATTCTTTGCTGAGGAATTGGATATCTCATATGATTATGCTTTTTTAAAGAAACATGGTTAGGTCACATTTTAAAATATTTCTTTCTAATTTCTTTCTTCCTTTCTCTTTTTTTTTTTTTTTTAATAATTCAATTAAAGAAAAAGCCCTATTATATGGCTGGAGTTCTTTTATTGTCTAGTTTTTCCTTTTTCAACATTGAAGCACTAAATCTCTCAGCCTGAGCCTCCCTTACTTGCAGCAACAGTGAGTAAGAATAAAGTGTAATTATTATTAGCCCTTCAGCAGGAGATAGAAGAATTGTGTCTCTGACAAAGAAATCCTTTATGTAACACCACTTGTCAATGTACATTTTGAACAGATATTTCAGAAAAGGAAACCAGATACAAAGCTGAACTGTTAACTAATAATCCTTTTCTAAGTCTCTCCCTTTTGACTCTCTTATCTTTTGCACCATCACCTTGCAATGCTTCCGGAGGTAATACAGGAAATTATAGCCTAGAAGAGCTCGTACTTCTAATGTAAAAAAGAAAACAGACAGTTCCCCTTATAAAAAGAAAGGCTCTGACCCAGTTATCCCAATTTTAATTCTTTATTTCTTTTTGCCCAGAGTAGTTTTGAGCTCCTGCAGGCAGAAAATGGAGTGAATGTGAGGCTTGTGCTCTAAGTGTTCAAAATGCAGAATTGTCACTGATATTGAGTTTTTCCTGGATTTGCCAAAATAAAATCTGAAGAAGAAACTGTGGTTGTTACACAAGCAGGCACCAACCTAGAACATCTAGTTGTTTTACATCTGCTAGATAAGCTTTTGTTTTGACTTCCAAAGCCACAATACCCACACATGAAGCAGGAGTAGAGTAAAAAGTTATAGCTCAGAAGCTTGGAGGGTGCCACACACAGCTCTGGGAGCAGTTTCATTAATCTGCTGCAGTATGAATTCGGCTGCGATTATTTCCAAAGCAATTTAAAACATGAACATCACTGAAAGCAGAATTTTCTTTGTCGGAAAAACAACCTCTTTTTTATAGTTTTTTTATGGCTAAATTGTTATTCCCCCACGTCGTGGTTTAAGTCGCCTAAAATGTTAGCATGGTCAGAAAAGAGGAGAAAGCAGCAAAGAAGAAACAAGCAGCTGGGGATTAGAAAAGGATGTTATTTGCTGAGTCTGGTCTTGCTACCAGGAACAGGCAAGTGTGCCCCAAGCTGGAGACTTTCCATTAGAGCAGGCAAGGAGTGCTCTCTGCAGCTGTAACAGCCTGTACCACTGTGCGTAGATGTAGACATGTATGTGGCAAACTGTTGAACAGATGACTGTATAATGATAGTCCTAAACATAACGAGTTATTAAGGCGGATTTGGTCTGGCTTTCCCCGTTCTTTTAATGTTTTGAAATTGGAGTTATTAGAGGAGATTCAATGTGACTTTCTCCACCCTTTCAAAAGTCTTGAAATCGCATGGTCGGATTTGGTGATCTTAAAGGTTTTTTCCAAGCCAGTTGATTTTTCGATTCTATGTCTCTTTAGTGTCCTTTTAAAAAACATCTGCATATTACCAAGAGTGAAGTATTTACACAGTATAAATGGAAGGTACAAAAAGAAAAAACATGAATCTATATTGAATATGTGTGGAAATCAAAATACACTCCTAGAAGTGTTTGGTAAAACCAAGAAAAAAAACTCCACAAAATATCATAAGAGTAAGAATAATAAAATAAAATTAAAATTAAATAAAACAAAATAAATAAAAATTAAACTAAATTAAATTAAATTAAGTAATATGCCTTAGCATTTTACCCTTTGATTCAGAAAAGTAATTTCTCTGTGCTTTCACTGCTGCCTCAACCCAGGGACATATTAATAATCTCTTGGCACTTAATCAGGGAAACATCCAAGTTTGGGATTGCAGTTAGAGGTGATGCCGAGGTGTTACTCTGCACAGGGTGAGATTTCAGTGCACAGATGGACACTTTCCTGAGTTGGGACCTGGCATGATGCTGTAACTTCACTTGGTTCTGGTCCTGTGTCAGGGATGCATGACGTTTGCCTGAGGTTGGAGAGTTCAGGCTCAGAGAAGATGCCCAAAAGTGGTTTGTAAAGCCAGATAAAGTGGCCACCAGTGGGGGAATATTTTGGGGCTGCAGTGATCTGTGGTGTGTGAAGTGTGGGTTGTCCAGTGCTCTGCTTTGTCACAATGGGTTTGTCAAGCTTCCCAGTGAAGTTCCAAATTACTTTACCAAAGTGGTGTGTATGCGCACACTTGTGTGTCTCCCCCACTCCACTTTGTACTCATTTGTTTAAGTGTAAAGTTTTTCTAATTCACAGCCAAGACTTGGATTTTTAATTCTTTTCATACAGCTCTGGCTTTCTAGCTGTTTAATTCTCCTGGTGAAAATGTATTGTGATGAAAAAGGAATGCAGAGTACACTCGTTACAGCAGCATGATGCTCATGGAGCAATGGATACCTTCCAGCAAAGGTGAGAGCTTAACCCATAGCTCAAGTCACACCTCTCAATTTTTAATACATAAGTGTCTGTGATTTTTGCTACAGTCTTGCTTTTTAGACTTAAAAAACAGCACTCAATTACAACTTCATCCATGGTCATTTAGGCTGGGTGAGTATGGCCAGCTATAACTTGATCTTCAGGTGATAGCTCAAGGGAGGACCTTCCTACAGGAGGAATATCTCCATGCTGAATTCACAGAATCATATCATAGCATGGTTGGGGTTCAAAGGGACCTTGAAGACCATTCAGTTCCAACCCACTGCCATGGGCAGGGACACCTTCCACTAGACCACGCTGCCCCAAGCCCTGTCCAACCTGGCCTTGAAAGCTGCCAGGGATGGGGCGGCCACAGCTTCTCTGGGTAACCTGTGTCAGTGCCTCACCACCCTCACAGCAATGCTGAGTGCCAGGCAGAAGCGATCTGGGGGCTGTTTACCTTCGCTGGTATTTGGAGCTTGGTCTCCTGCAGCTCAGACAGAGAAGCCTCATGTGCTTACTCCTGCTCGACTGGGCTCAAGGCCCCAGGAGGTCTGCTTGGCAGCTCCGGCAATGGCTCTGTTGCCAGGGAGCCCAGAGGAGAAGGGTTCGCTGTTGTATGAATCTCCCCTGCACAAAACGACATCCCCAGGTGCTCAGAAGCCAGATGCCACCATCAAAATGTGGGGTGAATGGGGTGAAAAATTAGTATTTCCCTCTCTCTGCTTTTCTTTCCTCCTTTGAAAGTAGGAGTTCGTTTATGCATCTCCTGACATTGCTTTTTCCAGACTACTTGCTTGTAACCCTGAGGTCAAATAAAAAAATTCAAGTCAGATTTTTTTTTTTCCTAATCACATTACTCCAGAAAAAAAAGAGTGTTTTGAGCTTAGAGATAGGACTGGCAGAGTTGATGACAGCCTTGGTTTTATAAGGTCCCTGCCGTTATGGTTCCTTCATTGTGGCAGAGAGCAAGTCACAATGTATTAAGAAAGTCCTAGATATTTTTTTGCAGGCGAATAACAGAGATGAAAGATCAAAAGTGACTTTGCTCTCAGCAGCGAAGCAAGAGTATAGAAAAAGAAGCCAAACATCCAGACACCCAGGCCCCTGCCTTCCCACTGTACCGCAAGCGGATCACCACATTGCTCTTCATCAAAGAGACCTTTTGTTTTTATTTAGAAAAGAGAAGATGCTAGCTGCCTCCCTGAGGTTTGCTTATGTTTTCATTTCCCAAACTCTGTACGGTCATAAACGTCTCCAGCTTCCTATTTCTGGAATACTTGTTGCAGGGGTAGGAAATTGCTGTAAGACGTATTGAGCTGCTGTTCTTACATGGAGCTCTTCTTGCCTTTAAAAAAAAAGATGAAGAAAGAGGAGAAAAGATGACATATTTGACTTCACAAGGCATATATACACAGTGATGGCTTCTGCGCCTGCTTTCCTTTTATTGAGAGGAAGTTGCACAAAGCAAGGGCAAAAAAACAGGCCATATGCTGTAGGTGACATCAGCACCAAAAAATCCATGTATGGGAGAGCTGAAATGAGGGAACGGGGAAATATGTCTGCTGCCATGGCTGGCAAAACCTTATTAGTCAGGCTCAAGACATCCGCTGGGGCTAGGGTTGGAAACTGAAGGCAGAGAGTTATTAGCTGTGGGACAAACATCCTGGGGGTCTGTGCCTGGGTGGGGGTTGCTGTGTCATGTTTCACCACAGGAGGTTTTGCTGAGTCATGGTTCATGCGGCGCTTGTTCTTCCTGTGCCCCAGCAATTTAATTGCACAGGGTTCCACCAGAACTCTTTCTTTTTGGCTTTCTCCCACTTTTCCTCCAAAGTCTAGCAGTATTCCAGAAGCAAAAGACTGATTTTGCACCGTTATCACATGGCCTTATTGTATCTTTCCTGTTTCATTAAAGAATCATCAGCGGAAAATTGCCAAAAGAAAGAAGCAGGTCTTGTGTCATGCCATTCATTCGAAATGATCAGCGGACACTGTATGCCACGGCAAAAGGACAGCAAGGAGGCATGGGGCTCATGGCTCTTCATTAGTGAGGGTGACTTCAAAATGGGGAATTAGTCTGTTTAAATACACAAATGGTTTTCAGCTTAAAGGTTCACAGAAGCAAACACGATCTCTAGCAGAGGTCATCCATGAGCAGAGTTACGGCATCAGAAAATCGCGTGTGGTCTCCACTCACCTGTATCACCGAGCAAGCACAATGGGATTCACACAGTCATAGAATCATACAATCAACTATGCTGGAAAAGACCTTCAAGATTACCAAGTCCACTTGTTACCCCAGCACTGCCAAAGCCACCACTAAACTGTGTCACTAAGGGCATTGTCTGCACGGTTTTTGAGCACTTTCAAAGACAGTGATTCCACCTCTGCCCTAGGCAGCCTGCTCCAATGCCTGATTATCCTCTTGGTGAAGAAATTATTCCTGATATCCAGTTTAAACCTCCCCTGGTGAAGCTTGGGGCCATTATACCTTGTCCTTTCACTTGTTGCTTTGGAGAACAGACCAGTCACCTCCTGGCTCTATCCTCCTTTCAGGCAGTTGTAGAGAGCGATAAGGTCGTCCCTGAGCCTTCTCTTCTCCAGACTAAACAACACCAGTTCCTCTGGTTGTTCCGTATCAGAGTCATGCTCCAGGCCCTTCACCAGCTCTGTTGCTCTTTTCTGGACCCGCTCCAGCACCTCAATTTCTCTCTTGTACTGAGGGGGCCAGAACTGAACAGGATCTGAGGTGCAGCCTCACCAGTGCCCAGTACAGGGGGATCATAACTGCCCTGGCCCTGCTGGCCACGCTACTGCTGATATAGGCCAGGATGCTATGGCCTTCTTGGCTGCCAGGGCACAAGCTGCTCATGTTCAGTGGCCATCAATCAGCAGCCCCAGGCCCTTTTCCATGAGTGGCTTTCCAGCCATTCTTCCCCAAGCCTAGAGTGTTGCATTCAGTTGTTGTGACCTGGCACTTTACCTTGTTGAGCCTCATACCACTGGCCAGAGCTCTTCAAGGCAGCCTGTGCAGATCCCTCTGCAGAGCCTTCCTATCTTCCAGCAGATCAACACTTTCACCTAACTTGCTCTTGTCTGCAAATTTATTGTGGGTCATTTGTCATCTTGTTGAATGCAGCATTGCAGCAAAACATACAACCCATCCAGAAAAGTGACCTTTATTCCCAGGGGTCATTCTCTTGATAAAGAGTGTGTACTGACCATGCGTGAAGGCAGCTGAAGCTGGCTGAAGTGCCTTTCTGAAGGAAGGTACACTGAAGTTTAGGCAAACTGAAGTTTAACTGTGCAAACTTTGAAACAAAGCTTGTACATCACATAAATTAGTATTTCATGGCTTTAGTGATGCTCCAGCTGCTTTGCATGGCTGTAGCAGTCAAATTCACTTAACTCTGAGTAAATGTGCATCATCTGATTCAGAAGTCTGCGAAATGTGTCCATATTGAACTGATGCATCAGGATTGAAAAGGAGGGGGAGGAAGAATTCCAGGGCCAAATTCTATCTGAAATTGCAGGATGCTGTCTGCAGCATCCTTGAGAGATTTCAGATGTGTCTCCTGGGGCTGAAACTGGGCAGGAAACAAGAAAACATTGTGAATAGAGAACTCCTGGTTCTTTTCACTTCCATGGCAACTCGGCAAAGCCTTGTGTGTGGCCCAGGTCGCTCTGACCGTTCTGTACTTGAAAACAACACATGCTAGCATTTCCATTACAACACACACTCCTGCCCTCCCTTCTTGCCTCTGTCTATGCAGTCAACCAGGTAAAGAGACCAATCAAGCAGAAAACAAACCATTATGGCCTGTATCGCTCCTTTGGGTGGTTCGCTCTATGGCCACAGCAATCCTGGGGTTGGTGTGAGGGGCATGGAATGGGGGACCAGGCAGCAGAAATTCTTTGCGCAGCTCTATTAGCTTGTGCAAAATACGAGTGTAAGTGACATTGCAGCTGGAGACCCCCAGTCTGCAGATGAAACCAAGAGAGGCTGAGCATTCCTCATGCCTCCTGTGGGCTGGTGCATGCTGAGAGCCACTTAGCAGACACCCCACAGATGGGGACATGGCTCCTCATCACTTTGCTGACACTCAAGATGTGTGCTGAAGCTCTACTGCCAACGCTGAGAAGCTGCTCAAGCTGCCACTGCTCGTGCCAAAGGGCTGCTCAAGGCACATCCAGATCATCCTGGCTGGAATGCTCCTGTCATGAGGTGTCAACCCATTTCCAAAAACAACAGGGGCAGCTGCTCTGCCCCAGCCAGTGTCAGAGCCTGGGGACTGACCTGCATGGTTTTATTGTGTGATTATGGATGTTGTTTTCAGGTCTGTTTCACACGTCACTTCAGGGTTTTTCTTTGTATTACTTGCTGGGCAGGTATTTTTAAACACTTACTGGTAATGCCAGCTTTTTTTGGGAATAATCTTTTTGTCTACTGTGTATTTAAAATTCTCTACTTCTCTGATCTGATAGATAATTTCAGTAAAAACTTAGAATAAAGCAATAACCAAAACTTGCCTACTTACAGACCATGGCCCTCATTCATAATGCATCTTTATCAAATGTAAAACACCTGGCTCAAGATCAGCAACTCTTTCTCCTTTTAAAACCACAACCAGTATGATATAACCAGAATCACAATGCACACAATGGCTCCACAAAAATACCCATTTGACCTTTTTACAGCTTCACACATTATCAAGAGCATGCACCTCTGCAGCACAGCGTTTTCATTCCCATCTCCTTGAGATGATGGGTATTTACCAACTGCTTCCTCAGTGGATGTCAGTATGTTGGAATAACAGTAGGTAACAAGGAGAAAAAGGTGTCGGGTAATGCTAGAAAATCCTGTTGATGGGTGGGAGTTGCTAATGTAATGTTTATAGGGCTATCTCCTAGAAATAAATGCTTACATGCTGATTCATTTTCCAAAGCAAAATAAGGACTTGCCCCTAGGAAAGGGAGCCACAACTTAACCGTTTTCAGGAGTTTTGCTCTTTCCTAGATGCTCCACACCTGAGGATTCTGAACTGACTGTGGCTGTAGGGACACACAAAACCTTTTGGGAGCAGACCGTGTCTTTCACAGCAGGAAAGCAGCACCTGAGCAGTGAAATGCAGGCTGTCATCCACATAAAGTTGCAGATTTCTGTTTGTAGAAGTCAGTATTTTATTTCCCTACCAGCCCTGGACTTTGCATTTCTGTTGTCTCATCAAGGCTACTATTAATGTGGCTCCCTGTGCCTCTTCTCAACAAGCATAGCTTTGATGCTTTGGTATAGATAGGAGGTCATTGTTAAACCGGACTGATTGCTTGATTATTAAAACAAATGTTCTTAAGGTAAAAGCTGCAAAGAATGAAATTTTGTTCTATATTTGCTTAAGATCTTTCTGTTTGAATATGCTTTCCTCTGAGAAAAGCAAGGTGTGTTTGCCAACAGCTGAATTTAGAGAACACAATTTGTCTTTTCTATTAGTTTTGTGCATTGCTGTCTGTTTTCACAGACCATACACAGCAGGCAGTCTCCAGCTGATTACTATTATTGAGCATTTTACGTGAAAACTTCCTAAACTATGCGGCATATGCTGTAATCTGACAATACACTTCTGAAAGGCAGCATCTAATCTACTGACTACCTCAACCAGAGGGGACACAAAAAAAAAAGCTGTTACGTTCAACACAAAACAATCTTTTCCAGAGCTTTTAAAGTGGTTGGGTCATTTAAACCTAAGTGCTACAGTCTCTAAGCAAGATGTACTTCCACTATATTCACTATATTATCTTCCACTATATTCAAATTAATATTAAGCATCATGCTTTCTGCTCATGAATGATACAGTTTTGCACTTTTTTTCCCCTTTGTTAGGACTTTCATAAGCTAAACTGATCATGCTAACCACTCCCAAACCAAGCCATGTGTGAGGAGGTTTGTCCCATTCCTAGTATGAAATACCAGCTGTTGTAGCACTCATTCTTTAGCTGCCTAGTTTTTTCCATGGCATGTAAAGCAAATGCTAATATCTTTGAATACACACACAATTTTTTTTCTCCATGTGCTGAGCAAGCACTGCTCTTATGGATCCAGGAGTTAAGAGTCCTGAGCTTCTAAATTTCTCTTCCACATGCTCCAAGTTAGGGACTAGAGTGGAAAAAAGTAATACTTCAAATACAAGCTTATGATGACATAGACACGGTGTTATTACAGGCCTAATGAAGGTGAAACAGCAGCATGAGAAATCTTGAAGCGAACTCCCAGCTAAAAAAAATACCTACTCCTTATATGAAGAACATATTAAGCAACAAACTGACAATTCTTCAACAGGGACATCAAGATGGCACCTTCTTTGCCACATCTTCCTATCCAGTCCATAGACTCAGCTTTGCTCTCTGTGGGTGCTGCAGCTTTTGGATAGGTGCTAGTACTCCTAGAGTATCTCCTGGTCCATGCGAGCCACCTGTTGATGCACTGCAGCTTTCCCAGATACAGAAAATCCAATATATCAGAAAGTCCTGGACAGGAGTGTGGGTGGGTCTGTCGCTTGTCTTTCTTTTATTTCAATGCTGATTTTTTTACGTGACATTTATTTGAAGCTTCAGCTCTCACTAGTCAAATTCCTACCAACTCTGGCCATCTTCAGTGCTGACCTTTTTGTGCCTAAGCCTCCCCAAAAAGATAGATACATTGACAAACACTTTCAAAATATATTGCGCAAGTGAATCACCCTGTTGTTCCAGGATGTCAGCATATTCCAGGTCGGCACATATTCCATGTGGAATGGTGATGTCTTTGTTTAGCGATGGGAAACTGGAAGGACCAGGAAGAAACCACCAGAGGATGTGAACAGATGACACAGGCAATTTGGAATCAACCTCTTGGCACTGTTATTTCGGTTTGGTGAGTGGTAACTGGTATGCTCAATCAAAAGCAGTATGATCGAATGTGATACTAGAAAATATTCCTGAAAGTAGCCAGGTAACCTCTCTCTACTTGTGTGGGGAGGAAGAGCTGTCTGAGCGTGGAGAGACATGCCATACTACACAGAGCCCTTGCCATCCCCTCTGAACATACCGTGGCAGTTGCTCATTGTAGCATCCTTCCTGGGCAATGCCAGAGGTCAGGCATCAATCTGCTTTTCCAGCAAGGAGCCTCTGTGGGTTGCTCACAGCTTGTGCTAGCAGAGCCAAATTGCTAAGCACACGTCTGCTGGTGAATCTCCTGTTTTTCTCAACTAGTGCTGGTGTTGCAAGGAGACAATGTTTTGGCTGTGCTTTTGAGTAAATTGCCATCTGTTCCTGGGCTTGGGCAGCATGTGAGGGATGGCACAAACCAGCTCTACACATGCCATGAATCCTCTGTGCCAGAGAAAGTATTGTGCCTCGGGTCGTGCTGCTATGCAGACCACAGAATGGCATGAAGTTGGTCATTGGCCTTTCCCCTTCCCATTGGAAAACCCCTGGCTGCCCATGAGCCACCACTCTGTGATGGGCAGCTAAAAGGGAAAGAAGAAAAGCATCGGTACTGCTCATGGCTCTTTGCACTGAGTCATGCCGTAGTGTCAAGGTGATTCACAGCATTTCAGTGCAAGGGCATGAGAAACAGAAATGAGAAAATTTCACAAACCCCAGTTTAGGAAGGGCAATTCTCGTGTACTGAATCCACTGAAAATCCATGAGGAATTAACACTGGAAGCTTTTCTGTAAAAGACAGGGATCATATCTTGTGCCCTAAACTGTCACACCAAAACGGGGACCTGTGGTTGCCCTGGCATTGTACTGTGGCACCACAGCTTGAGCTCCATGTCAACACATCCCCCACAGGATCAGCAGCATGCAACTCACTGCAAGGAGCACACTGTTGCTCCCAGCTGTGTTGCACAACCCATCCTTCTGCAGCAAAAATTGTACATCTTTAAGTACCAACAAGAGTTTTAAGCAACTTCAAGGTCATTTTTGCCTCCAGAATGAATAAATAAATGATGCTATTTAACATAATTAATGTGGCTTGAGGCCAACACATAAAGCAAATGTCATGGGCTGCTCTTCTTTGCCATCGTTGAAAATTCTGCTGTGTGTTGGACCCTGCCAGACCCTTACAGCTCTCCTTTACTGAAACACCTACTTCATGCTTCACCCATTTTGAGAAAAAGCCATTTATCTTAACAGCAGCATGAGCAGACATCCAGGAATGTCTACATGTGTGAGGTTTGTGCATATGTCCTAGTACAATGTATGTGCACCTCACAGCACAACACTCCATTGTTCCCTACAAATGACAAACGTCACACTCCTGGCACAAGATAAAACACTGTTCTTTCTCCAGATCCTGTTTTCTGATGATACAAGTTATACAGTCAGCTCTGAGGCCCCAAAACAAGAGGGATGAGGAGCTGTTGGAGTGAGTCCAGAGGAAGCCATGGAGATGCTGCGAGGGCTGCAGCAGCTCTGCTCTGGAGACAGGCTGAGAGAGCTGGGTTCGTTCAGCCTGGAGAAGAGAAGGCTCCTTAAGGGGAGACCTTAGAGCAGCTTCCAGGGGCTACAGAAAAGCTGGAGAGGCTCTGGACCAGTGACTGCAGGGACAGAACGAGGGGGAATGGCTTTACTCTGACAGAGGGGAGACTGAGATGAGATCTTAGGCAGAAGTTCTTCCCTGAGAGGGTGCTGAGGCCCTGGCCCAGGTTGCCCAGAGAAGCTGTGGCTGCCCCATCCCTGGCAGGGTTCAAGGCCAGGCTGGAAGGGGCTTGATGCAATCTGGTCTAGTGGAAAGTGTCCCTGCCCATGACAGGGGCTGAACTGGATGATTTCTAAGGCCCTTTCCAACCCAAACCAGTCTGAGATTCTATGTTATGCATGATAATTTTCAAAGATCAATGTCTACCAATGGAAGAAAAGCCCTGAAAGTTTGTAACAATTTGAACTGGTTTAGCTCCTCTATTCAATAAAGATATGTGCAAAAATTACTTTTCCCATTGACTTGTGTATTTATGATGAGCACTATTCGTACTTAGGCATTGGAATTTAGACTGCAGTTTGAGGCAACTCACATCAATAGGAAGGGATGAACATGACAACTTGTGTTAATGATTTAATAATTGTTATTCCTTCTTCAGCAATTGGTTCTTGAGGAGGTTATTCCATTACCTGTGACTATGCAAAAGGTAACCTGCTGTACAGGAGTCTGCCAGATGTGCTACCCACGTGCAACAGGTCTGCAAAATTGGAGGTGTCCAAAGGCAAACACAGTCCTCCATGCCCCTGAAAGATAACTCATGTTTTGCAGAGGAAGTGACTTAATTATGAAATAAAATTTTTGGGACCACTCCTTGAAGTATACTGTCTGTAACCAGCATGAAGTTCCTGATAAAGAAGGAAAAAGGGATTTGGATCATGAATTATTTTATCCTGATATCTCGCTGTGCATTTTGGGTCACAAATTTCATGCCTCACTTAGATTTAGCCCAGAACTGCAACGATATTGGAAAAAACAGGTAACATTGGGAGAAAAGGTTTTAAATGCGCAAAAGAATGAATTATTTGGGAATGATGAGACTCTCTTTCAAAAAATCTACACCACCTGCTAACACTCTTTGAAGAAAACTTTAGGATTTTCATTTGTTTCTTAATGTATAACCCTGTGTTAAACTAGTACTACACAAGCTAAGGCACTTCAGTACAATTTTACCACTATAGAAACCATAACAAAAGCAATTATTTCCTGGGGGCTGCTGCAATTCAAGGACTGATCCTTTGTGGCACCCAAACTAAAAATTCAATGTCAGAGTGTCCTTTTGACATGTGTTTCTTACATGAACAGTAAAGGTCATACAATGATGCATGTATCTGTCTTAACATGTAAATGAGTGAATTCAACTTTTCATGGCTTTAACACTCATGTCAGAGAAATACTAGCGGACACAGATGGGGAACCTTGACAAGTCTCCCAAACTTGGCTTCTCAGCAGGATGCCTGTCCTGGGACTGCTGTGGACATGGTCCTCTGAAGACAAGCACAGGAAAGGTGCATGTTTTCCAAACCTCTGATCATTCTCACTGATTTTGTGAAAAGTCTCTTCTTACAGTCCGTCTCTTTCTTGCATTTGCTGCTCAAAATATAGCACTTCAGTCCCAATGAGACCAAATAATCACTTTATATGTTATAGAATATGATTCTGTTAGTGCATTCCACTGTAGAGGTATGACTATCATTCACATACCCTTGAAGTTACCCTATTTATTCTGTTGGCTTAACAACAGCAGCTTTTAAATGTCATTTGAAATAATCTACTCAGGAGTCAACAATGCGCGTTGTCCATGCAGTTACCATATCCCACATTCTACAGCAAAGGCAACTTCAGCAAAGCATAGTGTGAGAAGCAAGCAGTCAGGAGGAACCTGGGAATTTCTGTAAGGATTATAGAATCAGCCTTGGGAAATGTAGTGAAAATAGCTGCCTATGGAAATAGTAACATGGATGGTGCACAAAGGGCACGGGGACAACCACTTCCCAGGGTTAATCCCAAAGTGGGAAATTAATACTCTCCTGCATGACACTAAACATATTTCAAGCCTTTTCCTGGACTGCTTTAATTTGATGTAATACTTGCATCTGACAATGCTGCAGACATAGGAAGAAAAACAAAACCAAACATCTATTCAAAATGGAGTATAGCTTTCTGGGAAGACAGATCAGAGCTTTTCTATCTTCATTTTAATAGTAAGTGATTGGAAAAAGTGGTAAATATACACAGAATGAAAATGGAGTAAATTAGAAGGGAAGAGAAATCATTATTCAGTAAGTGCAAAAGCAGGATCTTTTTCAGTCTTTGTCCTCAGACACACTTAGCACATAATATGCTGCGTACTTCAGTGTGGAAATTACTTCAAAAGGTATTATTTGAGAACTGCCTGGTTAAAAATTGGGAAGATAGGATAGGGGATAGAAAAATGTAAGGAATGCCCAAGAAAAGCAAATCAGGTCATATTTTCCTGTATTTCAAAACCTAGAAGTTTCCAAATAAATTGCAAAAAAAAAAAAAACAAAACAAAACAAAACAAAACAAAACACAAAACCACCCTGGTTTATAGCATTAGAATTAACTTCTGAAGCAAGCAACAAATAAACTATGAAGCTCATTGCTACAAGACACCAATCAAGAAAAAACTTGCAAGGAGGAAAACGCTATATATGTAATATTACATTACTATTAGGATAAAAACATGCAGGTAATGTGAATCCTGAAAATTCAAGGCAGAGCACCTGATTTACCCAAGGCTAGGCACATCCTTCTGCTCCTGGGTTTCCATCCTGTTGCTCAAATCATGGCATGCTGTTTTCTGTCAGAAACAATGTTGTCTCACTAAATGAATGAGCCTGTCTGAATTGCAGCCTTTATACATCTGATTTTATGAGAGTGACAACAGGCAAATTTTTCTACAAAGTGTTTTAGCACAGGTTAGCTGTAACAGGGATGCCGGAATTGGGCTCAGTTAGAATTTTCAAAGCAAAGAACAGAAAAGAAACAGAAAAACAGGCTTTCAAATCAATTATAACAGGCCTTACATATTCCCATACAGCCAAATTTTTCACAAACATTTTCTGTGAGTGCACAGTAACCCTAGCAAATATCTCTCATCATTTTGCATATAGCAAGAAATAGTGACTTTTGTCTTCATTTCATTATATGTTCAGCTGCCAGCCCGTTGATGTTAGTACCAGTCTTTGCCATTTAAACATATTCTGAATATAAAAGGAATAAAATGTTCTCCAAAAATTGTAAACTAGTATTTTTAAAACATTTGGCTCAACTGCATTTAAAAGATGAGAGTAAGCAGTGGTGTTGGCAACTCACTGCTTAGGCAAGGCTTTGAAATTAAAGCAATTTATTCAGTGTACAGGATAAAAAATTTATAAAGTAAAATTTTGTATGTACTGCAATGCTGGTTTTGAATATTAAATTATAAATTTCTTCAATGCAGTTACTTTAACTTTCAAAGCTTTCAGAGGAACTGCATACTTAAGTGATTTGTTGATGAAATACCCTCTTAGCAAAGGCTGCCACAGAGCTTACATGGATCATTCCATACTTTTGCACTGAGCTGCCTAATGAAAAGTTTTCACATCTTTATAACCCTGGATGCTGTTTATTTTGCTTAGACAAATAATACAGAGCAATTTACAAGCTAACATACAGAATCTACAAATATGCAGGAGTTTAACATCAGGCATGAGAGAAGTCAGGCAAAAGCTCATGATACACAGAAGTGTATAAAAATGTCACATCTAACAGCTTAACTAGTCTTCTTGCAGAAAAAAATAAAAATAACACTTTCATGTGCCAAATTGCTCTGACATATGCTGAACTGGCCATGTCCCCAGATGGATAGGGTCCCTGCAGTAGGAGGAGATTAGGCCAGTCATTTTTCGCCCAAGATGCCTAATACTGCGTTAATGCACATGAAGGTACCCACTAGACATGTGGCTCCCTGGCACGGTGATGACCATGCTGGCAGAGGGCTGCATAAAGTGACTGGTCTTGACCCTTGCAGCCAGGGCAAACCTGATGTGCCATCTTTGTGGTCACTGCAGCTCCTCTGGCACAAGCCTGGCTCCAGCTCATCCTTAACTCACCCCAATCTGCTGGTAACTGCATCTTCACTGGCACTGACAAGTAAAGCCTTGGTCTAAACCCCGTTTTCCCGCATGATCTATCAATACTGCAATTAGCGAAGGGTGAGTGACTTCTCTGATTTTGCTCAATTTATTTAAAACAGGAAATTAATTTTTTAGTTGCTCAGCATAGTTTTAATTTTTATTTTTGGGAATAGTCCTGAATTAATTTTATCAGATTAGAGATTAACCTCTCTTATCTGTTGCAGAAGATGGTTTAGCACTGCTCACATGGTGACTTTCTCACAGAACTATTGTACTCAAATGCAGTGTGGTATACATTAAAAGCAAGTAAGAAGGATTCATGTTTCTTTAAAGACCTTCCTGCTCTATTTTCATGCTATAAAGCAAAGTGATTAGAATAAAGCATATGAGAAAGTTAACTTTTACCCTGCAAGTTTTACTGAAGAGTTAATGAAATACAGTAACTCAGGACTCAAAACTGTTCCAGTTTTGTGTTTCTTTTTATTAGTTATATGTTAGTGTATTCACAGATATGCAGTGTCCTCCTAAAAGTAATAAAACCCCAAAAAGCAACAAAAACACGAAACCCGACTGTATTCCCTTTCAGTCACCCAACAGCAAAAATAAATGCCAAGCAGGCACACCAAAGGAGAAAGGGAATGTTCTAATATAGCTTGACTACCATTGTAAATGAGTGCAGGTGTATTTCAGAAATCAGGACAAAGAATTTTCTACTATCTGTTGCCAGGCAAAAAAAAAAAAAAAAAATGAAAACAAAAAGACAAAGAAAAAAAAAAGAAAAATAATTCAGAATTTTGATCAGCATATTGTGAAAAATAATGTATAGGTAGTTAATGTATACGTGATATTGAGGTCAATGCACATTCATAAGGAATTTGAAAGCCAACCACAGGTTCAACTTTGCGTAATTGAATTTGCATGTATCAGTTCTCAGCTTTTGATTGTACACCTGACTTAATGAATGCGTGAAAATTCATGTGCACAGAAAAATGGTGCATAAGTACTTTAAATTATATTCCATTAATTTTGTGCAAAGAAGCACATCTCTGTACACAAAAATGTGCTAAGAAGCAGATTGGTTCCTGACATTACATGATTCTGACTGTGAAATATGATTACTAAAATACTAATTATGAAGAAGACATTTTGATTTGTGTGGACAGCATCAGCATTTTGTACTCTTGTTTGAGAAGACATAGGGAATTTTTTCCAACAGAGTCCAAGTATCTTGATCCATCCAGGAACAATCCCAAACTTCTTTAATGATCCTCATCCCAGCTATGGGTATGAAGCGATTCGGCTGGTCGTTCCTTGTCATTCACCAGTAATCTGGTTTTGAACTCCTCAGGGAACTTGCAGTCCTCTTTAGGGAGAAGTGGGATTATTGTTACTCACAGGCTTCAAAAGGAAGAAGAAAGAGGAATGCTACAGATTGCTGGGGCTCAGCGGGTAACTCTTTTCTCTCCAAGAGAATAAAGACCTCTGATACCTGCTAGCTTTTGCCTCAAGGTGATAAAGGGAAATGGATGTTTGCCGGAGCATCAGCAGTGATGTTGATATACATGTACAGTGTTAATAAGTACAGTCAAAATTCATAATGCTGCAAAGTGCTTCAAAGCAACCTGTGAAGGGAGTGTACTCAAGCTGTAATGCACAAAATTAAGTGATGACATAGCCAGCAAACAGCATATGGACAAAGCTCCATTTAAAGGAAAATTTATTCCGTAAGTGTCTTTGCACGACTTCTGCACCCACAGGTGTTATTGCAGCCCCTGTCCAACCTGCTCAGCTCTCCATGACATCTGCGCTCTCCCCATGGGCTATGGTTTTCCCTCCCATCACAGTCTATACCAAACTCACTCTAATTAACCCCTTGCAGCATCAAATTATAACACCTTTACCATTAGGTAAGCAGCTTTTTAAACCAGTGCAGATTCTTTCAAGACCCCTTACTGAACTTTGAAAGTGACAGCAAATATCGTATAGACACATCATGCCAATAAAAACTACAGATGCCGAAAACCTCTATAACCATAATGTTGTGTTGGATTCTGATGGCAGACAAAAACAAAAAGGAAGTGGTGATGCACTGGAATGGGTTGCCGAGGGAAGTTGTGAATGCTCCATCGCTAGCGGCGTTCAAGGTCAGGTTGGACAGAGCCTTGGGCGACATGATTTAGTGGGAAGTGTCCCTGCCCATGGCAGAGGGGTTGGAACTAGATGATCTTAAGGCCCTTTCCAACCCTAACTCTTCTATGATTCTATGTCAGCATATACAAAAAAGAGGAAAAATCTAGAGGAAAATTATTTAACACCTCTCTCAAGCAGATTTTTATACCATCCGTAAGCAGTAGACTTCTGGAGATTATTACAAAGCCTCACCAGCTGAGAGAGACACTGCAATTGCAATACATTAAATAAATGAAAATACAAATCAAATACACAGCAATTGCAAATTTTTGCTGTGGTGCAACCTTTCAATGTGTTTAAATGTAACAAGTTCACTTACTTGTGGGCAGAATTACTCTCATCTCTGACAACTTCAGATCACAGGACTGAAAAAGCCAGAGATATAGCTCCATTCAAATCTCACTAGGGTCAAAGGGAATGTTTAGTGCTCGGCACAGTTTGCCTGCTGAAGTTGGTGAGTGGCCTTGTCAACATCTGTGCAATTTCCTGTAACCCAGCAGAAGAGTTCTGGAGGTGAGCTATAGGCCACTCATGCCATGTAGCCTTGAAAGCAGTTTGCCAGAATTCGAATAGGAGTGTTCTGTATCTAGCTGACAAACAGCATGTGATCTTCAGTACTATTTCTGCTACAGTAGCCCAAATACATGGAACTTTACAGCGATTTTCTCAGTGAGAACCACAATACCATTAAACCCTTGCCCCAGTACTTAGAGTCAAAACCCCTACAGTAATACAAGTATTATTTCTAAAAGTAGTATAAAGACCATATTTACCTTCAACTGCATTCAAAGGTATCTGTTCCATTTTGAATGGTTTGATTCATGCATTCCAGGATTGAAACAATAAAAATAGCTTCATGTCTGAGCTTTCAGAAAGAAAGTTCTTCTCTTTTCCTGGTGGTGCTTGAGGGGTACACCTTTTCCTGAGAAGTGCTTGTGTTATCACATCACCTCTGCTTCAGAGAACCACTTCTAGGAAATGGGAGAAGGTGAAACGTTTTGTTGAAAAATGTATAGACTAACACTGTTTTGCATACCTGGGGGAGTTTATGACCTTCTGGAGTGAAGAGGACTTCGATTGGCTGGGTTAGCAAACCTCTGATGGTGTCCAAAGCATACCTGCAGATCACTTAGGCACTAGCTGGGTTAGGCCAAAGAGCAACCCCCACCTTTGGGCTGCCCAGATGCTTCCATAAGCCCTGGGTGCCCTCCAGCCCATGGTGAGGAAGGGGCTCAGTAACCGAATACCTGACCCAAGCCATCTGTTTCACTGGGAGCCTGAACATGTCCACAGCTGCGTTTTTGGCCATCATCAATGCTGGGTTTCCCAACTTTAATGATTTCTTTTTTTTTCATTTTTCAGTATTATTGTTTTTAGTAGCATTTGCTCCAAATTTGCAAAAAATGTTGCCAGAATTGCAAATTGAAAACAGCAAAAAAGTGATGCCTATAATGGTTTGCGTGTGGTAGAGCCTGTGCAAAGCAGCTGAATGCAGAAAACGTTTTTTTTAACTACCTCTACCCTAGAATTTTCTGTCAGTTTGTCAATTACTTCCAGTCTGAAAGGTGTTCAACAAACTCTTTGGGTGGCTAAATTACACTGTTAAATTACGATTATTGAATCTGTACAAACTGAGGCCAGACATTGGAGACAGAGCCTTAATATTTCAAAGCTGTCTGGAGTATTTGTAGGCATAATGCATAAAATTATTTTTTTCCCACAAGCTCTGAATAACTCCAACTCAGAAACACTTTTCTGAGCACTCCTACAATATTCATCTCTCACCATGTTTTACTCATCATGTGAATGTTGTGGCAGACTTTGGTGCCCCTTCACAGTGATTTCTGAGGAATCATCATGGTGGTCTTCCAAATAACTACCAGATGGGAAAGAAAGAGGTCTGTTTTCCCAGTCCCCAGTTACTCGTATGGGGTTCTTCAGGGATCATTTCCAGGTTGCATAGTGATTAATTTGGCTACGGGAAAGGCAAAGTCTGGAACCGTTGTTTTAAAGAGGGGCTCTAAACCACAGAGAAATGTTTGAATGGACTGAAGCAAAGAGTGTGGCATGATGATGCCCAAACCGCTGTTAAAGGAAAAAGTATTTCCTTCATGTCATACAAACTGACAGAAATAAAGAGAAGCCTTATCTGATGAGTACATGGTGAAGGGTTGCCAGTGGAATAGTGTTTTGGAGAGTTGGCAGTGGGTCTGAAGCTCTGCATGCCCATATCCCCTGGATCGAAGATGATGATACTGGTGATATTTGTCCCATTTTAAGGACAAGCACACAGAGATTTAAGAAGAAATGGTGGAACTGGATGAAGTGAAGGCCCCTTCCTCCTCCCACTGGCAGTCCTGTACCCCTAGACTGTGTAGTCCAGAGCCATCATTTGCACATTTGGCAGAGAAGCTATCTCACTTCCGGGAAAAGGAGATTTTGAAATCCTCCGTGCACCTAGTGACAATAGCAACAGAAACAGAAGTAACAGCATAACAATTTGTTTGACAAATGCAAACATTGTAAAAGAATTCAAGTGAATAATCTGATTTGAAAGCTGAATCTTGGTAAAACAGGTTGAGGGCACAGCGAGTTCCTATCATGCACACACACTTACTAATAACCTAGCCTCTCATACCACATACTTGTTTTTGCATGACACCAGAATTTTTTCCAGAAATGTTGTGTTTTCCAGATATAAGTTCTGTATTTATTATAGTGCAACTACAATATTAAGGCTGAGAAAGATCTCTAGAAATGTCATTTTCAAACAGGAAAATAGTTTCTGTAACATAAAATAAAATATAAGCCTACATTTTAACAACAAAAGATAAAAAATACATGTACCCTGTGATCCTAAAAATACAGTCATCATTCCTAAGAAAACTGCAAGCCGCCTGATCACACTGTGAGGTGGTTATCAGTTGTCAATAAGCCAACCTGATGAAGTTTAACCATGCCAAGTGCAAGGTCCTACACCTGAGTCAGAGCAATCCCAGGCACAGCTACAGGTTGGGCAGGGAAGAGATTCAGAGCAGCCCTGAGGAGAAGGACTTGGGGGTGTTGGTTGATGAGAAAATGAACATGAGACGGCAGTGTGCGCTTGCAGCCCAGAAAGCCAACCGTATCCTGGGCTGCATCAAGAGGAGCGTGACCAGCAGGTCGAGGGAGGTGATCCTGCCCCTCTACTCTGCTCTCGTGAGACCTCACTTGGAGTATTGTGTGCAGTTCTGGTGTCCTCAACACAAAAAGGACATGGAACTGTTAGAACAAGTGCAGAGGAGGGCCACGAGGATGATCAGGGGACTGGAGCACCTCCCGTATGAAGATAGGCTGAGAAAATTGCGGCTGTTCAGCCTGGAGAAGAGAATGCGGCTTGGAGACCTCATAGCAGCATTCCTATATCTGAAGGGGGCCTATGGGAATGCTGGGGAGGGACTCTTCATCAGGGACTGTAGTGAGAGGACAAGGGGTAATGGTTTCAAACTTAAACAGGGGAAGTTTAGATTGGATATGAGGAAGAAATTCTTTACTGTAAGGGTGGTGAGGCCCTGGAATGGGTTGCCCAAGGAGGTTGTGAATGCTCCATCGCTGGTGGTGTTCAAGGCCAGGCTGAACGTAGCCTTGGGTGACATGGTTTAGTGTGAGGTGTCCCTGCCCATGGCAGGGTGGTTGGAACTCGATGATCTTGAGGTCCTTTCCAACCCTAACTATTCTGTGATTCTATGTCCAAGGGGAACCAAGTGGCTACCCTTAGATGATGGGTGTAGAGTTAGAGTCTTGTTATTTTGTGTTTATTATTTTGGGGTGTCTTCATTTCCAAGTGTGTTTTCACCAGAATGTGGGACTGGATCAATCTCCCATTTGGGGACTGTTGATTCTCATACAATGCTAATGTGCAATTTTGCATATATAAGTTGCTAAATGATGTCTGTTATATTCATACTATTTTGAAACTCACTTTGCCTAATCAACTTCAGTGCACCTCTTAGAAATACTCCAGGATTTGTACTGATAAAAATCTTAAACCCAACTTTCTGTAATTTTACCTGACTTTCAATTGAACTGGAAGTTATCCTACACATGCGAGCACACTTTTCAGGAGTTCTGCAAAATGTATGTATGTGTGATGGACATACAGGTGAGCATACCAAAGTCAACTCTAATGTTGTCAGCATAGCAAATAATAGCAACAAAAGCAGTGCAGAAATAGCTGGTGTCCTGTCCCAGACAGATGTGTTTCTTGTTCCTTCGTGTTGATGTTCTGCGTTTCACTGCTGGAATTTTATCTCCATTTGCCATGGAAGCAAAGCTCCAGATAGCACTATAGATAAGGTTGTTTCCTATGACACTTACCAGAGCACTCACATTAAAACTTCAGAGGAATCTAGGAAAGCTGCTGCAAGCCAAAGCTGGACTGTTGCACTTGTTGAAGCCATCTCACTGCTAGAATTGTATATCTTGTTATTCAGTAGACATAAGACAAAAATATATCCTTCCATTCAAGGAGAAATGAAAAGCACATGGCTATTTTGACCTCACAGTTTTGACCCTGCAACCAGCTGCTGCCCGAAATCCACAATGGAAATTTCCATGTACGACAACCAAGCAGCTGAGCCAAACTCCATTTTGTTGTTGTTGTTCCCTTTAAAATAGATTTCAAATGAGGTGTTTATCATTAGATGTGTTCTGAGGAGAAGGCCTTCCATATTTTGCAGCAAACAGGTTTCCCAGTCATGCGTCAGGGCTGTTTTCAGTGGCAAACCCTGAATGCCTGAAGAGCATCACTCCACTAGCGTGGCTGTGCTGTAAACACAGGTCTGTCTCCAGGCTTGAGAGAAGCTGATTTCATCGATACAGATGCCAGCAGGTTATATTTGGAAACCCCAAATCTATGCTGCTGAGAGATCAAATTTGGGCACAATTTGCTGCAGATTGGGCTTTCCAGGGCTGTGATGTGAGAAGGCAGAGTAATGAGGAAAACAGGAGAGCAGGCACTTGACGTTTTTAATGATGTTTCCTCTCTGCCAGATGTAAATATAGAAGTGCAAAGCACTTTCTGTTTGCTTTGCTTTAGTTTGAAAGAAGTGCAGATGAAAGCCAAACAGATTTAGTAGCATTAGTCACTATATTTTTTTTTTAACTTTGAAGTACTTCAGAAAGTGCTGTGATTTTACATCCTGTGTTCATTGGTCATAGAACTTCATGAAATAATTTGGACAACAAATTTTCTATTTCCGGGCTACATTTATTTTAAGCATTTTCTATTTCTTCAGTGTAGGCTATTCAATATATTGTGTTGCTTCTGCTCTCTTATCTAATAACTAACATAGATTAAGCAAGGAAATAGCATATTGCTGTCCCCATTTGTATCACAGTGACCAGTAACTCATACTATATGTATGCTTTATCTTCTGAGAAGTTTACTGTATTTTCTTATAAAACTTAGGAATTAAGCTAGTGGGTAAATTTTTTTCCATAATGAATGCAGATTCTTAAAAAAAAAAAAAAAAAAGAAAAAAGCAGAAATACAACAACTTCATCAAGACCTATTCTGGGAGGGGTTAATCAATATAAGCAGAACATCTGGAGAACAAAGGGAGAAAGGGTTCTTTGAAGTTACCAGTATCTTGTTAGAAGGGCACTCATGTGTGCTAGGGTGGGACCGGGCCTGAGTGGCTGCTCTCCTTCATTAAAAGTAAATTTTCTTTGCGATTCCATGTAAGACACAGACACCAAATATTTTAAAGTTTTAAGTTTGTGTTTGCCATCTTCTGGGTGCCCACCCTTCAATAAATTAACAGCATCTTTCCCAGGGTTTTGTGTTATCTTCTGAAGGATGACCACCAATAACTTGAGCATGAGACAGAAGTCAAGTGAAAAAAACATGCTAGAAAACTCACAATGGAAGATTCTATCATAATGCAGTGCCTCTTTCTCATGCTCCTGAAATGAGGTAGCAACCTTATTTTCAAACACCAGTGTTTTAAGTGAATTCATAAAATCATACCTACTCAGGTACCTATCTGAATATCAAAGTAAAGATAAAATCCTATCTGCGAAAAGCATTTGTCAGCTTCTGTTACTTTTAAAAGCTTTTGTTGTCATTCATGAGGAGTGGGTGTGACGCAGAATGTGCCTTTTATATGAGTACTAGTTACCTTCAACACATAAATTGAACTGTAGTCACTGAATTCTCCCTACTTTAAAGAAAATGGGGTTCTCATGAGGAAAAGTAATTACAACCAGAGTAAAGGACGCACCATTTATAAACAACATCAAAGTCATTCAAGGAAAGAATTCCCCCAATATGGAAAAATTTTAACAGAAAAAATGGGAATATTTTTTCTACTGTTACAGACCATGCGAAAGAGAAATGCTATAAATATGTATATAAAATTCAACTAGGTTTCCTTATATTTGCTGCTTTAGCTGAACATAATATCTTTTTTTTCCAGAAACTACTATGTACGCGGTAATCTCTATTTTAACAGTGGGTTCAGATTTAAAACGTGAAAAAAAAAAAAAAACAAACCCAAATGAGAAAGATAAAGAGACAGAAGGGAGGGAGATTCAGACAGGAGCTATCTTCTGATAAAAAAGTTTGTCTACACTGTGCACAAGCAGGAGGTTACAAGAGACAAGAGCTGAGGACCTTTCTCACACTGAACCCGTTATGCAGTCCTCAGTTTGCCTTCAAATCCATTGAGCATATTTCATGTCAAGGCCATTAGTTTGCTGGAGAGGTGCTGAAAACATGATTATTAGGTTTTTCCCCTGACAGACTTTTATGCTTTCTGCAGGTGCCAGAAAAATAATTTACTTTCTCCCTCTCCTTGAAGACTTCTTCACCTTCCTCTAAGCAGCAGTACCTCCAAGGGAAGCTATCGTGATACCCAGTTAGCATGTCTCTATGCAATCAGGACTGTTTGACAGTAACTGGTATTCAAACTGAGAATCTGCTCCCTGGGTGCCTGAGAGAGGGAGATGTACCTCTGATGCAGAATGTCCCTTTGGTCCCTGTCTCTGTCACAGGCTGGAGACACAGAATATCATGTCATACCAAATAATGTGATTTTCACTCATCAGGTTGTCTTCACCAGATTTTTACTGTTGCTTTCTCAAATGACAAGAAATCTGGGCTGATTTCCCACCAGTTTTAACCTTTTCCTGTTGTGACCACTCTTCTAATGCTTTCAAGCAAAAGCAGAGCTGTCATAGCAACGGAAAATTTGCTTCACTTAAACCAGTAAAAATCCATGAATTTTGCTCACATGTACCCTTGCTGTCCACCCTATCAACCTGCTGAAAAATGTCCCACCTTGATAGGCAGAGCTATAACTTTTAATGCACATGGAACAATAGCTATCTTGGAGACAGGTTAAAGGAAATTAGAAGTAGACAGTTAGATGAAGACAACTGGGATGACACTGCAACTGAAGAAAGGCTTTTAACCACTTTGCTATCATTTAAAGCAGCATGAAAATGTTAGATGATAGTGCACAAACCTCCAGGCTCCCTAACTAGCCAGCTGAGATGATGAGAATCTGGAAAACGCACCATCTATGTTGTCCTTGTTGCGGCAGTGCTTTCTCAGAGGTGCCTTGCTCACTCCTTAGCCTTCTTTTGGCAAGTCATTAGCTCTGACATTTCAGAGAACAGATGATAATTAGAAATTAATGTATTAACCACTTCCTCAAGTGGTATAAGCTAAGGTATATGGACTGAAGGCTTTAACAAATCTTTCATGTGAAAATCAAATGCTTTATATTTACACTGCACCTGGCTTGGGGCAATCCCAAGCACAGCTACAGGCTGGGCAAACACTGGATTTGGAGCAGCCCTGACGAGAAGAACTGGGGGGTGTTGGTTGATGAGAAGTTCCCCATGACCCATCTTCAGTGTGTACTTGAGCCCAGATCACCCCTGTGTGCGGGGTTGCATCCCCAGAGCATGAGCAGCATGTCAAGGGAGGGGATTCTACCCCTCTGCTACTCTCTGGGGAAGACCCCCCACTGCAGTCCTGCATCCAGCTCTGGGGCAACAAACACAAGAGGGACATGGAGCTGTTGAGTGAGTCCAGAGGAGGCCACTGAGACGTTGAGAGGGCTGGAGAAGCCCTGTTCTAAAGAGAGGCTGAGAAAGCTGGGCTTGTTCAGCCTGGAGAAGAGAAGGCTCCGCGAGACCTTGGAGCAGCTCCAGTGCCTAAAGGGGCTACAGGAAACCAGGAGAGGGGCTTTGGACAAGGTGCTTTAGGGACAGGACAGGGGGGAATGGTTTTAACCTGACAGAGGGAAGATTGAGATGAGATTTTAGGCAGTTCCTCCCTGTGAGGGTGGTGAGGCCCTGGCACAGGTTACCCAGAGAAGCTGTGCCTACCCCATCCCTGGCAGTGTTCAAGGCCAGGTTGGACAGGGCTTGGAGCAATGTGGCGTCCTTGGTATTACCTGGAAGGTGTCTATGCATGTGCAGATGGGCTGGAGCCAGTTGATCTTTAAGGTCCTTTCCATCCCAAACCATTTTATGATTATATGAAATGTGAAATAACACAGTCTTTCAGTATCAAAACTATTTGAAGATTATCACATTTAGTCCCAGAGTCATTAATATATCAGCAACAAGCACGCCATGTCATTCAAGGGCAACGACGAGACCAATCCCACAAAATCTCACTTTCCAGGTCTGTGCTTCAAACCACATATATGTTCAGGTTTTTGCTGGAGAGTGAAAAACAATTTATTGTTCAGTTGATTACTTGGGGCAATCCCTACAATTCTGAGCCAAATTGGGTTCAGTGAGCAGTCAGGGGGGTTTGTCAGCAGATAGACACTTTACAATAAAGATTGCATAAGATGTTGAGTTACAGCTTCCTACAGGAGCCCCTCATTGCTCCTGAGCAACTTAACTGTGATGTGTGAGTTCTTATTGCCCCACTGAGACCACAAGATGCTAACCGTTCTAAGGCCAATTGTAGGGACAACCATTGTAACCTTGGATGGAAAGCAGGATATAGTGAATCCTACTGACCAAGAACTGTCCTAAGCTGTACTTCTGTTTCTTGTGATCTTATTTGGGTTGTCCAAGGAAGTTGTGAATACTCTATCCCTGGAGATGTTCAAGGCCAGGCTGGACAGAGCCTTGGGTAACATGGTTTAGTGTGAGGTGTCCTTGCCTGTGGCAGGGGGGTTGGAACTAGACAATCTTAAGGTCCTTTCCAACCCTAACTATTCTATGATTCTATGATTGTATTTCATGTGGTATTTTTTGTCATCCTGGAGAAGTACATGAGAGGCCTTCAATTACTTGTCTCTCCTGCTTGACTTTATTTTGTGGAACCTTAACTTAGATGCTTCCAGAAGATAAGAATGCTTTAAAAAAAACCTGAGTGAATAAATCTGCTCCTCAGGTTGGACAGGTAGTGCTCATAGCAAGACATCATATTGCAGACCCCAAGCCCTTGTGCCCTTGGTCAACGTCTGAGAGAAAATAACATACCTCCTTACAGAAGCCCAATGAAGTGAATGGGGATGTTTGCAACATCCAGCTGAGTACTGAAGGTCCCAGTCCAGTCCAGAGAGCTGGTGTGGTGGCCCTGCATGTCCTTCACATGGCCACTGAGTCCACAGTATGTGAATTTGTGATGCACTGATTCCACTATTCGCAACAGCCTACTTGATTTTACATACTCTGAGCTAGTGTAGAGGTCCTGTTCAGAAGTGACATGGAAATTGCTCTATTTGCTGCTACAAGTTACTCCTCACTAAAGAAACCCCAAAACACAGGTACTATTAAAAATATTGGATGATCAGATGATGAACAGAGATGCATGACCACTGCCTCAGCCATCCACACGAGGCGTCTGAATTTGGAGGCTAGACAGCTGTAGACCATGCACTCTCTGTAAAGAGATCCAAAGCAGTTCATTTGGAACTGAACTCCTCTCACCAGCTGCAGAGTAGATATTTCAACCCAAAGCTAAGTGTTTAAAGTTAGGACATGCAGATGTCACACCTTTCCTAGAGTGTACATCAGTCCTAACTATACTGAGCACGTTACATTTAACATAGTGCTAGTCCACATGGCTCCTTCCAACCCAGTTCAAACATTGCCCTGTTTCTGAAGAAGGGGTTTGGACAAGGCAATGGACATGGAATTCCCTAAGGCTGAGTTCCATATACCATGTTCATACAGAATTTGCAGAAGTGCAGGTGGAAGATGCTGGAAGGCAGGAAGGGATTTCTGCTTTTGTCCTTCCTTGCTGGTCCCTCTCAGCCTGAGCTGTGAGTCAGACACCGAGACAAGAAGCTCTGCTGCTTCAGCCAGCGGAGTGGTGATCCCCTTCACTGAATACCCTGTGTGTTCGTTGAGCTCATTCCACTGGGTGCAGCCCTGACACACAGCCCAGGTGAGTCTGCCTTGACTCATGTGCTCCTGCATCCAGCCGGTGAATCAGATAGTGATTCCCTTCACCTACACTTGTGTGTCAATTACATCGCACAAAACATGAAAAAAGAATCTTGGCTTCTGATTATGACTTATAAATGGCAGAGAATAAAGACATTTCTTCCTTTCACTCACATACCCAAATATTTTTCATTAGGCTCATTTTGAAGTGCCTGAGATAGAAAGGAAGACATTTCTATATGACACATAATTTTGCTTTTATATAGGTATATTCACACAGGAAGATAGGAGGGGGCATTAATTAGGAAAGTTCATCTGCCAAGAAGTGGTCTATCTTTAACTGTTCTTTTCTTTGCATGATTTTCTGCCTAGGGGCCAGAAAGTAATTCCCTCCTGTGATAAAGATATTCTTGTCTCCGAGGAAGTCTTCTGTCTGAAGAATGCCCTGCCAACCGCATACCATGCTGATGCAAAATATTTTACGCTGCTTGCATGTCATATAAATGAATTGTCAGTGAGTAATGGGCAGACAGCATGTATAGCAAAATACCTGTGTGATATAGTGGATTTGCTGACAGCTTTTGAATATTCCTTCGTGTGATGATGGAGTGTGCATGATCCTGCTGCATGTATGTTATACAAATTTGAGATACATCATAACTGATAAGGTAATATAATTCTATTGAAATTACACTTGAAAGTAAACTGATGTAAACTTAATCTGTCTAGAGGATCTTCTCAACTTCATTGTGAAATTGTTTTGTTTTCCTAAACCTCGGATCACTGTAATGTCCATCGAACATTCATTCATTCTCTGTAATGGTAGGTAAGAATGAAGAGAAAAGAAATCTGAGCTTAAATCTCTGCAAGATTTCACAGGGTTGCCTGTCTTCTCTGAATTTACTTCTTACATAAGTGCTGCTCCAGGAAAGGGCATAGCTAAAGGCACTAAAAAAGCTAAGTTATGAGCAGACATAAATAATTGCCGTTCCTCAAAGGCAAAGGGGTTAAAACTACCTACACTGAGACTTTGCTCCATATGAAATGCCTTCACTCCCTCCCTCCCCAGCAAAAAGCTATTTGCTAAGAAAACTTCACTGCTTTATGGACAGCACAGAAACTACTGCTTTTCACGTTAATGGTGGCTTCCCACCATGCCAAGCCTGTTTTAATATTGCCTTTTTTGCATAACCTGAATTAATATGAAATATTATAATTAGCCTTACTACTAAGTATCTTTTTATTAGCAGGAAGAATGGGTTACTTACGGAATATTAACAAGTCTTACATTGCGTATAATTGCGTTGAATAAATTATTTTGCAATGTTTCCAGGTGCAAGGTCAGTCTTTTGAGGCTTAGGCATTGGCCTCTAATTAAATAAGTGTACCTCAGGGTACTTGACAAAAAAACTCAATAACAAACAACTACAACATCAGAAGAAGTCATGGAGTAGATGTTAGGTTCTTAGTAGTCTGCCATCATTGCAGAACGAAAGCTATGGCATATGATGCTGCAACCATACAAGGTATTAGTGGATCCTTTCTCTCCCATCAAGAATGTGACATTATTCCCCCAATGCGCATTATTCCTCAATGTGAATAATGGCATTCATTAGGGACTGTGGTGAGAGGACAAGGGATAATGGGTTTAAACTTAAACAGGGGAAGTTTAGATTGGATATGAGGAAGAAATTCTTTACTGTAAGGGTGGTGAGGCCCTGGAATGGGTTGCCCAGGGAGGTTGTGAATGCTCCATCGTTGGCGGTGTTCAAGGCCGGGTTGGAGATAGCCTTGGATGGCATGGTTTAGTGTGAGGTGTCCCTGCCCATGGCAGGGGGGCTGGAACTCGATGATCTTGAGGTCCTTTCCAACCCTAACTATTCTATGATTCTATGATGATTTTACAACGAGGCCTTTACTGAGAATCTCCTAAAAGACAGGAAGTGGAAAAAATTCCATCTTGATCAAGAGAAGAAATTCAAAATACTTACAACAGAATATCTCAGAAGTGCCAAAGCAGTTGATTTTTTTTTTTTTTTTTTTTTTTTTTGTGTGTGCGTGTGTGTGGTTTGCATTTGGGGGGGAGATTAATGAAGGGCGTGTTGGAAGGTATAATAATAAGATATGAAGTGGACTCTGCTAAATACATGGAAAACCTGTGATAATCACAGTAACTTCCAGCTTCCATGCACTGGAGAACAATACACCTGTGTTCCCTGTGGCGGTCACAAGCCCTCTGTGCTGAGCTGCCTGCAATATGCACCTGGGGAACATCAGCTTTACATTTAGCAAGTCACTATATATTCGCATACAAGACCAGTGTTATGCTTACATTAAAAAGGAAATACCCATCACGTAAATGTACATATCTTGCGTATATGTTCTATTATCACAAATGTATTATTACAATGAATCACTATTGTATTAACAATATTAATTTTTTCCTATTCAGAAGATGCTACGCTTTCCTCAGTAACTGTTGCTGCGGGTTTTTTCCTGGCAGAGTTTCATAAAGAATCTTGGCCACAAACACTGGCCACCAGCCATCCTGCACGGTGCAAACTTCTTACTATCTAATCTAAATCTAAATCTTAAAGGATTTTCTGCTTTGCTTAACTGCTTTTGCACTTGCTTACAGTGGTGAAAAAACAGATTTAATAATGAAGAAAGATAAATATTTACTGAACAGTCAGATAGAACCCATGTAGGACACTTCAGTAGAAGCTGGAGCCTGTAGCAAGCACCTCTCTGCCTTCCAGCTCTGCTGACAGGCAGCAGAGAGCAGAGCAGCCTCTAAGCCTCTTGACGGTACCACAGCCTAGAGATGGGAACAACAAAGAACATCACTCTATTCCTAAAAATATTTAGGATCAGGATATGCAGAATGTAATCTGGGAGAGGAGTCCGCAGTGTATCCATGGAACAACCTGCCAGATAGTGAATCACAGAATGACGAATCCTAGGTTGGTTTGGGTTGGAAAGGACCTTAAAGATCATCCAGTTCTAAACCACTCCTGCAGCAGGCAGGACACCTTCCAGTAGACCAGGTTGTTCCAAGCCCCATCCAACCTGGCCTTGAACATTGAAAGGCATGGGGCAGGCACAGCTTCTCTGGGCAACCTGTGCCAGGGCCTCACCACCCTCACAGGGAAGAACTTCTGCCTAAGATCTCAATTCAGTCTCCCCTCTGTCAGGTTAAAGCCATTCCTCCTTGTTCTGTCCCTACAGACCCTTGTCCAAAGCTCCTCTCCAGGTTTCCTGTAGTCCCTTCAGGCACTGGAAGCTGCTCTAAGGCCTCCCTTTAAAGAGCATTCTCTTCTCCACACTGAAAAAGCCCAGCTTTCTCAGCCTGTTCTGAGAGCAGAACTGCTGCAGCCCTCGCAGCATCTCAGTGGCCTCCTCTGGACTGAAAAACAGAAAGTAATTGATATGGATCACTATTTGTGAGTTACGTTATTGTCTTTGAATGCTGGGTAGATAACCATGCTCATCAATCTTGAAAGACTCACTCATCCATACCAGCACAGTTACCCCACATTGTAGGGTAGCTACTCTATGTAGACAGGGAATAGATGCAACGCAGCTTGACCAGCTTCACATCACAACACCTTTACAGTACTTGAAAAGGCTGCCTTAGCCTGAAGGGTAGGTGCTCCCACTTTTTCCTCACTGCATGTTGTGAAAAATTGATGTATTTATCTCTGCACCTTGTGGATGAAAAATAAAACCACTGTGTTTAACAGCAGGCTTAAAAGTGACTGTGGGGACAGCAGAGCGTGGTACTCGATGCCACATCACAGACACCTTGTCCAGGGCTACATGGATGTGTGATAAAATGCCTGCTGCCTGGGGGCAGGTTGGGTCTCATCACTCTGTAAGGTACCAGCTGGAGCCTGCTTCTACTGTTTGCAGGCAGGAAATTTTGTCTCAAAGGACCCTCTCATCCCTGTCAAAATAGGCACAGGAATACTCCTGCAGTTGGAATAAGTTGTCTGAGCTTCTGAAGGGGCCTGCTGTGGAGAAGGGGCAGGGGTCACCCCTTCTGCAGCTCACAACCTTCAGCACTGTCTTTCCTCTCTCACTTTGTATAGAAACTATGGAATGGATGCTTACGAGCCACACACAGCATCTGAAAAGGGATTTTGCACAAGCTCCTCGGAGAAGATGTGCAGCTGTATGACATCTCCTTCAGCCCTGTGTCTCTCTTAATAGCTCTCTTAAAAACGCTAGCTTTGAGCCAAACTGTAGCATAGTTTCATAAGGGGCAGCACCTGGAGGAAACAAACCCTTGAAGCACAGCCAGCGTTGAATCCAACTGCCTGGTTGAAAACCATCCTCAGGTTCTGAGAAGAATGAACTGCAATTTGCAGCTCCAGATTTCACCAGAAACCCAGGCACACTGAACTGACAAGGAGCAGGAGCAGGGTGTCCGTGCTATGTGGGCTGAAGCCACGAATACCTCTGATACAGGCTGAGCTGTAGCTCCTGAGTAGGAGGTGCCCACCTCTGACAGCTCAGGCCCTGCACATGGATGGGAGAACTCCTACACAAAAACTGTCAGCATGAGTAGGAAAGGAGTTTGGGAGAGGAGACAACAGCTCCCTGGGCAGGAACTCTTCCACCTCAGCCTGTCACTTGCTTGCTCCCCTGTGATTTGTCCTTTTGACAAGCAAAGGACAGTCAGGTGGGATCCTCCATGCCCCAGAACTGCTGCTCTGTGGGGAGAAAAGAGACTTAGCCACAGTCAAAATATACTTTATTAGTCCGTTAGGAGTCTGCTAGAATTCTGAATGATGACTAATACTAGTTGGATCCTTTACAGTCTTAGAAGCATTGTTTTATGAATGAGAATTAAAATTAAATACCTTGATATTTCTTCTGAATGATGACACACTTTATTTTATTTTTGTTTTTAATTAATCCTGCCCTTGGTTGTGGGTTTGTTTTTTTTTGTGGGTTTAGTGAGTCAGGCAGCCCTGTCATAGTGTCAGTATTTTCAGGCACTTCAGGTAAGTCTCATGTCAGGCAGCTCCGCTTCCAACTATTCTTCTGTTGTTTTTTTTACCCTCCTCAAGTGAAGTGCTGAGGAGGTGCGTAATCAAGTGTCAGCCGCATAATTTACTCTAAGAGATCAGTTCAAGTCATTAAAGAATAAAAACTTGTACAGACTTCTGCTTGAGAGGGCAGAGATATGAAATAATTGCCAAGCCCTGCCTCTTACACTCTGGTGCGAGATTTATTCCATTAATTTACAGGTAAAACCTGGAGGCTGCTTGAGCTGTCCCCAGCTCATGCCTCTTTGGGTTAGCTCCCAGTTATTTCTACTTGCAATGGCAGCCATGGTCAAGTAATGATTAGTAAAGTAAAGACGTGGTAAAACGATTCCCAAACATTTTACTTGAGATGAAAAGGTGGCTTCCCTCCCTGGTAGAAACTGCCTTGAACCATCCATATCTATAACTTCCACCTTTAGAATCCCTGCTGCAACATGTCCTCAGAGCCACAGTGGGCAGATACTCAGGAACTGCTGCCCAAACGTATTCCTGCCACCAGTGCCTCTACATGTCCCTTTGGCTCACACTGATCTTCAGCTCCCCTGGCATACAACCCTGTGTATTTATAGAATTCAAGCACACTTCCTCCAGTCTGCCTTTTCCTAGGCTAAACATCTACTGCTGTATTTTCTTCCTCTTAAGGTCTCCTGACCAACTATCTAATACAAAGCCATTAATTTCTATTAAAATGCAATGTCTATAGCATTAACTATGAGAACTCATTGGAAAAAAAACCCATAGGACATACAAATGTAACAGAGTTAAGGGAAAAGAAGGAATCAATATCTCCTCAACATTTCATTCTGAAATGAACAGCAGAAACTTTCTCTGCAGACTGCTGGTAACAAAATACCCTGTCTCTTTTTATGGCTTGAAATCTGCTTCACAATGAAAACTCAGCAGAGGCGCCATCTACTCAGCAGATTCAGAGGTCCTCTTCAGATACATCTACCAACACAGATGCTTACCAACAGCACATCTAAATTCAGCAACACCAAATTCAGCAACACAAGATTAAAAAATCTGCAAAACCGAAAAACCAAACAACAAAACAGCAGAAAATCCTGTGAGAACAAGTTCTTAAAAGAATTTCCAGCAGCTGTGAGTTCCACACAACTTGGGATGCCCATAACACAAAGTGTATTTTAGCTATGAATTGACAGGGCTGGTGTTCAAAACTGAGGGGTTATATCTGTCACAGTGCCACTCACTTGCTCATATGTGTGGCCCTGGGCAAAATCTGCCCTGCACTCATGTCTTTTAATGTATTGACTGAAGAATGTGACGAGGACACTGTTGGAGATGTGCTGGTCTGGTAGGGCCAGACCCTTGGGACAGCCACATCACATGGAGCTGGCCACGGGATACACAGCCATGATGGCTGAGATGCAGGCTGGGAGGAGCTCCCCTGAATGTTTTACAGGGGCAGGTAGTGATAGGCTAGGGGGAATGGCTTTACTCTGACAGAGGGGAGATTCAGATTAGACGTTAGGCAGAAGTTCTTCCCCGTGAGGGTGGTGAGGTCCTGCACAGGTTGCCCAGAGAAGCCGTGGCTTTCCACATCCCTGGCAGTGTTCAAGGCCAGGTTGCATGGGGCTTGGAGCAATCTGGTCTAGTGGAATGTATCCCTGTCCGTGGCAGTGGGTTGGAAGTGGGTGAGGTTTAATGTCCCTTCCAATCCAAATCAGTCTGTGATTCTGTGTTTCTATGAGAATAATCTCCTCAATCACTACCCCCAGCTGAATGAGCAAAAGGCAGCTGTAACACTGAGACATTGATTCTCTGAAACAACAGAAGTCAGAAAGACAGAGGAAAAAGAAAAAAAGAAAAGCCCAAGAGCAACAGCCTTGCCAACAGACAGGGATCCCCTAGAGAGCCCACCTTAGAAGGGTCAGGGTACCCTCTGATGGTGGGTCCTTTCCCCACTGCTGTCAAATGGGGGACAGCCATGTGGGGCAAAAGCAAACCCTACACATTATTTTGCCAAACACCTGCATGTGGGCTGCTCCTCTCAGAAAGAGCCCTGCTGAAAGACAAGGTGCAGACATTTCTCTTCCACAGGCATGTAAGTCATTGCTGGTGGGACAAGCTGAGAGGCACATGCAGGCATGGGGAGCATGGGGAAGGTCCAAGTACCTGAAGCAGATGGGAGCATGCAGCCACTGCCACTCTTCCCGCCATGGGGCATACTAAGCTGGCTGCAATGGAGCAGCTATGTAAGGCAGAACACATTTTTTTTTCCCCTTGTGGCAAAGAAAAGTCTACGCACAAGGAATGACCAATAAAATCAGAGCTCACCTGTTAAAAACCTAGATTTCACCTTAAAAACTCTGTGAAGAAAAGCGGATAAAAAGTGCAGCTGCAGCCTTAGCTGTACTCTGATGGCTTTTGCTCTGCATTATGGCTAGTATGCATGTTGTTGTAGCACATAAAGCTGGGATCAGGAATACATTGTACTAGACGCCACACTTGCCCGTGCATATATGTCCTTGCCTCAAACCGCTCATTGATCTAATCAGCAGAAAACCAGCTGTATCTCACAGACACATAAAACATAGGAGATAAAGACATTTGCTCAGGGTAAGGGTTGCAGTCGAGTGTGGAATGGCACATCAATGTTCTCCATCCAAAACAGTGCTAAGATACCTGGTCTGCTCTCATCTCTCCTCCTGTGAGAGAGATGGACAGGACTTGGCCTGACCCAAGGGCAGGAGGACTCTTTCCATGGAGGGCAGTGTGGGTGGCTGCACCTCTGCAAAACTTCTGTTGGCTGAAAGCAGCAGATCACAGCCTTTAGAAATGCTGCTAATTATACACACATACTCAGAATATACAGTGGAGGGAAACAACACCGAATCATAGAATCATAGAATCGTAAAATAGTTAGGGTTGGAAAGGACCTGAAGATCATCTAGTTCCAACCCCCCTGCCATGGGCAGGGACACCTCCCACTAAACCATGCCACCCAAGGCTATGTCCAACCCCACCTTGAACGCCGCCAGGGATGAAGCATTCACAACTTCCCCGGGCAACCCTTCTCTGCCACCAGAGGTAAAGCAGGAGCCTTCTCAGAAGCAGAGGTAGAAGCCCACCCAGGTTCCAGATGCCCACGAGCCCAACCACCACCACTCCAGTCCCCAAGGATATTTCAGCAACCTCAGAGGTGCTCCAGCTGATAAAGTACATGCTGGCTATTGCCAGTGCAACAGATGCCTGGAGCTGCACTTAATACAGTCTTACTAGCACTTGGCTTCAACATCAGCCACTGCAATTTGTCATTGAAAAGGCAAGAAAAGGAAGAAAACACCAACAGATGTACATGCAGATGAGACAAAATGAGGCAGTGGGCTTGGGCAAAGGGAGGTATGTACACATACACATACACATACATGCACAT
Source organism: Amazona ochrocephala (assembly GCA_039720435.1). Lineage (NCBI taxonomy): Eukaryota > Metazoa > Chordata > Aves > Psittaciformes > Psittacidae > Amazona > Amazona ochrocephala. The sequence continues at coordinate 73,589,853 of CM077909.1, read as the reverse complement.
GCATGTACATATAGATATATATATATATACACGCACAGACGTGTGTGTGTCTACTGCTGTCTAAATGAAGAAAAGGAGGAGAATGAAGAGGAGATGTCCTGTAGTTCCTCGTTAGGAGAAAAAGAGCCTGAAATGCTGCTGCACAGTTATAGCAGTCCTGACCCAGTGACACCACCCTTCATCAACACGCCCTGCCCCTTGATTATTTTCCAGTTTCTCATTCTTCAGATGATGACAAGACAGTCACTCTGTGAGAGATGTCTACTGACAAGTAGAGAAAATTGCTCTCCCATGCCCTTGTTAAGCTTGGCTACAGCCCTTGTTCTTCTGCTACTGAACTGTGCAGACATGCTGGAAAAGACAACAGAAGAAACTGGAAAGTGAATGTAAGGATCTTTATTTTAAGCATCGTAACACTTTCAGGACATCAATCCACATCAGCAGTCTATTTGACTATTCGTCCCAGCTTTAAAAACTGCTGCTATAGACAACACATGGTTCCAGCTCGACTAACACAGATATGATCTCAAAAAACAGGTCATAAAGTTATTTAAATGATATTTTGAGCAGAATACTCACCCAAGGAAAGTAGGATCAGTCAGTGGTATCTGTCATTTCCAGGAAGATTCATTGCCTGTGTTTGTATTCTTGGATAAAAAGTGCTTCCAAGTTTTTGGGTCCAACTGCAGCCCTTGGCAGACATCAAGTCAATACTCATGCCAGAGTTAGGAGAGCACCTTAACCTGGGCTAAGAGCTATAAGAATGGAAGAAATTGTATTATTCAAGAGCTGAAGATCATTATTTCACAGCAACAATAACAAATGCAAAAGTCGGCATATCTGTAGTGATAAGCTGTTTGCAGGTCAAAGCAGACTGAAGTGTGACAAGAAGTTTGCTCTTGCCAGGTGAATACTACTGTGCAGCTCTGCCCGTCTTTTTTAGCTTTATCTTTTATCTGTGCATTTTCTTCAATTCAGCAAGCACATTCTGTTTTTCATGCATGTTGCTGCTGCCTACAGACGCACCAACAGCTAGTCAGTCCTTGCTCTCCCAGTGGCTCAGGTCACCAAGAAAAATAACAAGGAAAGCCCAGAAGCAAACATGAGGATGCAAGGATGCATTTCTTCAAGAAGTGCTGCTATATGCAAAGTCAGTAACACTTACTAGAGAGCCACAGCAATAACAGTTTATCTCCAGCAGCTCAAATGTACGCCCGCTATTACAGGGGGCAGTATCTGCCTGCTCCTTGCATCTCCTGAGGGAGAGGAAGGTTGGTACTATACACTTGAACATACTCACTGCAGGTGGCCCCCCAGGAGCAGAAAGATGCATAGGACATGGCCTTTGCAGGCTCTCCTGCCTCGAGCTCCCCAACAGTAGCACTATTGTGCCCCATGCTTTTCCTGAAGCCATAGCGCTGCTTGTGACGCTGAACACTGAGCAGCCAAAAGACGTGTTGCACACACACACATGCATCTTGCGCCATGCTCTTCCTGAGCAGCTGTAAAACCACAGAGGGGTTTGATTGCCCTGTGTGCCATTTCACGGCTGTCAAGCAGAGCAGGAAGCGTAGCACCGGGAAGTTTGAAACATTTTGTTTCTCTTTATGCTTCAGAGCGCTCTCACAGAAGTGGCAGCCGCGTGCAAGCACTAACTTGACAGAAACGTGAGAAAAATAAATCCTGTGCCAAATGCTATGCTGTTTTCTGTTGTGCTACATGTCCAGGTAGAACCCCACTCATGAGGATACTTTCTTCTGCTAGCTCATGTTAAAACTGCGCATCTAGGCTAAATCTCCCCTGGTTCCTGTTCTTTTTGCATTTGAAATGCTTTATGGGATTAGCGGTGGGTAATCTCCTGGCTCTGCATCTGAGGGGACTGCAACTTCCTATTCTGCCCAGAGCTGCACTATATTCAACTGTCACAGCTGTATTTTGCCATAGCAGTGTCTCCTAGCAAGCACCTAAAAGGAGGTTCTTCTAGAAAATGCTGCTGCACGACACAGAAATGATTGACTGTGCTTGTGTCCCTTTGTATAGATTTTATTTTATTACTTACTAGACAGAGAAAACTACCACTGCTGTACAAGGTGGAGGTGGGATCATTCTGCTCACTCTAGGCTTTACCAGAACTGGCTATTAATTGCCTCAGATTTGGTAAGGCCTAATACCAGCTATATCCCAACTAAAGAACATTTACTAAAGAACATACTATCTATTAGTCTTATTAGCTATATGCTAACATATGCTCACTAGAGAAACTGTCTTTGAGAGGGTGATCACTGCTGCCTCCTTTCAAGTCTTTAAACTTTCAAAGAAGTTAATTTTTATGTGAATTAAAAAGAAAACCTAAAAATTGAAACATATGTTGAAGAAAACAGCCAAGTCAATCTTTGGGAGGTCTTCAAAAGGCTGCAGGGAGCTATTGGGAAATACCTGCTCCCGAGCAGAAGCCAAGGAGCAAAGGCTGTGAAGTTCAGAAAAGCCATCACCTATGTCAGGCCACCTTCCCCCAGGCTCACACAGGGCTGCCAGCTCCAGCATTCCCCTCACAGCATTCATGAGCACATCCCCAAAATGGTAATAGAGGCTTATCACCCTTTGCAGAGTTCAGTGGATAGGACATAGAGGTGACCTGTCCTCCACCTTCTCCTGAAGCTCCAGAGTACCCGACACATGCAGTTACTTTACAGGGCAAAACATCAATAGTTGGATTTTATGATCTTAAAGGTCTTTTCCCACCTAGCTGATCTGATGATTCTATGATTTTATGATCATTATTGGTCTCAAGATTAGCTCATGGTCTGAGCACAAAAGCAGGACTTGGCTCCTTGCCTCACAGCTCTCTGGGGGATACAATGAATTATCATACAGCTTTAATGCAGATGCAGCATTTCACATAAAGTCAGGAATAAGGCTTTTCCAATCAAAAGATCAATAAAGGAATAAGATTTGGACACACACAGCTTCTCTTTGGCAGTGGGCAACCAATTCTCGAATGGGGCAAATGACAAGAGCCATGAAGTAACACATTGGTTTACAAAAAAGAGAGTGTCAAAATGCCACAAACTTTAGACTATTCTCAATAATGTTTTGCAGAATCTATGCAAGTATTATAGGCAGGTTACCAATCTCAAGAATTTAAAGAAATACTTGAGAAAGTGGTGGCACTTGTTGGCTGCTCTTACTAAATTTGAGAGGTCAGCAACGTAAGGTGTTTAATGTGGGGGATGCTTCTTTGTCAGAGCCTCTTGCTGTCCTGAGGAAGGACTGACCAAGGCAAGGCACATGCAGTAATAAAGTACAGAACAATTACTTCAAAGTGGCATTGTTTTAAGGCTAGCTTAGGCTAATAGTTTTCTTGCATGCTTGTTTGTTCTGGATTGCGGAGGCAGTGGAGCTTTACTTTGGTGTCACTAAATCACAGAGTCTTCCAGTTCAGGTATTGGCAACTGCTCATGGCCAGTTGCAGAATATTAAAACACATGTTCTCCTTTCTGCCACGTCTTCTGCATGCATACACTTTCCATCCTCATGACATTTTTTATGTGAATTTTTTATTTTCTATCTTTTTTTTTTTTTGTCAGAGTCCAAAGATGAAAAGTGATTGAGAGTGACAGGAGATAACTACATGAGACAGGAATCACACAGAAAATACACACAGCACAGAACAAAATTACTGAGGAGCTGAGCTACATTTTTGGAGAAAACCCTAAACCAAATTTCCAGCTGAATTTCTGGAAGATGACAAAGAACAAACATAATCACTCAGCTGTTGCCCTCTTAATTCTCCTGCTCAGCTAAAGGAAACTGAAGGAGACAGAAGTGCCAGCAAGAATGGCCAGCAAGGACCAGAACCCTTGTGCTGCATTCACACGAACAGCTGTCCTAGCAAATACTGCATCTCTCCCCAATCCCAGGCGCATAGGAACAAAGAAAATATTTCTTTTTTAACTGCATCAACTAGCAAGAAAAGGAATGCATGAAAGAGGTTATCTCTCACAGTAGTTAGTAAAGTAGTTTGGTGCAAGAGAGAGGACTTGATGGACCGTTTTGATTTAACAGACAGAAAGGGGGCAGCCCTGATGGGAACCAAGCAGAGAGAGAAAGGAGCTGGTTGCCAGCACCATGTTATCCCAGTTGCATTACAGTAGTCCTGCCGCACAAAAGTCTAGCTGACTCCAGGATTGCTGGCAATCAATTAAAGGAACACACAAAGCAGTGATCAAGCCCTCCGCACTCTGCCTTGTACTGTGCTTTAGATGGCTGAAGGTGCAGCTGGTGCTCCCTCTACGATATATTTCTAAAGGAAAACACTGGAGATTGTTAGTTGTATTTGAGGTTCACAATAGAGCTATCGTGAATGGCAGCCCAGGAGAAACTGGGAAGCAGTGTAAGGAAACATCTGATTAAAGAGCAGTATGAGAAGTTCCCACTGTCATAAAAGTTGTCCAAACAATTGCATGATTTTCAATGAAATATGTGCATCAGAAAATATTTGAAGCTGCACGTGAACAGGTGACAACTGACAGAGGGCATTGGGGTCCTGGCACAGGTTGCCGAGAGAAGCTGTGGCTGCCACATCCCTGGCAGTGCTCAAGGCCAGGTTGGATGGGGCTTGCAGCAACCTGGTCCCATGGAAGGTATCCCTGCCTGTGGCAGGGGGGTAGAACTGAAGGATCTTTAAGCTCCCTTCCAACCCAAACCAGTCTGGGATTCTGTGAGTCTATGAGAATGCCTTGTTCCCCTTCCAAAATTTTTTAAACATTTTTTATTCATTCTCCTTAGCTTTTTCTTCCTTTTTCTTCCTTCTTCAACTTTTTCTTCCTTCTTACTGCATAGATGTATTGCAACAGAATTCACCAGTTTGGCAGAAATATTGCACATGATAAGTTTTTTCTGCTTTGACAAACCATGACTGTATTTGGAAGTCCCACATGCAAATTTAAATAACAATTATTTCTAAGATATCTCAAAAATAGAAGTTTTTTAAATAAAATAAATTACGTAAGCAATAAAATATAAAAATTCATAAGGGCAAGTTATAATGAAGCTGTCATACTGCAGTGGGAATGGAAAGCAGCAGACAAACTGTAGCATGCTTTGTAATTCCTTTGGCCTGTAGCTTGCAAAATATTGCAGCAGCTCAGAGCTGCAAATCTGTGGGTTCCCTGCAAAAGGGAGGTAAGTAAAGGAAGAATGACCATTCCTAAGTCCATTTTACAGCAGTTTTGCTCTCAGTTTTAAGATGTTCTCCATGAGAATCTTCACAGAACACAGACAGCTGAAAGCAGCCCTGAAGCCCCAGAGGGGCTTCAAAGTCACCCAGGGATGGAGAACTGTTCTGGAGGCATGCTTCCAGGCAAACTGCATAACTAAAGCATAAAATCCAAGGCTGAAAACAGGAATCAAAAATACTGGGACCAACTCACAGTCCACTTCAGCAAATACTGCTGCTTTATAAAAAGATAAAGTGCCCTTTTGTGTCAGGACCCTTACCTCCCTCGTCTGACACCCTGGCGACCAAGCCGATTCCCAGGGTATTATAACTAGCTCTCAGATTACTATTTCAGGCTTTGTTCTTACTGTACCATCAGTAGTTTTCCAATGTCAAAGTACACTTTGGGGGATACTAGCACCATTTCTACACTGTTTGCTGAAAAGTGCCAGACTGGGGCTTATGGAACAGGTTTACTGTCAGTGCCTCAACCCATGGGCCCACAGGGGCTATGGCAGCATCGGCCACAAAGAGCTTCTGATGCGGATTTGCATCTCTGAGTGCTACTCTAATGAATGGACACCTAATCCTCTTTGGGCAAACGATCTGTTGAAGCAAGAGAGAAAGTTCTGCAGTTGTGAACACAAAACATATGCTCTTCATTTCTTTCTGCCAGTGACTGAGAGCTCATGGAAGTTATGGGACATTTTCTGAGCATGATTTAACCCACTGCAGCTGTACATTTTCATTCGGATCCTTGCTCTTGCTTCAGCTGCACACCAGTGACAAAACCCCACCTGTAAATCTGCTGCAAACATACCTGACAGTAACAGATCACAGGCATTTTGCACATAACAAGAGTTTCAGCTGCACTGAGTCACACCTTATGCAGCTCAACATCCAAAACAAATACATTTGAAATCGCCCATGTCCAGACAAAAATAGGAAAGAAGAAAGAAGAAGGAAAGGAAAAGGAAGGGGAAAGGAAAGGAAAGGAAAGGAAAGGAAAGGAAAGGAAAGGAAAGGAAAGGAAAGGAAAGGAAAGGAAAGGAAAGGAAAGGAAAGGAAAGGAAAGGAAAGGAAAGGAAAGGAAAGGAAAGGAAAGGAAAGGAAAGGAAAGGAAAGGAAAGGAAAGGAAAGGAAAGGAACATTTGAATTAGTGCAATGGATAACTGAAGTGGAGAGTTTTAAAGATTTTTTCCAAAGGAAAGCATAATCTTACTAAGCCTGTGTCATCCACATTAAAGCCAGCTATCACTGGGATTGTCCCTCTCATGGTCTGTGGCCAGTGGCACATTTGAAAAGGAGCAAATTATGCTTGTGCTGGGCCATATACCATGGCTGCATCACGCACTGTGCTGCTGGTGAGCGCTGAAGTCCCTGTGTCCGTACAAAAATGTCAAAGAAAAAAGTTAACAGCCTTGAAATTTTGACGGTTTTGGGGATGATCAGTGGGAAACAAGGATGAAGGCTTCCTTGCAGAGTGGTAGCCATCAACCCAGCAGCTGTTGAGGAACAGGGGCTGCTGTTTCATAGAATCATAGAATCACATAATAGTTTGGGTTGGAAGGAGCCTTAAAGCTCATCCAGTTCCAAACCCCTGCCATGGGCAGGGACACCTTCCACTAGACCAGGTTGTTCCAAGCACTGTCCAACCTGGCCTTGAACATTGCCAGGGATGGGGCAGCCACAGCTTCTCTGGGCAACATGTGCCAGGGCCTCAGCACCCACACAGAGAAGAACTTCTTGCTAAGAACTCATCTCAATCTTCACTCTGTCAGGTTAAAGCCATTCCCCCTTGTTCTGTTCCTACAGGCCCTTGTCCAAAGCCCCTCTCCAGGTTTCTTCAGGCACTGGAAGCTGCTCTAAGGTCTCCCCTTAAGAAGCCTTCTCTTCTCCAGGCTGAACAAGCCCAGCTCTCTCAGCCTGTCTCCAGGCAGAGCTGCTCCAGCCATCACAGCATCTCCGTGGCCTCCTCTGGACTCACTTCAACAGCTCCATGTCCCTCTTGCGTTGCTGCCCCAGAGCTGGACACAGGACTGCAGGGGGTTCTCCCCAGAGCACAGCAGAGGGGCAGAAACCCCTCCCTCAACCTGCTGCTCACACTCCGGTGGATGCAGCCCAGCACATGGAGGGGTTCTCGGCTCAAGCTCACACTGAAGCTTGAGGTCATGGGGAGCATCTTGTCACCCAGGACCCTCAAGTCCTTCTCCTCAGGGCTGTTCCTAATCCAGTCTCCCCCAGACTGTAGCTGTGCTTGGACCCTGCACAGATCTGTTTGCATGGACCCTCTGTGTGACAAGCTGGTCACAGCTCTGCAGAGCTGGTATCTGCTGTCAGTGCGAAGGGGACCATCAAGGCACAAGTGATAATGGTTTATCTTAGACAAAGCCACTGTGGCACAAAACTCTGGGCTTGGTTAGGAATCTCCATCAGAGACTGCTCAGGCTGTCAGTCCTTTGGGAAGAAACCGGGCAGCATCTGAACTTCTCCCATTACTCTGTACATGGCTAGAAAAGATTCTCTAGCCTTACATTGCACATGTAAAAAGACTCAACCACACCACCGGGCTCACATAGATAGCAAGCCTGTACAGCTGTGTGCTAGCCCCAGTGGTTTCTACCTCTTTTTTTCTTTTTTGTTCCATTTCCCCCATTTGTAGTTAATTTTTGGTGATGCCACAGCTCCTCCTACACCTCCTGCCTGTGGCCAGCCCAGGAATAAGCTGCAGCTGCAAGGTCACAGTACAAAACTCTACCAGGAAAGAAGTGTCTTCTGCTACAGCAGCAAAGGTAGCACAGTGGGACTGGATTCCTGTGCAGGACTTTTGAATCCATGCTTGTGTAAGTTAGTACATATTTAATTTTTAACTGTGGTTTCATTTCCTTAAACAAGAGAAGCTTGCACATACCCTGCTTTTTAGGTTTCTTTCTTAGGAAAATCATTGCTATCCTGCCTGAGAGTGCTTGTTATTGATAGCTCAAGCAGGCATCATGCGTTCCCAGCATCCTTGGGAGCCCCACAGTTCTTCAGACTTTCAGCTTCCTTTTCCACATATTTTTAAACTGTCTGGCTTACATTCAGGGGAAGAACTCAGCAGGAATTTTAATAAACATTTATCAGCACATAATACCTTCCATCTGCCTGCATGCTGCTGTTGGGCTGTGCATGCCATGGTTGGTAGCGTGGACACACCAAGGAGGGTCTGGTTCTCTCCTGTTTTGTGCTTTCTGGGGCTACTTTGATGAGGAGAAAGCAAGAGTGAAGTCTGACACTTTTCTCATGGAGATGCTACCTCCTCATTTAGCCATTTGTTCGGCCATACAAGCAGCTGATTTGGCATAAAAATACCTGGCTTTACCAGTGAACAGGGCTAATTACTTGACCTTTTCCAACCTGCAGCCCATAAACAACTGTACCAGCAAAACTAAGTCACTGATACAGGGCAGAAACTACCAAAAGGAGTGCCTTTTGAAGAAGGAGACACTCTTTAATCTCATCTTGCTGCAGAAGGAAGTGTTCATCCATAGATGGGCTGAACACAACAGCTGACTGATGTGGTCCTGCCTGCCCTCCCTGTGGACAGGTAGGAATGATGTTACTGCTCCCATGTGCGCATCACAATTTGCATGGCAATGGATGGCCAGATATGTCATGAATCAATTTCTAGCAAGGGTGGATCTACAACTGCAGAGGGTTCCAGTGCCACAATCACTGGGATTACAAGCACAGCATGGATTCTTCTCAGGTTGAACTGGGAGTGGATGCTCTGCACCAAAACTGCGCTGCTGCAGCCTCCCCTGCAGATGCCCTTGCATTGCAGCACATGGTTGTACAGTCCCTCCCTGAAAAGAGGCATAAGCTACCCTGTAAATAATGACAGGCAGGAGAATGTTGTAAGCAATTTTTGGTGCAGCTTATTTGCTAGAACCCAAGACTTTTGTAATAGCAACCCACCACTGTGCCAGTATTCTCACTGAGCAGCAGGCAGCACAGCCTACAGACATCTCGACACATGAAAGCTGCCTCAGGATACAGCAGTGTTTAGAAATAAAGCAGAATAGCTGCATAAAACTGATGCCCAAGTCCCTTATCTGTCCCTTCTAAACAGCAACTGATGCTGCTTCCTGAAAAATGCATTAAGGGAATTTCAGGCAGGGCATTTTGTTTCGCAAATCAGGAGCGAGAAAACTTTATTGTCCTGAATTGCCATGCAAAACTCTTTCAGTGTGTGTGAAATAACTGAAGCTTCAGGCAGTGTTGTGGTAAACTGGCAAGCAAGCGCACTGCATTGTAGCAGTTCAGAAGGCGGCCAGCAGAGAGATGAATGGGATCCGCCTGCTAGTTGTCCAGAATTACGTGAGGAAAAGGAAAATGAGAACTGGCCCCATAAAGCTGTGCTATTCCCTGATGTCACACCAACTGATTGAATGAGTCAGAGAAAAACCTAATTCACTGCTGAGAGCTAAGGCAGACATAAGCTGTAAACATGTGGATGCAACAGTGGTTAGACTTGAAATCCAAGACAGTTTTGCTTTCGTCTGTCTGAGACCACAGCTCTCATCTCAACTTTATTTAAGCAGATTGCTAAACAAACTGTCTCCCCCTTTTAGCTACTTAAAATCAGCAGCTTAATTGCTGTTCAGCCTTATCTGCCAATTCCACTGAGAAGCAGTGCAAAGTTTTGTCCACAAGAGCCGCTTGCATCGCTTCACAGCAGCAAGTAGAAAAGACATTTCTAATATCTAGACAGTGTGCTGATTGAGAGCAATTAGTCATCAAGAAGTCAGTATTTAAACACAAGCCTCACAATGACATAATCACAGATAAAAAATCTGCCGTTATAGAAAGATGGCATTCTTAGCATTCTCCCTGCTAAGAACATCATGTCCTGTGCTGCTGCACTTTCAATTTAAAAGGTGATGGGAATAGAGCTCACTACAATTACTTCATGGACATAGCAAGCACAAATACAGGCTGAGAGAGCAATAACTGTAGTTCTTTCAAGTTAGTATTTAATCATCTATCTATAATATAATTATTATTTCTGTATCATACATCAATCTCTTAATCATATATCTATAACATCTATTGTAAAATTTCTTAGATTTTTGGGCTCAAGAGGAGCTCTTTCCACAACTTCCCATAGTGACTGCTCAAGATGTGGCCCACAATAGATGTATTAATAGATCCAAACAGCCTGAAAGCAAAAAACTAAAGAAAGGTGGGAGCAAATGGTCACAAGCAACAAGACTTCTGTGATCAGTTAGTCTTTGTTCGTGTAGGGACTCACTTTCACCAGAAAAAAATACTTCCTTCAGGAGCTGGGAATTAATGCACTTTTGATTGTGAGCCTGTCATTCAGAGGAGAAATTGACAAGTCAATTCAGCACTACTTATCTGATCTTGGCTAAACTCTGTAGAAGCTTATTCACAGCCTGTTAATCAGTAAAGTCTGTGATCCCTATCTTCTGCCTTGACCTCACCTGGGGATTTAACTTGGTCTGAGCCACGACTTTGGACATTCATTAGCACCAAGTTCAAACAGCATTACATCTTACAGATTGGTTTTGCATAAATTTGTCAAACACCCACTGGAGTCTAGGGCACAGCAGCTCACACTCCCCATCACCACCACCCTCATCATGGTATGCTCAAAGCAGAAGGTGCACCTCTACCATTACAAAGATTTACTAGATTAAGAAATGCATTTTCTAATTTAACTTAAAAAAAAAAATTCCCTGTTGTAAGTTGCTGTCAGATTTAGCATTGGTACCCACAGACCCACACCAGTGCCACATGGGTTTGGGTAAATGCTAGTTCACATCCATGCACTCAGCTCAGGTGCAGACGCCTAGAAAGAGAGGGAAGGGGCAGCAGTAACTAAAAATATGGTGCTGGTGAATGCCAGCATGGGGATGTGCGCAGGGATGCACTGGGCTCCTCCACAAGTGTGGGCACTTCCAGAGAAGAGATGAGCAGGTATATTCCCTCCACCTCTGCACCTCGTCACTCCAATTTTTTATTTGCTGCATTTACATTGCATCCTTGCAGTTGAGAAAAATGACAGCAACCAGACAGTTCTTTGCAAGCCGTCAAAGCCTGTCCTTTCTTGCCATAGCCTTGTGCTTTTCATCCTGTGATCAGACACGGTCAGCCCAGCCACAGGCAGGTAACAAAACTCATCCTGCACCCTCAGTGGAGCATGAAACCCAGCTCCCCCCAAGTGGAGGCAGGGAGGGCTCAGAGCTGCTGCAAAGCAACGGAGTGACTCTTGTGCCACAGAGTCTGGCTGCAGAAAAAGTACAGGGAGCCCAACATTGGAAAACAGATGCTGCACAGTCAGTATTTGATGCGATGCCTGTTCCTCTGCCACTATTAGCTATGATCATTTAAGCTTAGGATAAAAGATTATGAATTCTACACTGAAGAAAAACTGTGGCTCGCTACTCTAACTGAAATTTAGTCTCTTTTCCCAATTTAACTGAATTTTACAAGGCTCTCAATAGGTTAGCCATGGTCAACTGACACATTTTCAATCACTCAGAGATGGTAAATGGTCATAAAAATCTTCACGTTAAAGCACACTTCGAAAGATAGTTTAAAATGCATAGATACACTGCAGGCTGCCTAATTAAGTTGCAAGCAATTTCTTTGCTTCTGAATCCTTCTACTTGTGTGCCTGTATATAAGTGTAGCTTCTGATTACATCTCCTTAGTTTCACAGTCCAATACTGCCTGCATGTAGCGAAAAACCTGCAAAAGCATCATGGCCAAAATTCCAGTTTACTCCTGCAAAGCATATTCATCTTATCACAACAGCAACTCATTTCTACCATGCGTCTACTTCTGTCCTTGTGTCATGAAGTACAATTCTGGAGGCAGCAAAAAAGCAAAACCTGTGGCATTCCATAAATTGTTTCTGAACGTCTTGTGATAAATCACTTAGCATTGACTGGGCTGGCTTTGTGAGTTATCTTGAACCAACTGACAAAAATAAGCACAAGAAAACAAGCACAAGACTCACAGGGACACAAGTAAGAAGCTTTTGGCTTTAGAAACAACTATTTACTGGCCATAACTCTCCATAATCAAAGCAATTAATTGCAAAGATTTGTCCCTAGTCACAGCTAAAATTATCTTTTAGGTTTTGGGCAGCCTTGGCTGATAATACTCAGTAACTACGGAGATGGGGAACATCTTTGTGGTGTCATCAAGTTCAATACAGATCAGAGAAAGAAAAGGAGCAGCTTAAGGCTGGAATTTGCAAAAAATCCCCAGAGCGCATGAGCAACAACTCATGTCCACGGCATTTGTACAAACACAATTATTTAGGAAAAGAAAATGATTTATTTTCTAAGCTGCAGCATTTTACATAAGAACAACATCTTGTTTGGCATATACAAATCATAGAATCATAGAATCATAGAATAGTTAGGGTTGGAAAGGACCTCAAGATCATCGAGTTCCAACCCCCCTGCCATGCCCAGGGGCACCTCCCACTAGACCATGCCATCCAAGGCTATATCCAACCCCACCTTGAACGCCGCCAGGGATGAAGCATTCACAACTTCCTTGGGCAACCCATTCCAGGGCCCCACCACCCTCACAGTAAAGAATTTCTTCCTCATATCCAATCTAAACTTCCCCTGTTCAAGTTTGAAACCATTACCCCTTGTCCTCTCACTACAGTCCCTAATGCAGAGTCCCTCCCCAGCATCCCTATAGGCCCCCTTCAGGTATTGGAAGGCTGTTATGAGGTCCCCATGCAGCCTTCTCTCCTCCAGGCTGAACAGCCCCAATTTTCTCAGCCTATCTTCATACGGGAGGTGCTCCAGTCCCCTGATCATCCTCGTGGCCCTCCTCTGCACTTTTTCTAACAGCTCCATGTTGTTTTTATGTTGAGGACACCAGAACTGCACACAATACTCCAAGTGAGGTCTCACGAGAGCAGAGTAAAGGGGCAGGATCATCTCCCTCGACCTGCTGGTCACACTCCTTTTGATGCAGCCCAGGATACGGTTGGCTTTCTGGGCTGCAAGCGCACACTGCCGGCTCATGTTCATTTTTTCATCAACCCACACACCCAAGTCCTTCTCCTCAGGGCTGCTCTGAATCTCCTCCCCGCCCAACCTGTAGCTGTGCCTGGCATTGCTCCGACCCAGGTGGAGGACCTTGCACTTGGCACAGTTAAACTTCATTAGGTTGGCATCAGCCCACCTCACAAGCGTGTCAAGGTCCCTCTGGATGGCATTCCTTCCCTCCAACATATCAATCGAACCACACAGTTTGGTGTCATCGGCAAACTTGCTGAGGGCGCACTCAATCCCACTGTCCATATCACTCACAAAGATATTGAACAAGACCAGTCCCAACACTGATCCCTGGGGGACACCACTCGTCACTGGTCTCCAGCTGGACATTGAGCCATTGAGCACTACTCTTTGCGTGCAGCCATCCAGCCAGTTCTTTATCCACCGAGTGGTCCACCTATCAAATTGATGTCTCTCCAACTTAGAGAGAAGGATGTCATGTGAGACAGTGTCAAAGGCTTTACACAAGTCCAGGTAGATGACATCAACTGCTCTGCCCCTGTCCATCAGTTCCGTAGCCCCTTCATAGAAGGTCACCAGATTGGTCAGGCAGGATTTCCCCTTAGTGAAGCCATGCTGGCTGTCACCAAGCACCTTGCTGCTTTTCATGTGCCTCAGCATGCCTTCCAGGAGAATCCGCTCCAAGATTTTGCCAGGCACAGAGGTGAGACTGACTGGTCTGTAATTCCCCGGGTCATCCATTTTCCCCTTCTTAAAAATGGGGGTTATATTTCCCTTTTTCCAGTCATTGGGAACTTCAGCTGACTGCCATGATTTTTCAAACATGATGGACAGTGGCTTAGCAACTTCATTTGCCAGCTCCTTCAGGACCCGTGGATGGATTTCACCCGTTCCCATGGACTTGTATACATTCAGTTCCTAAGGTGGTCCCGAACAAGATCCTCCCCCACAGTGGGCCCAGGGTCCCCACCCTCACCTCCCCCGCGTCTGCCTTCCAAGACTTGGGTGGTGTGGTCAGAGCATTTGCCGGTGAAGACTGAGGCAAAGAAGTCATTAAGAACCTCAGTCTTCTCCAAATCCAGGGTAGCCAGCTCTCCCGATAGCTTCTGGAGAGGGCCCATGGTGTCCCTAACCTGTCTTTTATTGGCAATGTACCTATAAAATCCCTTCCTGTTATCCTTAACATCCCTAGCCAAGTTTAATTCTAAGTGGGCCTTAGCTTTCCTAACCTGGTCCCTAGCTTCCCAGACAACATCCCTGTATTCTTCCCAGGCCGCCTGACCTTGCTTCCACCTTTTATAAGACTCTTTTTTCCTTCGAATTTTGCTCAGCAGCTCCTTATCCATCCAAGGAGGTCTCCTGGCCCTCCTGCTGAACTTCCTTCTAGTTGGGATGCATCGCTCCTGAGCTTGTACTTGTATTCAAACCAGTGTTCATCTGTACTCAGGGGGAAAAGGCATCAGCGCAGAAAAAAAAGTACGATTCCCACTTGCAAAAACCAAACCAGTTTAAAATCACAGATTAATTTAGGTTAGAAGAGACCCTTGGAGGTCGTATGGTCCAATCTCCTGCTCTCAAAGCACGTCCAGCTAAATCAGGGGGTTGTCTAGGCAGTTTTCCCCCCATGGGCAAAATCCCAGGATATTATCCTGAACCTCTAAGGCCAGCCAACACATCCTGCTACTGCTGCTGGCTTTGAATGCTGGGCTCACTGGGAAGACATGCAGCTAGAATCAGTGGGTGAGGCTGCTACAGACCCACTGCCAAAGCTCCTTGGGCAACCCAGACCAAAACACACATGAGCTCCTCAGGGAGGCTTTTTTATATTTACTTTTACTTAAGTCAAGGTATGTTTCATAACTTTTACTTGGTTTTAGCAGAGCATTTAAGGCTTAGACCAGGGTCTCTGAACTCCACTCCTGCAATTATTTGAGCTACTTCAGGGAAAAATAAGAGCAACAAGAATACAGCATGATGCATCAACAGCTGAGCCCAGTTTATTTTTTAGTATCTGAGATCATTAGAAAAGTCTTTCGTGAATGTTTACGGTCCAAGCTGACCCCAAAGACATAAATTGTTTTTTCCACTCTCTCAACATTTCCAAATGAAATGTATCAAACTAATTGAAAGTCATTTGATCATTCGCTAAAAATATCCATTTGCTTTCTTTCTGATGAATTTACGGGTCCCCCTCACTCTGTGCTCAAATACACAAGCCCTTGCTTTCATAAGGCTATTACTGTGTTTCACGGAAATAACTATCGTTCTATCCCGAACCTTTCCATGCACCTGTCCTGACATGACATTTTTATCCTTTTGCCATGGGCAACCAGTTTTGTTCAGGGCACTTTCCTGTTCCTGTTACTCCATTCACTTCACTCACATGATATTTATAGTATTGCTCTCCAAAATGATAATAGCTTCCAATTTTGCAGTATCATTATCACCAGATTTCATTATTTCACATCTCCTTTTTTTCTCTTTTTTTGTTTGTATTTTTTTTTTTTCGTTTTTTGTTTTTGTTTTTTGTGCCAAGATCATTTTGTGCCAAGATCATTAACGGAAGTATATGGAAGTATTAAATAACAGTTCTTCCAAAACCAATGTCAGTGGTAAGTCTTCAACTCAGTAGTTTCTTCCACACAAAGCATTGTCATCTCTTTTGTATCCTCTTCCTTTCCATTTTACAAGTTTACAGTTTGTTGCATTTTTATTATGTCTGATTTTCAATGCATTATGATAGCGAGTATTTTATTCAAGCCAGAACAGATCAAATCAACTGCACGTCTTTTACCTACAACAAGGCTGTCAAGATTGGCACGGCCCGTCCTGGGGAAAAATCATGTTGCTTGTGTAATTTTTCATTTAATTCCATATCCTGCTACTTTTTTTCCTAGGGTCTGGCACACTATCAGAACAGTGTGCCTGCAGTGGCTTGGAAAGATGGACAGCAGATGCTTTTTTCCAGCCACAAAGCATCACTGTTCGTTTCACATCTGTTTCAGCACTGTGGACTACAGGTCCTGCAGTTTCAAATACTGAAAGTCCTTCACAGTCCCGGGAGGCAGAGCAGCATGACTCCAGGGTTTTCTGATTCTGTAATCTTTGAGTTTAACTTTCAGCTTCAGTATGAAGATCTTTATGTACCTTCTGGGTATGCGCAAGGTCACGAGCCTTATAATTCTAGAAACACCACTAGAAAGAGGTGGTTTCCAGGAGTTTCAGCTTTTGTGGTTGAGATTTTCTTCTTTAGCACAAGTCCAAGCTGTCTGACAGTCCTTTCCCTTCCTCATAATCAGAAATACTATTTGATTTTTTATCTATCTATCTATCTATCTATCTATCTATCTAATCAGGCTTTACTAGCACTGCAAGACCAAGATCAGCTCGGTCTGCAGAAAGCCCACATGGAACGACATTCTCACCCTTCCATCACCTTCACTCCCAGAGGAAGATGGAGAGGTCAAAGCATCAGCTTCAAAGCTTTTGCCAGCATCACAAACAATTCATTCATGATAATATACTTTGGGTTCTAAAAATGTATAGAATGCAAAATAATTTCCCATTAAGTCAGCTAGGTCTGACATTAAAACACTTAAGAAATAAAACAGAGGGGTGGGAGATAGAAAGAATTTCTTCAGGAAGCTGAAAAAAAACATGACAGCATCCTGGCTGACAGGTCACTGGGTTTACTAGACCATTGAAAAACAAAACATGTTTTTATATGACAGAACAATTAATTGAAGAGCATGTTCAAACTTGATTTAACTTTCCACATCTGTACTAGGTGTCCTTTCTTGGGAAACCAGCCTCAGCTGAGATTTTAATAAATTGTATTAAAATTAATCTAGCTCTGTCATATGAAGAACCAAAAAATACTGTAAAAGCATAATGATATACTTAGTCTTAGTTTGTGCACAGCCTGTAACTTAGCTGTAACAGAAGTACAATGCAGCTAAGATTGTAACCCAGCTGTATGTGACTACTTGCTTGTCCAGATCAGTTGTCCCCCTATAGACTGTATAACCAAGGCACACAATGGCATATAAGAGTTTCTACTAATTTCTTGCTAATTCCTGCTGATTTCTTGCCACCTGATACACAAACATGCTGTTCTACACATCCTACTTGCACAGGAAGGACATGCAGCTCTTTGAAGCCTCCTGCCAGATGTTATGGGTGGGAAGTTTTGCCACAAATAAGGGTACTTGAAGTCAAAGACACCCGGGTTTCTGGCAGGCGACATTTGCCTGATTTTGAACAATGAATTTGAGAAAGGCAGAAGGCACCTCATGCATTAAAGGAAATTACATGTTTTGGACCCCACTTTGCACATTAAACCTTAGAAATTAAAGGCTGTCTGCCAGTGTTAAGTATGCAGGCACATACTGGCTCTGATGCCATGGTGGTCACTTAATTTTTTCAGGTGTATAAGACCAAAAGATGTGCTTATCATAGCCAAGACTCTTCAGCATTCTTGGTAACCAGTGGAAACCAGTTGCTCTGTAAAGCACCATTTCAGTTTTACACAGCAAAAGGGCTAGCTGGGAACAAGAAGAAGAAGAAAAAGAAAAATCTTCAAAAGATAACCAGCTTTTTCATAATGCTTAGAAGCTCTGCTCACCAACTATAGACTTGTCAATTGTCTTAGAAACAACAGGGCAAGAGCTGAACCTGCAGAACATCCCCAGAGATGGTTGATAAAAGTCGGTTAGTTCAAAGGAAGACTTTCAGTTGCTGTTTTCATCTCAACCTTTCTTACTAGCACATATTAAACCCTAATGCCTAATGGATTACTTGGACAAAAACAAGGAGAAAAAGCCAGATAGTTATTTTATCTTTCAAGACCCCACATTCTCTGCAGTCCTCCAGACAGGAGTTTGACATTCCTCTACCCTCCACCTACAGGTACTTCAGCAATGGCAGGCAGAACTAACACCAGCAACCTTCCTTCAGAGATTTTAGATGAAAAATGCGCCATAAAGAAGTCTTAAAAAAAAAAAAGTATGCAACACGTAAAAAGGAGCACAAATCCACATGTTTTCAACCCTTTCTTTCACAAGTGGCCTCAGGAGGACAAAACTAGGAGGACAGCAGCAACATGTCTGGAAAAAAAAATTTTGGCAGATTGGTAATCTGTATCTGGTCAGTGCTGGGAGAAATCTGCACCCCAACAGAGAATATTGCCAGAAGCTGTCCCATGTCTCCCACAGGAAAAGGAGGTGATGCTGGAGACCCTCCATAGCGCCAGGTTTCACCACTGATTTAATGAGGCTTCACCACTTGCTCTTATGTGGCCTTGGGGTGAGGACTGTTTAGGTGCTTTTACGCAGAACCACTCTCAGTCCTGCTGCAGCATCACAAAGATACCATAGTTAGGGTTGCTGCCCATCCCAGGATGCCCTGTACTAAGCTTGCAAACCCTACATCTCTCATTCCATGCACACAGGGTTGCACACAATACATTTCTCATTCCATGAACAGCTGGAATTTACCATCCCAGATGAGGGAACTGAGGGTTTAGTCTGGAGAAGAGAAGGCTCAGGGAGGACCTTATCTCTCCCTACAACTACCCAAAAGGGGGATGTACCCAGGAGGTGGCTGGTCTCTTCTCCCAAGTAGCAAGTGATAGGACAAGAGATCCCATCTTGCTGCAGAAGGAAGTGTTCATCCATAGATGGGCTGAACACCACAGCTGACTGATGTGGTCCTGCCTGCCCTCCCTGTGCACAGGTAGGAATGATGTTACTTCTCCCATGTGCACATCACAATTTGCATGGCAATGGATGGCCAGATATGTCATGAATCACTTTCTAGCAAGGGTGGATCTACAACTGCAGGGGGTTCCAGTGCCACAATCACTGGGGTGATTCACTGGTATCTGGTCTCTTCTCCCACGTAACAAGTGATAGGACAAGAGATAATGGCCCCAAACTGCTCCAGGGGAGGTTTAGACTGGAGATTAGGAACAATTTCTTTCCCCAAGGGGTGATCAGGCATTGCACAGGTTGCCTGGGGCAGTGGTGGTGTCACTGCCTCTGGAAGCGTTCACAAACCATGTAGGCAAAGCCCTTAGTGGCATGGTTTAGTGGTGGACTTGGCAGTGCTGGAGTAAAGGTTGGACTTGATCTTAAAGGTCTTTTCCAACCTGGTTGATTCTATGATTCTATGATTCTTTGACTGCCATCGTCTCCTTCATGATGATGCCCACAGCCTCCCCTGTTGTCCAAAACCACTTGTCCCCCGGCAGAGGAGTCCAAAGAGGCTTCACAGAGGAGGGCAATGGTGACTGCAGCAGGAGACCCAATCTCACCACCTGCCTGGTCTATAGCCCAGGAAGAAGCAGAGCTATATGTTCTGGGAAAAGCTTCCTTCCCTGCTATCCCCCAATGATAGTACTATATTAGTGGGACAGTGCTGAGCTTCTGGTGTAACCTCAACCCTTCTTCAGCCAACACAGGCAGTCTAACTTCAAGATCAACACCATAACAAGCAGAAAGGTTCAAATGCAAATCTTGGTAATGCCAGGACAAACCTTCTCATGCAGCCAGCAATTTATGCTCCGTTCTCATTTTCAATCCTTTCTTCATGATGGATGACAACATATAAATCTGTTATCAAAAATACTTTGATATCAGGAATGTTGCAAAAACATTTGTTATGTTGTTTGCCATGTTTTTGTGGTCATGAGGCTGTAATCTCATGGGATGCCTACCAGACTCTGGACCCATGAAACACACATAAAATGAATAAGCAAGCTTTCAAAAAATTTAGCACTAGTCTTTATATTTGGGTGCTGCTAAGAAGCAAATGGATGCAAAAGATTAACAAACATTTTAAGTTAAAGCCTTCCAGATGAATCCATGGATCTGCCTCACTTTGCCCAACTCTTCCCTCCGGCTCTGGGTGGATGGAAAGAGTGGACAGACTCCTCTGGCTTATGGTCTTACAGCCCACATGTTGCCATGCCTCTTCACAACATCTCCACGTCTCTGCTCCTGCTGTGGGGATGAGCCAGTTGCAGCTACTGAAGTGACATAAATTACAGCCTATCATACAATCGATTAACGCATTAGCCTGAAAACTACAGCAGTTCAACTCTTGCTCTCTGCTGCTGCCAAACCAACCCTCCAGCAACACAGTGGAAACTACTGAAGTTATCTTAAAGGAAGGTGCCCCTGCCCGTGAATCAGAATCTTAAGAGTGTCAGGAAAAAAAAGAAAAAAAAGTATTTGTATTTTGAAGTATTGGGAAAAAAAAACAAACAAAAAAAAAAACAAAAAAAAAACCTAACAAAAACAAACCAAACACGCAAAGAATAGCACCTTTATTTGGTTTCTTGCCTGAACATGGGAAATTTGGAGATAGAAACACCACGGCACAGCTCTTCATGGAAGCTGCTCCAAGACAAATGACCACACGATAATGAATTGGATAAATTAAATATGAACCAAAAGAATGACCTTTCAATTAGCCAAATGAGAATGTGTGCAGTCGAGTACTACACACTGCCATGCTCTCCCATCTACTTCTAGCATATACGCGGCCTCAAAGCCTTCATTTACAAGCTGCTGTAAAGTGTTGGTGTCATGGTTTAAGCTGAGCCCAGGATAGCTGCTAATTCACTGAGGTTTCTGTGGAGTTCCACCTCCACCACTGCATGGGTGCTGCAGATGCCACAAATAGGTCAGCAGACTGAGTGCTGCATGGGACTCGTGAATCCTGGATCCTGGATACTGTAAAATCTCAGGTTGGTATTTAGCAGTGATTAAATAGCATCTATCTGCTATATTTTTTCAGCTGGCAAGCCAGCACAGTGAACTGACACCAACTCAACACTAGTCCTACTTTTCACTTGACAAGGATCAGCAGGAAGCCTGGCTTTGGTCTTTATGGTACGCTGTTCTGTTGGGTGATGGGATATACCCTAACAGCATAATCTGTCTGAAAATTCAAAATTCACTTTGAATAGCGTATGTTGAATTTGGAAAGTGAACTTAAATTCCTCTAACAACTTCTCCAAGTTTCAGCACTACTGTGAAAAAATAAAATGGGGTGTAAATGAGTACAAACAAAAGGTTTGTTCATTTGCAAAAAGTATGACTCATGGAATCATAGAATGGTTTGTGTTGGAAAGGACCTTAAGATCATCCAGTTCCAACCCCCTGCCATGGGCAGGGACACCTCAGCCTGGAACATGAGGCTCTGTCCAACCTGGCCTTGAGCACAGCTAGGAACAGAGCACTTATGGATCATAGCACTTTTTTTTTTTTTTATTATTTTTAGTTGCTGTGGTTTTCCTCTGCTCAGATACACATCATTATTGCCAGATCCTGCTCCCACTCCATCACTTTCTCTCAGAGCTGCTCACCCATGCTCACACACAAGACTATGGAAGGATGGCGAGCAACATGCTCTTCCAACACGAAACAAAAAGTCTTGCACTTCTTAAAAGCTTTCAAAAGAGATGTTAAGAATGTCAGAAGCAGGTAGAGCTCTCTGTGAGTCTTTGCTTTGCCCTGCCTTGCCCCATTTGACCTCACCACCAGCCCGGGTGTGCAGGATGTTCATGGCCATACCTATACCTTGTTTCCACCACAAAGGAGTATTTTCAGAGAAGCAGTTCTGGCACACTTCTCTGTGCTGCTCACGGAATTCAGCTCACACACACCCCAAAATGGCCCAGTCACACTTAGGTGTGTAAAGATCCTGGCAAAAACTAATGTTAACAAAAACATCATCTCAGCAAGCCCATCACCATTTTTATTGCTGAAAGGAATAAAAATACAAATAATTCTGCTTAAGCTTATATTTAACAATGATTTTTTTCCAGCATGCTGCTGTCCAGCTGTTTGCCAGGCTGCAGTACAGCTGCTCCTTATCTCCCATGCACATCGTAACACAAATTGAATGAGGATTTCTGAGGCATTAAAGAGCTGCTACGTACACGGCAATCCAAACCTTCATGAGCAGCTGGAATAAATTACACACAGTGTTTTAAAAATATGATATGCAAAATGATTTAAAGCAGCTTTAAAAAGGTAACCAAAACCTTAACATGGCAAGGAGGATCTCCAAATTCATATTTTACACTTCCAAATGAAACATAAATCACACATAGCATGAGGGGTCAGATGAACACAGTGGAAATGTCTGCAAAAGCCCGGTACACCACTGAAAGTGCAACCAGCCAAGAAGTCAGTGTTTATTCTTTATCCTTTATTCTTCATTCTTCATTCTTCATTTATTTTTTTTTCTTTTTTCTTTTTCTTTTTTGCTTTTTTTTCCTTCTGTTCTTCTTTTTTTTTTTTTTTTCCCCAGTAAGAGGCTGAAATTCCATCCTTAGCTCTGTGTCTCAAAGTATTGCAGCATGAAGCATGTGGTATGTGAGACTGGCCACCATTTGAAGACAACTGAAATCTCTAACCAAAACAAAAAGAGCTAATCTTAACTCTCCTTTTCCTGGCTTTCACTGTTCTAGAATAACCCACTGAAGTTGGTTTAGCCAGTTTTCTGTGTATGTTCTCTTTCTTTTTTAATTTTGATTTTAAAAATGCAATCTAAACCGACATTGCTGGTGGTTAAGCTACAATGTGCTCTGTTTAGCCCTGAAATATAGGTTTCTTTGATGTGTAACTTTTCTATCCCCCTAAAATATGTCAGTTAAACTTTATTGGTTTTCCTTGCTTTTCTAAATGCTACTAATTCCTCTAAATCTACTCTCAATTTGTTCATTCGTTCTCTGTGTACCAATGCACACAATAGACACCCCACTCCTTCCAACTATTATCCACACATTCACACAATTTTTTACATTCAAAGGAGATACGGCCTATACACACACCTTAGAAAAAGCATCTTGTAAATCAGTGGAGTATGTTATGGTACATGACATATATACACATGCACGTACATATGGTACATACAGACATTTGCCTTGGCATTTCAAGGTGATGGGAGCAAATGGCAGAGGAGAAATGCAGAGGCTTTTATTGAAGTTATGGGCAGTGGGGGCAACCATGCACCCTTTCCCCACACCCCTACAGCCCTCCTGTGACAACAACTGCCAAGAGCCACTGTGCTGTGGGTCTAGAGATATTTGAACCAGCATCCTTGTCACTGCTGGAAACACACCTTTGCTCCTGGGCTGGGGAGTCTTAGCACAATTTAACTGCAGAGCTGCCAGTATCTGGGAACAAGGGATGGCAACAGAAACTGTGGCAGATTTGCAGCTGTCAATACAGGATTAATAAAGAGTAATATGCAATATCAGTATAGTATTATCATTTGGGAGACAGTCAGGGTCCTCAGGAATCTATTCCTGTATTATTACATTGCTGGGTAATTTAAAAAGCAACTATTTTTTCTAGTATTAAAAGCAGATTTGCTTATTTCTAATTTCTATCAGTGTTGAATTGCCAGTTAGATGATAAGGCTTCACCTTCATGCATAATCAAAGCCACCTCAGACACCCTGATCTCCTGTCATCTAGCACAGAAAGAGATGTGTGGATGAAGTAAACTTATACCGCTGGACTGGATCCCACAGTGCCAACCTGCATGAGAAAGCAGGTCTGGGATTGGTGGAGCTGGCAGAGTAAAGAGTTAAAGAACTTATTTTCTAACCAGAGCTTACTTCATGAGTGATGTAGCAGCACATTTGCTAAATAATCTACCATCTTTCCTACAAAAAATAATTTTAAAAATTAACTTATTATAGCTTGTATTTAGAGTGCAAGTGTGGGCTATGCTCCAGTACCTACTGGGACAGCGCTAGTTCAATAACCCCTCAGCACAGAGCTGCTAATACAATAGCCCACAGCTATCTCCAATGGCAAGACATAAAAACTCTCCCATACCTCAAACCAAGCTGCAATAATGTGACATGTTATTGGACCGGCTGCTGGGAAAACGGCCTTTGTCTGCCAGCTCTGACACAGATATTTGGGCAACTTCCCTTGTGAAGCTCTTTGCCTCCAGCACCCGAGCCCATCACTGGCCGCAATGCAGATGGAAGCACTGCTATATTTTCTTCTGGCAGTCCAGTGGATTGAAACAACAGTGGCAAATGGTGTGGATTTCTCCCATGCGTACGATGTAAGCTCTGAAGTCTAATCATGACTGTTTAGTTGGCAATAACATTAACTGTTTCACAGCTCAACTTTGTTCCAGAGCCATTATGCAATTGTGTGGGGCTGGACACATACGACTAAACAGTGATGGTCCTTTCATTTGAAAAGATACAAATACGTGTACATGAATTTTAGTACAGGTTACAGGGAAAACAAAGAAGAAAGCTTATAAATGGAGGCATTTGCTACTCATCTCTGCACAGAGATAGGAGAATTCAGGATTCATGACATATGGATGTTGTGGGATGCGGTGCGGTGGGTTTGTGTGCATGTGGGTTAGTGGGGCAGAGGAGGCTTCTCTTCTGCTCATAGCAAACCAGCAGAGGAGCTGTGCTCCAAATCACACAAGGAGACCTGATATTCCCTGCAATGACTGTGTATTTAGATGTGTCTCATTTGTCAGCCTGTTTCACTGTTCCAGTCCGCCTTTGCCACTTGATGCGTTATTTGAATTTATTTAAAACATCAAGAAACTAATGCCTCAACTTTCAACCTACTATCTGCAACGTCCTTAACCGCTCTGTAATTTGCTGTCAGAGTAACCTGTAATCTAGAGGCCAAAATGAGAAGAAAGGTTTGGTCTAACACTCTGATGTTTTCACATTCAAAGGCTCAGATTGCAAATAGTCATGCAGGAATTTCACTATAATATAGCTACTGCAAGCCCTGTTGAGGATGTGTGGAAGCTATTGCAGATTTCCAAGGAACAGCTATTTTGATTTCACTCAGCCATGGTTATGCATCAGATCCCAAAAGGAGGCCTTTATAGCTAAAAGGTTCCTACTTGTACTCATATTATTTCCTGTATTTACAAATGATGTCCATCTTTTTAATTAAACCTATATTTATTGTTATCATGAGATCACAGTGCGCTGAATGCTCTCTACTGCTAATGGAAGGAACATTTCACAACTCCAGAAAGGATTTAGTTGTTAAAAATACTAATAAATAGGTGGCAGTTTTAAGAATCTAAGCATCAGATGATTGAATTTTCTAGAGAAAAGACCACTGTCCTTATTAAAAATATTACCAAGTTTTCCTGAATCACTCTCATGCTTCATCACTTCAGCCCTCTCCTGAAAGAATCCCTCTGTGATTAATCCTACAGAGCCTAAGCCAAAAGAAAGACACTTCCTGCAGCTGCAAAACTCATGCCACACCAATAGGAACCATCTGTAGCTATTGTAAGCAATTAAATGGAGGTGAGCTACCAAGAATCTGACTTTGTTGTCACCATAACTGCATTAAGGTTGGTATTCCATAGAAGAGGTGTTTCCAGGGGTTTGCCTAGAAAGCTGGATGTTGATAGAGCCACAAAAACGATCAAAGGGATGGAGCACCTCTCTTATAAGGAATGGCTGAGAAAGTCGAGGTGATTCAGCCTGGAGAAGATTCTCTGGACACCTTATTGTGGCCTTTAAGTTCTTAAATGAGGCCTATAAGAAAGTCAGGGAAAGACTTTTTAGCAGGGCTTGTTGCAACAGGACAAGTTTTGAACGTGAAGAGGGGAGATTCAGACTGGACATGAGGAAGAAATCTTTTACAATGAGGGCAGGGAAACACTGGCACAGGTTACCCAGAGAGGTGGTGGATGCACCATCCCTTGGAGACATTCAGGGCCAGGCTGGATGTGATTCTGGGCAATCTGATCAGGGACATCTTCAAAATTGAAGAAGTCCCTGGTCATTGCAGGGCATTGGACTAGGTGAGCTTTGAAGGTCCCTTCCAACATTTTCAAATCAATTGTATGATTCTACGATTCTACGACCCAGAAAGGCTCTTGCAGGTTGGTGCACTGGCAGGCTACTGAGTTTTATGGAGCTCATGAGTAGTTCAGTTGGGGTCATGCCATGAGATCAGCAGCAGCAGCAACTGTTGGGTAAAGAGCCATGGGAAGAAGTTCCTTTCAACATCAGCAGCTTTCCTGGGAGAGACATGCATACAGTGAGCACAGCCCCATTCCAGCACAGCGTAGGAACCAATTTTGCCTCCTTCTTGTGAGCTGCTCCCAGAATGTCTCTTACGCATCTTGCGGTCTCCACCCTATGCGAAGACCCTACAAAAACCTTAAGGACAGCATTCCCAAGCAATGGTCACTCTTTGGTTACAGTCAACCATCTGCCAGAATGCCTCATACAACCTCTGAAACTAGTTGCACAAGTGACCAGCTGAAAAGAAAAACAGTGCCTACCAGCTCTGTGCCAAATGCATATTTCATGTTGTGTTGTAGCTATTGCTCTTACCTACTTCTTTCTGTGGATGAGATTTATCCTGTACCTCAATTCAAGACATCGAAAGGCTGGTAAAAGGCCTGGATGCATTTTTCTGCTCCAGCTGTAAATTCAGCAGAAACACACATCTTGGCAGGGCTCTGGGCAGGGTCATTGCATCCTACCACTACAAAAAACAGTTCTCAGACACTGGCAAGAAGACACAGCACTCAGCAATGAGTGATTTTTCTCCACCAAAGTGTTTCAGAACAGTCCAGGTAAGGACAAAGCCTGGTAGATGTGCATCCTGGCAGGCATCCCCCCACGGCAGCCTTTCTAGGAGCAGAAAGAGAACTTTATTCAGGAAGGAAACTTTATTATAGGGAGATCGTGTAGTGCAAGGAGTAATATTATGCTACTTAAAGAGAAAAAAAAATGCACTGAAAATCCCCAAACTCTAAAGAAAGAGTAGTTTCTTGCATTTGAACCTCTGCCTCCTCTGAAGAATGAGCTGGAAGGACATTTGCCACATATCAGCTCACAGGGGCAAGATGGTTGAGAAATCCATAAACACACTGGTAAGTCTGTCTGTTCCACACAGAAAAGCTTCAAATGGAGAAATCAGGCCGTACGCACCTACAGGAGGCACCAAGAGTGGTGCGAGATCCCCTTGGGAATTGGGGCTCCCTGCAAGGATTCTGTCAGGAATACCAGGCAGCATTCATGTCCCCTGCATGCCAGGTGTCCTTGAAAGGTGAGAACATTAATTTTGTCAGTGAAGACTTTTGTCCAGAGAAAGAGCTACAGGCCCTTCTGTTTTAACACCAAGGAGCTAATTAGATCTGCTCCTAACTTAATGAAATCCTGAGCAAAGTCATTATGGGTTTTGATGACAGTAAGTGACTTAGAAAGATGCTAACAACATGCCACAGGGACCTACTACAAGATTTAGTCCACGAGTGTCCTGGAAATAGAAATCATATATATGATGGCTCTGAAACAGGAGCGTGCAAGCTTGACTTTTCTAATAAAGGCCCTTCCAAGGAAGTGGTCCAAGACAGTTCTGGGATAGTCGGACAGAGAGTTTGCCTCAGGATACTGAAGAAGGGCTAGCAGGTAGGATGAGTCAGTGGCAACTGCGTATTAATCGTTCTACTCTGTTAATTTTGGCAACTCCCCAAAACCTGCTTTTTAGTTCCTACAGTACTGCACTGGCAGCATCCAGAAACGTAAGCTGCAGAATGGCCCAAAAGGGATGTTTCACGTCTTATCAGAATAAGCTTGTGTGTTTTACCTTATTGGAATTATTTGCAAAATAAAACCTCAGGCCACTTGTGAATGTATGGGTTCCTTCCTTTGAAACAGCCCTCCCCTGCCCAAGCACACACACCACTACTCAGAAACTCACCCAACACGCACCACCTGGGAATAGTATTATTGGCAGAAAGTCCCTTTCTGAAAGTTGTCCATTTCTTTATGACCATCTCATATTATCTGGAGAACTAATTACTAACTAATCCCACTGTGGGCTTCACAGTTGGTGGCTCTCTATCACTGAAACCGCTCCCAGGAAATACAAGTCATATGTGAAAAGGTTTTCAGGATTAAGGATAAAATAATTATTGTATGGCACAAGAACACAATTAGCCTTACTCTCCAGTTTAGCTTTGTAGCAAGGCAGATATATTATAGTCATTGTACTTTTACCTGCAAAGGTACATAAATCAGAATTATGTGCCAAGAAATTATTTCCTTGCAAGTCACTGCAAGAAGCTGGAACAAAGCCCCATCCCTTTTGTTATTATATACTTATACAACTCTAGCATCTGCCAGCTCCTAATCATAAACCAGTTTTCCTTGAAAGTAGGTATCACTGAAAATCTCATCCCATATTTAGTGTTTTGATTTTGTTTGCTTTTGTCATGAAACTAAATTGC
Source organism: Amazona ochrocephala (assembly GCA_039720435.1). Lineage (NCBI taxonomy): Eukaryota > Metazoa > Chordata > Aves > Psittaciformes > Psittacidae > Amazona > Amazona ochrocephala. The sequence goes on along the minus strand of CM077909.1, from coordinate 73,561,303 downwards.
CTTTGCTCCTGGTGCTGTCTGAGCCAGAAAGAATTTTTTCAGTGGGTCAGGGGTGGAAGGAGAAAGAATGGGAGCTGTATTTATTTCCTTTGCCATGCACGATGGCCTCTAGGGTGAAATCTGTGTCCCTGTGCAGTCAGCAGCAGCTTTCCCAACACCTTAAGTGGGATCAGAATTTCAGCCCGAAAGCAAATGATAGTGGCTGGTATATGGCACCTTTTTCCTTCTTTTCCTGTTTTTGAGTAAGAACATGTATTTAATTATTTTTGTTTATACAGTACATTGTAATCAACTGCCTAATGCAGTGGACCACATGGAGTACCTGCTTTTTCCACCAAAATTTATGTCTTCCTTTTGAATGTATGACAGAAATTTGAAGACTGGAAACTAATGTGGAAGGCAAATATTCCAAGCCATACTTAACTTATCTGGATGAATGAATAAGCTTTACAGAGCATATGTAAACCAAAAACTAACTGAACATAAATACACTGATTTCAGCAGTATAGTCTATGTCTAAAATTTCAACTTCCCTTCAACAAAGTACATTCAAGCTTACAATTAAAAGACAACAACAACAACAAAAAAAAAAAAGAAAAGAAAAAAGAAAAAATCTAATCTAAAATACAAGCAAGAAAAAACAACCAACCAACCAAAAAAAAAAAAACACAAACAAACAAACAAACAAAACCACATTTTAAACAGTGCAATGTAAAACAGTAAGGGGTCGCTACCTAACAATTACCTGATAGTATAAACAACAGCAAAGTTGGGATGCACAATTCTAATTGTCAAAATTACAGTAACTGTAGTATTTTGACACAGCTGAAGACATCTGAATGGTGACTACAACTATTTCTAGCAAATAGGGTAAACAAATCTTGTTACTACTGCAGTTAGGGCTATTTTGTAAAGAAATCCAGTGCTACATGTCCCTATTTGAAGAGCTGCAACATCTGGGACAATTTTAGTTTTAAGAATGGTGCTGAGAAAGAGAAGAAAAAAACAAATGTCTTGCTGCTTACTAAGTTACAAGTAAATAACAGGTTGCAAATCTCAAAGAAATTATAGTCAGGAAAACATGTCTCTAATTGGTTTAATGATTCTCCAGCATAAGAGACGCATATAAGACATCTACTATATTGCAAAGAGGCTGTATTTCTATTTATAGAGTAAAATTACAGTAAGAACTAAAACTACAATAAGGACTCAACCATATGTTTTAACAAGGAGCAAGTTCAGCAGCTGAACTCTTCCATAAGAAAGCTCATAAAGGCTGGTATGTTTCCAACTATGCAAAAGTAGTGCTGAGTAAAAGAACCCTTCATAATTGTCTACATTTTATTCAAGCAATGAAACAAAAGATACTTGATACACAGTATGATAAAAAGTGATACGAAAAGAAACTTTAAGAAATCTGTAAGCTTTTACTGATTCTGTAACCTCAAAATAAAGAGAAAAGCATGGAAATCAGGTGTCATTCTCATAAAGAAAATAAGTAGAACTTAAAGTTCACCATCACAGCCCTATTTTCCCCATTTTGGGAAAATTATGTAATTATAGTTTCTTTTCCTCTCTAAAAAAAAAAGGCCAAAAAGCAAGGAGAGAAAGCAAAAGTCATGTTTATTTTCTTCCAATAACATTTGCTTTGTACTTGGCTATTTACAGAAAGCATCACAAAAAGCTCATTCATGAGAGGAACCAAGAATATTACAGATTATTACTAATTTTTAAAGCGAATGGAAACCAAAGTTGAGGTCTGTCCTCTCTGACAGCTTTTCATGACAAAACAAGACTGCTTCTGATTTAATTTTATGACTATTTTTAAGTCTGGAAATCTTAGACAGGATCCAGAGACACTGGACTGACGATTGTAGCTCTTTGCAAGACAGGGGATGTGAAGAGGCTGTACACTGAGCGATTCAACATTTCACTGGGACAACACAAAGTGGGTAAGCCCATGCCTCTGCAACACATGTAGTTGTGCTGCTGAGTTCGAGGACAAGCTGACCCCATGAACCTGGCCTGGGCCAGGCAGAAGTATAGCCAAGAAAACACAAACACAGTATTTGCAGCATTCTCACTGCTCAGCCTGAACAGTGCTATTCCAGTGCTACCACTTCCACCTAATATTAAGCAACAATTTAGTTAAAAGCCTCTAGGTAATTTCAGAGCACAAGCCAGTTTGTGTTAAGTAATTTGTATTGTTGATTTCTACCCATGCAAATGTCAGGGTGCTGGCACCACCATATGGACACACGGCCAGCAGACACTGCACAATGCTGGCGTTGGCTCTGCACTGGCTGCTGGACACCTGAGACCCCTGTCTGACAGAAATAAAACAAGTTTTCCTGCTTTGTTTCTAAATTTGATTTTACTCAAATCATCACAGTGATTTTATGTTTACTTTTTTGCACATCTCACCAGAGAGACAAAGCAGTATTGGTCCAGGTGAGGCTCCCTAGGACTGGATGCAGTATTACCTGGAGGATGAAATCACGTGAATGAGGTGCAAACCTCTAGGACCGGCATATGCTAGTTTAAATTACATTTATTTCAATGGCAATTAATATACTAAATTAGATGTATTTTCATTGCAAATGCACAAGGTTACTAAACCACAGAGTGTGGCATACCAGCTCTTCTTCCTATGGCAGCTGTGCAGAAAGAGTCACCTCCCAGATGGCCATCAGCTCCCAAGTGATGCTCTAGACCTCCTAGAACAGCACGATGCACAGAAGGCAAGGAGGGATGCAGAAGACTGACCTCCTTCTCTTTGAGAAACAGGGAAAAATTACCCCAGTCCAGGAAGGCATATTTTACAAATTAATTCTAGGCAAAAATCATGCTTTCCAGAGAGGAAAAAAGGGACAAAAGACAGTGCTTTGCAATCCATGGTTAATAAGCCAGGTAGAATCAGGCGTGGTAAACCTGCCTGGTAACAGCTTCGTTTTCAGATGCTAGCCTGTTGATGCTGGTGTTACAGCTATGCACAGCCTCTCATGCTACAGGCAGGTCCCTCTGCTCCTTCAGGAGCAGGAGCTGAAGCAGGGGGTCCCACATGGGCTCCACATGGGAACAAGACACTCAGATAACAGCGTGAAGAGCAGGGGGCTCCTGTGATGGCATCCAAACACCTGCTGTGGCTTTGGACCATTTCTCTGACCATGAAGAAAAAAACATGGGTGTATCATTTTACCCACCAAAAATCACCTTAACCGACAGGGGAACAAATTTCATGCCTTGATAATGGATCGAGAAAATTATTCAGCTTTGCAAAGAAACAGCATGTTAACATTACAAACAGAGGACTACTTAAACTAAATTCTCATGGCAGAGAGCAAGTACTTGATAGTGCTTCTGCTTTAGACATATGTGACTTTAGTTTACCTTCCATCCTGTGAACACTTGTGTGCATACTGAACTATAAGTAGATACTGTCTTTTGGAGTATCATAGACTAAAATACATAAACTTACATAAAACAGAGCAACAACAACAAAACTTACAAAACTTTCTGTGAACTATTCTGTCATTCTATTCACGTCTTTCAAACGTTAGTAAAATCAAATCATAAATCAAATTGTAGTCAAATCACAGTTTCTTCCTGTCTCAGGACAGTGTTACCCCTTCTATCTAACAAGCAATAATTAAGTTAAAAAATACTAGATGACTTCAGGGAAGCATAAAGACTCATCCTCGTGCATCTGAAGCTACTCTTTAACAAAAGTATGGCATTTGCTTCAGAAATGCCAGATTGTCATGAAATGATTATGTTTGTGTATAATTGATTACAGAAGTGGATAATGTCCTTTGGCCAGATGAATTACTGATTGGTTCTCCTGCTTCTTTGTCCCGGTCTTGGTTACCTTAGCAACTTTATGTTACCCAGGGGAATTTAAAAAGCACCTCATCAATCCAACTTGTGCTAAAACCAAGGCAGCGGTGTGCTGTGCTGTACACAGTGGGCGCTCCCCAGCAGCGACCACACCTGCAAGGCATGTCGCGAGTACACAGGCAGTCTATGTTTAACTTAGTCTTTGCCTTACAATATCGTTATTTTTCTTTAAGCAGGATAAAGAAAAACTTGTATTTCACTGCAGGAAAGTCAGTAATACCAGCAGCACACATTGTGCAGGAATATTTGTTTAGCAATTCTGCTGAATTTCAGGTGAAAAAGTAACGGTGACTATTAGATTTAAAATATCACAAAACATTCCTTCTTCTCTTGCACGTTTTCAACAGCCTTTTCAAAACAGAAATCTTGCCTATGTTTTGATATATATGCCACAGGAATAAATACCATAGATATATACATATACACAAACATGCATAGGCACAAGCTTTAGGACTGATGGAAAACAGCCATTAGCTTAAAACCACATATAGATTAAATAAAATAATTCTTCTTTCTAAATGCTTCCTGATCTTTCCTGTGCCTCATATGGACAAGTGCCTAATATGGGCCTAAATAAGCTGTTTGGGCAACTTGAAAATGATATGACTCTCAGACTCACACAGCCAGTGAATAGTAGCAAAAATAATCTACAAACCAGAAATTATGCAAGCACATCCCTGGCAGTATGCAGATGTAGAAGGCAGCTCTACCAAGGACTAGAACTGCAGAAGAATTGTGCATCTGACCCTATATGATACCCGTTGTGGGGTTCACAAGAACGGATGGAAGGTTTTACTTTTTGCCACAATGATGAACAATCCCATGTCAAACAGGGATCAGGGATTACAGTGATAGCTATAAAAAGAGCGACAAGACATAACTCTGTATCATTTGTATAGTGGACAGTATTTCACTAACACTGTTTCATGAATGCAGTGAAGAAGCATGTAAGTGGTTAAAGAGATTAAAATGTCAATATTGCACTAAATTTTAAAGCAACATTTTGACATCCTTGGAACTAATTTACTATTGAAGACTACCAAAAACTAAATACAACCATTTCTTAGGTACACTTAAAGTCTGCGGAAGTATATTTTTAAGCCGTATAATGAGGAAATGGACATTTTTCTTGGCAGACCACAAAATATGCCCACATCATTCACCACAGCTCTTTTAGAAGCATGAATTATCACTGCAGTCTCCCTTGTTCCATGAACTACAAAGAGCTTGGAGTGCATTAGAGGAACAAACAATGCATATGGCTGTTTTGCAGCAGTAAGTGGTCATTTCTCCACAAATGCTGGCTACTTCATATTTTTTTAAGTTAAAAGAAAGCACTTTTCTCTAACAAATGCTAGAGGAAGTGCCAGCCATTAAGACCTTGAGGGGTCCTGCCTATTCAAGCTGTCCTCATTTCAGTGGGTTCAATGCAGCACCACAATAAGAGTAAGCAGGACTGGAGTCATCTGAACTTGATTGCAGTACCAAGCATAAAAAATAGAAAAACCCCAAATTCCACAGGCTGGGTCATGGTGGCCACCTCTGAGATGTGATCCTACTCAACAGGAGCAGGTGGATGTCCTGCCATTGATATTATCAAATGGAAGATCACACCAAAACCTCTTAGCTGTGAAAGCCCTTTGCAGGTAGTTGCCCTCATCAGGCACTTACCAGCCCACCCTGCATTACCAGTGCTTCATCCTCATAGAATCATAGAATAGTTAGGGTTGGAAAGGACATCAAGATCATCGAGTTCCAACCCCCCTCCCATGGGCAGGGACACCTCCCACTAAACCATGCCATCCAAGGCTATGTCCAACCCCACATTGAACGCTGCCAGGGATGAAGCATTCACAACTTCCCTGGGCAACCCATTCCAGTGCCTCACCACCCTTACAGTAAAGAATTTCTTCCTCAGATCCAATCTAAACTTTCCCTGTTTAAGTTTGAACCCATTACCCCTTGTCCTATCACCACAGTCCCTAATGAAAAGTCCCTCCCCAGCATCCCTATAGGCCCCCTTCAGGTATTGGAAGGCTGCTATGAGGTCTCCACGCAGCCTTCTCTTCTCCAGGCTGAACAGCTCCAATTTTCTCAGCCTACCTTCATATGAGAGGTGCTCCAGTCCCCTGATCATCCTCGTGGCCCTCCTCTGCACTTGTTCTAACAGTTCCATGTCCTTTTCATGTTGAGGACACCAGAACTGCACACAATACTCCAAGTGAGGTCTCACGAGAGCAGAGTAGAGGGGCAGGCTCACCTCCCTCGACCTGCTGGTCACGCTCCTTCTGAAGCAGCCCAGGATACCTTTAGCATTCTGGGCTGCAAGCGCACACAGCCAGCTCATGTTCATTTTCCCATCGACCAACACCCCCAAGTCCTTCTCCTCAGGGCTGCCCTCAATCTCTTCTCTGCCCAACCTGTAGCTGTGCCTGGGATTGCTCCGACCCAGATGTAGGACCTTGCACTTGGCATGGTTAAACTTCATCAGGTTGGCATCAGCCCACCTCACAAGCATGTCTAGGTCCCTCTGGAGAGCATTCCTTCCCTCCAACGTATCAACCGAACCACACAGTTTGGTGTCATCGGCAAACTTGCTGAGGGCGCACTCAATCCCACTGTCCATGTCACCCACAAAGATGTTGAACAAGACCGGTCCCAACACCGATCCCTGGGGGGCACCACTCATTACTGGTCTCCAGCTGGACATTGAGCCATTGAGCACTACTCTTTGCGTGCGGCCATCCAGCCAGTTCTTTATCCACCGAGTGGTCCACCTATCAAATTGATGTCTCTCCAACTTAGAGAGAAGGATGTCATGCGAGACAGTGTCAAAGGCTTTACACAAGTCCAGGTAGATGACATCAACTGCTCTGCCCCTGTCCATCAGTTCCGTAGCCCCTTCATAGAAGGTCACCAGATTGGTCAAGCAGGATTTCCCCTTAGTGAAGCCATGCTGGCTGTCACCAAGCACCTTGCTGCTTTTCATGTGCCTCAGCATGCCTTCCAGGAGAATCCGCTCCAAGATTTTGCCAGGCGCAGAGGTGAGACTGACTGGTCTGTAATTCCCCGGCTCATCCATTTTCCCCTTCTTAAAAATGGGGGTTATATTTCCCTTTTTCCAGTCATTGGGAACTTCAGCTGACTGCCATGATTTTTCAAACATGATGGACAGTGGCTTAGCAACTTCATTTGCCAGCTCCTTCAGGACCCGTGGATGGATTTCACCCGGTCCCATGGACTTGTATACATTCAGGTTCCTAAGATGGTCTCGAACAAGATCCTCTCCTACAGTTGGCCCAGGGTCTTCATTCTCACTGTCCCTGCATCTGCCTTCCAGGACTTGGGTGGTGTGGTCAGAGTATTTGCCGGTGAAGACTGAGGCAAAGAAGTCATTAAGAACCTCAGCCTTCTCCAAACCCAGGGTAGCCAGTTCTCCCGATAGCTTCTGGAGAGGGCCCACGGTGTCCCTAACCTGTCTTTTATTTGCAATATACCTATAAAATCCCTTCCTGTTATCCTTAACATCCCTAGCCACGTTTAATTCTAACTGGGCGTTAGCTTTCCTAACCTGGTCCCTAGCTTCCCGGACAACATCTCTGTATTCTTCCCAGGTTGCCTGACCTTGCTTCCACCTTTTATAAGACTTTTTTCCTTCGAATTTTGCTCAGCAGCTCCTTATCCATCCAAGGAGGTCTCCTGGCCCTCCTCCTAAACTTCCTTCTAGTTGGGATGCATCGCTCCTGAGCTTGCAGCAGGTGATCCTTGAATATCAACCAACAGCCTTCGGCCCCCCTGCCCTCTAGGGCTGTATCCCATGGAACCTTACTGAGCAGGTTCCTGAAGAAGCCAACGTCTGCTCTCTTGAAGTCCAGGGCAGTGAGCTTGCTGCATGCTCTTCTCACTGTCCTGAGGATCTCAAACTCAACCATCTCATGATCGCTGCAATCAAGGCTGCCCTGGAGCGTCACATTCCCAACCAGCCCTTCCCTGTTGGTGAGGACGAGGTCAAGCATGGCACCTCTCCTTGTCGGCTCCTCAATTACTTGCAGAAGGAAGTTGTCTTCCACACAATCGAGGAACCTTCTGGATTGCTTGTGCTGGGCCATACCATCCCTCCAACAGACATCAGGGTGCTTGAAGTCTCCCATGAGAACAAGGGCCTGCGAGCGTGAGGCTGCTCCTATCTGCCTATGGAGCACTTTGTCCAGCAAGTCCCCTTGGTCAGGCGGTCTGTAACAGATCCCCACAATAATGTCACCCATCGCTGTTCTCCCTTCAATCCTGACCCACAAAATCTGTCAACTGATCACTTGTCCCCAGACAGAGTTCCATACTCTCTAGCCTATACCTAACATAAATACCAACTCCCCCTCCCTGTCTGCCAGGCCTGTCTTTCCTAAAGAGCCGGTAACCTTCCATTCCAACACACCAGTCATAGGAGCCATCCCACCATGTTTCTGTGATGCCTACGATATCATACCCCCGTAGAAGTGCACGCACCTCTAATTGCTCTTGTTTGTTCCCCAGGCTACGGGCATTTGTGTACAGGCATTTGAGGCGAGATCCAATTGAAGCCGGCTCATTGGCTGGAGCAGCTGGAATATCCCTACATTGCTCCGAACGTTTACTATAGGTGCTACCAACCGACTGGGTGTGTTGGGATGGAATGATGCCCCCCTCCCCCAACACATCTAGTTTAAAGCATCCTTGACCAGTCTGGCAAGCCTCCTACCAAAACCGCTCTTCCCCTTCTTTGTCAGACCAGCTCCACCAACCCCCAGTAGATCTGGCCTGCTAAACTGAGTACCATGTTTAAGGTACCCAAACCCCTGACTATAGCACCACCCTTCTAACCATTTATTAACCTGGCCAATCCTCCTAGCCTTTTCAAGGTCCTGCCCTGTATCCTGGAGAATTGACGAAAAGATGATCTGAGCTCCAGAGCCCCTAACCACCTCTCCCAGAGCTCTGTAGTCCTTCTTTATGGTCTCCGGGCTACTGCTATCTATATCAGTAGCACCCACATGTATTGCCAGGAGTGGGTAATAGTCAGTGGGACCGACTAGAGCAGGCAGCTTCTCGGCCACATCCCTGATCCGAGCCCCTGGTAGGCAACACACCTCCCTTGAGCCTGGGTCAGGCCGACAGATGGGTGCCTCTGTGCCTTTCAGATTAGAGTCCCCGACTACTATGGCCCGCCGCTTTTTCCTGGCAGCACCAGTAGTGATCTTCTTTACCAGTGCATCAGCTGGTTGCGCCTGGTGAGAGCGCTGCTGCTCATCAGCCCCCTGCAGGACAGCAAAGCGGCATGTGGTAATAGCACCTCAGGGGTGCTGAACTGCTGTGTGCTCACCAGCGCAGTGTTCCAGAGAAACCCTTGCTAGAAATGAAGGGTATCCAAAGCATCGCTATCTCCTTCCTCCATTCCTGAACACAGACCAAAGCAATGCTGATTTTCAGCTCTGGCATCATAGGAATGATAGCCCCATTCCTATCACCTGCCAGCTAAACCATGTGCAACAGTAGCGTATGAACCAACACACCATATGCCTTAAAAAATAGTTGCTAAAGCTTGCTCTTTAATTTTGTGCGTGTGTGCATATAAATGCCCTACAGGGTTGAAAAACTGCAAAGCAATTTTTCTCATTTCAGTATGGAATGAAATACAGGAGAAGCAGAGGAAGGAATGAAAATAGGCTGCTTTTATCTGTCATTTCCCTTTGGCTGTGGTATTTACTACAAGCTTAATTGCGCACCTCTGAATCACATCTGGGTTTTTACATATGCACCTCCTGCCTCCTTTCGCACACACTCTGCTCTGTCACACCTCAATAGCCAAGGGAGGAATGATGCTGTTGCCCAGCTACCAAGCTGCTTCTTTTATAGCTCCTTTTTTCAAGAAGCTCATCTAGGGCAAAGTAGATTATGGAAGAGAAAATAGTATACAAAACTAGCAGTATAGTCAGCTCCTTTCTTTCATACGCTCTCCTCTTCCACTTTAAACAACTAAAATCTCCCAAACCTTACATAGAGATAGTAGCCTCTGCTTTTACAAAGCAACTATCAGGAGGGAGCAATAGTTTAAGCTTTTTAAAATGAAATTAGACTCCTCAATTTGACACTTGCAGAACACTGTTTGAAAAACTTCTATAAGAAGATCTAGAAACTGCACAAACGTTAAAGCTCATTTGGAATTTGCATTTTAAACAACTGAAGAAGAAAAAACAAACAGAAAACAAAAAGCTGGCTTCCATACCTATCTGTGCTCATGAAGAAATGATTTCACTTATCACTTGCCACTAAAGCAGTTAACTAAGTTCTTAACTTAGTTTTGCAAGATAAGTTTAAACAATTTACTGTGAAAGAGACCTATGTCAATTAGCCTAAACCACTACTTACAAAGCTGCACCAATTTAAGTCACTCAGCATGCAATCACACCTTTAATTAAAGCATGCAGCAGGATGCATGCCAGGTTTTCTTCTGGGGCTGTTTGCAGGGAGAGGGCCTATGAACGTGCTTTGAAAAACCACAGAGCTGTGGTACTGCCATCAACCTGGCAAGCTGTCTACTATTTTTTTTTTGTGTCTCATATTGCACCCTTGTTCACTGTGATCCTGATAATAACAGGAGCTGGACCAGATCCTAAGTTAAGTGAATGACCAGAAATGTTTCATTTCCCACGAAATGTTATTTACATTCTGCATGTTCTCACAAAGGAAAACTAGCAGCAGAAAGACAATCTGCAAGCCAGTGAACTGAGCACAAATTAGGCTGTGCTATTGCTATTGCTGAAGGTGTTTATTTTTCCACTATAAACCTTTGGCTTGTTTTACTAGAGCTCCTGGCTATGTGACTCTCTGATGAGGTTGTCTCTGCTTTTCCTAGGACTGTTGGTAGGGGAGAGGCTTTGCCACCTTCTTCCCGTGGTGATCTGTCTGCAAACTCACTGGAGGGGAAAGAGGTGGCAAAGTCCCAAAATCAAGAGCACACTGCTCTATTCTCAGTTTGTTATGCATCTGATATATGAAAATACACAAAAAATTATGATACACATCACACACTCCCAAAACAAGCAAATGAAAGCAAAGACCAAAAAACTCTCTAAAGGGCTGAGCAATGGTAGAGTGTTAAGCGAACAGAGAACATGGAAGAGAAATGCACAGGGTTACTAAAAGCATCAACTGTCTTCAAAGAACTCGCACAAACATTTTTTCTTCTACTTTCTTGTCTTTATTTTTCTACATATTTTGCATTACCACTTGCTGCATATATTATGACCTGGTGAAAACTCCAAGACCTACACATTAAGGTATCTTGAAGAAGTCACTAATGTCTGCTCTCCATACCCTAATGGTCCCTGAGTTGTCACTTACATACGAAAGTAGTCATGTTAAGAAAGATTCACATTCCAGAGAGCCAGTCTTGCAAAGAAACAGGCAATCTTGATAGCAACAGAACGCTGCATAGGCACACCTATAGGTATAACATTTATAGGTCTTACTTAAGCCATCTCTAAATAAAAAGTGACACAGTATGGATAGAATTGTGCATATATATGGTCAAGAGGCTGTTACCACGAGCTTTCTTTTTCTTTTTTAATTATTTTTGCTGAGCTTGTCCAAAAAAAGTGAAGCTAAACAGGTATATATCAAGAAGTTACCTGAAGAAAGGGAGTCATATGAGGGTGCACATGTATATGTATCTATGTGTACATACATATATATATGCATAAATAAGGATGTGTCCATATATATCAGAAAGATAATTTGGTCTAAGGCAGTATAAAAGAAAGAGCAACTATTATTGGAGGAAAACAACAAAACTGGTAGAAATGAAAACCTAAATAGTAAATTATAACCTGAGCATGTCAGCCAGGAGACCAGAGCAGGGCAGATATGGCTGTGGTCTTAAAGGTAAAGACAGGAGTTTAATTTGTGATATGAAAAATGCACTTTGGAAGATAAGAGTGAACACATTTTAAATAGTATGCTTTTAAATGCCAACTCTGTGAAGACTGGACATGGGTTTTTTGGTGCTAGCTGACTGAAATGGATGGTAGAGAAGATGGGATAGCGGGAAAATGAAAGTAAAATTATTTGAAACGCCTGTACTTTCCAGGCATGTAAGACTAAACGGCAACCCGCAGTCAGCAGGACTGTAATTTTGGTCAAGGGCTAAAGCAATCACAATTTCATGCCAGCTCCTCCTACCTAGAACATGGGAACCTTCGGATGCTGCTGGCTTGCCTCTTTTTAGGAAACTGTGGGGTGGGAAAGGAGGAAATCCCAGGCAGATTTTGTTAAATAGATGAATGACCACATACCTTTGGTCAGGTATTGGAACAGGCTGCCCAGTCTGTTCCCAAGCCTGTTCCAAGCCCAGGGACACACGGTCCCTGAAATATGCACAAACCCTGTAGCCAAGGCCCTTAGTGACATGGTTTAGTGATAGCCTTGTCAGTGCTAGGGGAAGGGTTGCACTTCATGATCTTAAAGATCTTTTCAATCTGGTTGATTCTGTGCTATTATTCTAAGTTATGTCTGGCCTACACTAGAAGGGTACATGTGTGCACTGATATTAAACTGCTCCTTTTCCTATGAGACAATAAAATGGGGCAGTTTCCTACTGAAACACTCGATCCACACTAGAAAACTGCTTCAAAACGCCGTGTACTCACTCTTTCCAAAACAAAAATTAGCAATAGTGGTGCAGTCCGCGAAGCTGGCAATCTCCAGGTACCATCATGCCCCCCTAAAGGTAGCACACCCGGAACAGATGGGGCAGTTTTGCAATGTTTCATAGAATTATAGAATTGACCAGGTTGGAAAAGACCTTTAAGATCAAGTCTAACCTTTACCCCAGCACTGCCAAGGCCACTACTAAACCATGTCACTAAGAGCCTTGTCTACACAGTTTGTGAACACTTCCAGGGACAGTGACTCCACCACTGCCCTGGGCAGCCTGTTCCAATGCCTGAACACCCTTTTGGAGAAAATATTTCTCCTTCCCAACCTAAACCTCCCGTGGCACAGCTTGAGGCCGTTTTCCCCTGAACTTGTTACTTGGGAGAAGAGTCTGACCCCCACCTCACTACAACTTTCATTCAGGTCGTTGTAGAGAGTGATAAGGCCCCCGAGCCTTCTCTTCTCCAGACTAAACCCCACAGTTCTCTCAGCCGTTCCTCATCACACTTGTGCTTCAGGCCCTTCACCATCTCCACTGCTCTTCTCTGGACCCACTCCAGCATTTCAATGTCCTCCTTGGAGCGAGTGGCCCAGAACTGGCTGACCTTCCCAAGGCCGGGTTAGCTTGGCCCAGGGTCTCTGTCCTCGACCTCAAGAGCCGGTGTGAAAGCGACTGGCCCATCCTCAGGCACCGGGCCGAGCCCCCACACCTCACCCCAGAGACGACGGCAATCCCACCGCCGCCCCCCTGCGGAAAAGCCGCCAGCACCACCACCCCCAGCACCACGACCCCCCCCCCCCCACGGGAGCCGTGGAACCTCCTCTCAATGACGCCACGCGCCCGCCCCTTCCCCAGCCTTTATCAGGAGGCCCCGCCCTCCCGGGCTAGTGCTCGGTACGCGGCTGCGCGCGGACGGTCCGGTACCGACGGGATGGACAGTGAGCGCGGCGGCGGCGGTAGCAGCCGTTGAGGGGCTTGTTAAAGATGGCGGAGCTGCGGGAGGGGGTGAAGTACCCCGTGTCCCGCGAGCAGAAGGCGCCCAATATCTCGGTGCTGCCCATCAGTATGACCGAATCCGCGATGCGGGCGCTGGAGCAGTACCAGAGCGGCAAGGTGAGGAGCTGTGTGCTCGGCGGGTTCTCACCGCGGAGAATGGTGTCACTTCGATTTTGAGGTGTGCATCCCCTGTCCCGTGGGGTCCCTCCCGCAGGACCAGCGGTGGCGGGTGGGCAAGTGTTGTGCCCCTTTCTCTGGGCAACGCTCGCTCGGTCCCCGTTCCTGCTCCGTGGGCTACCTGGGATGCAGCACCCCCGGGAACGGGTCCAACGCGCCCGGTGTAAGGCAGCGGTTGTTACGCTTTCCGTGGCACTTGACGAACTTCCAGCCCTACTCTGCTGCTCTTCCCGGACAAAACTAAGGTCTCCATCGTCGGACAGTCCTTGATACAAGGGCCGCTGCGCTGTCCCAGCAGGTTGCTCGCATCTCTCCTGGGCTGCCACAGACTTGAAGCCCGCTCCGCGTCCAAAAGTGACTCAGGTACCTGGTAGTTGCAGTCACTGCCGCTTTCCTTGGTACCGGCATGCTCCCCGCTCACCGAAAGCTTTTAATTGAGGACTAGCGAGTTCCGTGGTCCTGAGAGGGGATGCGTGTCCCTGGCGACGAGCACTGAGCTCGTCTTCTCGGGTGTTTAGGCGCTCTGATGGGGAGAGGTGAATCCCGGAGGGTCGCGTACACGTTATAGGTGTTGCGGTTTGACACCGGGCGATTTTGTATGTTCGAGTGTGCTGACTGTAAAAAAAAAACAAAACAAAAAAACAACCGCTTTCCTCATAGCAGGTAGATAGATAAGTTTGGAAGATGTTTATTTCTGATTATGAAAACCAAATTGCTTACCTGTGTTCTTTTCTTTTTTTTTTTTTTTTTTCTTTAGCTAAACCAGGATAAATTTCCAAGTTAAATGTAATTTTCCATGAAAAAAGCATAATACAATGCCTAATTATCTGGAAATTGCGACCTGGCTAACAAGCTACTTGTGGTCATTCTGATCAAGAAAATAATTGAGATTCTTTTCCTTATTTCACTATTTTTTCTTCTCCTGAACTGTAAATGAGTCTCTCCACTCTTCCTGCCAGGTCTGCTTTCCCTAACCTACTCATGCTGGAGTTTGAATGTGCCGCGTGGAAGAATGTGGCAAGTGGAAGAATAATGGAACACAAAAACTTGGAGCTTTGTTATTTTAGCTTCGAGAATTTCTGGGTTTAGGAAGGGTCATCTTTAAATCACGCATTTCTGACTTTTGCACTGGCAGAAAATCTTTCTATGGCACTACTTGGGAAGTGATCTCAGAGTTATCTTGTTGCAGATGCTTTGTGGTTTGTTTTATTAGTATTTGACAAGAATATCCATATCAGGCGGAAGAATCAGGGAGGGAGAGGAAACTCTCTCTCTCTGTTGTCTCAATTTTAAATAAGTCCAGTTGTGATCTGCTAGCTCACACATCTGCCTGGTGCAAGAGGACAGGGTTGATGGTCTGTAGCTGGTGGTACCTTCCTTCTTTCTAGCTTAATGCTCAGCTACGTTGCTGGCCTGTTTCAGTTCTGACTGTGCAGCTGAAAAATTTGCAATGAAGGGTAAAAATCAGCCTTGCTGAAAACTGAGGAATGTGATAAAGGGAATACGTGGAAGGTAGCAGACAGCTCTACTGCTGCCTCTGTCCTGGAAGATCGTATTTGTATAATGCTGGTAATCATATCACAAAAAGTTGTAGAGGGGAGAAATCATGATAACCCTCCCATGACCTACTTCTCACCATCACCTGTAGAATCTGGGCAGCTTGTAATCAATCTCTGCATACTTAATTTTAATGTTCAAATTTAAACAGTTTGCATAAAGAATGAAGCACTCCTTGTTACTGCTGCTTAGGATTTTCTTAGCTGGTATGACAGTTAGAGTTTGAAAGAGTCGTGAATTCTTGCATTAAAAACGTTAGCTTCACCTCCTTCTTCACAAATATAGAATAGAGGTTGTATCTCTTGGGCAGGCTTGATCTCTGCAGCTTTCCGTACGTAAGGAGAAATTCTGATGCCATATTGGCTTTATGCATTACATCATCATGGCCTGGGGCTGACTGGATTCAGGTGATGGAGAGCATTCTTGCCTATATTTCCTTTGACTATATTGAGCAGCATGCTGTAAGATCTTGCGCATCATCTGTGGCAGTGTTAATTTAAAGCATAGCTAATCTTTTTGTATTCTGCGTAGTAGGGAGCTTTGACTTTACTTTGACTTTAGTCAAAGTAAACTTTGACTTTAGTTTGGTTAAGTGCTGTATGTTGCCCTCGAAGGGCAGAGTTCCAGCCATGCCTCTGAAGAGAACCCAGAAGTGTGGGATGGCTTGCCCTGGTGCAGCTTGTGTCCTGCTGGCGGGATGTCTGGAGTCTTGTGCTAAAAGCAAGGCCAAGCAGTCGCTGCCCACCTTGGGAATGGGTAAGTGCTGGAGGGAATGGGTAAAGAAAGGAGCCAGACTTAACTCTTTCAGGCACCATGAGCTGTTAAGCAGTTGATGGCCATGCAGCAAGAATACAGCTTTATTTTCCAGTTCAGCTAAGTAGTTCTACTTGTCAGCTTCCTTAGGAAGGGCAGTCCCATCTTCTAGCCAGCACACCACCTCTTTCCCTCTTTCAAAGCTGATCCTGTCTGGCCCCAGAGCTGCACCATCAGTACTGTGGATCCAGGAGATGGGGTGAGCAGATGGAGATGTGCCAGGGAGGCTCATTCTGCTCTGCATCTGCATGCTGCTTCTGCTTATGTTGTTCCAGTGCCAGTGCTGTCAGTCTGGTTTTGGTGGTTGAGTGCTCCCTTTGGCAGGATCCCTTGTGTAGACTGCCACTGCTGCGTGCTGGTCATGGGTACAGTGAAGGGAACCAGGAGCTACAGGTAAGCATACTGGGTGCCAAAGAGTCTCAGTGAAAATCTTAACTTTATTTTTTCACATCTGACACCGAGAACTACCAGGTAATGCAGATTGTTATCGTCTCTTACTGCTTGTAAAATGGTATTTAAGCCTGCTAATGGTGAATAGGATAAATGCACTGTTTTTTGTGAAGTGCTGCTAAGGTCTTTTCAATGTTTTGGGTTTTCCTGCTTACTGAGTACTGTGCAGAAGGCACTGCATATTAAAAAAAAAAAAGCCACCAAAAAAAACCCCACAAAACAAACAAACAAAAAAAAACAACTACCAACAAAACACTAACTCCAAAACTCAAAAAATCAGAATGGGAACACCAAAGGAGGCTAAGTTCCTGTTGCATCTCCATATCCATGTGTTGAAATGGCTCTGCCACCCCAGAGCATGTTTTTTTATGATGTATTGCACATTGGGAAGTCAGAGTTGGCTATCAGAACTTCAGTAAGTGCAGCTTGGCTGGTTGCTTTGGTACCTCTGCCTTTGCAGCCAATGGGAAACGTGATGGATGCATTTGCTGGAGTGTGTACGTAAGGAGGGATCCTCCATGGAAGCAGTGCTATTCTCTGTAGTAATTTAATGAATTTTGTCAGTGCAGGTAGTCTTTCCATCCAAATGCTTTTCAGTTCTCCTTGCGAGACCTCTATAATAAATTGTGTTGATACATGAGATGCTCTGAATTGACTAATAACATTTTTTGGCTCACTGAGTGGCTGTAAGCCCTGAAAGGGGAGAGAAGCTGCTTACAGGAGGATGAGGGAAAGTGGAGAGATCCTTAGGATAGCATTCCCAGAGAATTCCGGTATCTTCTTCTAGCCTTCTCCTACATAATACATAGCTTTTTAAAAATTATCAAAGCATATGAAGAGTTTTATTATACATCACAATCTTTAACATGCTGATACGAAGGCATTGAAGCTCACTCTTGGGTTACCATGCCTGAAAAACAGTAGGTAGGTAGCTTCATGTACAGGGGTGTTGCCTTATAAATATCTGAGTTATTTGCAGTATGCATATGTGTGCATAAACACTTAAGCAAAACAGTGGACCTAGAGAAGCTCTTGAGTTTTTGGCCCTCGAATTAAGGGGAGATGTAAAACCTGACTGTCGCACCTCTAGCTAATATTTTACCAGGCCTGTGTAGGAGAACTTATTCCTTATCTAAATAAAGAACAATTACATAAGGGTGATGGGAGAGAGTCAACTTTGGTGCTCTGCAAAGCTCTTCGGTGTTCTGCCAACCCACATTTTGAGTCCCCTCTACAATCCTAGTTTGTGAGGGATGCAAGGAAAGACAGCCGTCCTCAGCTTGCTCTCTTCAGCTGTAGCAGGAGAGACCATGAAGGCTGAGGTGTGAAGGATATGGTACTGTGGCTCAGGGAATTGTAGGTGAGGTGATGGTAGAAACTGATGCTGCCCACATCTTCAGTACTGAAGCAAGAGGGCAGCTGATGGAGCTGGCAGAAAAAAGTAAAGCAAGTGGGTCTGTTCACCTGTTGAATGGTGGACTTGTGCACCTTGTTGTCATAGGAGGCTGGGAGTGGGCAGTATCAGAAGATCTGAACAGGGACTCAACTAATTAGTGGACAGCAAGTGTATAAATGGATGCAGTATGGGGCTAAAGAGGGTTGCACCCTCTAAAACACCTAACGAGGGTGGATGGTATGGAAGTATGAGGGGAATGAGTATGGGAAAGTGGTGGGACTTCTGGTTTCTGGCTTCTCCAAAACTTCATACTCTTTGCTGTGAGAAAAGAAATGCAGAAAACCTGGGTGATCTTGGGAGCAGAGGGAATGGCGATTTGTAGTAGCACTTCCTGCATCTGTGCTGTAACCTGAGATCCACCTCCTCAGGTCCACAACCTGTGGCGGTTGTCAGCTTGTCAAACACAGAGGTGGCAGAAGGTTTGGCTGCCACAGCAGCCTGCTGCTCCAGACCGTCTCTCAGCATGTAGGTGGCACCTTTCTGCTTGATGCCCTGCTAAATTGATATTATTTTTGATGGCATTTTCTCTCACTGAAGCAGGGGAGGTGGCTGGCTACATCAGCACAGTTGCTCCGGCTCAAAAACCAGTTTGTGTCAAATTCTGTGAGTCACTGCTTCGGTGATGGCTGCTGCGTTGTCCTACGCTATCATTGCATTGCCTTGTCTGGCTCGGTGTTTGGTGAATTGCCTTCATAGGTTAAGTGTTAAACTTAATTCTGGAAAATGTCAGACAAGGGTTAGGATTCACAGCTGTTAGCCAGACTTAATGTAACACTAATTTTTGAAATTAGCTTACTTGGATGTGCTGGCTAAGCAGCCAGGTACGTTAGTCTCAAACTCATCTTGCTTCTAAAACTTTCTGCCTTTAAGTTAGAAGGTTTGTGGAGCAGACAAGTTTTCAGCAAGCCATTTCAGTGTTTAGAGTTGTACTTCTTGTTGGCTGCTGTGTATCTTGAGATAATATATAAGCCTCCAATTGTGGAAAAACAAGCATAGTCATTTCTAAAGACCCTACTGCCCATTCATGTGGGAACTCCAGCTCTCCAGTGGTATTACTCCTGCCTGAGCTCCTCTCCAGGGTTTTGTGGCACTAGGTGATGCTTTTAGGCAGTGTTGAGACTTGGCTTAATTGTACATTCCAGCACTCGCTGGCACCCATATAAGCAGCACCAGCACATTGCCAGGATCGATGTGGGGAGTTTCCTGCTGGGTGAGTGAGACATATTTTATTGCAAAAGGGTGAGA
Source organism: Amazona ochrocephala (assembly GCA_039720435.1). NCBI lineage: Eukaryota > Metazoa > Chordata > Aves > Psittaciformes > Psittacidae > Amazona > Amazona ochrocephala. Next base: position 73,542,023 of record CM077909.1, on the reverse strand, counting down.
GAAGTGCAAGTGAAGGAGGAGGAGTCTGTGGCTGGAGGGAAGAGAGGACAAGGGTTGCATCTAACTCGACTTGCCAATCCTGAATGCTTCTGAATGGCATCTAAATTCTAAATCCATAAACACTTGCTTTTGCTATAGTAAAGTCTTTATTCATTAGGGTTTCATCCTTTGGTGCAACTTGTTTAGGGTAAGTATTTGCAGTGGGCTGGCAAACTCCCTGTAACACGCTGTGGACAAAGCCTAGCAAATTGAGCTTGTCAGCGTAGCTGACCTGTGGTTTTGTGTCCAGCAGCATAATTTCAGGATTGAGTAGTGCTGAGCAAAGTCAGCATTGCTGCTAGAATGGGATATTCTTACCAGCAGGCTCCTGCTGGCACTGGTGGTGTTGCTGTTTGGGCTGTGCTGAGGAGCAGACCTGACCAGAAGCTAGGTTGTGGCAGAGAAAAGACATTTCCAACTAGCAAGCTCCTTGATTTATTTTTTTTTGTTTAACATTTGCAGATCTTCACAGACAGTGGTGTCAGCACAGCAGTAGTAAAGAACTCTTCCACCCTCACAGGTCAGGTGCAGGCTGAGAGACATCATAATGACAAGGTGCAAGTGTCTTTTATTTTTGGCCATGTTATGTATTTCGCTTGGCAGATAGGTACTGAAGAAGTGAGGATTGTTTGGGGGAGCTCAGGATTTTTTGGGGGCCAGTTTGATTTTTGACTTTAAAACACATGCTTGTTGAGGTTAATTAGCAAGTTAAGAGTGCAAGGGAGAAGAGGCTACTCCTTGCCTTCCTGAGGACAGCTGGACTGACTGCACTGCTGGAAGGTGGTAGGATGCTTGGTTTCTAGCATTGCAAGTGCTCCTTGGCGTTACTGGTCCACACTGGGGGATCTGGGCAAAGAGCAGGTAATCCGTGATGGTGGGAAGTGGCAGGGCCCTAAGCGTTGTCCTGACGAGGAAAGCTATTGTTATCAAGACCTTTTGAGTAGACAGGTTGCTTGTGTTCATCACATAATCTAAGCTGATACCTAGAACTCAAGTACATGTGAAAATGGTGTCATTGAATAGTTTCTTCAGAAATGAAGCCATCTGAGTCCATGAGCAAGTGGGACAGTAGAGCAGGGTTTGAGAGTGGGAAAGCACATAATTTTGGACTCCTGCATTAGTGGTACTTCAGGCAGAGAAGGGATTGGTTTTCCCTTCAGTGCCAGCAGATACCATTGTACAGCATTTTCTTGGACTCCCCATGGTACCCTGATGATAAGGTATCAGCTTTTGTACTCCTCTGCACCAAATTGAGGAAGCCTTGCATGCGCTGAGGAGCCTGGAGCCGCTGCTGGAGCCCTGGCCACTGGGGTCTGCATCATGGTAGAAGCATGAGGAGTCGTCTGTGGGCGCATCTGCCTTCTTTCTCTGCAGACAAATAACCCTTTGCTGGAGTGTGGAGGTTTGTCAGTTTACTTACATTCTACTTATTTTTCCTCTCATAGGATCACGTTTCTTCTCAGCCTTCAATTCAGTTTCAAGGATCCCAAGGGGTAAGTATTTTGTATTCTTCTATATTGGAAAATAGATGCAGTGTAGATTAACCACTTCTACTTTTTTTAATTAATCTATATTTGTAAAATCTGTTAGTGCCAGATGTTTTTCATTGTATATTTACTTAATAATTTTTAATTCAGTGTAGTTGAAAGTGAATCATGCTTTAGATATGCTTCTTTTTTATCTTGCTTTTCTCACTTTTTAGCCTAAATTTGAAAGCAATGGGAATATCTTGTAAGTCATCAACTAAGCAGTGCAAATTTAATATTTTAAAATGGACTTTCAGTGGTGGGCTTCAGGGTGTAAAGCAGAGTGGCAGTTCTGAGGGGTAGGGGTTTGTATATTACGGACTTCCGATTGTTCTTGACCCTATCCTGAAACTCTAATAAAACAGTATTTCAACCCTGTTGAAAAGATGAAGGAAAACATGAGGAAATGGGGCCTCCTAAAGGCCATAGGTCCTGTTAAACAATCAGTTTTGCAGTGGTGCAAATTGGAGAACTAAGCCTGAAGGTAAAATTAAATACAGACTGCTTTCCAAGTAGAATGATTTAAGATTCTGGGTTTAATATTTGAATTTTAAGGGATGGTCAAAGACTCATTGTTAAAGACTGCCCACAGGTGTGAAGCTACAGCCCTAGTCCAGCTCAGTCTGGCTGAAGGGGTACTCAGATGTTGGGCTAATTGTATCTATAACAAAGCTACTTCTGCAGACAAAAGTCTCTTAACATTGCACTTGTAAGAAAATCCTTTCTCATTGTAGATTATTTGCAATTTAAACTATACTGGCAAATATTTATATTAGTAAAAGAATTTCTTAGCTAGAGTAGATAATCATTTTAGTTAAGATAGCAGTACCAGGAAAGAGTGGATGGGAGCACAGATCTGTCTGAATTTGTGCTGCCATCAAGAGGAAAGTTGTGTTGGACTTGTTAATTTGTCTGGGAAGTAATGCAGTGAAATGGACTGTCCGGCTCCACTGATCAGCTTCCTAACCTGCTGTTTGTGTCAGCAGGTGCCTGAGGGCTGCAAGGAATGGAGCAGCAGATGAGTTCAAAATAAGCTCTCAGAGTAGAGATAATGAATCTATCTGTTAGCATGATGTCCTGCAAGTGAAGGAAAAATTACCAGTATGCTTTTGTCTGCCCTCCACCCACTCATTCTGTGCAACAGTTCATGTGCTTCTTTCTTCCATGTTCTCTGGTAGCAGCTTCAAAGCAGTAGTATGTGCAGTTTGAGATGTTACTAGGCTGGGAGAGGCTTTGTTTCTCAGCTATAAAAAATCTGGGGCTTTTATTAAAAGTGTCAAAATCTGGGGGCCACAAGACTGCTGATGAGCCAACTGCTAACTTTCAGTGTTGTCACCCTTGTTTCTACTAAAAAGTTAATCCAGGTCTGTGCTTTTTCATCATATAACTCAGCAGTAAGGTTTGCTCCCTTGCTCTTTAAGATGGAAATATCTGCAGGGACTTTGCTGCTTGCTGCAGAAGTAATAAGCTCTTATAGAATCATAGAATAGTTAGGGTTGGAAAGGACCTTAAGATCATCTAGCTCCGAGCCCTCTGCTTTGGGTGGGGATACTTCACACTAGACCAAAAGTACATTTCAAATCTCTCTGTATTTAAAGAAACGCAAACTAAGGAAGTTATTGCAGGAGTTTCCTAGAGCCTAAGTCTCAGCAATAAGGAGAGAAATATAAGGATATTGGGGCAGATGGTAAGTTAGAACAGGACATTTACTACTGTACATACTGGAGGAGGGAAATGGTTAGGTCGTTATCTCTGTATTGTGCAGCCATGTACTTAGTATTTCCAGAGTACACCAGTTGCATGACAGAAGACTGGCCTAGCCCTTTGAAAGGTCTGCCTTCCTCTTCTGGGCTGGTTTCCAGTTGCAGGTTTCCAGAGTGAAGAGTGTTCAAGATGCGTTCTTGCCAAGGTGTTGCAGGTCACCTATAATGGCAAAGAATTTCCTTAAATGCTGCTAAAAACAGACAGTGATTTTTGTCTCTCAGAAGTATTTCCTCTGCAATCCATGCAACTGTCTTAACTTCCAGATGAGGATAAAATACTAATATTAAAAACAAAGGGGTTTTTTGGTGTTTTGTTTTTTTTTTTTTTACCATTTAATATCCCATATTCCATCTCTAGTTACACATAGTCTAGTCCCAGTCCTCTATGGATGATCGTAAAGGCTGGAGTGGAGAAATACAGGTGCCTTCTGGCTTGGGGTGGTCTAAAGTTGCATTAGATGTGGGAATTGAGGAAAGGAGACTTACGCGAGAAGAGGCAAGGGAGGAGCTTTTATTTCGTGTATATGTTTAACAAGAAGCCAATATTCATGCCAGAGGGGTCCTGAGCCATGTTGCAAAAAAAAAAAAAAATCACCCAAAAAGCCAACAAAAATACCACACCAGCAAGCTTAATTTTTTTCTGTTGCATGGTGGAGCTGCTCTGAAGGATCTGGAGCTTGATGGAAGTATATAGATGGCCTCTGAAGGCACAACAGCAAATCTGCTAATGCAGTAAGATTGTTTGCATTGTTTAGGATAGTAAATCATTCGTCCATACTGCATAGATGCTGTTCAGTTCAAGAACCACTGAAACTGTCCTGGAACAGTTTGCATGAAACATAGGTAAGAACCCTGTGATTTGTGAATTAATAAAATAGTGGGTGATTGTTAAAATAAAATTTCATACCAGATCACAGGTCAGTCTTTGGGAAGGACAACTTTTCTTTTGCTTGGGAATATCTCACTCCCAGACAGTCTGGATGATAATGTCTGCTGATGGTCGAAATACCTGAAGGACACAGAGGGACTGCAAGAAATGGATCATTACATCATAATTTTTAAGAAATACCTTGTAATTAAAAATTTTGGAGTACATACAGCTAAGGTGCCTGGAGAATGTAGCAGCTACGCTGTGCTAGATAAAATAGCCCTGAGGAATGTGAGTATTGGCAATTAACTTTTAATGCAGTAGGGATACATTTAAATATATATAAAAAAGTCTGTTTATAGTCCAGTGTACTTCTGTAGTGATAATGTTTCAGACAGCTACTCTTTCCATGATGTGGCTTCCCTCCTTTGTTTTTAACTTTCTCTGTTATGTTCTGCAACTTCGAACTAAATTTGTTTGACAGAATTTACAAGGCATACACTATACCTGTAGCTGGTGATGTCCTTGATGTCCTGCAGTGATGCACATCCCTAAATTGGAGGGCTCTGCTAATATTAATTTTTACCTCCTTTAACCCTGTATAGAGGCTTACAGTGTGAAGTGGGTGCTGGTGTGGGTGTGGTTTGTGCGCTACCCTATCTTATCCTTAAAAGGTGAGATTGTAAGGTTGAAATGATTCTGAGAAAAGACAAGAGATTGAGAGAGAGAGGACTTGAACACATATGCTGAACAGAGGCATCTGAAAACACAGTGCTCATGTCAACCTGATAAGATGATGCAGTACTATGGAAGAACAAGAAGAGAGAGTAGGTAGATGTGTTCAGAAAGAGATTAGGTGACTCTGGTCTTGAGACCTCACTTGGAGCACTGTGTGTGGTTTTGGTATCCTCAACGTAAGGACGTGGAGCTGCTGGAGCAAGTCCAGAGGAGGCCACTAGGGGGCTGAAGCACCTCCCTTGCGAAGACAGGCTGAGAAAGTTGAGGCTGTTCAACCTGAAGAATAGGAGCTGCGCCGAGACCTCATAGCAGCCTTCCAGTATCTGAAGGGGGGCTGTAGGGATGCTGGAGAGGGACTCTTCATCAGGGACTGTAGCGATAGGACAAGGGGTCATGGGTTCAAATTTAAACAGGGTAAGTTCAGGTTACATATAAGGAAGAAGTTCTTTACTGTGAGGGTGGTGAGGCCCTGGAGCAGGTTGCCCAAAGAAGTGGTACATGCCGCAAACCTGGTAGTGTTCAAGACCAGGTTGGTTAGGACCTTGGGCAGCAAGTTTTAGTATGAAGTTTCCCTGCCTGTAGTAGGGGGTTGGAACTGTATGATCTTAAGGTTCTTTCCAACCCAAACCATTCTGTGATTGTATCACTCGGACTTGGGGAGTAAAATACTGAATTGAGGATATTGTAACAGCATACAGTACCAGCAGAAATGTCAGAGAAGAGGAGGGCAGAAGTGACAAAAAGCTAAGAGCCAGAGAAACTGGAGTAATTCTGCACAGGGGTTTTTGGAGAAAATGATTAAAACTGCTCCTACATTAGAGAGTCAAATGAGGATGGTATGTAAGAATGAGATAGGGTAATATGATAGATCCAGGAATCAATTATTAAGAGGAAGGGATTAAAGTCAAGGGTCCGAATTATTCTAGTGGATATTCTCTGTTACTGAATCCATTAGATGGTAAGAAATTTCAACTAGTTTGAGTGCAAAGAATTTAAACTAGCATTTTAGGGTAGGCAGCAGAGGGTCAAGTTGCTTGATGCTTGTTCTGAAGTGCTCCAGCCTGGCCAGATGTGGCACTGGGGCCGGGTCAGGGCACAGCATGCTGCTGTCTATGCGCATCAGACCAATAATGCTGAAGGGTCTGCAGCACTGGGTTTTGCTGGGAAAACTCCCCTGCCATGGGGTGAAAGGCAGGAGGCAGGAATGGGGTACTCCTGTGTGTCACAACCAATGCTTTTGGTGATGTCCTCTTCTGCCTGGCTTTCCCCAGGTTGTACAGATGCTTGATTGGAGCTTATCAGAGTTCATCTGTGTTTGTTTTAAGTCTTGAATTTATTTTTTTTTTTTTTGTGTCAGTTAAAAGGACACAGTTCTGTGATTCTGTTTCTGAAATAGGCTTGGTGTCCTACCGTCTTGTGTCACTTATTTCATTTGTGAAGGTTTAGAAGTGCTTTCTTCATTCTTTTGTTTCCAGACAGCTTGAAGTAAGAAGACTTTACAATTTTGTCCTATAGTCTCAAATTTCAAACCGATAAAAACTTTGAGACTTAACCTCTACAGAATGTCTGTTCTTTCACTTTTTGTTTTATGTATCCTATGCTTGTTGTTTTTTTTTTCTTTAATTAAAGAGAATGCCTTCCTAACTTACTCCTTTCTCTCCTTTGATTTTCTTTAACGATTTCCTTTAGAAAAGGCCTGAGCAATGGTCATCTAGTTCTTACAAAGTTTGGGAAAAATATATCCTAAAAATTTGAGAATGAAAGTAAATTACTAGGCCCTTTCTTTGCTTCTGCAAAGACAGCTGTCACAGTGGTTGTAGTAGATGGCTCCCTCATCATCTTCAGCCTCTGTGTGTGAGGCAATCTTTAAAACATTCAGTGTTTCCATTTGAGTTTGCTCCTAGGAGGGCCTTGTTGGTGATGAGCTTCATAGGCACCTGCTGGTAAGGAGGCAGACTTGTTTTCCTCATACTTTATCAATGTCTTTTTCACTATCTGGGAGAAGTAAGAGCTCACTGAAGACAATGGAACAGCAACAAACATGCTTTTAAATGTGCTCCGAGGCTGCTTCTGCTTTCACGTTATTGCATCAAAACACACTGAAGCACTCTGAGGTTTAATGCCCACAGCAACCTTCCAGAATTTCAGATATAAATATGAGGGTACAGAAATGCCTGATGTATATGCACTATGGTTCTGTGCATACACGTTCTTTAGGCTGATCAATGGAAAATAAAGATTTACTCAAAATAAGCTTTGAGAATGAGTCCCAGCATGCATAGCAACACTTACCTGCTTCTTCTGTTCGGCTGTATTTCTTGAGGGCCAGCCTTGGCTTGGTCATAATAGATAGTTGTTTTTCCAGAAAGTATATCAGGCTAAAAGACACTACCTCTGCTACAGTGGGTTGATTTCAAATTGTCAAATTCATTCATGCATGCGTACCTGCGGTATTCATAGTAAAACCAGTATTCTGAAACATTCAATCAGTGGTAGTAAATTCTGTAGAAAGCAGATGAATTTTAATGTCATTTAGGCCCGGATGGTCATCTGAGGTTTGTATTTACTCTGTAGTAACCTTCATAATCATTAAAAGGTAAATGCACATGTAATCCAAGATTACATGTTTGGTAACTCTCCCAGTTTATTTCCATTCTTATATAAAATGCATGTATTGAACTTTTAAGCATACTGGTGCTTCAAGCTTAAGTACAAGAATATGGTGTTTAGGTGACTTGCCTTTCTCTTTTATGTCCAGTCACTGTCCCAAGCTGTTGCAAGCTCTGCCAGTACTAATGATTAAAATATACATGGTAATGGAATTGTGCTGTATTAGGACTTTGTGCAAATTATGTTGAAGTTTATGAAGCCAGTCTCACAAGCAAAATATTGAAAGATTTCTAAGAGACTGTTAAATACTGCTTTTATATATCTTTGTCCATCTTATTTAATATTCCATTAAAAATTCAAGCAAATTTCAGAAGAATAATTTTTTTTTTATTTATTGCCAGCTAATTTTACCTTTAGAATAAAGTAGTTAGATGGCAGTAGGTTTTTCATGCTTCAGTATTGTTTTACATGGCAGCAGATTAAAAAACACGCCTATGCCAATTATCAGTTTGATGCTTTCTCATATTTACATTTTTAAGTTCCAGCAGAATGCAGCAAATTGCGTACTAAGGCATTAGTTCAGCCAGGGAAATCCAGTGTTACTACATCTGATTAAGCTTACAAAAATATTTGCATTTTACATTTATGCAAATAATTTCATCTAGAGCTGAGTAGAAGAAAAAGGCTTTAACTCCTCTTGAAGTTGAAATTCATCCTTTATACTTTTGAGAAGTTTTATTCTTGTAATTTGGGTGTTGCTGGAGCTTTTTTTCCCTCTTGGAGCTAATTCCCACATCTGCTTCATTGGGACCAAATAAACCACGAAGTTGGGGCAGTATCCGGTATGGTCTGTGAATTGCACTCGTCTGTTCTGCCAACTGAGCTTTGGTCCATTTAATTGTACTTGGGTGCTTGAGTTTAAAGTTAACCATGTGTGTATTAATTCCACTAAATGGGAAAGGATGGCTTGCTACTTGAGCGCTTTGCTGAGTTGAGGGGCTGATCGATGGCAGTTTTTCCAGTGCAGTTACTGCTGTGACAGACACATAGCTAGTGCTGCTTCCAGAGGGAGAATTGTGCCAAAGCAGCCTTTTTAGCGATGTGATTTAAATCATAAGAAAACTTTTGAATCACAGTTTGTCATTTAAAATTATGGTCCTATTTAATCGCAAGTAAAAAAGTGTAGACTGAAGTTTTTACATAAACTTTTTTTTTTTTCCTTTTAGCTTATTAAAATTCCCAAAGTTGATCAGCCAAATGAAATGAATACATTTAACTTCTTAGTGTCAAATATTGACAAAGATAATTCTCAGGGAAGCGTTGACCTGTTCCAGCAAAAGGCCTCAGGGTAAGTTTTACTTAACGTTTTCTTTCATTGCAAATTTAAGTAGATTCTGTAGCTTTGAACATACAGCGAGAACCTTTAACAGAAGCATGCTCTGCTGATGAGCTGCAGTAGAAAATTAATTCCTAGCAATAGCATGATTTCTTACTAGTTATAAATACTTTCTTTTATGTAGAATTCTTTTTGGTTTTCCTCTTTAAAAAGCAACTTTTTTAGTACTTTCTCACCTCCTAGTGCTGCTTTTGAAAGCATTTTGAGTTCAGCGTTGTCCAGGCTAGTTCAAATCAATTCTACAACCATACGTAAATATGATTACAGCTGGCAACGTGCTAGCATGCTAGCCATGATGGATGGTTGTCTTATTTTAAGAACCACATGAATCAGTGACCTTTCCCATAACTGTATGACCATGGTGTTTCAGAACCCAAATCTAATACAGCAGTGCCTTGTCCTGGTCCTTTGAGTCAAATTGAACAGTGTCAACATCTACTAAAAAGACAAGAAAATACCGTTTGCTTCAGCTTCTAGAATACTATGTTTAGTCTAGTAACAGTGGCACTGAATAACTGTTCCATTTGATTAATTAGCACATTGCATACAAAGTTCATGTATTGATTTGGGAAGCAGATAAAAACCAGGCACACCAGCACAGGTCTCCAAAGGTGCTGCTCAGGTTCTTGGTCACAGGGGAGCTTCTGGCCTCAATTTCAAAGCTGAGATTTGTAGAGATAGCAGGTTTTAGGAGCAATAAGAAAGTGAGCTTATTTAATGAGCTCTTTGCCTAACAGATCTCTCAGCATCTTCATCCTCCTTGTTTTTCCCCTTGCTTTAGGTCTTTTCTACTACAGTACAGTCTTTCAATGAACTGACTTAGATGATGGCATTGGCAAAAAGCTGAATGGTTTAGTGGCAGACCTGGGAGAGCTTGGGCAGTGTGGGTTTTTTTGGGATTTTCTTTTGGGCTTTTACTGTATCTGAAAGGAGCCAGACAGCTGCCAAGGCAGCTGGTAGAAGTGCATGTCAGGTGTGAGAGGTCCTGCCCACCTTCCCAAGCATCTCTGAGGGCACCTGCTTATTTGGGAAGGAGTACCTTCAGTTAAATTAAATTGTGTTTTTTAAGATTAAATTTAAGCTGCTTTAGCTCTTAATAATTCTGAATAGCATGTCTAGGTAGTTTTGTGGTTTGTCAGATGTGGTAGTCAAATGCCACTTTACTCTGGTAGTTTGTGGTAGTCAAATGTGGTTTGACTACAAGGTCGTTTGTAGCCAGCTCTCGGTTTGTGCAAAGTGACTGCAATGTTAATGCAAAACTAGAGTAGTGTTACATGCAGAGTCATTTTTTTTTTGTTTGTTTTGTGGTTTTGTTCTTTTTTTTTTTTTTTTTAAAAAAAGATAAAACCAGAAATGTCCTCTGCAGGGTGTCTTGTCTAATTTTGTGCTCAGGGCAGCTCTCCCTTCAACACTGGCTTGGAGGAGGATTGCATGTCACAGCCAATCTCGACCGTTGTAGTTGTGAAAAAGAATATGAAGTCAGGGATGTTCAGGGAAGAGGGCAATGGCTAAAAGCTGTGCTTTATATGGCAAGAAAGATCTTTCTTATTGTTGTTCATGTGGTGATTTCAGAGCAAGGAATACGTAGCTCTAGGCTATGGACAAAACTGTAGCTGAAATACTGGCCATTGGCTTGGTCCAGCTTTGTGACTTTCAGAAATTACTAAATTGAGACATGAGATTCTTGACCCTTCTTCTTGAAGCCTTGGTGGGGAGTTTAGTGTGGTTAAAGTGTTTCAGGTTAGCTAAAGCCTGTGTCCTTTTCTTAGTCAGAGCTGTTCAGTGGTGGGTGCCACACAGTGTCCTTGTTGTGAACAATGGTAGTTAGGCCAGTTTAAAGAAAGCTGTGGGTGTGCACCTGGGCTGATCATGGTGGTCTGGGCTCCTCCAGAAACACCTCCTGGAGCCCTGCACCTGCCATGAAGCCATCGAGGAGATGTTGCCATTCTTCCCCTCATACGGGGTTTGTTCTCAATGCCTCTTCTCAAATGTGAGTCCTCAGAGGAGCCGGCAGGTGGAGCACAAGCACACTTCAGCACTGGCGTGACTCCCTGAGCTGTCCCTGCCATTGTCATGGCAACCATTACCAGTACAACCACCAGCACAGCCCTGAGCCTGCCCAAGTGCAGTTACGTGGGGAGATTGTAATTACACTGACAGTTAAACAATTTGGGTGTGTAGAGACAATTTTAAATATATTTACACCCTAGCTACCTGTCAGAACTGGAAAATGGTTTTCTTCACCTGTTAAGACAGGTTTTGAAGTCCTGATACAGCCACACTTCTAAAACTGAGCTAGTGCTTGGGCTCAACCTTTTTCAATGTTTTTGCAGCTCTGGATTCTCCCAACTCAGTTGCCTGGGAAGTATACAGAATAAAATTACAGTATGTGCAACAAGTGATTCCCATGTGAAGACCAGAGAGCGCATGGCCCAAGCAGAAGAGGATGCGCGCAGTCGAAGTGCAAAGTTTATTAAACCTGGTGGACCGTTTTTAGGTATGGTTGTATTTCCTTTTTTACTAGATACCTGTAAGTTTTCAAACTCAGTAATTCATCTTTACAGTGTATTCTTGGGAAAGATGGTGTGTTTAGAGATCTCAAGTGTAGGTAGCTTGCCCTCATGTTACAGACTTGCAGTGTCCTATTGCTGCGTGTAGACATCTGTCTTTATTCTTTTCACTCAGAAAGCCTGCCAGGCCTTCCTTGCCCCCATATTTCGTGAGTGGTAGAAATTTTGACCACTGAGGTGAGGGGTTTTCACTATCCAATGCACTGAAATTCTCTGTTTTAGTAGCCACTGTATTTTTTATGTATTTTTTTTTTTTGTAACAGCACTTGTGAGTACCTAAACACTGTGCTAAACCATTAAGCTTCGCTTGTAATCTTAAAAAAAAAAAAAAAAAAAAAAAAGGAACAAAAAAAAAAACCCAAAACAAAACAAAAAAACAAACAAACAAACCCCACAAAATTCAGGAAGTCTCATACAAATTCAGAAGTTTAATATGAAAAAAGTTGCTTTTCACACTTTCTAATGCTGATTAAGTTTTATTTATTTTATGTCTTGGTGATTAATAAGTAACTGTCACTGCAAGACCATGGCTTTGGTTGTTGTTTGTTTGGGTTTTTTGGGGTTTTTTTTGGGTTTGTTTTTTTGTTGTTGTTGTTTAAAAAGTTAAAGTAAGGTAATGTTGGCATCATCGCATGGATTTCATCTTTTTCCACAAAACATTTTCCTGAGGAGCTTGCAAGTAGACGTAAGGTAAGCATCCATCTTACAGACACTTAACAGCAGTCCTGCCCCCAGCAGCAAGCTCAACCACTCCTGTCTGTTAAGTAACACAGGCTCTCCCTGTCTGTGCCTGCAGTCCTCTGCCAGCACGGACATCAGTGACAAGGTGTGATGCAACGCTTGCTCTGCCTCAGTGTACTGCAGAGTTTTTTTAGTCAGCCTTGTCATGGCTTTTTGGAGATACAAAACTAAGTGTGTGTCCTTGACACCCAGGGAGCTCGGCACTGGTTGATACCAGGATGTGGATTTGGGACTGCTTCCACTGCGTTGTCTAAACTGCTCATTAATGGCAACATGAGAGGTGCCACTTTAATGTATTTCAAAATGTCTCACTGTGGGAGCTCTATTTGACATTTGAAGCATCTGCGTGATTCTTGTTGGTGGCTTAAATAGCTCTTAAGAGAATATTTAACACTAGATAAATTGGGTCTGAAGACTGGCAGTAGGACAGTTATAATATTTAGGGTACTTTTGTCTCAGACTGGCATTGAGGATGCTCCGGTAGGACAGATCTAGTTGTTGATAGGTCACAAGGATGACTTTGCAACATGCTTCATGCAGGACAAATTAGGAACTGGAACTGGGGTTGTTAATCATGTTAATGTTTGGTTATGTTTTGGGGGGGGTTGGTGTTTGGGTTTTTTGTTTTGTTTGTTTTTGTTTTTTTTTTTTTTCCAAGTAAATCAGAGACATGACTTCAGGAGGTGTTTTGTTTGAATGCTGCTTACACTATTGTTTGCGGCAGGGTTTCTTGTGCCTGCGTTGAATTTAACTTGTCAAAACATTTGTAATGCATTCAGTAAACAGCTGGCAAGTTCATATTGTTCTAAAAATGTAACCATGTGTGTCTGCATGATGAGGTTTGCTCCTGTAAACCAGAAGGGCAGAGTCCAGGGAGCATGCAGGGTGGAAAAGGTAATAAAGGTTTGGCCTCCGCTGCAAAAATGGAAACTAACTTTTGTTCTTCCTAGGAACATGTAATAAGTACATAAGCACAGCTCAGTCTCTGTGTGTCTGATAGAAAAGAGCAAGCTCTGGATTTTCTCACCAATACTCAGCAAGTGTCCCTCATGTACTAAGCATGAGTTGGTTTTGAAAAAATACCTGGTTTGTGTTACATCCTCTGTTGAATTGGAAACATTTACTACAAAGATTTTCTGTAGTATTCTGATAAACTTTTTTTCTGTCTGATAGCAAATGCTTTTTAAAAACACAGGGTAGAGAAGTTTGTGTCTTTTTCTGGAAAACTGAAATTCAGGTTGGCAGATATTATTTTTTGATTCTGGATGCATCGCTTGCAAGTACTTGAATTGTGCCTCCTCTTGAGAAACACGTCTTTTTGTAGAGTTTCATCCAAAGCACTATGCAGGCCATGTTTTAAAACTTCGCTGGCCCTAGGCCCAAGAACTATTTTTGTTTTGTTGTTCCTGACAAACCTGATCTTATTTAATAATAGGGGAACATTTCAGCTTAAAATGTGGTGTAACTTATGGTAACTCAAGTGATTAACACTAAGCATCATTAATTTCTTTAAGCAGTGATGCAATTAATTCTGTAGACGTGGTCTCCCTAGACATTAATAGGAAATCTTTTTAATTATATGGAGGACCGTTGCATCATACTTTGGAGTACTCATCTAAAAAGAATGCCTGGAATCCATATAAATAATCAGTTGTCTTCCTACAGGTACAAATCAATTGCTCATTTGCCTGCTTTTTTTAGTATTGAATATTTCCTTTGTTAATGCCTAGCTCAATGTCTCTTTACTGCCTATATTCGAATAGATATTGAAATGCTAACTAAGTACAATTTTCAGAGTTTATCTGGTAAATATCAACTTCCTTGTCTTGTTTATGTTTGCGTGTTTGTTTTTGTTTTTTTACCCTTGCTTTAGGAAGAAGACTACCAGTTAAAGGAAGACCAGAAAGCATTCCAGATTTTGTGCCCGTCAGGAAGAGATCAACTCCCATGAACCCTGCAAACATGATACCGAAAACTCGCACAGTAACTGCTGTTTCTCAGCGACCATACAGGGACAGGGTGATTCACTTACTGGCACTGAAGAATTACAAGAAACCAGAGTTACTTGCTCGCTTGCAGAAAGATGGTGTAAACCAAAAGGACAAGAATTCCCTTGGAATGATCCTGCAGCAGGTGAGACCGTGGAGTTTGTGCCATCAGTTTTTATTTCCTGCTATTCTTATAATTTTGAGCTGTGTAGAAAATAATAAACAATGTACATAATGCTCCTTGTTTTATAGAGATGCCCCAAACTGCATGTCCACATGAGGAATGGGAAGAAAGAATGAAAAGTTTTGGGAGAGTTTGATTTGATTTTGCTAGAATGGCAGGCAATAATTAACTGTTTCTAGCTTTGTTGCTCCTAATGTCTTTTGTTCTCTCTTTTACTTGCACTGCTTAGCTGCTTAACTGAGAGAAACTGACCATACATTCTCCCAACTGTGTGAAATAGTTTTTTATTCACGTTTCTCTTGGCTTCATACTGAGGTTCTTTTTGTATAAAACTAAAAGCAGCAGCCTGAACTTGCTAAGATCAAATATGCACAGGTTTCCTGCTTTCAGAATACACCTTCAGTTCTGTTTTTAAGAAGTGAATTATGGTTTCAGGGTATCTTTGTTACTTTCAGTGTTTTTTTAAGCTGGGGACAGACAGATGTGAATTATTATTATTTGTCATATTTTGGAGGGAAAAAAACTTTGATATGTCTTAAAACTGATGGAGTAAATGAAGAAGCTTAGTGCTAGTTACCGCAGAGAACTGTTCAGGAGAAAGCTATAGTTTCTTGTCACTCAGGCACTTGAGAAAGAGATGCAGTTCTGTTTATCAAGACAAAGGATGACATAATGTGGTCATCAATGGAATGATTGAAGACATGCGTTGTTCCAGGTAGTCTGTGCTCTGCCATCGCAGTATAGCTGTGTAGAGGGAGCAGCAAGTGTCCTCTTGAAGAAATCTGAATTTGTATGTGAAGATAGTGTACTTCAGTTCTTAAAAAGGAAAAAAGAAGATAAAGAACTTGGCCTGTAGATGTATTTCATGCAGTGAATATT
The DNA here is from genome assembly GCA_039720435.1 of Amazona ochrocephala. Taxonomy (NCBI): domain Eukaryota; kingdom Metazoa; phylum Chordata; class Aves; order Psittaciformes; family Psittacidae; genus Amazona; species Amazona ochrocephala. Next base: position 73,526,721 of record CM077909.1, on the reverse strand, counting down.
TAAAGTTTTGGCATAGTTTGCCTTGATTCTTAATTCTGTTTTAAAGGTAAAAAAACAGACACATGGTGCCAAAAGAGATTTTCATAGAGTACGTTTCATACATGCTTGCAGCAGTTTGGCATTTTCCAGCCAAAACTGGTGTGTAATTTCATTTTGAGCTTTGATCAAGCTTTGCAGTACCAGTCTTATTTTTGTAGTTTGCATTTAGGTATAATGAACATTTATTTCCTTAAATGTCTGCCTGTAGGTAGCCAACCTGAACCCAAAGGATAATACTTTCTCTCTGAAGGATTATTTATTTAAAGAAGTTCAGAAAGATTGGCCTGGATACAGTGAAATAGATAAACAGTCATTGGAGTTAATACTTTCTAGGTAAGTTCAGACTCTCAGGGAGGGAAAATAGCCATTTAAGAAACTGGGAAATGAATGTCTGTCCTCCCTGTAATGAAAGAACATGGATATTTTTTTGCTTTGTAACCAGAAATGTTGGGTTGTCATTGCAGAAAATTAAATTCATCTGAGAATGCCACCAGCACCAGCTGTTCAGAGTCTTCTGTACCTTCTGACACATGTGCTGCATCAACTTCTTCGGTACTTTGTTTTGTTTTATTTTTTTAACATTATTTACAATGTATTAAGTCATCACACTTTTATATTGATGTAAAAGCTGTGATGTGAAGCACTGATACTGTTTTTAACACATGAAAAACTGGAACATTTATTTCTAATTCAATTATTATACTTTTTAAGGTTGGTTGCACTGTCAAAGGCTGCAAAAAACTTAAGGTCACATAGCCTAAGGGCTGCTGTATTTAGTGTTCTCTGTTTCAGAATGCTTATTACCTTAAATGCTTATTTAGAAAAATAAACAACTCTTGTCTGCGCAATATTTTGTAAACACACCTTGATCTCTGACACCAACTACCCCAGTGCTAATGTAGGCTACTATATCCTTATGCTACTATTTTAAGAAAGTCTAGAGTAAGGACAAATTGCAGTAGTGATCCACTTGGAGGAATTTTTATTTGTCTTTTTTTTTTTTTCTCCCTATAGGCATGATTTAAGTACCCAATTTTGATTCAGGGTTTCCCAGGTGTGAAAAGGCAGATCTGAATCAGCAGGCACTATGTCTGCCTTCCCCCAACTTTTTCAGACTTAAAACGTGTATGCCTGTTTTCCTGTCAGTACAACAGTACAATGCAAACCCTTTCAGAAGAAGGTAGCAAAACTCTGCATTAAAAAAAAAAAAAAATATTACTTTAAGGAAAAGTTTGATACATTCTGTGATTAAAACTGTGTTTCAGTGCTTGCAGCGTACAGCCATAAGCTGGGAAGTATGGAAAGTCTTTTACCACTGAGATGATTACGTTTAAATAGAAAAACGAGGGCAAATCTCTTTTTTTTCCCCCTGACTTGTTTCCAGTCAGGGCATTAAATGGTGCAGGTCCCAACAGCCTCTTTACACCTACCTCTCTGCACACAGATTCTGGATTTATTTCAAATGCCTGGCACTCCTGGTCAAAGTTGCCCCTTGCACATCAACATAGCAGTGTGTATTTGCTAGAGAAAAACATGTTTCAGCTGGAGAACCAGCTGAATGACAGCTGCAGTTAAACTCAGGTTTTTACTTATTCTTACCAGCTTTGCATGTCACACTCTCTGATAAGCACACTGCTGCTTGCTTCTTGGTGTTGATTTAGGAAATAATATGGCTGTGTGACAGCAAAAGCTGACTCTTAACCTGGTATGCCCAAATGGAAATTGGTGGCTAAGCAAACAAACCCAGCCTCCTTATCTTGGTGAAGCCTTTGATAGAGCTGCTGAAGAAAGCATCTTTCTCCCAAAACCTTTTAGCTGTAGATTTGAAGAACAGCTTGCTAAGATTAGAAACTTCAGAATGAAATAAACAGTGCAATAAGATGCAGTAATTCCTTGTTTGACAGCTACTTATAGATAAAAAAAGATGTGACCTCAACAACTGCTTGCTCCGAAATATTTTTTTCAGAATGGGAACAAAACCTAATTCTGATAATGTTCTTAATATTTTCTTATCACAGAAACCACTTTTGAGTTACAAACTTTTCGAACCTCTGCTAAACAATGAGAGGATATCTCACCTGAACAATGAAGGCCAGCCAGCATTCAGTGGCCACTTGCAGGCCTCCAGTGAGAAAGCCACTGCTGCCCGTCCACTGCCTGCAGCCCTTGCAGCCACCACTCCTCCTCTTCCTGAGCCACTGCCTCCTACACTCCTTTCCACTTACAGCCCTCCTCAGACCATCAGCTCCGCCTCCCCCAGCACCTCTGATGGTCGGGGGACAAAAAACTGGCTGGTGGACTGCTTCAGCCAAGATTACGGTAGCATCTATAAGAACCAGCAACAAAAATTCACCTCTCAGATTCCTTTGGGTACCCAAGCGCCAGCTGTGGTGCGGGTGAAGTCTCTCAAGTCTGTAAGAGAGAAGTATGCGCCATGGTACCAAAATCCTGGAAAGGTGAAAAAGCAGGAGGAGAAGGACAAAAGCAAAATGCAGGACACTGGGAGCGTGAGCAAGAAGGAGAAAGACGTTAGAAAAGAAGAAACTGCCAAGCTGGAAGAATCCTTCTGTTTGGATTCAGGTGAACGAACTGGTTTTCCTAGCTACTATGTGGGTAGCCCTAGTGAAAAGCATCAGTAAATCTAGAGGGTGGAAACACAAGTGATCACTTTTTCACTTGCTTTGCCATTATCCCAGCTTTATAGTAGTAAAGATTCTTACTGAAAATTGAGGTCATTTTTAAGAATTCTCACTGTGTAATACAAAAACCATTAAAGAAATCCTGAATGGATTGATGTAGTGGGCAGAAACTGGTTAAAGGGAAGAGCTAGATACTAGAAAAACACTGATAGTTCACTGAAACTTACTCTTTTTCCATCAGCAGGTTTTAACATCTGCATGCTGAAAATAAAAACATGTCACACATTTATTGCATACTAGTTTACATGTAGATCAGACATGATCTACCCCCTCATGTCAGGGAATTTGGAACTAGATGATCTTAAGGTCCTTTCCAACCCTATGATTCTATGACATGAATGTCTTTCATCATGTATCATATTCATTAAACTCTGCCATTTCATGGGAAGCTTAACTTAAAACTGACATAAACTGACATGTAGTTTTACTGGAGTTTCGGTTTGAACTGTGCTGTAAGCTCCTCTCCACCTTGGCTGCAGAATTTTTTTACTTCAAAAGATGTAGAAATTGTGCACACTTTAAATGGCATTGGAAAATTAAACAGAAACACACAAAGAATACATGATTTCTTAACAGATAAGCACACAGAAAATAGGGCAGAGTTCAGTTCCTTTGTTAAATGTGTGTTTAATTTCAGAGGTTTAACTTACAAATTAGAAGCGAGGTTTAGCCCTTTCCTACCACAGGTCGGGGGCATCTGTAGAGTATGCAGGGTGCCTCTTCGAGGTGTTGTTGCACTCCTAGATAAAGGCGCCTTAAGATGATCTTTTCACATCAACCCTGGACATACTACACAGTGCCCACATGGCTTGAGGTTGCTTTGAAAATATTCATGCTTGAATTCGTGAACATGTGAGCATCTTTCTCCAGAAGCTAGTAACACAACTCTGAACAGCTAGGTGAGGAAAAGTCTGTACTATGTTTCAAGTTGGTGCTTACAGCGATGCTATGAAACAGTCTGAGCCATATCAACAAATGCGCTTGAATTTTTTGAAATTGAATGCTCACAGCAAAATTGTCTGCATAAGTTGTATTGTGCATACTGTGACTATTAATATTACTGCTGGCATTTCTCTCAAATTTTGTTCCCATTTTTACACTTCTTCTTATATTCCTGCTGTACCATATAATTTTAATATTAAAAGCAGAAGTGTAAAATTGCATGATGGCTGTATTTTCTCACCACAATTTGAAGCTCAGGTAGCTTAGAGATTGGCAAGAATGGTTGAGCTTTAGCAGAAACACTGTGTTTACAGAGTGTCAGTGCAAGTTAATAATGAGTACAAAGGATTGTATGGTTCTTAAGCTTGCCAGAAAACCCCACATGAAAAGCAGAGAGATATTACCAAGGTACTGAGTGTTCCTTCCTGTTCCTGCTAACTTTTCATTACAGCAGCTATTTTTCTTATTTATCAAAAAGACAGGATACTCCTGAAATACTTCTTTAAAAAGATGGATTAGAGATTAAGTATATCATGCTTTCATAATGACATTTAAAAGAGTAAAAAAGCAGTTTACAAGTGCAAATAACTTTGACACATGTATTGCTGTTAATGAGGAGCAAGTCCTTATTGCAGGTTATTGAAGCCTGAATGCCAGCCACCCGTATACAATGCTACTGACTTTCCTGCTTAGAAGAGTGTTGAAATTAAATGTAATTTTTCATATGTGTAATTGGCAGAGATGAAGGGATAAACACGTGACATGAAAAAAACTTTAGCTTTCTACTGTATTTCTTGCTGGAACCTGGATGTTTTGATAGATAATAGATGGAGAGAGAGGTAGGGAGAGAGAGAGAGATAGAGAGAGATAAAAATATGCGCTGTGCTGTTGTGGTTTAAGCCCAGCCAGTAACTCAGAACCACGCAGCCGCTTGCTCACAAACCCCCCTTCTTCTTCCTCCCCCTGCTCCTGGAGGGATGGGGAGGAGAATGGAGAGAACGTAACTCCCACAGGTTGAGATAAGAGCAGTCCAGTAACTAAGGTATAACATAGACCACTGCTGCTACCACCAATAATAATAATAAGGGAAATAAGAAGGGAAGAGAATACAACTGCTCACCACCCGATACCCAGCCCGATCTGAGCAGTGACCTAGCCCTTCTGGGGAACTGCCCCCAGTTTCTATACTGGGCGTGACATGCTGTGGTATGGAATACCTCTTTGGTTAGTTTGGGTCAGGTGTCCTGCCTCTGCTTCCTCCTGGCTTCCCCTCCTCCCTGGTACAGCATGAGATTCAGAAAGTCTTTGGTCAGAGTAAACAGTACTGAGCAGCAACCGAAAACATCGGTGTTATCAGCGCTGTTCCCAAGCTGAAAGTCAAAACCACAGCACTACACCAGCTACTAAGGAGAAAAATGGCTGCTACTGCTGAACCCAGGAGGCATACGTATTTACATGTCATGCTGTCGACTTGTGTGCAGCTGCATCTGTTGCTGCATAACTTGAATTGCTGTGCAGGTGCCACATGTCTTCAAATAAGAAAAGCTAACCTCAGGTTAATATTGCAGTAGCACAAAGCCATTTTCTAAACTGTGGTGCTGCCTACTGTGGAGAAGGTTGTGTGGGCTCTAATATTAACATATAGAGCTTATTCCAAGTAATAACTCTGTGAGAATAAAGCTGTAAAGGTTTTTTTCAGGCCTATCAGATTGGTAGTGTTTGGCTATATTAAAAGTTTGCTCACCACAAGTGTCATATTCTGCTTTTCTGTAGGAGTTCAAGAAACTCTCACTGCCTCTGCAGATCCTCTTTCGCCAACAACTGAACACCCAGACTACTTAACGTGAGTAAAATAATAATGAGCTCTCTTGCTGTTCATGGAAGCAGTTGAAAAATCGCCTATAAAAACTCTCATTTAGCTACAAAATTGAAAATTTACCAAAATGTAATTTTAGAATAATAACAAGTTCATTTAAGTCACCCTACTGCTTTGTTTGAGTACCTGTAAGTTTTAAAGTCTGCAGTTGTCGTCCCTTAATTGTTGGGGAATAGAAGTGCTAAAAAGAGGTTTTAACATATTTTAGAAGGCAAAACATGTAATTTAACTCTTCAAGAACACAGTAAAAAGGAATATGAACCTGTGCTGTTTTGTTTTTAGAAGTGAGTCAATACAGAAGGAAAGCTGAATACTGAAATACGCAGTACATAAATTTGAACATCTTTTTTGTGTTTTGGCTGCTTAGTGCGTCTAAGCTGGAAAGGTTGGGAGGGAAGAAGGCAAACTTTAAAGTCCAACATGACAAAGCCTATATATGAGGTGAAGAGAGTTAGCCATCAATGATTTTACAAAAGCTTTAATATAAAATAGCCACCGACTAACTTGAAGCTACAGCAAAGTATCTGATTTCACCACAGAATTGCAGACCAAAAAGCTAAAGAAAAATAAGTCCACTCCCCCCAATTCAGATTTTAAATTTCAGCTGCTTAATTTTTACAACAAAGCAAGATAAAATGCATTAAACTTGATTGTGGAATGTTATGTATCTACAGTGACTGATACAATGCAGTCTATGAAGTTGCAGAAGGACTTTGCAGTAAGTTTAATTTTAGCTCCTTAACAAGTTGTCACACATCAGATTAACATTCACAATAGTTAAAATTTACCTCCTATGTAAAAAAGATTTTTGTCCGTGACAAGCATTAAAGAACTTGCTTTAAATTAAAAAGCTCTAATAACAGAATCATTTGATTGCCTAACCACTTTCTTAGAATGTTAAAACTTCTCTGTTAAGAGGATTCTTCTTTACTGTTGTAAAACAGAGAAATAGCTTTTGCAAATGCCCAGTGTCTGAGGTTTTTCTGTACTGTTTTATGGGTGGCCATTTTTAAAAACACGTGAAAGTTGAAGGAGGCTGCAATAGAATAACTTGGTCAGTGGAACCTGAATTTCTATGAAATGCCTTTTTTCTCTTTTTTTTTTTCTTTTGGAGACAAGGAAGAGAGGGATTTGGCACACTGAGGGCCAATCTAAAGCTTTTTTCTCCATTGGAAGGCTTAGTTTGAGGTTTTGACAGGCTTTCAATGCTCAGAGGTGAAATGAGCTCCATGACAGGTAAAGCCAGGATAAACCTGACGCTTCCCAGTAGTGCAATTGTGCAGCATGGGCCTCAGCAGGAACCTTGAATCCCCTTGTCGTATTTACAGTACAGAAGAGGGGGGATGATTTTGTCGGTCTGTTAAAGCAGTCTGAATTGCCAGGTTCACCAGCTCGTCTCAGAGGAGTAACATCGAATCGGCAAGGGAGGTGAGGCCTCTCTGTAGAGCTTGAACTTTGGTGCATTTTCTGTCTGCTTTAAGGTAGACAGCATGGTAGCATCCTGCTTCATACTTAATGCAGTTACCGGTGCTCCTTGGAAAGACTGAAAGCAAGTCTGGCCATGCAGAGAAGCAGTTTAGTACTTCATGTTTTAGGCAAGAACTCAAATTTAATTCCCAGCCTCTGCTGGGTGAAAGTGAACGGATTCAGCTGTTTGCTGCCTGTTTGTCAATCAGTGGAGGGCAGTGATACTGAGTAGTAAGGGATATGGTTTTTTTTATATAATCTAATATTAAAGATGGCTTGTAGAATCATAGAATAGTTTGAGTTGGAATGGAACTTAAAGACCATCCGCTTCCAGCTCCTCAGCCATGAGCAGGGACATGTTCCACTAGAATGGAAGCCAAGAGCCATTTCTAAAAGTAAAAAAAAAAAAAAAAAAACCAACAAAACAACAAACCAAAACCACCGCACACAAAGAAACCCACACACATACACCAAAAAAAAAATAAATAAAAAGATTACAAAACCCCAACCAGCCAACTAAAATCAAAACAAAAGGAAAAGAAAAAAAGCCTTCATGCAAGATTTCATCAAGTTTTCATTCAGATTTCACTAAGTGCCTTAGGTAAATGGAAGCAATGGAACTGGTGTTCAATAAAATAATCAAATGTTATCATTAGCTATGCTTTACTGTTACTTATAAGCACAAATGTAGCAAAAAATCTAAGTGCATCTGACTCCTTAAATGAAATCCCTTCCAAAAATGAAAAATGTAATAAAATGAATTTTCTAAAGTAAATCTAACTTAATTAACCTTCATAGAGATTATAATCTAGCAGTTTCTCTTCTTTCACTGAAGCTGATGCATTTATTAGTCATTCTATATTTGAGTGATTGCTAATGTTTTGTAAGTGTGCTACACTTTCTTTTTGTGCAGTTTCTGAATAAAAACCCTCAAAAGTAAAATATTAGCAAACAAATGTCAGAAAAATATGATAGATTTCTACAATTACCTAAATGAATTATCTTGGAGTGTGTGTGCTTACATATAGAAGCAGTCAGTTAACTGACTTAAAGCTTGGGTGTCTGTGCTTGATATTCACTATGTCCTTGGGGGAAAATTGCATGTGTGCTTTTTATTCCATTAGGAAATACACACGTATCGTCTCAAAAGAGCAATGCGAGAGTTACAAGGAAGACTTCTATGCAGAGTATGGTGAATACAGGACTTTGCATGCTTGGATAGAGAATATTACCAAGAGATTCATGAACTTTGATGAACGACGGAAACTTCTTCCTCCAGAGTCCAAAGAATATCAGGTAAAGAAGGATGAAAGTGTTTCATCTCCCTCTTACCCTTCCAAAAGTCCACATTTTCAGCACAGGCAGATCCCTCAGTATATTATCTATTAAATTATATAGATGTAGTTTTAAAAGACTTGCCAGGTTCAGTATCTGAGACTGAGTAACTGGTCACAGGGCTGGAACTACCAGACTAGCTCAGACTTTGCCAACCACCTCAACATCCAGGCAAGGTGAGGGAGTGCTGTTAGACAGATGGGGAAGAAGACTTGAAACATCCGTAATACCAGAGCTTTTCCTGGCCCTCTCTTCACCATGATTTTAGACATTTTAACTTAATCTGTATCCACAACTTACCCTTCTTCCAGGTAGCTGGTCCTAGCTATGATTTTAGCAGAGAAGGAGTTTAAAAATCTGATATTGTGGATCTCCAGCCTGGACTGCTCTGGTTTGGACATGCAAATTCCACATGTTTAATATGAGAGTTCTTCAGTTCTGTGTGCACTGAGGATTTTGATTGGCTTTTATTTGTTGGCCAGATTGCAAATGAGTTTTTGAGTATTTTAAAAAGCCTTGTTCTGTGCAATCAGACAAAGGGAAAACTTGAAGAATTTGCATACGTGCTCTGACCCTGTGTGGATTAGCTCTGGTTTTTGACACTTGAGAAAACTCTGCAAAAAGCTGTTCAGCCCTCAGACTCCACCTGTTTGAGCTGTCTGTGAACACAGACAGCTGTGTGAGCAACTTCTGAAAGGGCATCTTCAAACACATGCTCCCTTTGTTGCCTATTTACAGGTTTAATTTCAGATCTTGGGTGGTACGGGGGGCTGTGGGTTTATTTTTGCAATGCAGGAGAGTGGTGGTTCACAACTAAGAAAATATCTTGACTGAAACTGAGTATATTTTTAGTATTTTATGTAAATTTACGTTTTCTGGTAGTAGTGAAATGTTGATTTTCTTTTTATTTGAAGGTACTTCACGAAGAAGTTGTAGAAGTGTACCAAGCATTAGCACAGGTATGTGTAACAGCAGACTTGTGGGATGTGGTAGTCACTGAGACTGGCCCACGTCTATTTTTAAACAAAGGACATGAAATACTGAACTCTTCTGCAGAAATGTTTTCATGTCCTAATTTTCTTTTTATCTTTACAGTGTAGTCCCAGCTACCATGAAAAGAAGAGGAGATGCGAGTATTTCCACAGCAAGCTGTCTCACATCAAGAGACTGATTATGGAATTTGATGAACGCAAGCCTAATGATGACGATAGTCCTCTGCTTTGACCGGGACATGTGGATGAACCAAAGCTTATTTATGTAAAACCTAAGATTAGTTGCTCTAAGATTCTAAAAAATAGTATCAAACTTATGCATTAAGCAAGTCTTATTAGTTGCAGACTTAACTACTCTAGGCTTTATTTGTTGTTGCTATATGCGTATTTGAAGCTGCTTTTTCTGGTCCCTTCTTTTCTTCAAGATTTATGTTTGTTTATTTTAAATAATTTTATCAGTAGATGCTGGGGAACCAATACCTCTACTATAAAGTTCTGCACATTATAAGAAAATATTGTAGCAAATCGAATTGGTTTTAGGCAAATATAAGGCTGGGTTCTGACCTTTTTGTTAATGCAAAGTCTTTGCCTTAAATGGTAGAAGGTTTAGAAATTTGCACAAAATACTTTTAAAAAAGAAATCACATTGTTTTGGAGGGTTAAAGAAGCATGTGTATGTGCTGTATATGGCCCATTTTGTTACAACAGGAACTCACCCCTGCAACTTAACCCCCCCCCCCCCTTTGTGGTAATTGCCTTAAGGTATTTGATTGGGTATATTTTGTGTAGCTAAATTATTAGCTACATTGCTTTCCACTTTGCTGAAGCACCTGGGAAGCACTACATGGCCTATGTGTTCACTACTGGTGTCTGGAAGTGTATGCTTATACTCTTGTGTGTGTGCAAGAACATGTGAATGTGAGCATGTGTGATGGGAAAAAAAAAAAAAGCTGCTACTCTAAGTAGGCCAAATGCTCAGGTTAAAACAACTGACAAGTGTTGCTGTAGGTTTTTCCTGTATGATTCCTACTTCTGTCGTAGAAGATGAGAGCATTCCATTTCAATAGTTTATCAGCTTTAATAGTATTGGGGAAGTTGATAATTTACAAAAATGAAAGAGATATATAGTTTTTAGGCAAGAATATAAAATTAAACATGTAGGTTACCTATTTATATACTGTTATTTGGGGATAATAATTATAATTGAATAATCGTTATTATTCAAAAAAATATTTTTGAAGAGAGATATGCAAAGAAGCTATTGTCTACATGAAATATATTTTAAAGGTTTTTGTCCTGGATACCAGGAATATAACAAAGAATGGGTGTATTTAACTATAAAATACTGTGATCACCAAACAGCACAAACTTGCATTTCATGCAGTTTTTTGGTTTATTTTGACGTACAGCCATTGCTTGATGTACAACCATTGCTTGATGTACAACCATTGCTTGATGTACAACCATTGCTTGACGTGCAACCATTGCTTGACGTGCAACCATTGCTTGACGTGCAACCATTGCTTGACGTGCAACCATTGCTTGACGTGCAACCATTGCTTGACGTGCAACCATTGCTTGACGTGCAACCATTGCTTGACGTGCAACCATTGCTTGACGTGCAACCATTGCTTGACGTGCAACCATTGCTTGACGTGCAACCATTGCTTGACGTGCAACCATTGCTTACCTTATCATATTAAAACACAGGTTATTTGGTCAAAATTGGGCAAAATCTTTTGTATTTTACTGTGTTTGTCTTTTCAAAATGCTGCCAATGGAGAAGTGAAGCATTACATGTACAAATCTGATTTTGGACTTTCGCCAAAATTTGGAAGTATTGCTAACAGACTTTATCTACAGCATAAAAAAAAAAAAAAAGTTATATATCGCTGTAAACAAGAAAGTGTTTTATTGCCAGAAAACATGTATTCAGGTAAACGAAAGCAGTGGAATTTTTGCCTTAAATTGTGAGTTCAGAGATGTTGTGAGTAGCAAGCAAAGTGGCTTGCCAGTGATTTTTGTTATTTTCCGGTGACCATGTTGACTTTAGGGACCCTTGTATTAGTACAGTTGTTTTCAACTTCACATTTCAAATGGCAAAATGAAGAGAAGACTTCTAGGTTCCCGTCAAGAGCTGCATCCACCTGGGTTTAACGACTGGATATTGTCCTGAGCATGCGCACACAGTTGTGCCCTGGAACTGTTAAATTCATGGCAGTTATGCTTCAGCTTCACGCGGTGGTTTGCTTTCAACCTAGAAATGAAGTGGCTGTTCAGATTAAAACAATGTGCAGTTCCTGATACTGGGAAACATTTTGGCAGTTTGATACTCCCATGTGCCTGGATCGGATGTTACCAGCTGTTACAGGACATGATACTGCTACAACTGTTTCGATGTGTTGTGATCACTGCTACTACAGTCAGTCTGTAACTGAGACTCAGTGCAATTAATTGATTTTATTTCCCCCCTACCTTTTGCTATAGACCAGCATTCACATGAATCTTCTGATTTATAGGCTGCATATGTGTTGCAGTTGGAGGTTGGTGCTACTTCAGAGGTCTGGCACTGCATGTCATCACCAGACCTGGCAAGCTACTGTAAAGGTCTTAATTGAAGGTTTTGCTCGTTTGCACTGGGCATTTCTGAAGCACTGCAAGTACACCCTGCAGCATGTGTACTGCGAAATAGTGCTGTAAATCTATGAGTTCAGTGAATGCTGGGAGCCTACGAAAGCAGGGCCTCCGAGCAATTGCCTTTCCTGCAAAACTGGCCTGCTTACTCAGAGAAACAAACATTGCCTGTTCTGGCATCTTGGCTGGGGTTACACTACTACAAATCCAAAGCAAATGATTGATGTAGAGGACAGTCAATTGTCCACATCTTCTGTGTGAAAAATATGAGTTTCTCTACATTTTATATAAAAATTACACGGTTGAAAGCTCCGTTGCTCTTCTCTGGACCCGCTCCAGCACCTCAGTGTCTCTCTGGTAGTGAGGGGCCCAGAACTAAATACAGGATTCGAGGTGCAGCCTCACCAGTGCCCAGTACAGGGAGATCATCACTGCCCTGGCCCTGCTGGCCATGCCATTGCTGATACAGGTGAGGATGCTGTTGACCTTCTTAGCTACCTGGGCACAAGCTGGCTCAAGTTCAGCTCCGTCTGGCTCAAGTTCAGCTGTGTCAATCAGCATTCCCAGGTCCTTTTCCAGCCACTGTTCCCCAGATGCAGCATTGCATGGGGTTGTTGTGACCCCAACACACTACCCAGCACTTTGCCTAGTTGAACCTCATACCATTGGCCACAGCCCATCTATCCAGCTTGTCCAGATCCCTGTGCAGAGCCTTCCCATCCTTCAGCTGATCAACACTCCCACCCAACTTGGTGTCATCAGCAAATTTACTGAGGGTGCACTCAATCCCCTTGTCCAGACCATTGACAAAGGTATTAAATAGAACTGGCCTCAGTTGTGGTGAAGCTTGGGGAACACCAGTTGCACCTGACACCCAGCATCTGACTGGGTGATGTTTTTCTAAGCAAATGCAGACACATTCATGTCCACATCATGACCTTGGCAGTTCAGGGAAGGACTTGAGCAGGTTACATTCACACCTTTTCTGATAGTAACTGTTGGTGTGATTCTGTCCTGGTCTTACATGGGACATTGCTATGAGAAGTAATTTTATGAAGAAATGGAAGACTCACATGTGTCTATATACCACGGAAAGCAAATGGGGTAGCATGCGATGGTAAGAGGCAGACCTGAGTAGATATGTGATTTTATTTAAATCTAATTCCCCTCAAACCCCAACTAATTACAGATTGTTTTTTCCTTCATTAGCATTTCAGCAAAAATGTGCCGAGTTTGTTTCTAAAAATAAAATACCATGTGTGTCAGGGTTTTTTCTTACAGGACTTTTTGATTAATTCAGTTAATCCCCACCATAGTGCTAAAAGCAACAAGTTCTCAATGAGGTTTTAGCCATATTAGAGTAGGGGTCTTGTGTGATGCATGACCACGGGAAGGAAGGGATCACCCAGAAATGACAGAAAGTGGAAGCCTTTGATAAGCAAATATTGACCACTGTGGAGGTCAACTGATGCAAAGCAAACACTGGGTGCAGCAGGGGCAATGTCTCAGCTGGAGTCATAATCTCACCTCTTCCTGGCATCTTTGCCTCAGCAAGGTGACGTGCAAGTTGACGTGCAGCAAAACCCCTTTCCAAAGGCCGGACTGTTCTGGAACAGCTCCAACTGGCTCAACTCCACCTGTATCCAAAGGGCACCTCTTTCATATAAATTTACGTCTAACTCCCTGAACATGTTCCTGTGGCACCTTCTGCATCCCCTCCATAGAGCTACACCATAACTGTGTCTTTTAGAAACAATCATAGTATTGTAGAACCAACAAGTCTGGAAATGACCTATAAGCTTATCAAGTCCATGCATTACCCCAGCACTGCCAAGGCTGCCACTAAACCATGTCACTGCGGGCCTTGTCTACACGATTTGTTGAACGCTTTCAGGGACGGTGACTTGCCCTAGGCAGCCTGTTCTAATGCCTGAACACCCTCTCAGTGTATAAATTGCCCCTAATATCTAATCTAAACCTCCCCTGGTGCAGCTTGAGGACGTTTCCACTTGTCCTGTCACTTGTTATTTTGGAGAAGAGACAGACCACCACCTCATTACAACCTTCTTTCAGGTAGCTGTAGAGAGTGATAAGGTCACCCTGAGCCTTCTCTTCTCCAGACTAAACACCAGTTCCTCCAGCTGTTCCTCATCAGACTTGTGCCCCAGGCCCTTCACCAGCTTCGTTGCCATTCTCTGGACCCGCTCCAGCATTTCAATGTCTTCCTTGTAGTGAGGGGCCCAGAAATAACACAGGATTTGAGGTGCGGCCTCACCAGCACCCAGTAAGGAGGGATCGTCACTGCCCTGGTCCTGCTGGCCACACTGGTGCATCTCAAGGGTCATGATAATATTCAGGATTTCTCTGTTGTACCCAAGAAAGAACCCACACGGCCACAAAAGATAATCAGGTTTGTCTTACAAAGCACAGCTTATGAACACAGGATGACAATTCAGTTCAAACAGAGATCCTACTGGGAAGAGTAGAGCTCAAAGTCACATCAAAAGCCTACGTTCCTCCTTGGACTGGCGAACCCATGACGGTCGCTTCCTACACAACCAGCAAATCTGACATCAGTGCTGTCAGCCCCCAGGGGGTATCTGAGATTATTAGAACCTCTATTCCCAAAAAGAAATCACCAGCGCCAGTGAGTTTTTTCCCACCAAAGCCATGCAAGGCTGTCAGCCCCCTTCCTATAATGACCACCAGAGTTTTAAAACTTATTTTCCCAGAAATATAGTGTGACGATTGTCTAGACGTGGGGAATAACTAGTAAATGTTGTGTTGCTGCCAGGATTAGGCAAGCCAGTCACCACCCCCTCGTGTGGTCAGGGATAGCGTCAGGCCACACACTGGCATGGGTGACCAAGGCAAAAGCACAGGGGGACCTAAGGGATGCTGTGAGCATCTTATAGCATTTGCTGTCCACCTTGTCTCTGTGTCACTCCTTTTACCTGTTTGTAGTTACGTGGATGTGATGGACGGTTTAATTCCTGTTGGTAGCGATGAATGTGTTTTTAGGCTGGTGCAAGCCATGGACAGTTGGATATCATAGGACAGGATTGCAATGGAGGACTGGACCAGGGAGGTATTGCATGGCTCGAGCTGTGCTTCCTACCTCTGCACAAGACAGAAGCCCTGGTCGGGCACCTTGAGTCTCAGTGGTTTGTGCATGAGAAGGAGGCATTTCAGTGCCCTCTCCTGCGCTCAGATCCCATTGGAAAGTCAAATCAAACCCAAACATTGTTTGCTAATCATAGCGGTGTGTTATCTCAGCCCTCCGCACCTCTGCTGCCTCCATGGCCTTGGCATGAGCCCCTTGCTCAGCTCGGGAGAAGGCTCCCTCACTCTACTCTCCTCCCCAAAACGGCTGGACGGGGAAAGGGAAGCTGGAGCGGAGCGAGGCGCGGCCCCCGGGCTGCAGCGCTGCGCGCAACGTCCACCGGGCGGCAGCACTGCCCCCCGCTCAACTCACCGCGCGTCCCCTGCGCAAGCCCCCGGCATCCCTGTGAGCATCCCCCGGCATCCCGATGAACGTCCCCCGTGCCTTCCAGCACCGCGCACCCCGCACCCCCGCGCATCCCTCCTCACGTTCCCTGCATAACCACCGAGCGTGCCCGTGAGCGAAACCCCACGCAGGCAAATGGTTTCAGTGGCCGGTACAAGGCACGGTTCCAGTTGCAGTTTTCTAGTTCTGGGAAGAGCGTCTGGCCTCAGGAGCCTTCTGTTTTCCCATAAAAAAGAAGAAGGAAATCATATCGAAAGTTGGCAGTGAGGAGAAGTTATGCTGCCCGGGGTCACAGCTGTGGCCAGGGCCGAGCAGAAGCTGTGGCTGTGCTGGAGCACAAGGAGCTGCCTAAAGCCAGCTGCCTCCGTTTTACATTCTGAGGACTGCAAAGGAGTGTGTTAAGGTCAAAATGCGTATTTGTGCACAAAGGAGCAAGTTCTCTTCTACAATGCTGATGCTGCAGCAAACTGAGTTTGGGAAGCCCTGTCTGGGGAAGGGGCAGCGTTCCTTAGCCTGCCAGTCACATGCAACGTTGACCGGCTGACAAACAGAGAGCCGGGGCCCTACTGCTGGTTTTCCCCTTTCAGACTCATGAAAATAAGAAGTTGATGTCCTTCATTGTCCTTCTCTATCAAGCCTTCTTGTTTCACACAGCTAAAATGTGAGCAGGTTGCTTGTTTGGTGAGTGCCCAAGGTACTTGTGGGAATTCCTCACCTGTCTTGGACCTGTTTTGTGCTCCCCAGAGTGAGACCAGAGAAGATGCTTGGGGTGGGGGTCTTGCCCGAGTGCATGAATACCTGATGGAGGAATGAGGACGATGGAGCCAGAATCTTCCCAGCAGAGCCCAGTGCCAGGACCAGAGGCAACAGGGAGAAACCAAATTGCAGAAGGCTCTGCCTAAGCACCAGGAAAATATTTTGTTTAGTTTTGGTTGCATCCCGGGAGACGTTGCAGCCCTGAGGGGACATGGCACGGATCAACCAGGTCAGGGTGACCCTGTCCTGAGCAGCTGCTAGCACTGGGTGATGTCCAGAGTGCTCTGTTGTCCGGTGCAAATTAAACATGTGGAAAATGCTGGAAACTGCCAGGCAATTAACCAACCGAGTTCAAGAGAAAGCAGAGCAGGGCAAGCATCTTAGCAGAAGATGAACTAAACATGAGACCAAGTCTGCCCG
The DNA here is from genome assembly GCA_039720435.1 of Amazona ochrocephala. Taxonomy (NCBI): domain Eukaryota; kingdom Metazoa; phylum Chordata; class Aves; order Psittaciformes; family Psittacidae; genus Amazona; species Amazona ochrocephala. The sequence continues at coordinate 73,510,053 of CM077909.1, read as the reverse complement.
GCAACAGTGTAATACGTTGCACATGGTAATTGCCGCCCCAGGAACAAGGCAGCTGAGTGTTGGTGAGTGGAGACAGGCCCTGCCTGAGCAGCGATGCTGTGGTACTGGCGATGGCCCTCAAGCAGCTCGGTCCCACCGAGCTTCTCACTTGTGGGTGCAACCTCACTGCCACAGCTCGACATCCAATATGTGGGAACAATTTAGCCCTACAGGGCTTGCTGCCCAGCTGCATCATGTACAGCTTCAACTCCAGGAAAGACTGTAGCTTAAAGGTTTTCTGTTCAGTTTACACAATTGTACGTAAGTAAGTCATACAATATGTGCGTTAAATCCCTTTGATTTCATTTACCCTCTCCCTAAGCACATTTACAACACAAGGCTGCAAAAGAAACAGTCTGGGGGGGATTTCAGCTCTGGAGTTCATTCTTTGAATTCTTTTGGTTCTTGTTTCCTGACTAGGGAGAAAAAAATAAAAAGGGCATTGCTGCTTTAACAACTATGTTTTGCTGAACTGATGACACACTCCTGGGGAGGAGTTTCCAGGAGGGAAGAGCTGCGCAGCTCATAAGTGTCTCGGTTTGGGATTGCTGCCGTCTCCTCTGGCTGTGAACGTGCTGGTGAAGGGCAGCATTCCTGCTCGTCTTGAAGCTGCAGCATGGCTGATAAGCTTGTGGAGAGCAAGATCAGATGTGACAAAGTAACCCTCTTTATAGAAAGGGGCTGCCATTACTGCAGGAATGCCGAGGAGATGTTCAAGCAGTACAACTTTGTGCCTGGAGCTCTGGAAGTCGTTGATATCACCCAGCGCATGGATGTCCAGGATTACCTGCAGCGAAGAACAGGGCATAGAACCGTAAGTTCTCGCAGTTGTTCCGCAGCGCTTGCTGATCCTCTGTTCCAGAGTGCCCATAGCCTGGCCAGCTGCTGCAGAGGTGGAGGCGAGGGCTCTTTTCCCACGGCTCTTCCTGCCGGATCACAGGGAGAAACTGCAGCCCGCGCCCCTGGGAAGGAAGTTACTTCCTTTGCCTGCCCTGTGCGTCCCGTTGCTGTAGCTGCTGCGGGGCGAGTGCTCGGTGCCGAGGTGAGCGCGCACTCCCCACCGCAGCAGCCGCGGGTGCGGAGCTTTGCCTGCCCGAGCACTCACATGCAGGGCAGGAGCCACCCCCCAGTGGTCCTCGCACCGCTGGGTAATGAACCCCACTTTGCTTTGGCTCCCCAGTCCACCCCAGTGAGAACAACATCCTGCGACGCCCAGGGGTGAAGCAGAAGGGACATGCTGGTGACCTGCCTCGCCACTGGGGCTTCGGGGGATTTTTCCTGCACTGGGTGTGCCTCCAGACATGTGGCTTGATTCAGCCCAGGGAAAACCCAGAACTGGAAAGCTGCCTTCAGCACAGCAGGACTGCTGCAGGCCCTGACAGAGGTGTTCCAGTGTCTGTCCTGCCTGAAGGACAGCAAAGCACCAGCGAACCTCCTGTAGAGTGCTTGCTCTTGGAGTCAAGCCTCTGTCCTGCTTGTGCCTGATCCTGCCGGCTCAGTTTTAGCCTCTCAGGGGTACCAGAGGGGACCATAGCTCTTGCTTGACACCCCGGCCCTGTCCTGAGCCTGGGTACGGGCCAGCAGCATGTGAGCACTTCTGGATTTGCCCCTGCCACGGCAGGACTATGGGCAGCCATGGACCCCCTCCAATGCAAGGAAAGGCTTTCTGAGCCGCCGTTTTCCAGTGGCACCTTTTGCCCTTGTTGTTTTATGCCTGTTCTGTCCCATGTCTTATGTCTTCACTCCCTGGGCTGTTACTGTCTCAATAACTCTACTCCTGACAGTGTGTCCATTTCTTTTCATCTTCCCTGGCTTGCAGCTGTGGCTGTGGTGGTGTCCGCAGTGGTTCACTTCCCTCTGCGGCAAAGCTTTGCTTTCAGAAGCCTCAGATCTAAGGATCCAAAACGGCTCCTGGCCTTCAGGAGAGGCTACAGTTTAATTTGGTTTTTACGTTTGTTTCTGCACTGATTGCTGTCATCTTGCTGCCAGGCAACCGTCATGAGGTGGGCCGGAAAAGGGGCAAGCACGGGAGGGAAAACAGCAGAGGCTGGTTCAGGGCTGTGAGGTAGGAGGAGAACAAAAGGCCAGAGAAAGGGAATGTGGAGAAGGCGCTGAGCGAGAAAGGTGAGTTTGCAGGGCCAAGGGACTTTGATAGTGACGGTGGCCATTAGAGAGACAGCACATGCCACCCAGCACCTTCACGTGCTGGGAAGCACTCGAGAGCAAGCTTGGAGAACCTGCCGTGGGCACACGCGTGGTCCATACGCAGGTCTCAGCGCTCGGAGCTGCTCGCTCGCTGCTCTGGGATCATGTGCTTGGAGCATCTCCAGCACTTCCACAAAGTATTTTTTTACCCTTCTGCAGCCTCTCTGAAATGCAGAGGCTTCTCCTGCCCCTTTTTGTCTCACAGCGGTTTTCAGAGAGATGAGACGTGGGCATGGGAACAGGAGGATTTGGTAAATGATGGTCTCCCTGGTGCACAATCTGCTTCCAAGACAAATCCTTTCCCCACACTCTGCCTTCAGCAACCAGCTCTTCTGATTAATCTGTGGCATCACTTTGTGCTCAGCTGCCTGTGGTCTTCATTGGGAGATGCTGCATCGGAGGATTATCTGACCTACAGAATGTGGACTGCAAGCTCCCCAGAATACTGCAGCAGATCGGTGCCCTGCGGTAGTGTAAGGGTAAGTCTGAGGACTCTGGTGTGTGCTACAAAGCAAGGAGATGGAGCCAGGCCACCAGCTCGAGTCAAACAGATGAGAGATCCCGTGGGTAAAATCTAGACTTGCTTTCCTCACACAAAAGAGCTTAGGAGTCTGACCAGAGGAGTTTAGCAATGCCGGCTGGGCTTACCATAGGCGTCATGTACATCATATGCGTGCAAAACCACAAAAACTCTGTGCATATATGCAGACACACGCGTATGTCTGCAAACAGGTGAAATACATAGCTATGTACACACATGGAAAAACACTGTTTCGTGGCATTTTCTTGATCTTATTGTTCCAAGCAGCTGTCTACCCTTTTTGTCTGCTGTTTCTGCTTTCAGGAGGGAGATGACTGGGAGCTGCATCCACCTCATTCTGACATTCAGGGGCTTCCTGAAGGAAATTCCTGGCAACTTCCTTCTGCGGGATCAGATGCATCCTCCTGGCCAATGCAGCTTCTTCCCTGTCAGTGACCAGTGGTTTGAAACGCGAGCGTCTCTCCAACCTTTCTGCAGCTCCACAACATGATCTGCTTCAGCCCAATAAAATACACTTGCTCTAAGCATCTGTGTTCACTGTTGTGGCTCTTTTTTGCACAGAGCTATCCACGCGCTCATCCGCCATGCCTCTCTGCTCTCCGCAGTCCCTTTCCCACCTAATATAGATTCAGCAGCAGTAGTCGGGGAGCCAAAGAAAAATGAATATAAACAAACTATATACACTACCATTCCTCCATCTGTAGAAGCATGGACTCCACCAAATAATCCTAAGGTAGTAAAGGTAATTGAAGTTAAAGATTTGAAGCGGACATTTGGAATAGAAACAGGATATGGAGATACAAATGCCTGGGTAAAATGGGTCAAATATGCAGTGAAAAGTTTAAATAGAAGCAATTGCTATGCACGTGCTTCAAAGAGATAAGTTGTCCCTTTTCCTGTGATACAAAAGGAATGAGGCATATGATTGCATTACACCAGGAAAGGACGTCATGGTGAAATGAAACCTGTAAGTCCCTTTCAGTGCTGTTCCTTGCACTATGGAACAGTAATACCTCCCACCTTCTCCTCGGCAGCTGGTAGCCATACAGCTCGTGTCTTACAGCAGGGTATGAGTGGTACCAAAGATCTTGGAGTATTGGAGAAGTGCATGGAATTGCTAAAAGTGACTGAGGATGAAACATGTAATTACTCAGCTTTGAGTATCCCCACAGCGGTCATATGGTGGTATGATGGAGGGAAAATCTTGAGACCCACACTTCCTCCAAATTGGAAAGGCACACGTGCGATTGTCCAACTGGCATTCCATTTACCTTGGCATTTGAAAAGGGAACAGTAACCCAGGGACATAGGTGTCCTGGGTTCAGCTGTAACAGTTATTTTTCTCCTTAATAGCAGTGCTGTGTTTCTGACTTCAGTCTGAGAACAATGTTAACAACACACCAATGTTTTCAGTTGTTGCTAAGTAATACTTACTCTGATCAAGGACTTTTCAGTCTCATACTCTGCCAGTGAGGAGGGAAAGAGGAAGCAGCGAGAAAGCTGAGACAGAACACCTGACCCAAACTAGCCAAAAGGGTATTCTATACCACAGCACGTCATGCCCAGTATATAAACTGGTGGGAGTTACCCGGAAGGCCATACCGCTGCCCAGGTTGGGCTGGGTATCGGCTGGCAGGTGGTGAGCAATTGTATTGTGATGTCTGGGAGCTGCGTCCACCTCGTTCTGACATTCAGGGGCTTTCTGAAGGAAATTCCTGGCAACTTCCTTCTGTGGGATCAGATGCATCCTCCTGGCCAATGCAGCAGAGGGTTAAGAGCTACTGAAAACAGCATGAGCCTGCAGAAATTTGCACAAGTCAGCTTAAGCTCTCAAGGACTCTCTGAAATGTGAGCTCATTACTCTGCCAAGAACTAAAGGACTTTGAACTTGCCAGGAGCAAAGCATTTGTATTTCCTGGTCCTTTTCAAACATGGGAGAATGCCTGCTGTTTCTGCTCTTCACCTTCTGAGGTGGCCACTTTGATCAGCAGCCCCCACTGATGTCATTGGGAATTTTAGGCTTCTTGGCAAGCTGCAGTGGTGGGGACAGGCTCATGCTGCCTCATCCCAGCCCTGTCACGGCAGAAGGGACCATGCTTGTTTCAGAGTTTGAGGATTCCAGGTTGAGAGAAACACAGCACAATAAAGAGTCACAACTAGTTTATTAATACAGGGAAAATATAGAGATAACAAAAGATACAGTAAAGGATATTTCTGATGTTTGGTTATCTTACCAACCCCAAAGACCATGTAATAACGATCAGAAAACCAGCCCTGAGGAATATCATCGCAGTGTGAGGTGGCAGGCTCAACCTTAGTAGGTGTCCCTGCAGAGGCAGCATTGACCTACCTGGGTGGTATGAGGTTCTGCCTCCTTGCATCTCCTGAGGCTCGAGCTTTTATACTAGCAAAAATCCACATTCATTCTGATGTAGGGGGCCAGCCTACATCAGAGGAAGTGGCCAGCTGTATCTAGAAAGGTCTCCGAGGGTCGGGACTTCTCCAGGGAGGAGCCAAAGCAGGACTTTCCGGGGAGGAGACACCGTGGACAAACAATACTTGTCTATTTTTGTGTGTTTCACCACAGACCATTATCTAGTGTCAGTGACACAGTGCTCAAGGAGGGGCTTTGTCAAGAACAAGCTGCCAAGGGCTGTGCTGGTACCATAGCCCCCAGTCAGCCCTGGGTTCTTCCCCTTGGCCTGGTCTGCTCAGCACATCCTAGAACTTAAACTGGTAATCAACAATCGAAGAAGTTGCAGGCTCTAAACACCAGTGTCTTTAATTCCACAGGTTTGCTTGCAAAAAGAAAAAAAAAATAGAAAAAATAGGCAAGCAAGCTTCTGTTGGTTTCGTTTAAAAGAAAGAAGGATGGGAGGACTGAAAGCAGGGAGAATTCAGAAGGATTTCTACTTTGCGGTTTTTGCCTCCTCATCAAGTTGAAACAGCTTTAAAGATCTGTTTGGAGGCAGTGTTATTTAGTGCCAGCACTTAAAGCAGCTCTTGACCCAGTTTGGCTTGGTGGCAGCTGTGCTGTGCATTTCCCATAGCCTTTTCCAGACGTAGCACAGTTCAACTCAGGTCCCTGTCTGGCCTGAGCTGTTGTTAAAATCTTAAAAACTTTTCTTATAAAGGCTCACGTTAGACACAACAGTGAAGCACCTATTCTATTAACTGCCATGGTTTAAGCCCACCTGGCAACTCAGAGCCACGCAGCCGCTTGCTCACTCCCCCCTTATACTTCCCCCTGCTCCCAGAGGGATGGGGAGGAGAATCGAAAGAACGTAACTCCCACTGGTTGAGATAAGAACAGTCCAGTAACTAAGGTATAACACAAACCACTGCTGCTACCACCAGTAATCATAATGCCCAGTATAGAAACTGGTGGCAGTTACCCGGAAGGGCTAGATCACTGCTTGGGTCAGGCTGGGTATCGATTAACAGGTGGTGAGCGGTTGTATTCTCTTCCCTTCTTATTTCCCTTATCATTATTATATCTTTGGCTCCCTGACTACTATTGCTGAATCTAGCAATTGCATCTCTTCCTGTCTCATCTGCCCATAGGCCACAAATTTGGCTTACAACCCCATCAACATTTGTAATGGTAATTATTATGGGATTGCATTCTAAATGCTTACAGTCAGGTTCTGCATGACCTTTGAGCATTGCAATATTATTTTTTAGAGATTTTCCCGGAGCACTGGGTAAGATCCACCCATTAAAAGCAGTTGTAAACAAAACATCACTCCTCAGGACAGGGCAGTCCTCAGTATGACTGGAGGTAATGTTCTGGGCGTAAATATTTATCGCAACTGCTTAACTTTGCTCTTTTAGATCTGCACACTCAAGTACCTAACAAGTATCAAATTGGATATTTTGTGCATTTTGTTCCTTAGTAATATTTATGCACAATTTGGCTGCGTATCCTGGCATTCCTCTCATTTGGTCAACATAGGCTTCTTGTTCCAATTTTTTCCCTTGAACTCCTAATAGATAAAAGTTCATTGTCGCTGCGATGTTCCACATTTTCTGTTCTTCTTTTCTTTTGTGCTAATCAGCCCACTTCTTTCTCTTTTATCCCCCAAACTTATGTTTTCAGCACAGCAATACAGCAGATACAAAATAATCCTGTAAAGGTTTTTGCTAAGTTTTAGAAGCATGTATGTGTATGCTTATTGTCTTTTTATCTTAATAACACAGGGGGTTCTTGGTTGATTGTACAGTCGTCAGATGGGAGTGCCACTGGTTCTTTGATCCTAGTATAGTGTGTCCAAACTTTTTCAGCAGTCCTCACAGCAGTTTCAGTTTTCAATAGTACTTGAAACAGGCTGTCCCATTCAAACTGTAGTTTAAAGTTCTTCCATGACATGATCAGTATCCAGTCCCCTGGTCTAATGGTATGGATTGCAAATTCTAAGGGTGGCATTTGATCAAGGAGTCCTTTGTTTCTGAGAAAACACAAGGAGGAAGACAGCCCCAGTATGTAATTCTTTAGGAAGATACCTTTAGTTTCAAACTGCGGGATCTCACTTACCTTACTTATATATAAGGTTAACCAAATAACATTTCTTAGGGAGATATCCCTAAATATTTTCTGGGTGCAGTTCAGAGTCTCAGCAGGGTAATGGGCAAACTTTTATTCCAAGGTAGTTTAATTTCTAAGATTAATTTTGAGCGTTGTCTTTTTAATGTTTGGTTCAGTCTTTCAACTCTGCCAGAAAAGGGTGGATGCCAAGGAGAATGGAAGTACCAGGATATTCCTAATCCTTACATAATTCCTTGGAGCACCTTGGAAGTAAAATGACCTCCTTCACCTGACTCTATGTTGTCCATTATTGCATACGTAGGGATAACTTGTTCCAGAATAATCTTGGCTACACCTGCAGCAGTGGCAGTAGCCATTGGGTAAACTTCTACACATCCTGTGAGATAGCCCACCAATATTAAAATATAATTTAATCAGCCTATTGGTGGCAATTTGGTAAAATCAACTTGCACACTTCAAAAAGGTCTTGGGGCAGGTTCTCTTCCTCCCTGGGGCTGCTTTCTAAGGATCTTCTTATTTATCTTTTTGCAGGCTACACATTTCTTACAAATTTGTTTGGCTTCTGTATAGATTCCCATGCACCCATGTTTCCTTAAAACTAATCACACATTGCTTGTGTTCCCCAGTGGCTTCCCTGATGCAGAATAGCCATTATTTCTCTCATAAGTTGCTTGTTCAGCATTTTCATCCCATTTGGGAGAATCCATTTTTCCTTCCCTGTTTCAGCCACCCTAATTTTCTTTATTCCTCTTTCCTTTTTTCAGAAAAACATGGGATTGCCTTTGGTACAAGTACTCGTGGGGTAAGGTTATATATTTTTATGATTTCAGGTCCTAATGCAGCCTCTTTAGGTATTTCACCTGCTAGCCTATTTCCCCTGGCTTCCAAAGAATTCCCCTTTTGGAGCCCATGTATGTGGACTACTGTTATCTCCCTTGGGAGGAGTAGGTTTTCCTAGACTTGGCTGATTAATTCCACATGTACTAACTCTTTTTCCTTACTATTAATTGATCCTCTCCCGTCATGTATTTTGCCAAATGTTTGTACCACTCCGAAGGTGTACTTTGAATCAGTATATATAGTCCCTTCTATTTCTTCTAATAATTTTAAAGCCTGGTTCAAAGCATATAATTCACAAGTTTGGGCTGACCAAGTATTAGATAGTCATCTTGCTTCTAGCACAACCTGGTTTTCCCCATCTGCTACCACATAGCCTCTGTGCATTTTTCCTTTTATGAGCTGAAAGGAACCATCAATAAATAGAGGCCATCATGTAATGGTGTATCCCTTAAATAGAGGCACACATTTGTTTGATATTTGATTATGTCTAGACAATTCTGTTCTATGCCCTGAAAACCTGTTTTCCCTGTCCACAGAAAGGTGGTGGGATTGAGGCATGAAGCAATAGTTATGATCAGGTTATCTTTTTCCCTCAGAATTGCCTCATATTTTAAGATTCTAGAATCCATTAGCCATCATCCTGCCTTTTGGATTTTTAAATACTTAATAATAAATATTTAAATAAAATACGTCTCACTTGATGTGGGTGCTCGCTATCAGTGCTCCTCCAAAAGTTAACTTTCTGCTTTCTTCTACCAGGAAGACAGTAGCTGCAATGGCTACACACATTCCGGCCGTCCTCATGATACCTGATCTAACAATCCTGAAGGATAAGCGTCTGTTAATGCTTGCCTTCTCAAGTCTGGGTTTAAACTCCCAAAGCTGTTCCTTTACTCACTGTTCCAAACAGGTGGACGGGCTTATCTAGGGAAGGTAGAGCCAACACCTGAGCTGCTATCAAACTTTGTTTCAATTCTGTCACTAATTCTTGTTCTTCCTCAGTCCATTTTAGAATACCAGGTTCCTCTTCCAGTAATTTTAAATATAATCCTTCTGTTTTCTGTTCATACGAATCACACCATGGGTGACAATAGAATCATAGATTCACAGAATAGGTAGGGTTGAAAAGGACCCAAAGATCATCAAGTTCCAACGCCCCTGCCATGGGCAGTGACACCTCCCACTAAACTATGTCACCCAAGGCTATGTCCAACCCAGCCTTGAACACCGCCAGCAATGGAGCATTCACAACCTGCTTGGGCAACCCATTCCAGTGCCTCACCACCCTTACAGTAAAGAATTTCTTCCTCATATCCAATCTAAACTTCCCCTGTTTAAGTTTAAATCCATTACTCCTTGTCCTATCACTACAGTCCTTCATGAAGAATCCTTCCCCAGCATCCCTATAGGCCCCCTTCAGATACTGGAAGGCTGCTATGAGGTCTCCAAGCTGCCTTCTCTTCTCCAGGCTGAACAGCCCCAACTTTCTCAGCCTATCTTCATACAGGAGGTGCTCCAGTCCCCTGGTCATCCTCGTGGCCCTCCTCTGCACTTGTTCCAACAGTTCCATGTCCTTTTATGTTGAGGACACCAGAACTGCACACAATACTCCAAATGAGGTCTCACGAGAGCAGAGTAGAGGGGCAGGATCACCTCCCTCCACCTGCTGGTCACACTCCTTTTGATGCAGCCCAGGATAAGGTTGGCTTTCTGGGCTGCGAGTGCACACTGCCAGCTCATGTTCATTTTTTTCATCGACCAACACCCCCAAGTCCTTCTCCGCAGGGCTGCTCTGAATCTCTTCTCTGCCTAACCTGTAGCTGTGCCTGGGATTGCTCTGACCCAAGTGTAGGACCTTGCACTTGTCATGGTTAAACTTCATAACATCACTGATACCAAGGAGTCACAGGAGCCACCCTTGGCACACAGTCCCACTTCCCTGGCATTTGGTTTTAAAGGATCAGGTCCTTCCACTACAGAGGATTACAGACAAGGCACGGACTCTTTTGTGTTTGGAAATATTTTGTATCTCTAGTATTAAATGAAATTTATTTACCTTTAAATAGTTATTCTTTGATTTTGGACTAGTATATCATTTTGTTGTGTCTAACTCCCTTAAACAGCACAGTCTTCTCTCTCCCGTACAAACAATGATTAAAGGCAATCACGAACAAGAAGGTGTCAATGGAAAACATATGGTGAGAGCTCTCTAACCTAGCTCATGGTGCTCTAATGCCTGATATGGTAGGTATCCCCTAAGTTCAACAGCACTTAAAAAATTAAGGTTGCTACAATTACACAAACATGGAAGAGCAAGTCTTGAGCACATGCACTTTGATTGCCCATTGAGATGAATTGGACATACATAACCTGTTAACACTACAAACTGTCTTAACATTTTATTAGTCTTTGTAAGGGGTAACTCAACTATTCCTTTTATCCTTTCTGCTTTTATCTTGCGTTTTTCTTCACTAATTAAGTGTCCCAAGTATTTGACTTCCCTTTCTAAGTACTGTAGTTTGGTCTTGAAAATCTCAGCCCTTGTTGTCCGAGGAAATACAACAAGGCATTGTGGCTTCTACCACTACTTCCCTCTTTTTTCCTGAGATTAGGATGTCACCTACATATTGCAATACAGTGACATCAAGGGACAGATTAAATTTCTCTAGCACCTGTTCCAATACTTATTCAAATAGATGAGGTACTGGCTGCCCCTGTATCTACTAAAAGGGCAACCTCCTCATCCTGAGGTCCCAACTTTAATTTTATCAAGGGCTTCCAGTAGGACCTCAGGTTGAGGACTCCCCTATTCAGTGTCTTTAAACATTATGAGTGGGGTCACTTTTTCCTCTTTCCTAAGCTCAGGGCACTCGTGTTTAAAGTGTCTGCTCTTGCCACATAGGAAACATCTTGTGCTGGGGGTGCAGTCAGTGTATTGTAGTTTGGTCTTTGAAACTCTCAGCCCCTATTCTCCTGGGAAGTTCAACAAGGCATTTGTGGCTTCTGCCACTTCTTTTCTCTTTTTTCCTGAGATTAGAAGGTCATTTACATATTGCAATACACTGATATCAGGGGGCAGATTTAATTTCTCTAGCACCTGTTCCAATACTTGTCCAAATAGACTTGGTGACTCAGTAAATACCTGTGGTAACACCGTCCGTCTGTACTGTTGTTTATGTCCTGTGTGAAATTTTTCCATTCAAAGGTAAACATGTCTCTATTCTCTGGACCTAGTGGACATGCCCAAAAGACATAGAATCATAGAATCATAGAATAGTTAGGGTTGGAAAGGACCGTAAGATCATCTAGTTCCAACCCATCTTTCATGCCCACTACACTGAATGATCTGTGGTTGTGTGGTATTTTACTTAGCAAGTTATAAGCATTTGGGAACACTGGGTGTTGGACCTGAACTATTTGATTCAATTTTCTGAAGTCTTGCACCAAGTGATATGACCCGTCAGTCTTTCATACAGGTAAGATTGAGGTGTTACAGGGAGACATACAGAGTTCTGGAAGTCCATCCTTAACTAGGTTTTCTGTGATTGGCAGTATTCCTTTTTGTCCCTCTAAAGGAACAGGTTATTATTTCTGATTAACTACCTCATCTTCCCTTTTCAATTTGATCTTTAAGGGAGATATAATCCAATCCTTCTCTGTTTCCCTCTTTTACTCAAATGACTGGGTCTATCTTTTCCTCATCCTATTCTCTTAATAAAGCCATTGAAACTAAAATTTGATCCCCATAAGTTTTCGTTTCTAACCCTGGTTGCACAACTAAATCTTTCCCTAGGAGATTGCTTACTGCTTCACGAATGTGTAACAATTGCCCTTGCTTGAATTGTTTCACTCTTTAATTTCAAGGTAGTTTCTTCAAATATGGGAACTGAAAATTGCTCCTGAAACAATTAGCCTTTGGTTTGACGATTTCAGTCCCTAAGGTATATAATTCAATAGGGCTCTGGCTGCCTCTGTATCTACTAAAAGGGCCACCTCCCCATCCTGACGTCCTACCTTTAAATTTATCACAGGGTCCCGGTTGAACCTCAGGTTGAGGAACCCTTGACCCCCCTATTCAGTGTCTTTGAACATCATCAGTGGGATCGCTTTCTCCTCCTTTCGAAGTTCGCAGCACTCGTGTTTAAAGTGTCTGCTCTTTCTGCATCTTGTGCCTGTGAGTGGAGTTGGTGGCCACTGCCAAGATTTCCCCAGTCCCCTACTACTACTGCCTCCCTCTCTCGCACCACTCAGGCCCTGGTTCCTTCCCCTTCTCCAGGCCCCTCGGCCTCCTGGAGACATGGGTTCTATATTCTCTTTTCCACTATTTGATTCACCAAGGACATCATAATTTTTGCTTTTTGTTTTTATTTCTCCTTCTCTCGCTTTACAAAAAAATTTTGGGCTTCCCTTAGAAATTCCTCTAAGGGACTTTCACTCCACCGGTCTATTTTCTATATCTTTTTCCTAATGTCTGGCCAAGCCTTAGCTACAAAATGTACTCTTTACATCTCCCACTTCTCTAATTTGAGAGCCCACTCCCATTATTTGCTAATTTCCTTTTATTGTATGGTTTCTGCACATTGGTGAACCACTAACCCGGTTCCTGCCCAAGTTTCCTGCCTTACCCAGCATCTTGTTATCTTGTTCTCACAGTTACATTTGGTAAATGGCCAACTGCAAAACCAGTATCTGAATACTTCTTACATTATCTCAGTGGTCATTCTGCAGTCAGCAGCCTCCTCAGCAGGAGGGGCTAGCATGTTCAGTCCTGAGCTGCTCGTCACTTGAGAGCGCTGCAGTATAAATGAGAACCACCCCCCCATCACGTCCTGCCGGCAGCTGTGCTGTAACAAAACCATAGCCAAAAGAGCACTCCTCTGAGGCTTAGTTGTGACCCTGCCATGAGATGTCAGCCAGGAGGAGATGAGTCCTCAGAGAAGGGATGCGTGTACAGGCTACCTCAGCCATCCCCAGCGCTGAACTGCCTGGCACCAACAGTGCAGCATCTGCACGTCCCTCCTGCTCAGACCACTGTCACGATGTTTATACATGATGTGGGAAACAAATGTGAAGAAGTTTGAGGAGATCACTAGGGAGAGACAGGTGGGAAAGGGACTGCGGAGAGCAGAGAGGCATGGCGGATGAGCGCGTGGATAGCTCTGTGCAAAAAAGAGCCACAACAGTGAACACAGATGCTTAGAGCAAGTGTATTTTATTGGGCTGAAGCAGATCATGTTGTGGAGCTGCAGAAAGGTTGGAGAGACGCTCACGTTTCAAACCACTGGTCACTGACAGGGAAGAAGCTGCATTGGCCAGGAGGATGCATCTGATCCCGCAGAAGGAAGTTGCCAGGAATTTCCTTCAGGAAGCCCCTGAATGTCAGAATGAGGTGGATGCAGCTCCCAGTCATCTCCCTCCTGAAAGCAGAAACAGCAGACAAAAAGGGTAGACAGCTGCTTGGAACAATAAGATCAAGAAAATGCCACGAAACAGTGTTTTTCCATGTGTGTACATAGCTATGTATTTCACCTGTTTGCAGACATACGCGTGTGTCTGCATATATGCACAGAGTTTTTGTGGTTTTGCACGCATATGATGTACATGACGCCTATGGTAAGCCCAGCCGGCATTGCTAAACTCCTCTGGTCAGACTCCTAAGCTCTTTTGTGTGAGGAAAGCAAGTCTAGATTTTACCCACGGGATCTCTCATCTGTTTGACTCGAGCTGGTGGCCTGGCTCCATCTCCTTGCTTTGTAGCACACACCAGAGTCCTCAGACTTACCCTTACACTACCGCAGGGCACCGATCTGCTGCAGTATTCTGGGGAGCTTGCAGTCCACATTCTGTAGGTCAGATAATCCTCCGATGCAGCATCTCCCAATGAAGACCACAGGCAGCTGAGCACAAAGTGATGCCACAGATTAATCAGAAGAGCTGGTTGCTGAAGGCAGAGTGTGGGGAAAGGATTTGTCTTGGAAGCAGATTGTGCACCAGGGAGACCATCATTTACCAAATCCTCCTGTTCCCATGCCCACGTCTCATCTCTCTGAAAACCGCTGTGAGACAAAAAGGGGCAGGAGAAGCCTCTGCATTTCAGAGAGGCTGCAGAAGGGTAAAAAAATACTTTGTGGAAGTGCTGGAGATGCTCCAAGCACATGATCCCAGAGCAGCGAGCGAGCAGCTCCGAGCGCTGAGACCTGCGTATGGACCACGCGTGTGCCCACGGCAGGTTCTCCAAGCTTGCTCTCGAGTGCTTCCCAGCACGTGAAGGTGCTGGGTGGCATGTGCTGTCTCTCTAATGGCCACCGTCACTATCAAAGTCCCTTGGCCCTGCAAACTCACCTTTCTCGCTCAGCGCCTTCTCCACATTCCCTTTCTCTGGCCTTTTGTTCTCCTCCTACCTCACAGCCCTGAACCAGCCTCTGCTGTTTTCCCTCCCGTGCTTGCCCCTTTTCCGGCCCACCTCATGACGGTTGCCTGGCAGCAAGATGACAGCAATCAGTGCAGAAACAAACGTAAAAACCAAATTAAACTGTAGCCTCTCCTGAAGGCCAGGAGCCGTTTTGGATCCTTAGATCTGAGGCTTCTGAAAGCAAAGCTTTGCCGCAGAGGGAAGTGAACCACTGCGGACACCACCACAGCCACAGCTGCAAGCCAGGGAAGATGAAAAGAAATGGACACACTGTCAGGAGTAGAGTTATTGAGACAGTAACAGCCCAGGGAGTGAAGACATAAGACATGGGACAGAACAGGCATAAAACAACAAGGGCAAAAGGTGCCACTGGAAAACGGCGGCTCAGAAAGCCTTTCCTTGCATTGGAGGGGGTCCATGGCTGCCCATAGTCCTGCCGTGGCAGGGGCAAATCCAGAAGTGCTCACATGCTGCTGGCCCGTACCCAGGCTCAGGACAGGGCCGGGGTGTCAAGCAAGAGCTATGGTCCCCTCTGGTACCCCTGAGAGGCTAAAACTGAGCCGGCAGGATCAGGCACAAGCAGGACAGAGGCTTGACTCCAAGAGCAAGCACTCTACAGGAGGTTCGCTGGTGCTTTGCTGTCCTTCAGGCAGGACAGACACTGGAACACCTCTGTCAGGGCCTGCAGCAGTCCTGCTGTGCTGAAGGCAGCTTTCCAGTTCTGGGTTTTCCCTGGGCTGAATCAAGCCACATGTCTGGAGGCACACCCAGTGCAGGAAAAATCCCCCGAAGCCCCAGTGGCGAGGCAGGTCACCAGCATGTCCCTTCTGCTTCACCCCTGGGCGTCGCAGGATGTTGTTCTCACTGGGGTGGACTGGGGAGCCAAAGCAAAGTGGGGTTCATTACCCAGCGGTGCGAGGACCACTGGGGGGTGGCTCCTGCCCTGCATGTGAGTGCTCGGGCAGGCAAAGCTCCGCACCCGCGGCTGCTGCGGTGGGGAGTGCGCGCTCACCTCGGCACCGAGCACTCGCCCCGCAGCAGCTACAGCAACGGGACGCACAGGGCAGGCAAAGGAAGTAACTTCCTTCCCAGGGGCGCGGGCTGCAGTTTCTCCCTGTGATCCGGCAGGAAGAGCCGTGGGAAAAGAGCCCTCGCCTCCACCTCTGCAGCAGCTGGCCAGGCTATGGGCACTCTGGAACAGAGGATCAGCAAGCGCTGCGGAACAACTGCGAGAACTTACGGTTCTATGCCCTGTTCTTCGCTGCAGGTAATCCTGGACATCCATGCGCTGGGTGATATCAACGACTTCCAGAGCTCCAGGCACAAAGTTGTACTGCTTGAACATCTCCTCGGCATTCCTGCAGTAATGGCAGCCCCTTTCTATAAAGAGGGTTACTTTGTCACATCTGATCTTGCTCTCCACAAGCTTATCAGCCATGCTGCAGCTTCAAGACGAGCAGGAATGCTGCCCTTCACCAGCACGTTCACAGCCAGAGGAGACGGCAGCAATCCCAAACCGAGACACTTATGAGCTGCGCAGCTCTTCCCTCCTGGAAACTCCTCCCCAGGAGTGTGTCATCAGTTCAGCAAAACATAGTTGTTAAAGCAGCAATGCCCTTTTTATTTTTTTCTCCCTAGTCAGGAAACAAGAACCAAAAGAATTCAAAGAATGAACTCCAGAGCTGAAATCCCCCCCAGACTGTTTCTTTTGCAGCCTTGTGTTGTAAATGTGCTTAGGGAGAGGGTAAATGAAATCAAAGGGATTTAACGCACATATTGTATGACTTACTTACGTACAATTGTGTAAACTGAACAGAAAACCTTTAAGCTACAGTCTTTCCTGGAGTTGAAGCTGTACATGATGCAGCTGGGCAGCAAGCCCTGTAGGGCTAAATTGTTCCCACATATTGGATGTCGAGCTGTGGCAGTGAGGTTGCACCCACAAGTGAGAAGCTCGGTGGGACCGAGCTGCTTGAGGGCCATCGCCAGTACCACAGCATCGCTGCTCAGGCAGGGCCTGTCTCCACTCACCAACACTCAGCTGCCTTGTTCCTGGGGCGGCAATTACCATGTGCAACGTATTACACTGTTGCCGGGCAGACTTGGTCTCATGTTTAGTTCATCTTCTGCTAAGATGCTTGCCCTGCTCTGCTTTCTCTTGAACTCGGTTGGTTAATTGCCTGGCAGTTTCCAGCATTTTCCACATGTTTAATTTGCACCGGACAACAGAGCACTCTGGACATCACCCAGTGCTAGCAGCTGCTCAGGACAGGGTCACCCTGACCTGGTTGATCCGTGCCATGTCCCCTCAGGGCTGCAACGTCTCCCGGGATGCAACCAAAACTAAACAAAATATTTTCCTGGTGCTTAGGCAGAGCCTTCTGCAATTTGGTTTCTCCCTGTTGCCTCTGGTCCTGGCACTGGGCTCTGCTGGGAAGATTCTGGCTCCATCGTCCTCATTCCTCCATCAGGTATTCATGCACTCGGGCAAGACCCCCACCCCAAGCATCTTCTCTGGTCTCACTCTGGGGAGCACAAAACAGGTCCAAGACAGGTGAGGAATTCCCACAAGTACCTTGGGCACTCACCAAACAAGCAACCTGCTCACATTTTAGCTGTGTGAAACAAGAAGGCTTGATAGAGAAGGACAATGAAGGACATCAACTTCTTATTTTCATGAGTCTGAAAGGGGAAAACCAGCAGTAGGGCCCCGGCTCTCTGTTTGTCAGCCGGTCAACGTTGCATGTGACTGGCAGGCTAAGGAACGCTGCCCCTTCCCCAGACAGGGCTTCCCAAACTCAGTTTGCTGCAGCATCAGCATTGTAGAAGAGAACTTGCTCCTTTGTGCACAAATACGCATTTTGACCTTAACACACTCCTTTGCAGTCCTCAGAATGTAAAACGGAGGCAGCTGGCTTTAGGCAGCTCCTTGTGCTCCAGCACAGCCACAGCTTCTGCTCGGCCCTGGCCACAGCTGTGACCCCGGGCAGCATAACTTCTCCTCACTGCCAACTTTCGATATGATTTCCTTCTTCTTTTTTATGGGAAAACAGAAGGCTCCTGAGGCCAGACGCTCTTCCCAGAACTAGAAAACTGCAACTGGAACCGTGCCTTGTACCGGCCACTGAAACCATTTGCCTGCGTGGGGTTTCGCTCACGGGCACGCTCGGTGGTTATGCAGGGAACGTGAGGAGGGATGCGCGGGGGTGCGGGGTGCGCGGTGCTGGAAGGCACGGGGGACGTTCATCGGGATGCCGGGGGATGCTCACAGGGATGCCGGGGGCTTGCGCAGGGGACGCGCGGTGAGTTGAGCGGGGGGCAGTGCTGCCGCCCGGTGGACGTTGCGCGCAGCGCTGCAGCCCGGGGGCCGCGCCTCGCTCCGCTCCAGCTTCCCTTTCCCCGTCCAGCCGTTTTGGGGAGGAGAGTAGAGTGAGGGAGCCTTCTCCCGAGCTGAGCAAGGGGCTCATGCCAAGGCCATGGAGGCAGCAGAGGTGCGGAGGGCTGAGATAACACACCGCTATGATTAGCAAACAATGTTTGGGTTTGATTTGACTTTCCAATGGGATCTGAGCGCAGGAGAGGGCACTGAAATACTCTGGCTGAGCAGTTTTCTTTGCCTCCTTCTCATGCACAAACCACTGATTCTAAAAGTGCCCAACCCCCAGGGCTCTTGCCCAGCACAGAGGTCATGGCTTGAGGCCATGTAATATCTTCCTGACTCTGTCCTTTGTCTCTTCCCTCTTCCTATAATGACCACCAGATTTTTAAAACTTATTTTCCCAGAAATATAGTGTGACGATTGTCTAGACGTGGGGAATAACTAGTAAATGTTGTGTTGCTGCCAGGATTAGGCAAGCCAGTCACCACCCCCTCGTGTGGTCAGGGATAGCGTCAGGCCACACTGGCATGGGTGACCAAAGGGAAAGCACAGGGGGGCCTAGGGCATGCTATGAGCATCTTACAGCATTTGCTGTCCACCTTGTCTCTGTGTCACTTCTTTTACCTGTTTGTAGTTACGTGGATGGGATGGATGGTTTAATTCCTGTTGGTAGCAATGAATGTGATTTTAGGCTGGTGCAAGCCATGGACAGTTGGATCCTGTAGGACATGGTTGCAACAGAGGACTGAATCAGGAAGGCATTACATGGCTTTGAGTCGTGTTTCTCACCTCTACATCTCAGTAGTTTGTGCATGGAAAAGATGCAAAGGAAACTGCTCAGCCAGAGTATTTCAGTGCCCTCTCCTGCCCCCAGCTCGCTCTGGAAAGCCAAATCAAACAGAACGTTGTTTGCTAGTTCATAGCGATGTCATTATCTCAGTATTACTGCCAGTTTGCGCACAGGCAGCACAGACTCAGCTGCATTCTCAAGTTTTCTCTCGATGTGGCATGTGATAGGCAGGTGGATGAGCAATGAGTGGTGTCTTTCAGGGGCCTGTATTGGGATGAGCACTCCTTAACATCTTCATCAATGACGTGCACTATGGGTTCAAGCACCCTCTCAGCATGTTTGCAGAGAACACCAAGCTGAGTGTTGCTGTCAACACATGTGAGGGAAGGGATAGGATCTGTAAGGGACCTGGACAGAGTTGAGAGATGGACCAGTGCTAACCTCATGAAGTTCAATGAGGCCAAGGACAAGACCCTACACCTGGGCCAAGACAATCTCCTGTATCAAAACAGGTTGGGGAAAGTTTGAGAGCTGCTCTGAGGAGAAGGACTACTTGTGTGTGTTGGGTGACAACACATGCCACAAGAGCCAGCTTCAGCATGCACTTGAACCCAGATCCTGCCTGTGTGCTGGACTGCACCCCCAGAGTGAGCATCAGATCAAGGGAGGGGATTCTCCCCCTCTACTGTGCTCTGGGGAAGACCCCCCCTGCAGTCCTGCGTCCAGCTCTGGAGGAACAACACAAGTGGGATGTGAAGCTGCTCGAGCGAGTCCAGAGGAGGCCATGGGGATGCTGTGAGTGCTGGAGCAGCTCTGCTCCAGAGACAGGCTGAGTTCAGCCTGGAGAAGAGAAGGATCCTTGAGACCTTGTTGTGCTATTGAACACTGAAAGAGTGCTTATAAGAAAGCTGGAGACAGAATTTTTAGTAGGGCCTGTAGCAATTAGGTAAGGGGAACAGGTTCTAAACTATCAGAGGGGAGATTCAGACTAGATAGAAAGAAGAAATTGTTTACACTGAGGGTGGTGAAACATTGGCACAGGTTGCCCAGAGAAGTAGTATTGGCCCTGCACCTGGAAAAGTCAAGGTTGGGTTGCATGGGGCTCGAGTCACCTGGTCTGGTTGAAGGTGCTCCATGGCAAGCAGGTTGGATGAGATGCCCTTTAAAAGCCCCTTCCAACCAGAAGTATTCTGTGATTCTAATAAGCTACAAATACATCTCAAGTGTAATTCTAAATATTCTAATGCGCATAGGTAAATAATCATGTGAGAATGACTAGAGAATAGTTTTTATTTTGTAACAAAATTTTACATACTCAATCCGAAAACATGTGCATTTAGCCAGGGTATATTAAAAATACAACATTTGGGAGTTTCAATGCATGCCTAATAAAAGAGCTTTTCTTCCTCCTAACAGATTTTTCAGATCAAATACACCAAGACCTGAAGGTTGATCACAGATTTTTGTTTAGCTGTCACATGGTAAATGTTATTTGTGCAAAAGCTTTCTATGTTAGTCCCTCTGAAGCTTAATGCTAGCGTGGGACAAGCACACACATCTATAGGTACAGTGAAAATTGTACAGTGCAATCCGCTCTTCAAAAAATTGTCTTCTAAAAGTGGATTTTGAGAGTTAGCTCTAACGAAGGACTTGGGAATCGAAACTCCACTTAAACCGAAGTCTGAAACTATAATACTAAACACTCCAAGACCTGCCTAGGGATACCAGAATTCAGCAGTGGCCTCAGAGTATAGCAGATGCTGACTCACTTGGAGTATTGTGTGCAGTTCTGGTGTCCTCAACATAAAAAGGATATGGAACTGTTAGAACAAGTGCAGAGGAGGGCCACGAGGATGATCAGGGGACTGGAGCACCTCCCGTATGAAGATAGGCTGAGAAAATTGGGGCTGTTCAGCCTGGAGAAGAGAAGGCTGCGTGGAGACCTCATAGCAGCCTTCCAATACCTGAAGGGGGCCTATAGGGATGCTGGGGAGGGACTCTTCATGAGGGACTGTGGTGAGAGGACAAGGGATAATGGCTTTAAACTTAAACAGGGGAGGTTTAGATTGGATCTGAGGAAGAAATTCTTTACTGTGAGGGTGGTGGGGCCCTGGAATGGGTTGCCCAGGGAGGTTGTGAATGCTTCATCCCTGGCGGCGTTCAAGGTGGGGTTGGACATAGCCTTGGATGGCATGGTTTAGTGGGAGGTGTCCCTGCCCATGGGAGGGGGGTTGGAACTCGATGATCTTGAGGTCCTTTTCAACACTTACTATTCTGTGATTCTATGATTCTATGACACCAATGGAAGCCTTTTTCCTCAGACGTTTTAATCTCTTAAAAAACACTTGATTAAGTAACATTTTTTTCCAGCTGGTTCCTGGTTTTTACTTTATACCAGAGTACAAAGGTGTTGGGTTTTTTTTATACCATAGCAGTTTTTGCTTTATACCATGCAAAGTTATTCATAAATACCAAACTCAGTACTGGCCTAATTCCTGACTGTGACAGATATGGTCCATGGTTTAGTGTGAGGTGTCCGTGTCCATGGCAGGAATGTTGCAACTAGATGATCTTAAGGTCTTTTCGAACCCTAACTATTCTATGATTCTATGATTCTAAAGCCTCTGCTAAAAAAATAACCTTACTGACAGCAACTCACCAAGCATCAAAGAGAGCATCAGGACCTACTTTCAGTCACATTTCTGAATGCTAAAGTATCCATTTCAAAAACAGATGTAAAATAAACACATTTCTAGGGAAAATCATCATACAGAATAAAAACAAGAGTTTATAAAATGAAGTCTTCTAATAATTTAAATTTTTCAGATGGTCTATGCCTGTCAGAACAACACATCTGCACCTGATACAGCATTGTGGGGATACTCAGTAAAATGGCAAGCTGTTTCATTGTCTGAATAGTAAGAGATGCTCCTATTATTACTCTTCCATATAGTAGCATGCATTAATCTGTAAATAAATAATATTTTTACACTGCCTGGCTTCTCTGTATAAAACCTATAGTTATTACAGACTAAAATACGTAATAGCAAAATATTTCTCTTGGTTGACTATAAAGTGTTTGCATTTTCATTAATTTGTATTTCCATTTCTATATTTAAATGCCTATAAAACTTATGCGAAGTTTAAAGTATGACTTTGTTATTTGTTATCTGTACTTAAATTACTGGCAACAGAATAATGTGTGGCAAAAAACCTGGAAAAGCCTTCAAAGAGTTAAAAATTCAGGACTACATGCAATGCAGACAAATGTTCACACAGATTTTGTATCAGTACAAGAAGTCAGTGCCAGACAAATAATCCATACTATTGACAATGCAGCTGGCTGCTGGTAGAAGCATGTGCTGCCACCAAGGATGCTGTCAGGTGTCCAGGCAAGCTGCAGTTCAGCTGTAGGCTCATTTTTGTTTATCACTTTATGCTTCAAAAACCTGCTTTATTGGCACATCTTCAGTTAATGTAGAGTTAAAATTTTTAATTTCTACTATAACGATAGGAAATTACCTTTTCACATTTGAGTTCCATACATATAACTTACCTATTCATTTTTTTCTTTAGTGTTTCCAGCTTTCTCTAGTGGTCTTGAAAAAACACTGTAATGCTCTATATTTCACACTCACTATAGGCAAGATGCAGATAAGTAAATCTCCTCTTTTAGAGAACTTAGGGTCTCCAGGTGAAAAGCAAATAGGAAAGGAAACACCCTCTCAAGCTCTGCAAAGCATCACCAGGAAAAATAAAACACTAAAAAATCCCTATGACTCTAGCATGAAATCTGAAAAGAACAATTTATCAAGAAAATGGTTCCGAAATATGAAAACAATTCTTATGAGAAAAAAAAAATAAAAATCAGCTCCAGCAATTTGCTGTTCCATCTTCATCTCCCAGCCACAGTTTTCAGGTACATTTGAGGTGATCTGCTGTGGGCATTGTGGAAACACTATGTAATTTTCCAGTATCTTTTCTTTGTCTTTCTTGTTTAAGACTACATAGCAAAATTAAAGGCAAAGCAGAATCACAAGTACCAAAATTACAGTGAAGCATTTAGCTCCTCAGTAAGATTTCATTTACAGAAAAGTACCTATGCTCAGACAGGTATCCCTGTGCAAAGGCTGGGTTAATTTTGTATTTAATATTACTACATTGTTATAAATTAGTGGTATAACAAATTAATGATTTAAATCAAGAAAATTCTCAACAGCATCTGCAGGGGTAATGATAACATTGAGGATTTCTCTGGTATACCCAAGAAAAAACCCACACGGCCACAAAAGATAATAAGGTTTGTCTCACACAGCACAGCTTGCCAACACAGAATGACAATTCAGCTTAAACTGAGCCCCCACTGGGGAGCGTTGAGCTCAAAGTCCCATCAAAAGCCAACATTCCTCCTTCGACTGGCGAACCCATGAGGGTCACCTCCTCCACAACCAGCAAATCTGACATCAGTGCTGTCAGCCCCCAGGGGGTACCTGGGATTATGAGACCCACTATTCCCAAAAAAGTCTCCAGAGCCACTGAGTTTTTTCCCACCAAAGCCATGCAAGGCTGTCAATTCCCTTACCTTTTGGTCCAGTCCCTACCAGTACCATGTCAGCATGCTCTAAGTGGACTTGGTTCTCTCTGAATTCTTTCCTCATGGGGAAAGCACAATATGTACACACTAACAGAGGTGTTCTACAGGTTATTAAAGCAGACCTTCTTCTCCTATTCACTGAAAGGAAACAGTATTTCAATTTATAGATATTTGGGAAGTAATAGAGAATACGTTGATACTCTGGAATTAAAATATCTACTCATAAAACAGTGAGAGTTCTGTAAAAGGAATTAGAGAGTTACCTTCAAGTAGAAAATTAATCATAACTAAAATGATTAGTATGTCTACCCTTTACTTTGAAAACCAACAGAAGCTGCCATAAATTTTTGGATTCTGGAATATTTAAAGAACTTAGGAGTTGGCTTCTCAGCTTTTCTGCAATATTACTGTGGTACTATTTTATACTGACACAAAAAAATCTGTTTTCAACCAGTGCCTTTTTAGCAGCCAAAAAATACCCATGAAAACCAATAAAACAATCAATGCAGACATTAGAAGGAGGAGCACATGACAGCATGACAGTCATGATATGATTTGTACTACATTTAATCCCCATGGTTATGAAATTCTTGTGCTTGAAATAAATCTTCATCATACATTTTTCCATGTTTTAATGGAAAAGCAGTAGCCCATTACCAAAGCAAGGAATGTTAGTAGGTGAGCTAAAGCATGGCATAAGGTATTCCAGGGTAGATCAGTATTTTATTTGCTCTTGAAAGGATTTTTATCCTTTGTGTAATTCCCAGTCTGATGTTTCTGAGTCACGATGCACTTTGCGTGTACTCAGTCTTCTTACATTACTGCGCAATGGCATTTCTGAGAGTGGATGTAGTTCCTGTAATCAGCAAGCTGCTTCAGGTACAAATTGGAAGGCCATCTGTGCATCTCTACAAAATTGCGCTCCTCCACTAAACAAAGCAATAAAGGAATTACATGTAATATCCAAACATACCGCACAAGTGCACAGACTGCAAAAAGTCTATAAAATAGGTTGAAAACCATTAAGGACATAAACGCAACTAGGACAGTAAAGAGGAGTGCTGTCTATCTTTGCTAGAGCTTACAGGAGTACAGGCAGAAGAGTTACCACACAGTGTTCCCTTGCTATTAAGCTACCAATAAATAAGTTACTTAATAAAATAAAAACAATACTTGTTAAAGGGAGCAGAGAGGCTATCCTACATTTCAATGTTCTTTACCTCTAGAAGATAACCAAATGTGGTAATCAGCTGCGAGGATTTTGTCTATGGTGCGACACTACCAAGGAAGGGCTCTCAATCTCTATGCCAACAGTTTGTCTCAAGAGCATTTCAAAAAGCAAGGTAAGGGGAGCAATTCAGAACTCAAGATTTTTTACTTGTGTTGCATGTGTTCTTTGTTGCTGACACAATCATGTAATAGTCTTCAGATGTATTACTTTGCCTTGCAGAAACATGCATTGCCATCCCCCACTCCCTGATTTTCCTGAATCCTTTCAGGGACTCAGACCAAACTGGATGGAGACCAAGACACAGCAGAAAGATCCTCAGTGTGGGAAGGCTAAGGCCAGGGCAGCAGGCAGTGCCTTTCTGCCTACCTTGTGCCAAACACAGGGCTCTTCCTGGAGATTTCAGTGGTTGAAAGCCACTGGGAAGCTGCTGCTTTGTGCTGCATGGCTCTCCAAGCCATGAGGTGATGCAGTGTCATGGCGTCCTGAGGAAGAAAGGCCAGCTGCCCATAACTGCTGTTGTTGGGGAGATTGCTCTCCTCTGAATGTGCCGGAGGGTGTTTGTGCCCTGGCAAGCTGGAACAGAATGGTTTTACTCCCACCCCCCACCCCCCATATTTAGTTATGTGCTCCTATTTCTTTTCTCAAACCATCTCACTGCAAGTTCAATGCAGCAGAACACGTCAGCCCCTCAGTGAACCATATGGAAGGGACTCAGAGGAAGGAGAAAGGCAAAGGAGAGGCTACCAGCCAAATTGACACAATTGGTGGAATATACCAGTGGTTGGAAGCAAAGAGGAAATGCCAGGTGGTGACAGAGCGAACACTTGCTGTGATGATACTGCACCCTGAGTTACTCTGGTGTTGTCAGAGCACGTGCTGACAAGTGCTTATGAGTGATTCCTATCAGAAGCATCACTGCATAACTTTCATGACATACTCATATGCAGCCGGATATCCATCAAGATTGATGCAACATGGAGGCAGAACTGCTATTGCTATTATTTTTCACAGGAAAAAAAAAAAAGAAAAGGCAATATTGATAAATCAATATCTCACTGGGAAACTGGAAAATGGGTAAGTAAATGTGCCTAGATTGCGTTCTGCACTGAACCTAAATCAGAAGGGTCTCTGTGCGCTCCTGACTCACCAAAGGAAAGTCATCTACAATTCCCACCTTCACCAAATGGTTGGGACAACCTGACTCCTGCAGCTTCAGGTGTGCCTCAGAGTGGCTGAGACAATACAGGCTTAATACATGTTTAATCCAGATCTGGCTATACAAAATGGATGTTTCAGAAGATACACAGATGGGACACTAGAAGACAAATTCCAGATCCAAACAGAACAAGGAAGGTCTAGCTCTCCCTCCTTCACTCATAATGATTACAGAGTCGCCCATCATCACACATACATATACAAGCCTTGCAAATGAGGAAGGAGTTCTTTCAGTGTCCATTGGGCCAAACAAAGCTTCAGCTCATTGGTGACAAAATCCCCAGCTGGAATACACTGGCCCCATACCAATGGTTTGAATACAAACCATGTATGAAAATAGATGTACCCATCAGGACCACATTCACCAAGGTGTTGAAGATTCTCATAGACAATAAGCAAAATTCTCTAAAGTTACATATCAGGAAACAAATACAGAGTTTGGGAAAATAAATATCATTTCCCTGGAAGATCCTTGTTTAGTTACTTAAATGGACATTAGTTATTTGATTTCATGATATCTGCTGGAAAGTACTGTCAGAATCCTGTTTTCTTCAAAGAAAAGCCCAACCCTTGAAAAACAGGTATTGGAAGTGACTCATTACCTTGATTCTAATGCACTAGCTAAACAAAATTATATACACAAAGTAGAGGGATGGACACACAGTGTCCAAAATGTCCCAGTTGAATCACTTATGGGTAGGAACCTTACCATCAGTGCAGGAATGAAAAATGTAAGGGGATGTGGTTGCTAGACATTCTGTTCTTCATGTGTCACATGCTGGTCCACAGTATGGGGATGTACCATCCAGCTCACACAGATTCTGCCCTATAGAATTCCTAATTGTCTTCTCATGCGGATGTAGTATTGCCTAGTACCTTGCTTCTATATCAAAGCAGAACTGAAAAGCATTTCTTATTTTAAAAGTAATAGGTAAATTACC
The DNA here is from genome assembly GCA_039720435.1 of Amazona ochrocephala. NCBI lineage: Eukaryota > Metazoa > Chordata > Aves > Psittaciformes > Psittacidae > Amazona > Amazona ochrocephala. Next base: position 73,483,320 of record CM077909.1, on the reverse strand, counting down.
TGAAAGATCTTGAAATTCAGGCTTTTGACTGAAGATGAGGTAGTTAGTGGCAATAAAATGGAGAAGCCAAGTTGAAAGGCAATCGGAATTGTGAAACTGCAAGAAGAAAGAAAACAAACAATATTTACTGCTATCACGTCTAAAACAACCATTCCACTGTCAACATAGCAGTATACTAAATAAAGTTTTGACTGTAGGAGATAACAGACGAAAAGTCATTGACACAATGATGTGATCTAACTCCTGGGCTCTTTTGGACACAAATCTTAGAAATTTTTGTCACAGAAGAGCTTCAGAAAAAGGAAGGTAAGGAGGTAAGGAGAGCAGCATGTCAATCTTGTGGTCTTCTCTTCCACCACAAAATCCTGTTCATTTAAGACAACATCCTGCCTAAGACTTGTAAATGATTCATTTTTTTTATTTTCCTGTTCTGTTTTCCAAATCTGGCTTTACTGTCTCTCTTTTTTCAGCCTCTGGTCTTTTCTTTTCATGCTTTTCATGGTTTCCACTCAATATTCTCTCAGGTTGGATCTTCTCTGCCACTGCATGACTAAAAAGAGAAGTAGTGTATATTCACTCACCCAAAATCAATCTTTGCTGGCAGAAGTTGCAGTTAAGCTGAATTACTGCAATGTGTCCCTGGTGAAGGAAATTGCACAGATTGTGTTATGACTGCACATTGTGCAATCAGAGACTGAAGGCCTTGTGCCACAGATAACCCTAATCAACAGACTGTATATTAGTGTTTGTCCTTGGGAACAGAAAGTACTACGATCTTTAAAAATCTTAGCAATAATACAACCCCCATTAATTACGGTTAAGATATGTGTTCTTATGTGATCCATACAACACATACCTTAGCTTTTTTGAGCAAGCTAACAATGCTGAGACTTGTGGATGCCAGCTCCCTGCTAGGCATGCTCTGAAGCTGTGTGATAATGTAAAGCTCACAAATATGTTGGAGCCTCATTACTTGGTACATCTCTGCACAGATCAAGAGAGACATAGCCTGGAGAATACCAGCTGAAAAACAAGAAAACACAAGTTACACATATTTTACCTTTTTGACTATATGATCAAAGCCAGTTTTCACTGAGTCATCTTTCAAACACCTAACAACAAACGTAAGATCAAACTGCTGTTGATCACCTTATTTTTCATTATTATTGATATAAGTTTGCTATACCACTCTCTTTTTCCTATATGATTATCAGGAAAAGAGTACTTTAGTTAGTACTTCTTATAAGGTAAGTGTAATAAATTCTTGTCAATAACCTGTGTCTTGAAGATGCTGATCAAGGGCTGTTAGTGTATTTAAAGTGATGATTAATAAAAGGAATTAGCTTTCTAATATCTCTCTCAAAAAAGAACTTTCATGATGCATGTACAAGAAAATATAGCAAAAAAAGGCCCAAAATAAAATGAAGCAACCATATATCTAAAAAAAAAAAATAAAGAAATTTAAGATTTATTGCACTTAATTTTTTTTTAAATATGGTACAGTGGTTGCATATTTAAACTGATGAACAGGGAAATGGCAGATGGACTGAAAAGAGAGTGACAGAAAACCTAATAATAAGGTAGAATTATTTGAAAAGAAAGCAAAAGCAAAAATGCATATCACAACATTATTCATTCACTACCCCAAAAGAAAATTATCTGTATTCAGATAATATTCCATATTTAGTATGCAATTTTCTTCTCATTAAAAAAGACTATGGTTAAGCTACAAGGAATACTTCAGCTCAATTTTTCTTACTGAATACTCCAAATGACATACTTTTTCACGGATTTATATACAAATAAGTTATGCATATGTATAAATAAGGTATTCTTGCACTTTAACCTTGATTATATTAAATGTAACAAAATATATCCTAAACAAAATGAAAATTTTGGGATGAACCCAAGAATTATGACTCAAAAGCAATATTATTGTGATGTAGAAAGACAATTTCTGATACTGTGAAGGACCAGAAATGAAATTTCACTGATTTTTGAGTCTTGCTGTGTAAGCACATAACAAATACAACATTTTATTAGTGATATCTGTTCTGTCTGCAGTTGATTTTACTTGAATATAATTTTTTTTATTGCATAATATGAAAATTTCTTTTTCTTGAAACATTATACATTAAATTATTCACATTTTTCAATTATGTAAATGCTGCTACATTACTCTCTATCAATGCCCCACTGTGGAAAAATGAGTAAAAATGTGTATTTTTGACTTTTCTTACCTGGGCAGCAGGAGTCGGTATAAAGATACTCTAGAAAGGAGAGGAAAGTGTCTTTGGAAACCCCATACACTGGAACCAGAATACTATTTGCTTCTAGATAATTACCATTAAACATAGCTGCCATTACCTCACAGCGAGCTACCAGAACTGCTCTGTGGGCTGGTACAGTTGCATCTGCAGGACACAAGATAAAAATCTATGACGATTTTCTATACACAGAAAGATCGTCATTTTGAAGTTCCTATTTTCTTAGAAGGCCTTCACTTCACTGAACATGATTAAAGTGTTTAAAATTAAGAATATCCAACAAATAACTAATAACACACTCACTTTATACCACTTGAGATTTTACGTCTTTCTCATAGCCAGCAAAAGAAGGAAAGAGAAAAACTAAATTTATTATGACAACCTGCTCCCAGCACCAAGTTCTCAAAATCTGGCAAACTTTTATCAGTCAGAAATAGGCTTTCAAGCAGCAAAAAATCAGATGCCACTGTACTTACACCAGATTAAAGAAACTGAACCTCTGGCCTACTGCATAAATATGCAAAGGAGTAATCTGCATTCCTCTGCAAACCTATTGGTAATGAATGCATATTCCAGAAGTCAAACTCACGTAACCACACAAAGCACAGAAAGGCAAATTATCCCAGATGAAACTCCTCTTAATCTATTGAGTATGACTTTAACCAGATGAAGTATTTTGCCTAAACGAATTTCCTGATGGTTGTCTTACAAAAATAATGATGATAATTTCTTCTAGAAATGTTTCCATTTTTTAATGTGTGCGCGTGAATAATTTACTTTTTCATTTAGGTTACATTTACAACATCTAGAAGACCTCTAAGGTTAACAGCCTTGGTGGCAGAGGTCTTACAAGCTCTTCATGAAAATAATGACAGCCTGAGCTGCCAGCACTGACTCTCAGATCTCTGCAGAGCCCAGATAAACTCAATGGTCCTGTGCACAAAAAAGAGCCAAACAGGATAGCAGCCAAAGACAGAACAAGAGTTTACAGTTGGATGTAAATGTTTTAATCAAAATTAAAATAAGTAGATCAATTGACATGCAAGGTAAATATACTGCAAATACTTACATAGAAGAAGTTACTGTCTTCATTTCCTCCTCAAACGCAACACTGCCACCTACCTAATTCCTTGAAAACACCTGTCGTTTTTTAATTTTTGTACTATTTGTGTTCACCTGCACTTCTGCTTCCAAAATGTGGTATACGAAACTTATATATTTCCACACAGACAGAACATGTCACTGGTATTATATATTTGCACATGTAGCATGAGCATTACACGATGAAGATATGATTGAAGTTATGCTTGCAGTTGTGTACGTACATGCAATTGGATATTTACCTACTAATTAGGAGGTTCAATCATGTTATGAATCTTTACATAGACAATATGAGCTCCCATTTTTAATGGCTCCCAAGTACTTCTGTAAGCTAGAAAGCTCAAAGCAACCCCCAGTATTCAAGGAATTAGTTGAAGAATTAAAAATGTATTTGCCAAATCAAATATATTTTTTGATATATAAAGGCCTAAGACTTCAGCCCTCTAAAGCCTTCAGTTTCTCTGAATAATTATTTAATTTTAATACAATTATTGTTGCTGATGAATTAGAGAAAAAGGCTTGGAAGCCTTTTATCAAACATTAAGAACATCAGTTCACATTTTGGGAGTGGATAAGCACATTTTTTTTAACTACTTGTCAACCCAGGGCAGGGTTGTTTTCTTTTTCTGCAAAATACATACTGGTGGTATGGTTTAATCAACTTCCCACAAAGCCTTTCTCAGGAATGGGACACTGAGATGATTTTTGATGTCATTAAACTCTACATCAGTATTTTGTTCTCATTTTCAAAGATCTTTTGGGGGTTTTCTGCATATTAAACAGAATATCTAGAAAGAATCTGCTTATCCTCATGTGCATATGTTTGAAGGATTAATGCTTTGTATTTGGCTCTGAGATACAATTCCAGAAAAAAGTCAGCCATGACACTGCAGCAAATTGATGCACCCAGCACATTTTTTGCCGGCAAAATGGGAAAAGAAGATAGTTTCACCAGCATGGCTCCTGCCCGTGCCTTTGCTGAGGAGCATTTGGCATATTTGTGAGCAGACCTATGGAACACCACCTCCAAGCTTTTTAATTTAACAGTCTCTTACAGACAAGTCATCAGGAAAAGCCAGCCTCTGCTCCCTACATCTTTTTAATCCTGGCCACAGTGAGGACTAGGTAATTGCCATTATTCCAAGAGACTTGGGACAACAAAACAACAAAACCCCAATAATTTAAATGGTGCTCATACTCGCAGGGTTAAGCAACAGGTAGGTCTAGCCTCGGCCCCTGCAAGACTGAAGGTTGCTTTCAGAAGGAATCACCTACCCTACAGAAGCTGACTGTGACAGAAGCATGAAGATTGGTATGGCAGCATCTAGAAGGGCAGTAAAACAAAGCAGGTGTTGATGGCACCTAGATTAGTAGGTCATCAAAATCCCAGAACATTTACGTGCAGTTCTAGGGGTGCCCATGTTGGGGGAAGAAGGGCTGTGAGTAAAGTCTAGGAAAGCATAGGAGGGGGATATAAGTCCCTGTCAGCTTCTAGAATGTACAAAAAAGTATGTCCACAGCCAGAATCAGCCTGAGACAGGCAGAGGGAAGGTGTTCAAGAATCAATAACCAGCTTTTGCAGTCTTTTCACTGAGGGCAATTAGCGTAGACGTGGCCACTGGAGTCCATAACTCTTCAAGGTTTGATGCTGGGCAGAGGCTCAGGGTATACCTTATCACCATATTCCAGTATTTAAAGGGTGGTTACAAAGAAGATGGAGACTCCCTTTTTTACAAGGAGTCACATAGAAAAGATGAGGTGTAATGGGCACAAGTTACTCCTGGGGAGATTCCAACTGGACACAAGAGGAAAATTTTTCACAATGGCAACAGCCAGACACTGGAATAATCTCCCCAGGGAAGCTGTGGATTCCCCAGTGTTGGATGCTATGAAGATTCGGCTGGACATCTAGTCCAGGTCATGCTTTGTCAAAAAAGGTTGGAACAGAGGATCCTTGAGGCCCCTTCCAACCTGGGATTTCAGGATTCTATGATATCTCCTAGTGCTTGTACAGGTGGGAACGTAAGATAAGTAACTTAAAATAAAACCACCGTCCCCTGTGATGCAATCCCTGGTGTAGCCGTGTTACCTTGGTGCTATGTCATTGCAGTCTTTCCTGAGGCACATCCTTCATTTTGCTAAGCCTCCAAGGGATGCATACCAATCAGAGAGGCACAAAGTCTACCATGTCAGGCAAACGGCAGTGGAACAGGCGTGGCAGGGATAAAGTACACTGAGAGTGAATACTGCTGCAAAGCATTCATAGGGCAAGCATTAGTTCTAAGCAAAAGCTGCCCTCCCACAGTGACAGCAAAGCAGATACACATTTCCTTAGTTCTGGTGCAAACAGCCACTTCTATTTCCCTCTCTTCTGAAAGCAATATAAATGTGGAGGTGCAACAGAGCCAGGAGCAGAGGTACCATACCTTGTACTTTGAAGATGACATCAGCTAGGACAGGCGTATTAAAGAACAGTCTGAGAGAAGTATTATACAGCCGTTTCATCTGTCGAGATCCGCAGTCTTTTGTAGTGTTTAACTGCAAAATGAATTATTAATAAAACACTGTCATGTACAATTGCCCACAGAATAAAAGGTTACAGTACATCATTTATATGTGGAAACTAAATGACAACCTTTTGCTTTCTACTTTATGCTCTTTTTCTAATGCTACTCAGCCATGCCCCTGGCATGTGCATTCCTTTGCAGTAATGGTTTATTTTCCCATGTGCCACAGTGTAGCAGCTCCACGGCATCCCTGTTTCCCACAGTCACACTCCAGCTCTCACCTTGGCACTGTATGACCTGTGACAAAATACTCCCATCCAGCACCTATGGGCAGAGGTTTTTCTTACTTTAAAAATGGAATATAAAGCTACCAAAAGAACAACATCAAAATCATATTGCTAGATTATGGTGACAGAAATTCAGATGAAGTCGAACTTATGGTTAAATTCTTACCAGATTTATTAATTAATTTTTATTTTTATCAAGAAAAATCACAATTTATTTATTTGCTTTTGAACAAAAGGTTTTAAATGTGAAATAAAAGTGCCCCAAAGGCATACACCCCCCCACCCAAACCCTAAAGATAACAACAACTCAGGCTTATGATCTTAAAACGTTTTCAGGACTTTCTATGTCCAGCCCTAGAAGGGTTTTAGCTGTGGACACTTAGGACTGGAAGGCCTACAGGCAAATAATCAGAAGCTTAAAACAGCTAAATTACTTTCTGGTCTTCCTAGTATCTTATCTCAAGACAGTCTGAGATGATTTCCATTTTAAACAGACAGAAATACTTTGTGCAAGTTCTATAGTAACAGAGAATGCAAAAGCTCAACCAAAAAATTGCTGTTAAAAGTAATTCTGTATTGTAATTTTTTATTGACATCATAAAGTAACAGAAATTGCATTCTACTGTGAAGTCATCTGCTGAATTTAATACATTGAATTATAGACAGCTTAAACATAATAATATTTGTAAGGGAAACCATCTCTCCTGACCTACTGCAGAAGCACAACTTTTGGCACATATTCAGGAAAGCAAAGGTTTCCTGGGCAGCCTCTATTACATGAGAATTAGCTCACATAATCACGTTGTTAGACAATGTGTAAAGCTGTGAATATGAATAACCCTTTTAGGATACCTATTTGTGTGCTTTTTACTGATTACATTAATTATGTACATGACATCAGCATCCTTGTGTTTCTGTTTTGCACATGCCTCTCAACGACCTACACGGTAACAAAAGCTGCATAAGCTGAAGTAAGTTTTAAAGAAAGACTGGCAAGAAAAACTTACCTACAAAACAATTTCCCAAGAACTTAAGTGTAACTAGCACTAACAGTTACCCCAAGAGAGTTAGATGTACCTTCCCTGGGGTTGTCAGGATACATTTAACTTTCTCAAGCACATTTTCAGTTTTTTCTGGATCCTTCACCTTCTTTTTTATATCCTCTTCTAGTCGTTCCCACTGGAAAGCACCTGTCACAAGACCAGAGAGAGTTGGAATATTAATCAACAAGGCACAGGCTTTAGCAGGCAGAGAAAAAAATTATGTCAATGACAAACAGATCCTGCAGAAACTGTATTTTTTTGCGTTTAAATCAGTCAGATCTTTGCACTTAGAAAGAGCCAGATGCGATTCTTGCACAATAAAACTTCGATGGTGTTTTTTACTAGAATGCAATCAAGCACAGATGAGGGCATCTCCCTTGCTTTCAAATTCAATTTCTGAATTCCTCCCAGTTCAACCTCTACACAATGCAGATAGACATTCAGGAAATGAAAACAACAACAACACACTGTTTTATAGGTGATCAAACCAGAAAAACTTCATGCACAGTTACATTATGAATACCAGTAGCTGAAAACAGCACAAGGTTTGCTTTCGAAGTCAAAGCCATGATATGACCTTAGGTATCTCAATATTGCAAATTCTTCCAGGCGTTCTTCTAAATGTTCTTTTAAAATACTTATTCTTTAAGGTCCTTCCCAACCCAAAACATTTTATGATCCTACCAGATTTCTTGGAAAAATGAGAAGTATTGACAAGTGTTAAAACAATTGATTTATCTTTACACACTTTGTTGGAGAAAGTCTGAAAGGTGACATGGGGCATTCTGGTAACTTTCAGCTCTGATCCCCAGGGCCATGCAGCAAGGAATAGTCAGAGACAGGTAAAGCTCAGGGTAAAGCACAAGTCAGCAGAGTCTTGAAGGCATTCTGCTGCAGAAAATCTGAAACAGCATATATAGCATATGGCGTCCGCAGCCCCCTCAACTCCTAAATACACCAGATGGATGGTAAGTGTTCATGAACTCATGGTTGTGTTGTGATACTGAAATGCTGAAAACACTGCCTCATATCTGACCTCTTCTCAACCCTTGACTCAGGTGTCTTTGAGAGACCTTGTCGCCTCTCAAAGGCACCAAACAGTGCAATGACTTTTGGCAATGCCTGTCAGTCTGGGAGCTGTAGCTTATACCGCAGCTTCACCTATGACTGTACAAAATTTCTTATACCATTGGTTGACATAAACAGAAGCAAAAAGTAAAATTAGTGCACAAAACACAGCAGACACAAGTTGTAAACTGTAACAGATGAAGATACTGCACTTAGGTCTATCACTTGCTGAAACTTCAGGTTTAATTCTCTTTTCATGTCACCAATAAATAAATAAATAAATAAATAAATAAATAAATAAATAAATAAATAAATAAATAAATGGATAAATCCATCCACGCTGAAAAAAATCTGCTTATGTTCTTTACATTTGATACTGGTTTGGAAAGAACTAAAAGAGGTGTTTTTAAGTGCACAAACTCTAATTGAAAGCTGAAGGTGTCCCTTGTGTCTTCACAAGCCAGTGTTGATGTCTCAGCTACTAAGGCAGAACTATTTTTCATAAGTCAGGCAGGTATCAGTATAGAGATGTTAACTAAACTTCTTTACAGATGAATGTCTAACGTTAGAATTATTTGTACTTTATTTAATTAAAGTTAAAATCAGAATGCTTCATTAAAAAACATGCTATTCTTTCAACAAATACAAAATAAATATTCTTATGTAATGACTACTTGAAAAATATTTTATTAAGAACAACATGGTATCAGGTTATTCCAGAAAGAAAACAATAATTCTCTTTCACCTGAGGATTCCTAAGCTAGATAGTTAGAAAACTATCAGTGCGATCTTAACAGATAGCTGGCCATAAGGTAGGTAAGGGCAATGCGTGTATTGAGCTGGTAACAAAAACTCCTGGAACGTATCAGAGCTTCATAACTTGCACTTCTACCAGTTACCATCAGAGATAATAACTATATAGTCAGAAATAATAGCTAGACCAGGTTGCTCCAAGCCTTGTCCAACCTGGCCTTGAACACTGCCAGAGATGAGACACCCACTGTTTGGGAGCTTTTTTATCACTGCTTTCTCTTCAGGAGCACTGTAGCCAGAAAAGAAATCACTTCAGTATTTTTTAAATATCCCTGCACTCTCATCAGTGTATTTAGAACATGCAAACATTGTAAGTATCTTAAAAGCCTGGGATCTAAACTTTCTCAAGCTCCAGATTTTTTTGCCCAAGCTTTTGAATATTACTGATGTTAGCTTACGGCCTTCGTTCAGTAAAATACCATGCTTAAGTTATGTTCACTATATCTGGAATGACAGATAATATATTTTTATTAAACTAAATTAATAAAAATTATAAATAAAATTGTGATTGTAGATTATATTTTATTGTATCTTTTTTCATACAGACCTTGTTTGTAATAATCAAAAGGTATAAAATGGATATAGCATCAAGGAAGAACATCATCTTCCAACAGCAAAGGCATATTCCTTAGAGTGATGCAGATACTCCTTCACAAGATATCAGTTGCATGAGAATTGAGGAGCCAAACCCATTCCCAGTGCGTACCTGAATAGATGAAGTGGAGGATATCTGGGAGACATGAACAGAAGGCAGAGTCCTTCACCACTACCCTCAGCAGTGGGATGCGCGGTGGGATGCCCCTGGGCGCTAGTGGGAAGGCAGCATTTGCTTCCACCGTGAAGAGGCTTTGTGCTGTCTGCATGATGGAGGTGTCACAGATGTCTGTGGGGGTCTTCACCTCGAACAGCAGCATAAAGAGGTGGCTGACAGAGCAGAGGATGACCTTGTGAGCCTCCACCACTGTGCTGAAGTCCTCGGAGTAGAATGCCACATCTGCGCACTGGCAGCAGCAGAGCAGGTTGTGCAGGTCCGCATTGTAGTGCGAGGCTTCGCCCTTCAAGATCGGCATTTTTTCTGCTTAAGATAAAAGAATGAAGCTGTAGAACTGAGGCAAATGTTAACCACAGGATGACTCTATTCCCAGAGACCTGATCAAATGAAGGATAATTTTCGAAAGAAGTACCTGATAAGAAAATTTCTTATATTCTACTTGAATCTGTCCGGTAAAATATTCCAAAATTTAAAATACTTAGCACAGTAAAACAAGAAATATAAAGAATATTTAGTTTCATAAATGTCCCTCCTTTTACAAAACCTCTTTAGGCACTTACGTTTGAAAGAAACATTTGCCCATGAATCCCAAACCTAATGGATCTGAGTGTATTTCTAGAACATGTGAGAAGAGACAACTACATGTTTAGAGGTAACCACTTTCCAGTAATTATTTCACTGAATAAATGCATCAGATGCTCAGAAATCAGGCTTAGGAAACCATGTGCAGAAGCACACACCTCTTGCTTTCTTCATAGCAAATAAAATATTACTTGATGATACTATAGAATAATAAAGAAAAATAAAAAGAAAAATAATAAAGGATAATAATAAATGATATAATGATTATATGTTTTTTATGTAAAGCTTTTATGTAAAGCTTTTAATATTCACCTTTGCATTATTTCATCAAACGCACAAGAATACTACCCCTACTATTTTAATCTAAAAGAAATTCAGTCCATTGCAATCTTATATACTGTTATACAATTCTCCCCAAGCTAATTAAACCATCAGTAAAGGTTGATGCAACTATAGCAACATAACCAGAATAGCTGATGATTGATAGCACAGCTCACAATATAATGAATAAAAGACGTTAATTGTGCAAAGAACATGACACACGAAACAAACAATATTAGAGACTAGACATCAGCAATCACCTGGCTGCTCAAGCTGAGGTGGTTGAACACGATGACACTTCTGCATCTTTTTCCTTTTCTTCATTTTTTCAGATGACTTCTGATTCAAACTTTGGATCACAAAATATTCCAACTAAAATATGAAGTGCATTTTTTAAAATAACCTAGTTATTTAACAGCAAGCTAGACATCAAACTAAGGAGAATAAGTGGGTTCTGTATGCAGGACTGAAGCTACTGCTATTATGAACAGTCACCCAGAAAAGTCCCAACACTCCTTTACCAGGAGAAGGCAGCCCATGGGTGTGGAATTAACACAATTTAAAACACTATTTATTCAAATTATATTGGTTAATTCCCTTGCATTTAGTCTTCCCAGAAAAGACAGGCACAAAGATACTTAATTTACAAACTTCCATTGATGCTAATTACAGAATTACACAGAAGAATAAGACTTGACAGAAGATGATCAGGTACAAGAGATGGAAATAACAAAACCATATACAAGCTCTTCAGATTGCAACTAACAGCCATAACCATGCAATGCTACGGTGTCCTCTGAAAAAGTTACATTACAACAGGATCTTTGTAGGCAACAGGCTTCATAACTGCAATAAAAATGTACTTGAAGGGAAATGATCCCTTTTACGGGAACAAAGAGGCACAAAGGGTGATTCAGGTCAAGCTAATGCACGTTTCAAATGCTTTTATCACCCAAGCTATTGCCGTAGCACATACATTCTAAAACCTAGAAAATTACTCTGTCCAGACGAGATGTTGAGTGCATTTCTAATTTTTTTAATTGGGAATGAATGGATCCAATAAAAAGAGGCTACTGTTGTGCCAGGTATTCCAAGTTATAATCGAATCCCATGGAAAATACACCATATGTGTATACCAGTACAGAGTCCAGTCTTTACTGTTGTTACAACCACATGAAATTATCATGCCAAAAAAACCAGAAATTTTGTGTTCAAACCCAAATTCCACCAGGCAGCAACCAAAAGGTTAAAAAATTAGGTTGAGCTTAAAGCACTTCACAAAACTGAAAATTAAGTCTCAGTGTGAAAAGATTTTGTGAAGGCAAACAAATCTGAAAGACTGTATGTAGAAACTGCTCGGTGGGCTTTCCTGTCTTCAGAGTGGAAGAAGAACAAGAAGCTCATTAGAGGTGGGACATTTTAACAAGCCTCTTGGCTTCTGCCTCTTTGCTGCAGCTGACCTCAGGCTCTGCTGAGGATTGCAGGCTGAGTAACGACTGTGAACTGAGCAACCACAAGAATACACTAAAAATGAAGCAATTAAACAGTCTCGCTGATCTCACTTTACAATAGAACAGTTGCGAGAGCTCAAGCAATTAAAATTAAAAATACCAGAATATTATGGAATAAATAAGGCTGCAAGGGGCCTGTGGAGGTCACCTACTCAATACAGAGCTTGTCTTCAAAGTGGGATAGGGTTATTAAGTGCTTTGTCCGGTTGGGTTTTCATTATCCCATCCAGCAAGATAAAAGGACAGGAACAGAAGGAAAATTACTGCAGTGTGTACTATAGGTTTTCTAAACCTTCCTAGAAGGTAGATAAAACCAGAGCAAGCTCTGTACTGCCAATTCAGATAGAACCATGGAATGGTTTGGGTTGGAAGGTACTTTAAAGCTCATGCAGTTCCAACACACTGCCATGGGGCAGGAACACCTTCCACTAGACCCGGTTGCTCCAAGCCCTGGCCAATTTGACCTTGAACGTTGTGAGCGATGGGGCAGCCACAGCTTCTCTGAGCAACCTGTGCCAGGGCCTCATCACCCTCACAGGAAAGAGCTTCTTCCTTAAATCTAATCATAATCTCACATCAGTGGGAACTTGACCTCAGTGGGAAGGCTTGTGGTGTGCCTCCACTTCCTCTCTGAAGCCTTAACATCAGCTGTGCCATCCTGCTTTCTACACAGTGGTTTCTCACTCACCACGCCTCCAAAATATTTCTGTATGTAGAAGTCATTGAGAGCGTGCAGCTCGAGGTAAGTAGCTCCTAGTTCCTTGGAAAGCTGAACTCCTTCAGCAGTGGTGACACAGCTCCTTCTGTCCGATGTGCACAGTGGGCAGGTACAAGGCACTCCTAGGGTAAAAAGAGGCACAAACTAGCCATGTTTGTCAAATAATACAGAATATTTAACTTCTTAAATAATTGGAAAGATGTATTATTTAGAAAAGAGCAAAGGGAAATGGAAACATAGCAGTTTTATAGTAGGAAATCTCGAAATATGGGGGAAGAATAAAACCAAACAAACCAAACTTCTTATTAATTAGTTCAAAATATTACCGGTTCTGCAAAGCTCAGTGTAAGTGACATTAGTCTTATTTTACGTTTGTTTTTTGCGAAGCTGAAAAGCCAGGCAGGACTTCCAGAAACCAGGACTGACTTAAGGCCTGGCTATCCTCCTATGCACAGGTGTTGTCCTAGCCTGCTGGTGTTATCATTCACTATTGGCCCCTCTAAACTTGTTCAATTACTATGGCCTGTCCATGCAGGAAATATGTACAGTAACAGAAAGGAAAATTTTGCTGTCTCTTATAGTCATGTACATACTGCCAAATATGGCTCAATTACACACTGTTTAACACAAACTTTTTTTAAGCCAAACCAGGTAGTTTTAAGATTATATCAGTTAACTGATAAAAATCTATTAGCCACCTCAGTTCAACTTTGCTTAATGCCATGGATGCGTTTTCAAATGTGCTGTGCACATTCCTGATTAATTTCCTCTGCTCAGACCTATGGGTAACATGAAATAACAGTTTTGTTTGGGCTTTTTTTAATTTCTTTTGGCAGCACGGTTTGGTACTACAGAGGATTAAGATAATTTGAATGAGCAAACTGCTGTGTTCACAAATACCTTCACAAATAGAAACAAAAGGGTTCTGTGTGTCCACAGCAGTTAGCTCCAGCAGGTCCCAAAGCGAAACGGCAGCTGGAAAGCCTGACTGTCTCCCACAGTCACATTATTCTGGGAGAAAGGCAGAAAAAAATAAGTGGAAAAGAAAAATGCCAGTAGCAGAGTCATTCAGACTGTGGTAGCCTGTGCTTAAATAAAAAATGCAATAAAAGGAGTTGGGAAGACAAATATTAGTTTAGCAAGACTGTCTCTTTAGAATGGCAGTTTTATTACCCCTGTATAAAACAAAGCATAAAAACATTTGATTGTTACCAGTGAACTACTAAAGGGGACAAAATAAAGATATAATTGTTAAGAGTTCTTTAACAGTCCTTTCTCAATTGCTGAGTGAAAGTGTATATGAGTATACTATAAGTAGACCCTGGGAAAACCGAGAATTACATTCACAGACAACACATTTCATATAGCTAAATATTCATTTGTACATCAAAAAAAAAAGTCTACATCCACATCCATCATGTCTCTCATTCATAGCAGGAAAGATTCTCAGAAACACTTGTTTTAGTCAGACTCATAAAGTAGAAGACAACCAACTGGTTCAAATTTTGCATTCACGGCTTAAGAAGAGAAAAGAGAAATCAAGATCCATGAGTAAAAAGATGATATGAAAATCAACAAAATAACAATGCAAACCATTTGGAAACACAGAGTAAAGTCTGCATGTTTGTTCTATTGGCATCTGTGGCATTGTTTCTGAATTTTATTTCCCTATTGTAAACAGAAAGGAGTTACTAATGTCTACCCAAGCTGTGAATATGCTCTCAGCAGCCTAGCCCATATTGGCTGCTGGACTCTTGTAAGTCCATTTAGTCCTTACACAACTGTGTAATGGTGATTTTCATATTGATTAAACAGAAATACAACAAAAACTTCAAATATTCAGTGTAGAATAGATTTGAATTGTTCTCATAGCAGAGTACTTCTCAGCCTGGACAGGGCATTGTGTGAATGCATAAGCTATGCCACAGCTATACCATACCTCTATCATAGCTATTCTGCCATGAGAGGTCAATTCTGTTCATGAAGCAGCAGATAGCATTTCGTGGTACCCAAAGGGCTGGTGTATCCATTCATCTAACAACATCCCTGAGAATTTTGATGCTTTTCCCACTCCAGTAATTGCAAGCTGATGGACTGAGTTTTAATCTCATTCAATGGAAATAACTGATACCTGAGACATAACAGTAGAGAACTTGTAACCATAGGGCTCATCTCATACACCCAAATGTGTGCTGCTTCATCCAAGGGACTAGGTTTAATTTCTGTGTGTGATGGCTCCACAAGTAGGGTTGTTGCAGAGGTCAAACTAGGATAGTATGCCCTTCATCACCTGGGTTAATTAAGCATAATATTCTTTCCAATACACCAGTCTATGGAACCATAATACATGTACATAGTGCTGTCATCCTGACAGAGTGGATTTTTGCAAGTAATTGCAACTTGGAAAAACGACCAGCTTCTGCTGAAATTACAGCATAATTAAATTCCAAGTCAGATTTTAACTATTACTACAGGAGACTGGATACATACCATTTTTTCTTGCACCAATAGCAGAAATTATTACTGGAACTGAGCAGTGGTTTAATGTTTTTTTTATCATTGAGACATAACTGTCCTTTAGTTCTTGAAATGAAGTCTTATCATTGACGGAGTATTTAATCACAATAATATCAGCTCCTCCAATGAGACTGCGGGAGGTATACCAGTCACTGTCAAATATATCCTAAACAGAAAAAACACTGATCAAGAATTTTCTGTCTATAAAGGAAAGGTGAAATTCATTCAGTGCTCTTAATGCAAAACCTTACAGAAGTTATTTTTAACTGATAATTTCATCTCGTATTTGAAGACATGCAACAAAAAGCATAATTCATGCTTTGTAATTTCCTTCCCTGGAGAACAAGCTCTTCATTACAATGAAGAATATATCTCTTTATGAATTGAGTAATTCTTCAGGAAGAAGAAAAAATAGGGTTTATCTAGGAATATACTTAGCAGAAAAAAAAAAAAAAAAAAAAAAAAACAAACCACAAAAACTTTACTGTTTAATTACTTCCAAATGTTTTTATTAAGGAAATAAAAGCTGCTTCAGTGGTAGAGGTTTGCAGCACTTAATACAAACCCATAATTCACAACATTTTTGGGAAAGAACTATGCCACATAGCTACGACCTTTCAATACAAGTTTCGCCAGTTGGGTATGACTTTTTATCTGCCTCACAAGAACTTTCACATAGATTTAACAAGTGTTAGTGTCTCCATGATAAGGACATTAATCGCATATCTGAACTTTCTTTTTCTACTTCATGCTCAATTTGTCATTATTCTGCTCTATAAGATTCACTCTAAAATTATATAGTTTACTGTTAATTTAAAACTGCTCTCTATCCATGTTTTATACAGTTATTACCCGTATATTTGCCATCAGAACCATAATTTCACAATTTCTGCTTTACCTAAAGGTTGCTCATAAATACCAACGAGCTTTGCATATATGCTTAATTGAAAACTCTTGACAGAAGTATGGAACTGGTCCAGAGAACTGAAAATCAACTCAAAAGAAAAGAATACTATCACCTCTTGCAATAGACAGGCCTTTTTTGGGATCTCAATAGTTGAAGAGAGACCTTACTCTTATTACAGAGACTTTTTACCAGGGCTTGTAGGGGCAGGACAAGGGGGAATGGCTTTAACCTGACAGAGGGGAGATTGAGATGAGATCTTAGGCAGAAGTTCTTCCCTATGAGGGTGGTGAGGCCCTGGCACAGGCTGCCCAGAGAAGCTGTGGCTGCCCCACCCATGGCAGTGCTCAAGGCCAGGTTGGACAGGGCTTGGAGCAGCCTCCTCTAACAGAAGTTGTCCCTGCCCACGGCAGGGGGTTGCAACTGGATGAGCTTTAAGGTACCTTCCAACCCAAACCAGCCTGGGACTCTGCAACACTCTGATACAGCATGAGGCAAAGGTAGAAGTTGGGAAAAAAAAATGGAAATAAGCAATCATAAAATAAAGATGTGGAAATGAGAAGTAAATTATCACAGCAGGGAAAAAAATATAAAAAAATAAATTCTTGATCTCTTCAAACGGATAATTGTTTGAAATCTGTAGTAAGGTAGCTAGAACCCTCTAAGTACAAGAGGTAGCATGAAGTGATGGTAGTATATCAGTCAGCAAATATTTGCCTAGAATGCCAGTGCATATTATACCTGATTTAGGTGTTGTCTTTAAAAGAAGTAAGTCAGGAAATAAAGTATAATATGAATTCCTATTAATTTCTTTAATAGATGTTCTTGTTCTGTAATAAGAAAACTGCGAACGATTAACATAAACACACATTTAGCACTTCTAGCTACAGTGCTTTGAGACAGCCAGCTAGATGGGCATTTGCAGAACCTGATCACAGAGTCAGGCAGAAATTGGGAATTTTCAAGGGATGGCTTTCTTGCATTTTTAACTGATGGAGGTCTCAACAGAGAATTTTTAGTAGGTTTGTATACATTTAATAAGACAAAAGTTTAAGGGAAAAAAATCAATACAAACAAAAAAATAATGCAGAACATTTAGTTTCTCCATGCTGGCAGACAGAAAGCATGCCTATTGCTTTACAATTTCCTTCTAGCCACTGTCTTCAAGCGCAGCTCAAGTTTGCACATGCTCATCTCCATGAGTAAAGTGATAACCAGCAGTATCACCAGCAAGGTCTAGGGCACAAGTGCACAAATATGCAAGAACTCCACCACAACTTCTAGCCATAATAATTAAAAATGTTTATGAAAACATCTTACAGAATGTAAGACACATTTTTTTTTACATGTAGTCATTAGTTTGTATATGGTTTGTAGTACATTTTACAATAGAGTTAAATCTCCAGTGCATTATGACACCATTTCCTGTTACAAATCAGTAAGATTTTGGGAAGATTTCTAAGTTAATAGAAATCTGGCTGCGTTCATATGTGTTAATATGAACACAGCCATGCTCCAGGAAAGAACCAACTCTGATTTTTGTGAGTAGCTTCAGCATAAATCTCATCCTGACTGAAAGCAGAAGACAGAACTTCTAGACACCAAAGTGCCTGGGGCTGTGACTCCATCCTGACAGCAGCCCTACCAGCAGCAGCAGACAGGACTGATTCACACACAGCTATGCACTCTGCTCCAGCCCCAGACTGCAGCCTGACTCTTGAAACAGAACACTGTCCAGTGAAATACCAGCCTGAAAATCCTCCATGCCCTAACCTGAACCAGCGGCAGCTCTAGTGCTCTTCTTGTTGCCAGGAATCTCAACAGAGTATGTTGAAGTAGACTTGTGTTTGTATGCATGTGCCTGTTCATGCACGTAACAAAACCACGGCTCAAGAAGTCAATACCATGTAGCAAAATAATCCAATCATAAAGGGGTTTGTTAATCTTTTTCTCCTAGTGAAAATAATACTCATAAGAAAGCCATTATATTTTAGGAAAAAAAAGAAAAAAAAAAAAAAAAAAAGAAAATATGGCCATTATCTCCTTCTATTTCCCTACTCCTATTTCGCCCAACTTGCCATATTTCTATTTCTGTGGGTGTGGAGAGAACTAGCAAAATCCTTACTGAAAACAGCTGAACAGGTGTGCAAATACACCTTTTTGTTTAAATATTAGAGAAAATAAATCCTATGGAAATGTGGTACAGGCTATGACAGCTTCCCAGGTACATGTAGTTGCATGTTGCAGCAGGTTTGTGGAGGTCTGTGCTTTCAGCCACTGCCCCACGCCACAACTGCATTGTTTGTTCATCCTACCAAGAAGGATTTTCACAACTTTTATGAAGCTCTGGTGGGGATGGACTCCCCTTTCCTGGGGTACAGGCCAGCCCTGATTACATCAGGAAGTGAAAAATGCAGAATGTGCCAACCCAACATTTTATGACACCCCCTTTCTGTCACTGTTGTGCCGTTTTGCTCTGCTCTCACATATGTGATTTAACATCCTCAAAAGCCCCTTCTTTACTATGAATGTGACAGTTGAAAACACAGAGGACACCTGTTTCCAGAGGTCTTGTGGTAATTATTTTCACTTCATATCAAGCGTAGCATGGAGTGCTCAGACTGCTGTTCTGTACTGGGAAAGTCCTCCCAAAACATCTCTGACAGCAAAGGGTTATTTACCCGAGGCATCACTAAGGCAGAGTACTTGGAGCCTTCTTGACTATCTCTTTAAGGGAAGCTTTCATGCAAAAGTGGCACAGGAAATTTCTTCATACAATGAACAGCAGCTCAGATTCAGGAATAACCTTAAATCCATCTATGAAATTCATTTAGCAGCTACTCCTCATCATGCATCCTGCTCTTGCGAAAGTCCACTTCCCAAGACAGCCACTGACAAAAGGAAAAAGTAACTGTGCAGCTACGGTTATTATAATATGACCTTATTAGTTATAGTTATACTTCTGCTTTTAATCCTCTCAGGGCTTATTTGAAAATAAAAAAGCTTCATTCTTTCCTTGCATGTCTCCATTATACATGTCTCACAATATATTTTTGCCATTAGTAAGCCATGCTTCTCTAGTATTAACATTGAAAATACAGCCTTCAGAGGCAATGAAGAAGTGGTTTCCCTACAAAATCGTGTGACCCCTCAAAAGGACAATACTTCCTTTGTTCAAAATAATTTATGAATGCCTTTGTGGAATGGCAGTGAAATCCTGAGCACAAGCGCCCTTGCAATGCCCACACTCTGTCTAAAACTTGCTCGCAAATGTCCCCACGTCCACTTAGTTTCTCTGGGGACAAGGAAGCCCCAAAGACCGTTTGCCTGGGTTTTCCCAGGATCCAAGATTGCTGCACTGGGAATATGGGAAAGCTAATATCTCTCTAGCATCCATTTACAGACCCCTTCTGCATTAACAGACCCCTTCTCCATTAACATAGCCTTCTTTCTAGCAATGCTTTCCACTCCACATATCAGAACCTTTCCCATTTTTTTCAAGGTTTCACTGCAATTTCTAACCAGTCAGGTCCACAGCATTCCATCACTTACTATCCCCTGAACTTACTTAGCGAAGTGAGATGCAATATAGAGGGCCCTATCTTCTTCAAAAATAAAGAAAATTCAGACCATAACCCTGGAATGCTGCTTCTGTTTTTCCACTTAAAAGCTTTCCAAAACAGCTTTAACTGGTTGAGCTGACACACACCCCCTTCACCCCCCAAGAAATAAATAAATAAAAGCTAGCATTGTCCTTTATTATCCTTTCAGAATGTAAGTTAATACCTTCATAAAAAGCAAAAATAAATAACACAGTAGGGAAAATAACTTATCAGGATATGATCACTTGTATAAACTTCCAACTTCAGACAGCCAAGCTTAAAAATGAGAAAGGAAGACATACTAAAATGTAAAAGTTTTAAGCCATGGTTTTGTACTGAAGCAGTGATTAATGTTGATTTCTAAAAATAATAAATACAATTAAAAAATGGATCAGATTCCTTTATCTTCAAAAAATATTAAGGGCCATTCAGTCTAGCCAGCACAAGGAGTGCAAGGATGCTGGGACAGAAGAAAGTCAGATAACTACACTGTGGATGATACCACAAGCATAAGAATGCTCAGAGGGTTGAAGGACTATAACACTCTTGTATCCTTATAGTACTGCCCCATGTAAGAGGGGAAAGAACAAGAGAGTTAACTCAGGTAGGTGACACTCACAGTGAAGTTTCAATTCTGCCACTTATTTTCTAGCATCATTATTAAATTAATCAAAGTACAAGTTATAGCCACTGTTATATCCTCCATTCTGTAGCTAAGGAAGATCCACTTGCCACCAGATATGACAAATTTTGCCTGCACTTTTTCTTTGGTTTTTGCTTGTACATTTGCAGAAGCATAACAAAATTAGCGTAAAGTGACTGATGTTGCAAACTACACGCAAGCCAATATAATGGCAACTCAGTCTCAAAGACTGTCAAATCTGATACAGATTGCTAAATAAAGAATCTTTTGCAAAGAAAATCCTAAAATTCATCTTGCATCTTTACTCGTTTTCAGATACTAGCTCCTATACTGAAGTTTATCCCCAACCCCCAAAATTAGAAAATCTGGGATATGATAGTTCAATATGCTTCATGAGAGCATAACTCAAGCATGCATTAGCAACTAGTCAGCTAATAAGATCACAATATTCACCATGGATGTTAGCACACATGTATGTTTTCCCTAGCTCTTTGTATCTTCTTCCATCTTAGGTCTGCACTTTTTGCCAAAACACTTTCCAGCCATGTGAACCACAAGGACATGGGTCCGCTTGTGTATCTGCCCTGTGCATGTGACAGATACCAACACACAGCTTTGCAAGAGCAGTGAAGGACACAGTGGGCCATAGTGATATACCCAGTGACTGACACATGAAGATCAATGTAGTTTTGGCAACAGTGACATTTTCCCCCAGAGTTTGAAAGGTATACTCTACCCTTATCTCTACGACCCTGTTTCATCTGCGTGAATAGCACCCTCCCAAAAGTCAGCACTTTCATCCTGCACCCATAAACTGCCATGAGAAAGAGAGCTTTTCACAACGTGCTGATGCTGTTTTACACGTTGGCAAATATGATTTTATCCTTGTCATTTCCTAAACCAAGCAATAACAAAGAATATAGTAGCCACACAGGCAGTTACAGTATTTATGGAGCCACTATGTGAAAGCAGCATTCTCACAGCAGGTTAGAAACACCATTCCCTCTTGTCTGTCTGTAAACGCTTGATGAGCATTGCCTTGGGTTGCTGTGCCCAAGAAGCCTTGCTTCCTACCTCTGCAGTTTGGCAGCCACCTTCATTCACCTTCAGCTTATAAAATACCACACTTCCATGGCAGCACTGCTGCTCTTTAATGGTCATGTGCCGAAAAGGACAATCTCACCACAGCAGTGTTGACCATATGGTCCAGACCCTCCATGTTTCTCCAAACCATCAGTATATGGGAGCTGGAAGCTGCTGGAAAACTTTACAGTACACAGTAATATACCCTATAACATAATAACATCAGGAAGAGTGGTATCATCAGCAAGATACTTGGGCTGTTGACTTCTCCTGCAGACTCACAAAGTTGAGCAGTGTCCTGGCTTGACAGAAGCATGTAGCAGAGGACTGAAGCATGAGCAAATTCGCCCTGTGCCACATTTTGTCTTACTGAAGGGTCCCTCCTTGCATTGGAGAACTCTACGTGATAGACTTGCATCCATGTTGCTTTTCCAGACTGAGCTGTAGAGGACAACAGCTGAGTGCCCTTGAGTCTGGAGATTCAAAGCTACTATCAGTGTGCTCATTAGCAAGTTTATGTCTAGGACTGGCTTGCCTTAATCATGTGAATTTAAACCGGATGAGATACAAATCTCATTTAAATGCAAATCTGCCTTGTATTACGATCCCATGATAGAGGTGGAAATAATGCAAGGCCACCATACCACCACCTCTATGTTTCAGTAACTTGCAGCAAGAATCCTCTTCCATGAAGAAAAGTCAAGTGAGGCAGTATCAGCTAACACTCAGAAACGTCCTGCACCATTTCTCCAGGCTACCAGATGAACAGTCCTGAAAGGACAACCCTGATGTTACAAACCTCAAGCATCCAGACTCTGGAAAACAATCCTGTTCCACCTAACAGCAGCAAGAAGACAGCTTCACTCAGAATGAATAATGTTCTCTAGTCCATCTACCTGAGAAGTCTTCTACTAAGTAAAACATGCAAATTGTTCTTCATCATTCCCAGTAATCTCCTGCCTCCTTTAGTTGAGAGAGAAAAAGCACATGAGGCCTCAGACACATATATGAGGCCCCAGACAATACCAGGCTAGCTGTTCAAGGGCAAAAATGATAAATTCTCCAGAACTGAAGAACCTTGTTTTGTAGAAGAGCAAATGCAAATGTAACAACATGAAGACACATGAACTGTGTCTCCAGTGTAGGTTCTTTCTTCCTCTTCATCAGCTATTCCTGCTTGCCTTCCCACCATCCAACCCTCTGAAACACCCTTTTGAAGTCATACTGCCTTAATTTATGTTCAGGAGCTTTAACTCATTGCTGAGCTCCTAAGACTCCAGCAAACTGCATGTGCAGGTCACATGTAGCTTCAAAGACTAAACCCAGGATCCCTCAGTCCATCTGAACCGGTGTCAGGAAAGTGCAGCTGACAAAAAAGTGCGAGAAGCACAGAGCAGAAGGGTAGCTATTGAGTTTTAAGATTACAAACTATATGTATTTCTGGAACTATTGTGATTCCTGGAGATCCCCAAAACAGTTTCCCTTGCAGGACAGCAAAAATCAACCTGAGGATAGAATTATGGAGCTGAAACTGATTATTGTTGTAATTTCCAAAAGCTCCTAAGCTTAATTTTTTAAGGCTACTAATTAGTCATTAAATGCGTTCTAATTTAGATTATCAGTATCATTTCTTACACAATCATTGATCTTCTCATACTCATAACTAATGAAAGTGCTAACAACTTGGAACAGTGCAAAAATCTGTTTTATTTACCTTCAAATAAAGGAAATAATGTTAAAATATTATTTTTTTCATTATAACAGAAGTAAAATGACTCCATACACAGTTTTTTACAAGATATCAAGTCTTCTAATTTGTTATTTTTCAAAGCCAGAAAAGTAACTGCCTATTCATTTTTAGAGAAAAAATATATGTATTTTTTTTTATTGCTGATTGGTATTCGGAGGGAGTGCTTGTGATGCAGTGTCACAAAAAGGAGGTTCTTGTTTGTGTGTGGATTATCTTCACTGAAGTTATTCAACAACACAGCTGAAAATATCACCTTCCTACAGAGGAGGTAGGCAGCAGCTTGTTAATGAGAAACTTTCTGCGACACCTAAGACTTTGCAGCGTTTGCCGGATTACTCTCTAGGTGCTTTTGCTATTTGGAATAATTGCAATGGGAATAAAATATGTTACTAACAAAAATAATATAAGATTAAGATATATTTTCATCCTATTAAAACAGCTTACACTGTTAAGTGCAGTTCAAAAGACAGAGACTGATCTCTTACCCAGACAGGGCAGTCGCGTACCACCAGTCTGACATTTCCAAACACAGAGGCTTGGTACTCAGTAAAAGCTGGGTTTCCAACGTGACTGGCAGACAAGCTGCAGTCAATCTCAGAAATGAGAGCACTTCTCCTGAGATAGCTCCAGATCAGGCTTGGCTGCTGATTGTCCTCAGAAGGCCCATCTCTTTCATTCCCAAAGGCTGCAATATTAACCGACCTAAAATAAAGACAAAGCTGTTAACAGACACGAAGGGCAGGGATGAAAAAAACCAAACACTTAAGTCAAAACTAACAGATTAATCCTTCAGAATCCTCCTTCCTCCCTAGATTTTAACACCCCCCCCCCACACCCCTTCCTCCGTAATCAACAGCAAACACACACATGATCTCAACTCCAACAGCAGCATGAGAGCAAAGAGGAAAAGAAACCTGGAAATGCTGCTTACATTACAAATCTCCAGCTGGCTTGGATTTGTATTTGTTGGCGTCCACGCTCAGCCTCGCTGCTGTGACCTCCAGCGCTCTTTTTTGTGTTCGCACGCCTGCAGCCAGCCTGGCTAACTCAGTGCCTGCTGTGCGGAGTGATGGGCTCCAGCCACACAGCAAAGATACGGCGGCAGCAGCAGTATCAGCAGTGGCAGCAGCAGCAGTATCAGCAGCCCACACAGCAGTGGCTGCGTTGCTCAGCAGCTGTGGATGAACTCAAGGCATAAGGGCAAGCGTCCAGCTGGGCAGTCACAGCCATTGCATCCTGACGTCAGTAAGCAGGAGCGCAGCACACGCGATGGGCAAAGCAAGCTGACGCTGCTGCAGAGCCAACACAGAGCAGCTGGGTCAGCAGAGGCAAACAAAGATGCTAGACCAGATTGGTAAGGTAGTGCTTGCCTTTCAGGCTCCTGCAGAAGGACCAACATGACACTGAGTCGCTGCCGCAGCTTCTCTGTGCTATTAGGGGAGACTAGTACCAAGGGACTGTCACAGCGGAAGAAGAAAGCAGTGTGAAGTCCCTCAGTTAAAGTATTAAACTTGTTGTTGTTGTTAAATAACATCTATCTTTTCAAAATTAGGCTGACAATTTCTGAAATGCCACGTGGATTTTTTAGCATACATGTGATGTTGAAGCATTGTTTTCAAAATGGACGCTCTCTAATTAAAATAAAATGAACACGAATACCTAAGACCAGATCCATCCTACAATTGCATATTGTCTGTCAGAAAACGCTTGCACATTAGAGTGAAAAAAAACAACAAAACAGAGTAAAAATATTTTAGGTACCCTAAATGATAAATAAACACTCCCTATTATGTGAACACATGCTGCTGTTAATCCCACAGGCAAGAACTCATCCAACACAGGTCTTTAGATGATTGCTAACAGAATAATTAACAGACCCTTTCCTGCAAGAGTCCATACTCTGAGAAAGATACTATTCCAATACAGGAAAGTGTGGGAGGTGACAACCAATGCAACTGCCGAAGTTTTATGCCAATAGTGTATTGATTGTCTGGGCTGTTTTTAGAAATCATAAACATTAATACCTATTTTATGCTAATGATCTCAAGTAGTATTTATATTTTTATTATACATTTTACAGGGTCTACTGAAAAAAAATCCAGCCGAACATAAATCAAACCAAACCAACAGATAATTTATCAATACTTTCATTTCCCTATGTTTCATCACGTCAGCTTCTTCTGCTTTTCAGTCTAGCTTTCCTTAGAAAGCTAAGATGACAGGTAGAGGTTTTCTTTCTGTTTCTCCCCTAGAAAAAGAAGTTTGAATATTTAAATTTGAATTAGTAGTGGTTTAGCTGTTGAAAATGAGGAAACCTTTGAGAGAAATGCTCTTTACAACACTAGCGAGCATAACCTAGTGGAGCTAAATAAGCAAATAAGCATACGCACACATGTACACATACATATGTTTACATGCTTGGATTGGAACTAGGTGATCTGCAAGGTCTCTTCCAACACAAACCATTCTGATTCTGTGATACATATACACATGCAGTCTTGCACACAACATACAGAAAAACCAGGCTGGTAAATAAGGCAGCCATAGTGAGAAGTGACCCAAGTAACACAGCACAGCTCCAATTAGCATAGCTCAGTCTTTGCTGTGGACCTAGCTCTGCCCAAGTGTAGGAGATGCAGAGATGGAGGGTGGCAGAAAACACTGGCTTTCATTTCACTCCTTCCTTGAACCACCTGGGAAACTAATTAGGACTGCCGGAAACATCAATCTTGGCAAATTATGCCAATGGTGAATGTGGCATTCGTCTCACCTGGCGAACAGCACCTAAAGGTAACAGACTGAAACACCGTACTGTTTTAGTAACTCTCCAGTAATTGGATTCAAAAAAACACTGAAAAGGCAAACACTAAAACTGGATGAAAATACCATCTGTTCTTCTGTGGAAGTAGGTCTATAACCCCATTTCTCTCTGCATTGGTGAGGGACTGTGTAATACATTTCAAATAAACAAGTAAAAAGTAGAAAAGAAAATTAGTTTATTTTTGCAGGGTGATAAACCTCAGGAAGAGAGAAGTTTCTTGGCACCCCTACCTTGGCACCCCTGTCTGGATGCATTCTGCAAGTTACATGGGCACTTAAAGGGAAAGCCATAACGGACCGTTTAAAGGAGAGATGAGATTATAGAGGATTGCTTGGCATCCCTCTTTGGCAAACTGGAAGTCAAATATCCTGTATCAACAAACTCTTCAGCCAGCAGGCAGTTCCCATTGCTGCTGACATATGAAGACAAAACAGCAGTGAAGGGGTTCTTTGACAGGGTTCAGAAAACAAAGGCATATTTTGCCTTGTGCATTTTACACTGTGACATTATTATTTCATTTCAAATTATCTCTATGGGAGCTTTCTAGCTAGTATCTCAGATAAGCAATGAAAACAAATACGTAGTCTTTGCTGACAAAAGGGTAATGCCATTTTTCATGGCAAAGAGATAACTGCAGCAAAGTCCAGGAGGAAGGGTTTTTTTAACTTGTGGAAGCTGTAGCCTTACTTGCACTGGTTCACATGTGACTAATTGGCCCGCACTTTCAGGACAGTGAGGGGGTTCAGTGCACTTGGATTCAAAGCTGCTACCAGGCGCACTCATTAGCTGACGCTGCATGCGGCACAGAGCTGCTGCTGATGTGGTGAGCCAGTTTAGGTGCATGAGAAACTCGCTGCTTCTGATGTGACTACATCCTATCCTTCACTGTTCTTCCTTTTCTTACACCAGCTTTCAGCCCAAAACCCAACCTCTCATCCAATCTTGTGGCAACTTAGTTTCTTTGCAAACTTTAATAAGATTTGCAAAAAGCTTCTCAAAGGCTTTTTGAAAATGAAAGAGGATTATTATGCCCACACGACCCCCTTTATCAGCATACTTACCACCCTTCCTCCAGACGTCAGTGATGCTGGACTTCACTGGAGCCTCTCCAACACCTTCACAACAGACTGTGTTCTCCATACGTCCCTTGATTTCAGTCTCTATCACAGGTTGTATCATCTCACCAGGAATGGCAGCCAGCCCTATCATTTTGGCATTCCCTCGGCTCTGTTGAAGCAGGTTTTGAACGTACCAGTAGCCTCCAATAGCTGGGTCACTCAACCTCCAATGATAGAGACCCAGCTCTGTGGTTTCTGATATGAGTTTCTGAGGAACTCTCTCATAAAAGTTATCTGCTCCTGACCATTTATTCACATCTACTATAACTGTTTCTTATTTACTATCCGGTCAAGTAATGTAATATCAGCCCAATATTGAATCAAAAATATGAAGGAGGTGGAAAATGATCTGATGGGAGGGAAAGAAGAAAGAATATTTAAAGCACTGCTTAAGTGGTTTATTATGTGGCTTATTATTCTGCTTACATTTCAGTATTTTTAGCAGAATAGAGCTGTGAAAGCTACCACTGAATTGTGGAAAGCCCCTAACACTGTGAGGGTGACCCACAGATGACCAGAAACCAGCTCTGTTGGCGCAGAAGTCCAGCACAAGGGCTGCCCTCCAGGCCTGCTGCCCTCAACAGTGAAGGGAGCAAGGTCCTGTATCATCAGAAGGACCCCATTCGATGCTTACATGCTTCAACCTGCTGCAGATATGAAGGACTGAAAATTCAACATGCTGCAGAAGAAGACTCCCCATTCACACTGGTAAGAATCCCCAGCTGTGGATGTACAGCTGCACAGTGTAATTCTCATGTCATTGTTTAACAAGTGTTGTTAGTTGCACTAGAACACAAGTCAAAGGATTAAAAAAACCCCAAACAAAGAACAGAGTAGTTTATATGTTATTTCTACTGGTTTAAAATCAGAAGCCATCACCCTCAGGTGGATGCAGACCATCATGTCATGCAGAAGAGCACCATCCCCACCCCAAACTGCCCTGGTTCTCCATGCCAAGGCTTGTTGGGTTGGCCTGTGGCTGAAGCTGATCTGCAGGAGAGGTGGGCATGCAGCAAGCACCAAGGGGAATGGTGGATGAGCAGGTGCTCCCACCAGAGAGCAGGGAAAGGTCTCTCCTGGGATGGCATGGCCAGAGATACGACAAAACCACCCTGGAGGTCTCTGCTTGCCTGGGTGTCTCCTTCCACAACATACCTGGAGAGGTGTGAGACTGCCTGGGCAAGAGATGCTGCTGTAGGTTGGTGTAGGGGAGGGATAGCATATGCTCAGCATGTTTTGAAAGTTCTGGGCTATTTTAATCCACTTTGTGATCCCCTGGATAAGCGCTTAAGACCGAGTGACCCAGCGCGTGAATTGTACAGGGAGAAGTGCCTCAAACTACTTAATGTGGTTCTGCAGAAGCTCTGACCTTTGCCTGCCCACAGTTCTGTTCAGTAATGTATACAGTTTCTAACTTTTCTGACATAAAATATATTGCCAGAGTGGGGGTAGCATTCATTACAACAGGTAAATGAAAACAATCTAATAATGTTGGTTAAACACACAATTTAATGTGCATTTTAAGAAGAGAAAATTAAAGAACAAAGATTATACCCAGAGAAACAAATGTCTACTATATGGTATATGCATATGAACAACAGTTACGTATCAAATTAGTAAATTCTCAACAAGTCATAAATAACACATCATCAGGAGTATGTTTCCTGCTTAAAATTACATTCTAACCCTTTTTATACAGCTGCAGTTCTCCAGAATTAAATGATAGAGCACATTGTTAATCAGGTTTCCTTATACAGATGTCAAACATCTTCCAAGTGGCCACTGGTGGCCATGATCATATTTTAAAATATAATTTTGGTTTCCAAATATCCAAAGTTCCATTTCAGCGCTTGACTTTAAATTGGCTGTTTGTTTTTTATTATTTTCCTGACTTCCACTTTCTTATTTTCCCTTCTGTTATGATTTCACTGCTATTTAATACTTGTTCTAGCTCCCAACCTCTTCTCCTGTCCATATACCTGTAATGACAGGGGTGTTTATCAAGGCAGCAAGAGAGAAAGATCTGTGTGTAGTAACTCAATGTTTTTTATGGATTTGAATGTTGTCCTTCCTGCTTTCACCATAACACAAAATCACTTGATTTTAGTCTCACAGTCTCTTGCATTCCTCTGCACTCTGACATTACTCATACCAGAACAGCAGTCCACACTCAGAGGCATTTGGCTGCTCAGGAGCCTTTGCTGGGCGACAAATGTGTGTGCGATATCAGAAATGGCACATGATAAAAGGACATAAATGGAAGTGTCTTTATAAACAGATTATTTTTAAGAACAGAAGCCAGTGAATGACTACTTTCCTGCCTCCAACCCCAGGTATGTAATGTATAGTCACAAAAGGGTTTGGGTTTTAGCTGCTGTCTCTGAAGGAGCATTACTTGAGGTCTCGCTACCGAACAGCCTATCTTTACAAGACTAAGAGGAATTTAGTATCTTCAAGGTTTTTCCACCATAAGTCTAAGGGCTGACAGGTGAATGGTAGGGACAACGTGACTTTCTAAGTGTTGATTCCTCTGGAAGCCAGGCTGGAAATCACTCCCTCTGAAGGGTAGGGAGGTAACAATCATAGAATCATAGAATAGTTAGGGGTGGAAAGGACCTTAGGAACATCAAGTTCAAACCCCCCTGCCATGGGCAGGGACACCTCCCACTAAACCATGCCATCCAAGGCTAGGTCCAGCCTGGCCTTGAACTCCGCCAGGGATGAAGCATTCACAACTTCCCTGGGCAACCCATTCCAGTGCCTCACCACCCTTACAGTTAAGAATTTCTTCCTCATATCCAATCTAAACTTTCCCTGTTTAAGTTTAAACTCATTACCCCTTGTCCTATCACTACAGTCCCTAATGAAGAGTCCCTCCCCAGCATCCCTATAGCCCTCCTTCAGATACTGGAAGGCTGCTATGAGGTCTCCACACAGCCTTCTCTTCTTCAGTATGAACAGCCCCAATTTTCTCAGCCTATCTTCATACAGGAGGTGCTCCAGTCCTCTGATCATCCTCATGGCCCTCCTCTGCACTTGTTCCAACGGTTCC
Source organism: Amazona ochrocephala (assembly GCA_039720435.1). Classification (NCBI taxonomy): domain Eukaryota; kingdom Metazoa; phylum Chordata; class Aves; order Psittaciformes; family Psittacidae; genus Amazona; species Amazona ochrocephala. Next base: position 73,452,840 of record CM077909.1, on the reverse strand, counting down.
GTGTCCTTTTTATGTTGAGGACACCAGAACTGCACACAATACTCCAAGTGAGGTCTCACAAGAGCAGAGTTGAGGGACAGGATCACTTCCTTCGACCTGCTGGTCATGCTCTTTTTGATGAAGCCCAGGATATGGTTGGCTTTCTGGGCTGCAAGCGCATAATGCTGGCTCATGTTCATTTTCTCATCCACCAACACCCCCAAGTCCCTCTCTGCAGGGCTGCTCTGAATCTCTTCTCTGAGATTATATAATACCCAGCTCTGTGTCATTTTTATTTTCACAGTAGTGCCTTGGTATAGTTTTGGTGTTAGCTTGGTTTTGGTTTTCGGGGCGGTTTTTTGTTTGTTTGTTTGTTTAATTCGAAGTGTACATATACACGAAATGCCTCACCTGTGAAATCACTGAGGCAGACCAGGACAAATTGGGTAAGTTGTCCCGCGAAAAGTTTTCAATTAAAAGCTGACTTTATATAAAGATAAGAAAACCCAGCTCTCCAAATGAAAAATGAAACCTTGATTTAATCCATAAAACAGCACAGAACTTTCATGCTTCACTTTGAGGTAAATAAAACTACAAATCACCTAGTATTTGCTGTTGGTCTAGAGTTTGCACAGATATAAACAGACTGATTTGTACTAGGTATTTTCTGGTAACTAGCTTCAGTGTCTAATGCTTTATTAATTGTATTGTAGCGACAAGAAAAATGATGCCAAAAGATCAGGCTGGTCAGCATGAAAGATGGTCTGCCCAGAAACAATCACTACAGATTAGCGTCAAGGGTCCAATTTTTTCATATTTCAAATAAAGACCACTTACAGAAAAGAGCAAAAGAGGAATTTTTCTGTGTTATAACAATATATGACTCTTGATACTGCAGAAAAAATAAATAACTGCTAAATAGTTCGAGAAAGTTGCTGGCAAGCAATTGCAAAGAGAGCTGTTTGTGCTGAATGAAAAGAACACACATGCAAATTATGCATCAGGTTTGTTTTCCACACAGTGTCTACAAAGTTCCAGCAAACCTTGCTATAAGTAAATTGCTCAAACTTCCTTTTTGACTTCTTGTGGGTTTTTTTCATGGCAGGCATGCTGCTTTTTGATGGAAGTATATGCTTTATAAATTTCCCTCTGCTTCTCTTCTATTAACCTCATAGTAACACATCATGTCTTGTTAATATAAAAGAATGCAATTTTGTTTGAATTTCATAAATCTTCTTTCCTCCTTTCTTAGAAGTTAACTTTTTCTCTACTTACTCATAAATGAGAAAAAGGGTAATATTGTTCATGTTCATAGGCTGCTACGGATGAGGTCTCACTTCCCAGTTTAAAACTGAAGAGAGAAAGAGCATGACAAACAGCATCATTTTTATTATGGCAGAAGAGTTTAAAAAAACCGTAAACATAAATGGAACTTAAATGAAAAGTTCTGGTCTTTAAGAGTATTTTCCACTCTCTATCGGTCAAAACATTTTTTGTAATTTCAAATTGAGCTGTCAGCAAGGTAATGAATTAGTATATAGAAATATTTTGTGACACATACCTACAGATTGCTAAATGGGATTAAATTAATTTATTTTTAACCTTATTTTGGCACATCCATGGTTTAATATGTACTTCTCTGCTACAGAACATGTTTTAAAATCCAGTCCTTTTAACTCTTTAATTTCTGACCAAGGGGAGCTTGAAACAACCAGTCAGTAAGGGCAACAATCTGATAATATCACCCACAAAATTTATGTGTACAGTTTTTTTTGCTTTCTTTTCTTGCTCTTCTTTTTTTTTTTCCTCTGGGTCCATGAACATTCGCCTGCCAGCTTTTCATTTTCATAGAATTCTCTGTAGCTCTTTAATTCTCTCATTACACTCCAGATTAAGAGGAAATGAGGATGTACTCTCAAATCCGTTACCAAGGTCATAGCACAGGGTTGGGACAGCAACTATGACCAGATAGCATTAAAAAGGTTCTTGTCTCAAGACTAAGCTGTCACTTCCAGCTTGAGTGAATTCACCACAGATGGGAAAAATTTTTAGCTAATCTTGAAGATTCTTTTCCTTACTAGAATTCTTAAATAAATTTAGGCAATTCACTTGAAACAAATCTTAATGGGCAATGACTAACTGTATATTTCTCATTTTCTTCACACTTCATGCTGTGATTTATTTAAGTATGGAGTGCTTACCCGAAACAATCACTGAAGAAAGCTGTTTTTTCACATGAAAGAGCTGCATGGTTGTTACATACCCAGAAACAAAAAAAATAAGATAATAAATCCCAGACAAGTTTTCAGTATCTCAGTTCAGAGATATGGGACTAGGCACGAAGTTAACAAACATCATCTATGTTAACTTTTTGCCTCATTTGCCAGGAATAATTGAGATCATTATCCTTCGATCTTGCTAGAAAATCATGGTATGTTTTTCAGTGAAAACTTGGATATTACAGTGGTACAATTTGAGACATTCACAGAACAATTAAGATATAGAATCATAGAATCATTGGACCAGCTAGGTTGGAAAAGAGCTTTAAGATCATCAAGTCTAACTACTACCCCAGGACTGACAAAGCCACCACTAAACCACATCACTGAGAGCCTCATCTACATGATTTTTGAACACTTCTAGGACAGTGACTCCACCACTGCCTCGGGCAGCCTGTTCCAATGTCTGACTACACTTTGTGCGAAGAAATTGTTCCTAATATCCATCTAAACCTCCCCTAGCACAGGCTGAGGCCATTTCCACTTGTCCTATTGTTTATTACTTGGGAGAAGAGACCAACTCCCACCCCACTACAGCCTCCTTTCAAGCAGTTGCACAGTGTGGTAAGGCACTCCCTGAGCCTCCTCTTCTTCAGACTAAATGCAGCTCAACAGTCAGAGAATGTTTAACAAATAAGAAGCCAGCTACTGAACATTAGTTCCCCAATCCCACAAAGTGGCATAGGCACATGTGTCTTTATTCACCTACTGAATTTTGCTAAACTTGCCTCTGCACCAGTGAGCACTAATCAGGGAGCAGTATGAGATTCCCATATCTTGGTATATAAATTTTCTTTCTAAATCTCCTCACCTTTATATCACTACAGAAGTTTTGCCTCTAACTTCACAGCTGTTGTGGGTTTGCATTTGAAAAAAGGTGGTGTGAGACCCAACTCCTGTACTGCAACACACCAGAAGAGCATGAACTGTGTATGTTAGTAAGGTGGGATTCTAACACAGATTAGGTTCTGCTTCACAGACAAACACTGTCAGGCACTGCTTCAAAAAGTATCTCTGAAGTTGTGCCCTCATTAAAAAGCACTAACTTTAGCTGCTGCAATGCTAGGATTGAACATCTGACTGAAGGTATCATCTCTCAGCTGCCTCATTCTCCATTCACCATGTGCTGAAGCCTAGCACCTAGAGCTTTATGTACAGAGGTTTGTATAATATGCATCTTATATGCATAAGAATGTACTTAGCTCCTCTCAATCCAAATTAAAGCCTAGGTACCATTCTCAGGGACCATGCATAATTGTGTCAAAATCCTATCTCAGCAGAGAAAGTCCCACTTTCAGCAGAGCAGGATATAGCTACAGTCAGTTCTCAGATATGTATACTGTTAAGTAGGTTAAAAATGATCTTGCAAAGAGTGAGGGCTGCTTGTTTTGGAAACATAGTTTGAAATAAACACCTGAGGTTTCCTGGCTGTTGGGCACCTTCCCCTCCACTGTTCCATTTCCTTGGCTGCAATGGAACTTGGAGATGGGTGATACGTGAAAGACCTTGACAGTAATTTCATTAGCAATATTACTTCTTCATTAATGTGTATGTTGCTCCTGAGGTACAGAGATGACATTGCAAAAGCCTGGTTTATATTCAACACCAGGAGTTTGTCAGTGGTCCCAAGATGAAGTTGCACTTTTTATTTTACCCAGAAAAACTCTGACAAAATAAACTGATACTCTCACTCTTCCTACCCATTCCCAGGTCCAACCCAGCCTAGCCATGCAGCAATCAACAGTGGTTTGCAAAATACTCTGATCAAAGCCATCTAAGGAATGGGCACAGACCATCCACGTGCCCTTCTAGCTTTTGCTGGCAGCCACCTGAACCATAGCAGCTATTGCAGGAACCATGAACTTCTCACAGAGGTGCAGATTTCATTAACAATCAGTGTTAGTCTGCAAATGAATGCACTGTCCCCTCGGATACTGACCACAGCTGTAGGGTAAGGGGTGAGCCCTGCAGAGCCAGGCACAGGGAGGGTTCTGGAGCTTTCTGGTAAGCAGAGTTGTATGTGTACGAAATGGCTAAATATGTCATTGCTTAAGTAATGGAAAAGCTAGTTAGTACAAAGAGCATAACGGGTGTCCTTTGCAAGGGGCAGCAACTACAAGCTGTGTCACTTATCAGAATCTCAGGAAGGGGATTTAGAACAGCTCCGGTTTTGTTGCTTTTGAACTTAAAAAGAGAAGAAATCCAGTTTATTTTGTTTAGCCCAAAGGAACGCCTGGATTCCTTCCTGTTTCCATTTTGCCATGGCAAAATATGGGGAGAGGTTTTTGGCAAATGCCAAAACCATGTTTAATATTACTTTTGTTTCACTTTCAGAACTTACACTGAGAAATACTCATCTATACATACGAAAACTAGGGAAGTTTTCAAATGTTACTTTCTGCTTCAATTTCACAACTGTGAAGTGCAAGTAATATTATTCACCAAGGAACTGACTGATAGAAGTCGAAAATGTGGGCTATATGAGGCAATGTTACTGACTTACTCTATTTTACTCTATGAATTTTCCCAGACAGGATTCTTCCATGCTGCACAGCACAGAAAGATTGTGTTCATAGAAATGAATTACCTGTTCATAGACATGAACAGATAATTACTGCTAAAGCTTGCATTGTCCAAATTAGGGAAGCAAAGTCCATTTAGATAGGAGATCAACACAGAAGCAGCGTACATTTTTAATTGCTGGAATAATTTTTCTGCATAGTTAATCAGTTATCAGTTATTAAAAAAAAAGAAATGGAAAAAGTAACCAGGATGCCTCAGAAGCAGCTGGAGCAGGAAGACCCTGCTGGTTGAATCTGCTGTGGGACCGGCTCTGACACAGCACTGCTAGCAAAAGGCAGGCTCCCCAAACACATTCCCTCTCCCCCCACATCACCAGAGGCTGAAGTACCTCTCCAGCTACATTACTTCATTCCCTATCCCCTGCTTTCTCCAGTAACCTTCAAAACAGCTGCCAAGCAAAGTGGGCAAAGCAATAGGATGTCTGGGAATTGGTGAGTGCTCATTCTCACAACCCCATGTACTTTTCTCAATCATATAAGAAAGCACAGGTGCAAACTTCAGACCTGATTTCATCCCAAAATTAAGCATGAAATTAGGAACTGTACAAACCTATTGAAGAAGGCTTCAACAGTGAAAGACTGGTTTTAAAGTTAATTTCCTACAGACCAGATACTGTGTGAATGTTTGCATGTCTCCTGCAAAAACCTCTCTCACCAGTGTATGGGGTATGTCCATGAAACTCTCAATCCTGACACTTCCCACAGTAAAGGTGTCCTTTATTTCATGTGTAGCACTGAATGAAGTCAACTGGACATTGCAGAAAAAGGCACTGCATGTAGAAGTAAAACATAGAGCATCCAGTTTCACAGTTAAGATTGTCTAATTAAGATTGATGGTGCAAATACATCAGGCCAAGGCCCAAGCTGCTGTTAAAACTCCTACATAGTTTTCACCTCTCTTTCTTGAAAAGATGGCTCCATGATAAGATAGATAGAACTTGTTTACCTATTCAAGCTGCTTGTGAAAGCAGCTTACAGGGGCTGAGTGTCTCACAGAGCCAGCAGCATGAAAATTTCCAATCCAAAGCACAAAATAGTATTTCTCTGTTCTTTGCCCAGCTGATTAATGATGGGAAAACAGATGGTGTTTGCTCATTTGGCAAATTAAACTAAATCCCCAAAACTATCACCAAGAAAACACTCCTGAAGGATTTGGAAGGTTGATCTTAACATTGCTCTCATTAACATATCTCTCCAGGATGCTCTGATTATCCAGCTAGTGACTTCTTGACCTCTTGCCCACAATTCTGCCTCTTCATTGTCCCTTAAACGTCAGCTCAGTCTCACTGCCTTAAATCAACTGCTCCTGGTCTCTCTCCTTGTCCTGCTACTAGTCTCTAATTGCAAATGGCCAAATCCCAGCCTTCTTCCTTCTCAGCAGTGGTTCCCTGGACTTGGAGGCACTCAGTCCCCTACCCTTCTTCAGTCTCCTTGCTGTCAAAAGCACCTTTTGCTGCCTTTTCTGGTTTTCCCCACTGAAGCCTCCTTCCCCCATGAGTCCCAACACCTCTTCTTCCCACCCATCCTGGCCCTCCTTTCTCATGCAGCTTCAGTGCCTGCTGTCCTCACTTTCCCATCACAGCTGAGATACCCCTGTGTTCCCCCTTTATCTCTCCCCACCAATCTCCTGACTGGCTCCTTTTCAAGATAATCCCTGCATTTTCCGTGTCTTCACATGTTATATCAGTACAACCAGAGACCTAGAAAGGGCTGTTAAGAGACTCAGAAATGTCCAACTGTAGGAGTTTAAATGGCTACAGTATTTTCAAATTTGGTGCATAATCTACCACTTCAAAGCTCAGACAAATAAAATGGAGTAGTGCATATATTTTTTAAAGGTAGCAACTGTAATACTCTGTAGGGTTTATTCTTTGCAGTTAACAAAAAAAAAAAAAAAGAAAGAAAAAGAAGAGAACAAAGAAAAAAGGGAAAAGGAATAAAAAGAGGGAAAAGAGAGAAAAGAGAAAAAGAGGAAAAAGAGTAAAATAAGAGAAAGGAAAAAGGGGGAAAAAATCTAACAGCCAGGCAACTCTTTCCTTTGTTCACAGCCACCTGAGTTAATAATTCGCTGTTCCTTCTGTGATCATCAGCAAGAAAAAGCAAACTAACTGACAAACTTCAGATACTAATATGATCTCCCTGAGAATGAGAACATATTTAAAGTAAAAGCAAAAACACCTTAAAAGCTTGCAGAGAGTTATTATGAGAAGTACTGAAAAAAAGAGATGTACCTAAGCTGAGACATGCAGTTCCACCGATTTCACATGATTAACAGTGAACATATGATTAAACACTTTACTGGTTTTTAGCCAGAAAATTCAATTCTGCAAAATGGTCACTTCTCCACAGATGTGAACATGTTCATGAAACTGTCAAGTAAAACTTCCTGTTCCTAACATTCTAATAAATGTCAATACAGCTAATAGCAAATTACTTGTAAGTAGTACTTTCTTATACTGAACTGCATCTTCATTAATTCAAACAGTGAATATCTATTTATGCATTATTTCCCCAGACAACAACCCAACCCAACCAATAAAAAAAAAAATCTAAGCAATCATGAGTCAATTCAAGTACACACTTACATCTGATCTCCTCAGCACTGGCTGGCTGAGGGGTTCAGCAAGAGGAGGAGGAGGCAGTGGCAGCAGTGAAGGAAAGCATTTCTGTGTGGTAGTTCTTATAAAATACAAAACTAAAACAGGTCAGCTCCACGGCACTTTGAAGATGCCACTTCTTCCTATCAACCATGAGATCAATGTAAGGAGACATGATCAGAGGTGGACATCTAAATTAAAATGTGGAGAAGTGAATTGATTGTGTGATTTGCTTTTTGCATTGTGACCAGTTGAGCACAGATGTTTTGTTCTGATACTTCCCTATGCCTCACTACTTTTAAATACATACATTTATATGAGTAATGGTGTTGACCCAGACTTACTTACCCTTCACATACACTTTAAAAGCAAGACAGCCCACTGCACACACAAGAGAAACCTATGGATGAAGACCAGACAACTTCAAACTGAATCTGGTTATTACTGAACTTTGCAAACAGTCAAGAAATCACCAAAAATACATCCCAATGAATTGCAGGGGAAGCTACTGTGTCCCAGAGCTCAGTCTGCCCAGCACCAGGGAGGGAAATCTTCTCGGAGGGGCTTTTGGGGTCAGTCTGATATGCAGTGAACACACAGAGAAACCTAACTTTTGGCTCTAAACAGAAAGCACGCTTTTTCAAACGCATGTATAAAAATGTGCTCGCAATAAACAAAAAAAACCCCAAACAACAAACCAACAACAAAACAAGCAAGAGACACTACGTTATGTATCAGGTTTTTATCTCCATGAGGTTCTTCTTTATCCAACAGAATCAGGAAGAACAAGCGACTCATGACAAATACTTGTCACATTATCTGATAAACTGCCAAAAGGAGTTCAATGAGACAAAAGAATATAGACACTTCTATGGACTCACAGTAGTAATAAAGAAAGAGACACTAAAAAGCTCACTAAAATATGCTTAAGTTTTGTACTTCTCTTTGTAGCACTTAATAAACATCCTGAAATTTCTCGTGTATCTAAAAGGTTATAAATTTTCACGTCATTTATGCCAAAGGCATTAGAAGTATAAACTGTTAAGTACATAACTATAACCTTTACACCTATGTACTTAAACTATGTGATGTGTCTTATAAGCAGTATTATACTACATTCACTTCTAAAAATTAAAACAATTCTAGCATCATAGGTTTTCTAAAACATCAACTATTATGAAGCACTCTGCTGTCAATTAGTCCTTTTGAAATGCAAGTACAAAAAAAAAATCATTGGCATAAGATCAGTCACATTTTTGACAATGCAGAGCACCTTATCATACTCAATTTTACACATTTCAATGCTTTAACATAACATTAACACTAGCATTAACACTAGAATCTAATCTGGAGGCAATCTTCACAGCCACAGTACACTTTTATTTCATGACAATGATTCTTCATTAGAGCATTCACCAGGAGTCTGATTTCTGGCTCTGATTACTCTGCTGCTTATGAGTTGCTTATTTTTTTAATAGCTAATTCACCACCATGTTTGTACTTTTCAGCAAAATAATCAGAGTCAAAGCTTATAGAGAAATCTGGAGGACTCACATAAACGTTTCCATTGTCTATTGTGACCTTATGAATCCTTTGTTTGACTCCTTTTGATTGCCATTGTGGTGTTGGTGATGGCTCCAAAGGGTTTATTCCTTCATATAATCCTTCTCCTGTTTCCAAAGTAATTTTATACTTATGCCAAGGACAAACAATACATGCTTGACCATTGATATCCTGCAAGAATAAGAAGAAAAAATAGCAAGTCACTGGCTTCCTATTCTTCTCCTGAAGAATCTCTACGACAAAAGATGTGTTTCCTGACTTGGCTATATAGCTGATTGCTTACTTATTTCTTTTGATGATATATTCAGAAAGAGTATTAAAATACAATGCAATAGAGTTTTTACATTATTGTATACCACTACACATTCTTTTTATTTTGCTTGCGTACCTCTATTTCTCCAAGGCATAAAGGGCCTCCTTCATCTGAAACATGGTAGAAAACATTATTAATTTATGCAGCAGGTTTTATGCTTAATTGTTGCAATATTTTGATCATACATGCAAATATCTTACGGTAGCAGCGAGAGTCCATAGCATAAAATTTCTCTTCATGGTAGAAAACAAGAACTTCTCTACCATTGATTTTGGCTGTTACTCTTTGAGACTTCTTTATGTCATCTTCTTTGCCAATTAATATAAGACCCTCTGGCTCCACTTCAACTGTTCCTGCACTTGAGCTGTGCAAATCCACATCCTTGAAACACAAAAAATTAAAAAAGCCACTTTTAAAGCAGTTCATGTTTGAATTTCTACATGTAGAATGGACGTCTCAGTCCCAGAGAAAACCCCAAAGCAAATAACATGTGAGATGAAAGAAGTTTCACAAAAGACTATCAAACATGCACACGAAGCAAAGCACAGAAGTTTGGTGATAATGGTTGGCCAAAGTGTGCACTAATGGAACTGGGACTAGGAAAATCAGCTGCTGCAAACCTGATACCTGAGGCTGAGTCAAGATAAATTCTCAATCACTATTCCTTTACTCTGCACTTTATTCGCCACCTCCCTTCAAAACCTACATGAAACAAAAATAAGGACAGCAAATGTAATTTGCTCCAGTGTGCAGTTTGGCTATGCAATGGGTAGCATTTACATGCAGATCCAGTACTCTTAAAATAATACTACGGCTAGAAATATAAAACTGATACAAGTTGATAAAATATTCCATCTGCAAAAGGGAAAAAAATTGTTTATTTAGAAGTTCTATTTAACCTGGCCTCTTTAGCAAATGTGCCTGCTTTTCCCTTGCTCCTCTTACATATTTCAAATGTCTAATAGCCTCTCCCAGCAGAGGACATAAGCAGTTAAATTACAAAACCCGTCTTCCTATTAAATTTGCTTACAATACCTACCGTGTTCTAGTTCCCTCTGAATTTCCAGTAAAGCTGTACTACCCTCACTTGCCCAGAAAATCACTTTAAAAAAGGTCTTTGTATATAGAGACCGAAGGGAAACCATGGGTGGGGGCATCCCGCTGCAGAGGAGTGCAGAGCCACAAAAAGCCGCACCATACCTTAGGTCTACGCCAGATGGCAATGGAGATGAGCAAGCAGATCAAGAAATGGAGGCTCAGAATAATGAGGTCCAGCATTGCCTCTCTTCACATGCAACAGCATGTGTCGCAGCCCTTCTTTACGTGTAAACAGAAGGGAGCAGGGTTGGCCCCTATGGCACCAAAGACGTAATGTATGGAGGCTCATCATAGCAGGGCCCAGCTCTGCCAGAGCTGATAAGGAGCAGGGACATGCTGGGGCTGGCCTGATAACAGAAGAAAACTCTAGGTTCTTCTTGCTACCGCTCTTGCTGTCAGCCCACACCACCGTCACCTCCTCCAAGAGGGATGTGCCAAACCACAATCCTGCTCACAGCCACGCAATACATTATGTGCTTATTCGTATTCAGCAGCTGCATGTTTCCTAATGAACCGTTACACTGGGAAGACAGATGTGAGTGCGACGTGTTCAAGGCCAGTTGCTATCTGATTTGTGCACAATCAGGACTGAGCCTCTGCTTTCCAGCTTACAGGAACTTCCATCCAGTCTTACCTAGAAAGCAAAACATCACTGTCAGACTCATATGACAATCCAGCAAAGCATTCATGCTTATTTTCTTAAAAAAAAATAAGCATAGAGTGTAGCAAGCTAACCACAAGAAGTAAGAAATAGTAAAAAATACATAGTAAGAAATCCCCATTTTTTTCACTATTACGTGTTTGCTGACTCTGCCTATAAACTTTCCAAACTGGCTAAAATCTTAAAATGCAGAAGCCTGTGGTTAGAAACACTCTTACGAAGACACCTCTAAAAATTGTGTATCTAAATATACACACATATAGAAATACAGACACACACATATATCTACATACATCAACACACATTTATATACGTATGTCCAAAACATTATTAAAATAACACTTGGCACCAAACCTCCAGCTCATTTATTGATGACATCTCTGCAGTCACACTGGATTTTGTATACATGAATTATCCAGGCAACCCAGTCTGAAACCTGACTCAAACTGTCAGCACACTGTGGACCCTGCATGGCTCAATTAGTAGGCAATCAGTAGCCAATGGCTTCATATTACAGTCAAGACTTGCACAGTTATCTACAGCCAACTGCAGACCAACATCCGCCTTGGCACATCAGAAGTCCTTCAGAAGTCTTCGAGGCAACGTACACTTGTTACTGCGCTGCTGAGTTTGATAAAACACGTGGTAGCAAAAGACTTTCTCCGCTTAGAAAAGGAGTTAAGGACCCCTCATCATGAAAGACCTGTAACTAGACCCTGTTACTGCAAGCCTACTGTTGCCCACTTTCTCATCCATAAAGTGAACAGGTACCTGCAAAGTATGAACAGAACATAAGAGATTTCAACACAGAGCAGCCCAGGAGGCACTGAAAGCCCCAACAGAGGCTAAAGTCTCTTGCCTGGAGAGTCCTCTGAGTCTGGGACAGGATCTAGGGAAGGCCATTAGACCTCCAAGATGGTTTTCACCCATTACCATCTTTTCTTCCACCTCAACCCCTGGCTTGGTGCCATCCACACAACATTGCCTCCACAGCTGGAACCAGGTGAGCAAAGTTCTGCTTTCTCCTTCCTTTCTTTAAACAGCACAGCCACAGGTGTTAAGAGTGCACCAGGAGAGAGCTGAGCTTGTGACCATCCCTATCAAAAGCATGTTAAAATGGCAACCAGCCTGCCCACTTTCTCACAGCCCCTCGGAAAGTGTACTCTCTATCACACTCTGAGGTGAAATAATAACTAGTTTCGCTGGATCCTCTCTCTTCCAGGTTGATGATGGTGTTAAAACCGTTCATTCAAACAAGACATGGTGCCCACATAACCCCCTGGGTCCCATGCCAGAATCCCAAGCTGCCAAGCAGCTACCAGAATGGCACCTTGTTGCTGCTGCTGCTGTTCAAATCCACTATGCGTCATTCCATTTCAGGCGGGCTGGTGTAATTCTTGCATTAATTAACCAATTAGCTGTGCAGAGCGAGGGGCTGTAACTGGCATGCTGGATTGGATGTGCGGGTATGAAACACCCCTGCTTGTGGCAAAAGTAATCTAAAACATTGCAATTGCCCATGCCAAGCATGTTTTAAGGCAGAGCAGGAACACTGTTCTGATGCCATATCCTCATTTGGCTATAGTTTTATTAATAAGATTTCCATTACACCTACTTCACCAGCTGAGTATTTTTTGTCATGTTGACAATACAAATTAAGCCAAACCTATAATTTTCTGCAATAGGAGAGCTCTACTGGGAGAGCTAGGACTGGGCATGAATGACATGTAGAGTTTACAGCTGGCAGCATATGCATGTCAAGCCCTCAGGATGATGATGGTAGTTCCCATGCATGAAAATGACTGACAAACCGGAGCATGTAACAGTGAGAACTCTGCGCCTGCAGATTGGAGCTCTGTTAAATGCTGTAATTGGACCTAGGAGACACCTCACCAATACGTGGTGAAATGGTATTTACCCTGCAAAACTGCAGCCTAGACAGTTTGCTGCTCACCATTTTAATATTTTTTCCTTTCCCTTCTATTTTGAACTTTAACCAACCCATGCTGAATTGTACCTGATTGAATGATTTCAGGTCATTTTTTCCAGCTAATCAAGACTACTTAGAATTTTAGTCTGTCCACAGAAGTGCTGCTAGCTCTCCTAGGGTGTATTTTCTCATGTTTAATAGAAGTATCTACTCTTGAATTCAAATTACTTTCTAAAAAGTACCAGATAGCACAGACCTTATTTGATCAGCCCTCCCTCTTTTTAACTTTTGTACCTACTACTGAGTTTGATTTTAGCCAGTTGTGAACCTAACTTACAGTAATTTTACCTAGCTTTCTTTCACCTAGCTTCTATTTCCATAGCTTGCTTAAAGTAAGATCAGATAGGCCACTGCCTAGGGGCATTGAATGTCTGGATTTTCCCACCCATTTTTTTTCTTACTGAGTAGGCTAGCTGTCCTGACACAGGCAGCACATTATTTTCCTGTGATTTGTCGGCAAATTTACAGTGGCAGTCTCTTACCTCTCCAGTGATCATTTGGACCCTGTATTTGCAAAAATAACGCCATTTGTGCTCAGCAGGACAGTGCTACCTCTCCTGCCTCTGTAAGCACTTAAAAGAGAGGTGCAGAGGCTGATCACACCAATGCCCTTGTTAGTCCCAGGTAAATCCCAAGAGGCTCTGTTGACCTGGCTACATCTCCTAAATACCTGTTTTGAACCTGCTGGCATCCCAGCCTGCCCTCTTCTCCCTTTCTCTCAAAAATGTCTCTTCAATATTAAGACTGCATAATTCTCTTAGCGTGTTTGAAAACAAGTTTCTTCCTGTTAGTTTGCCAACCTTGCATGCTGCAAGACTCAATTAATTTGTGTTACAATAATGCAGACGCATTCACATAACTAAATCAGAGTAACTCATTATGACCGCATTGTTAAATGTATCTATTTTAGTATTTAAATTAGCTCAGTTCCATTCCATCACAGGTAGACTGTTTACTGCAAACAGAGGCAGGAAGGCACTAAGGGGGCTTTTGCCTTCTCTCTAGCTTTTAAGAACGAAGGTTCACAGGTAAATAGTAAGTAATTTGGGAAAGTCAAAATTCTACTTTTAACAAACAAGTCAATGTCTTCTATTTAAATAAGCATTTTAAGACCACCAGATACAAAGAGAAGCACCGGAGTAGACATACCGACTTCAGATCAAATCACAACCTGCTACTGGTTGGCTCAGATACCACAGAATCACCTTGCAATGGAGCATCCCTGCCGCTTGATGCTGTAGCTCTGCTTTGTGAGCTGGCACATTCCTGGGGTTTTCTGCATTATCTGCAAACCTGCCCCCATGCACTGGGCTCCTCTGGAAACCCTTAGATACAAGAAGTTGTATCAAGGAATTATGGTAAGAAGTTTGTTTCTCTAAGTTGTTTTTCCATTTTGGAAACTGCACTTTTGTAAGCCTAACACTTATGAAGAAGTTAATCTAAAAAGCTTGTATATTTAAAAGAAGACACTGTCCATGGCACGGACAAAATACAATTTTCCCTAGCAATTTCCTTAAGCATTTTCTAGTAATTTCTTTAAATGTTCAGCCATTAAAAAAGCACACACACATACCACATCCAGTTCATTATAATTTTATTTTAATATATTCTATATGATGTACCACGTTCTGTCCAGACCTCTAGAAAGTCCATCCTCTTCCCACCTGAACAAACTTTCATATGGATGTATTTATTTTCTTTACTTATGCAGACCATTTACATTACACTGCTAAGATGTGTTTTTTTCTTAAATAATTTCATTACTATCTGAACTCAGCACGAATTATAATGATGTGCTACAGTGTTTGCTTTTTTTTAATTATTAATTTGTTCCATGCCTATATAAAAAAAAAAGCTATCATAGCAGTAAGTAGTATAAGGTCAGCCTTAATGTTCTATGAACAAAGAAATACAAAATAGCTAAAACATTCATAAATATGTACCCAGTTCTAGAGTGTTGTTTGCAAAATGCATGTGGAGTGCTCTGCATCAGAAAACACGTATATTTTTCATGTTTATTTTTGGTAGCTTCTACTGAGTATTTAATCACAGATTTCAGAAAGCATTTAGGTATGAAGTATAATGTCACCCTGATTTGTTTACAGCAGCAATAACTGTGATCAAGAATAAGCAAACCTAACTGCTGCTACAACAATTATGTTTTCCCTTAAGCAGAACAGTTACTAGCTAAATCTTACTCTCCTTCCAAAACTTCAATTTTTTTGTCCCATCCCTGGAAAAATGTGAACTGGTCTTTTTATGTTAACTTTTCCTGAAAGCTTCAATTGCATCTCTTCTGTGTACATTTCAGGTTCCAGTTCTCCACCCACTGATGCACATTAAAACATTTCCCTGAAGAACCTAACTGTGCAATGGAGATTTATTCAAGCAGTTTTCATCTAAAGGCATGCAAATCACACTATCACTTTCCAGAGAATTCCGCTACTCACAGATTTGGTCAGAGGGTTGTTTTCTGGTTTTTTGTTTGTTTGCTTTAAATTTCCGCCAGTGACCAAAGACCAGATGCCCCTTCACCTGTGCACTTATTCAATTAGTAGCCCATGCACATTATTAGACAGCAAGCAATGGTAAGTACCAGATGCAAAAGCAAGAGAACAGAAGGCTGATCTTGAAAAGATGGAGTCAACCACATATAAAATAGGAATGCTGACATAGTAAGTACTTGAATAAACTGTATATATATATATTCAGACCAATACTACTTGTTAACTTTTTGATTCTATTTTAACTGCCATAGCTTCTCTTAGGTGGATGAATGTGTCTTCATTGTGGACTTAAAATCTATCTTGATGTAATGTTGGCTCCAGCACATTTCACTGTAACTGGTATGTCGCTGCACTAAATTTTATAATCCTTGCCTCAGCCTGTCCTTAGAAATGGAAATTGCTGTTGAGTTCTAATGCTTAATACCATATTTGCTACCAGCTAAATATCACATACACACAATCAGTACTTATGTACTATCCTTCCCATATATATTGTTACAGAATTACAACATGTAAAAATCTAGATTTCTTGTGCTAGCTTGTTGTATAAAATGCTCTTGGCTTTTAAAAACATAGTGGTAATTGTTCAGGTACTGTTGCTTTCAATCGCTTACATAAGACAATAATTTTAACACTTGAAATCCAGCATAATATTACAAATGAATAATGTTTTCATATTCTCAGTCATATTAAATCTAGATTGCTTTTATTTATTTACTTTGACAAAGCCATTTGTCAATTGCATTCTCATATTTTTTTGGTTCCTTTAACCAGTCTTGATGCCATCTAAGGTTGGCAATAACATTTGAGTAATTCTGACCTAAACTTTGTTTCCAGCTGATAAACTGTCTTTTGTTATAGTCCTGAACAGAAGAAGAAACCTTCGGGTAGTTTACTATAGAGCGGAGTATTTTGTCCAAGGAATGTACCACTGCTGGGAATTTTACAGCAATGTTTGTTAGCTCATCTGGATCAGCAGTAAGATCTGGAACAGATACACATCAGTTAGGAGCCAATTTGCATTTAAATAAATTAATGAGTTGGTTAGGACATAAAAGCAGCAACATACCAAACAGCTGTGGAAGTACTGAATAGCCATCTGAGTACGTAATGTATTTCCATTTGCCAGTTCGAAGCATGTACACAGAAGAATTTACATTGCATCCATGGAACTCACTCAACACCCATGAGGGCCGATGCCCTTTGGGTGACACTACGTTCTCAGCCTTCCCATGTAGCAGTGGTATAAGAGAATATCCACTGAGGTTCTGTGGGACAGGAATTCTTGCTATGTCTAAGCAAAGATAAACAAAGTCAAAATGCTACTGCAGTTACTGTGACTGAAAAAGCCTAATATAATACTACATGTGTCTAAACAAATTCTATTTCAGTAGTAAAACACACATCCCTAATTATTCTCCTAGGAGAACACAGGAACCCCCAAATACACAATAACTAAAAAGAAAAACCTTAAGGAAGTTTCCAAGGTCAGATGCCCAACATCTTGATCAAAAGCAGTATCTGCTGTGTCTAAGTCCATCTTTAACAGATGTATGTTTAAAAAAATAATGGAATAGCCTCCATTGAAGCGTAGTGCTTTTCTTTTTTATTTTTTTTTAATCATGGTTTTATACCCTTCCATTCCCTTCTGCTCTAATCAAGTCAGGCATGAGAAAGAGATTCTCATAGCATGAAACAACCCCAAAAGCTCCATATCCAAAATAGGCTAACCCTTCATTTCTGTGCTAATAAGAGTGCTACTCTTCTACCTAATATTCTTCATCAGTGAGTAACATAACACTTTACAAATGGTGGCCATTATGGTTATCACCTGTAACTGGTGGGGAAACCAAGGAACAGGGCAATTTGCTCCACTGGTACAGCTGGAGATAAAGATGGTGTCAGAGCTGGAATCTATACTGTGCGCATATGGAAAACAATGAATGACGCTATGGCCTGCTGGACGGCCCCTAGAAGATGTTGTAACTTGAAGCTCCTCTGTATCAACTCACATTAAAACTGTCTCTAACTCCCAAAGACTAGGTCAATATTAAGAGGCTGCACAGACCTCTCAGAGACATCCTGAAAAACACAGTCGAGAATACCACGCATGTTACCTAAACTAAACCTAAACTAGTGTGTCCTAAATGGAGCACGACAGAACAGCTATTTTTAATCACCCAACTGAACATACTGTATAGTCATTAAAAATTCATCACTTTCCATGTCAAAGAGCACCATGGTAGTATCTCATCTCCTCTTCTATGCCAAGTGGTGATATGCAGTGCATATAAGTTCTATGCAACAAGGGAGGAAGGGAGGAAAGGAGGAAGTTAAATCACCTGATCAATTATGCTATTTGAGGAAAGGCACAAAGAAAAAAAGTAGATTTTTAACTTTTTACACATGACACTTACATAAGTACCATATCTAATGCAGATTACTTTTTATATATATAAAAGACTTGATAACAGAATTTGGAAGAGAAAGCTGCTCAGATTATAGCCTATTTTCATCCAGATAACTAGATCAGAAATTGTGAGAAGAGATACACAGATAAAGATCTTTTCTTCTGTTCTTAGGAAATCAAATTAAGACAATATAGAAAAGGATTTTTCACTGCCTTTTACTGCTAGAAGTAGTTTTACCTACTGCCCCACATTCTCTCAGGGAACTGCAGTATACAGTGACACTTCTTAAAGAGCAAGCTTTGCAGAATGCCTTGAAAAGACAATTTTTCTGACCAGTAGCCTAAAAAGTCCCAGATAAAGAATCAAATGGCGATTTCACCTAATGTTTAGTTTCAATGAGATTCATCTCTTGCATGATTTATCACAGGTAACGGCTCAAAAAATTCATGCTGAAAAATAACTGCCATCTGCACACAAGCAATTTGCTATCAGTCTTTTTTATTTGATTCTCTGCCCTACAATGAATATTTCCATATCTAAGAAGGTAAGAATGATATCCATCATCATATTGTATTCTGCTTAACAAGACCAATCATACATTTCCTCTACAAAGTCACATTTCTTCCATGTGACCCTTTACAAAAGACATTCCTAATGAACCTGATATTCTTTCAGGTTTAATCTCATCTCTGGATGCATTTACACTGTAATTTCTAAAGTAAACTGTTAGGTATGAAGACTATAAAAAATTATTCGTATCTAAACTGCATCTGACTTTTTTATCAGTTTTCCTTTGTTTTAAGATACTCCTATAACCATTCACTATAATTGTGTTGATGACAGTAACATGAATAAACAGTACCATGAGCTCCTTTAATTTTTACATCAATTTTTTGCATTTTAAGCCCATATGTATGCTCCGCAAACAAACTGTTGTCTCCCACTGTGTTACTACATTGCCTCATAAAGTGGAGATGAAAGTTTGACTATAATACAACTGGGGGGAAAAAAAAAATTAAATTACTTAACTTACCAAGCATAGTAGGATATATATCCACAAGAGATACCACATTTGGTATTTGCTGCTGGCTTTTTATGCCTGGCCCCATAACTAAAAGGGGAACATGTGAACTTCCTTCATACATGCTCATTTTATAGAACTGCCGGTGTTCCATAGCAAGTTCACCATGATCTGCAGTGAATATAACAATTGTTTTTTCAAGAAGCCCAGTATCTCTCAGAGCTGAAATAACCTCACCTGCAACAAGAAAAAAATACTGAAAGGCTATGTTCAAAACATTCTTTCCAACTTCTGTACCTGCAAAGAGGCATGCAAACCCTGAGGAATCCTAGACAGAGGGTTGGAAACTCCTCTCTGCCATAGAAAGCAGAGCCCAAAGTATTCATCCCAGAACAACAGTTGCCAGTGAGTTGCAGGGCTCTGGTTACCTACGAAGCATGGACACTCAACAACAACCATAAAAATGTCAAAAGTTAAGGGTGCACTACAGGACAAGCTCCATTTTTGCTATGTCACTTTTGTTTAACTTCTAGTGTAACTAATACAACAGCACTCTACAACAACCATAAAAATGTCAAAAGTTAAGGGTGCACTACAGGACAAGCTGCATTTTTGCTATGTCACTTTTGTTTAATTTCTAGCATAACTAATACAACAGCAGTAGGATAGGTCAGCAGAAGCTCTGACACTACAGTTAGGGTGAAGGACTCTTGACAGCATTCACTTCACACAGAGTCAATGGAAGTTTGTCCTTCCTGTATCTACATCCCCTAAGGAGTTCCTTGCACAATTGTGCAATGAAGACAGGGTCAATGAAGTTGGTAATCGCTTACACATCCTTAAAGACAATTCTTGCACAAACAGGCTATAACTTAAAATATGCTACCAAATTAAGCCCCAGTGCTGTTACTTTGCAACACCTTCATTCCAGAAGTGCTGTCAGGATCCAACTTATGTCTCTTTTTTTGTTTTTAATTTTCTTTAAAATGTGAAAGAGTAATTCTGTGTCTTTTAGACTACTTGATCATTCTAACATTGCCAAAAAGATTAGCTTATTTATTCATTAATTTTCTATTACAATATAAGGAAATTCTTGTTCTTTCATGGTCACTTCTCAAATTTTGAAACAAAATACTTGTCCTGGGTTCAGCCGTAACAGTAAATAAAGACCAATTTGCATTATGATTTTTATGTATGTAGACGTTACTGCAAACTAAAAAGAATTCTGAATGCCTAATTAATTCTTTTTTTTCTCCTTAACTTTCAATAATATGCTAAGGGAAACACCATAAGTTTACCATGTGTAATAGCTGTCATCCAGTCTATCCTTTGAAATCAATCTCCAAAGAAATTGCTTGTGCCATAAAATGTACCTTTCCTTACTGTCCCCATTTGCAGTTGTTTGCACTGACTCAGTTAGCACTTAATCAAAGAGTATTTAGTTCCTCTCATACACTTGTCAGCCAACATTTTGCTGCAGTTACTGGGCTTTTACAGGGTCCCTGACTGGTGGTTGTGATTACTTTTCACAGCGCTCTGAATTCACCTTGCAATAGCCTTAAAAACTATCCAGTTATTTATCATATAGACTGATTAAGCAGCATCCATGTGGCTTACTCCCAGATCTGAACTGTGGTTCTTTTTTTTTTTTTTTTTTTCTCTCCAGAAGACCAGCTGTATGGGCATTTTCTTACGAAAATCAGAACAAGAAAACTCACTGTAGAATGAAACATTACCTACCGAGCATGGCATCTGTCTCCGCACACATAGCATAATAAAATGCTCTAATATTTCTCACTTCTTGCTTTGTAAACTCTCCTGTGCAATTCTTGGTGTAAGATGAGTAATAGTCTACTGGATGCATCTCTGAAAGAGAAGACCACTTGGGTATTTTAATAGCTTCATAAGTTACCTAAAAATAAGAGGAAATTCACATTACTTTAGCAACTAATTAAATTTTTTTAAAAAACAGATTTAACTTAAAAGTTTTTAGCACAAATTCACAGTTCTCAACTTGTGGTCCAGGAAACATGAGCTTCTTATTGTCCCTGCCCATGGCAGGGGGGTTGGAACTAGATGATCTTAAGGTCCTTTCCAACCCTAACTACTCTATGATTCTATGATTCTACATGGTGCTTCCAGCTTCCCCCTACTTCCCCTCTGCTTAAACAGATATGAAGTATTTTTAAGAGAGTTCTCTAAAAATCAGCTAGAAATTAAGGCTAGGAGCCATAAATATGTATTCTACTAGCTGATGTCTTTTTTTAAGAGAGATACTGCAGAACAGTCTTCTGGAACTATACTCCAGAGTAAGTACAAAAGTATTGGCATAGTTTTATTAACTATAGGATAATTAAAACCCGTATGTATTGAAAAGAAAAGTGTTACGCGAACCCACAGAGCAACATGGAAATTCACTTAGTCTAGTAAGGTCTCTAGGAAAGTGGATGACAAGTCTTGACATCTTGATAAAAAGAATTCACTATTATTAGTCTAATTTTCTAACACTTTTCTATTTGTTCCTACAGTTATCAATCCATTCAGTTATAAAGATTTCAAAGATCAGTTTGAAACCAAAAAAGTAGGAGCCAAGTGGTTACAAATAATGTTGGATTTGTATATTCAAATTGCCATGCTCACAGATACTGTGTGCTGCCATACCAGCTTTAGAGCCTCAGCATTTGACATACACATTTAGCTTAGGCAGTCATACTGTACACATTCCTTTAAGTAAGTGAGTGCTGCATTTAACAGTTAATTACTTCCATATTGTAGACTTAAAGCACAAGTTGCCATGAAGCAGACACGATGTAGCCTTCGTATAGAAAACTTAAATTTTTAAATTAATTAACCACACGTGTTGCTCTAATTTACATCTGAAAATCTTCCTAACAAACAGAGCTGAGGCCTAGATTATGGCACATCAACTCTAGTGCCTGTGCAGCACCTTCTGGGGCTACAGCCACAGCTCCACTCCCGGGCTGTCCCCAAACATGGGCAGCATGGTTCCTGATAAATTAACTGAGGTGCTTACTTTCCAAACAGCTCCATGAGGCACAAAAGCAATCAGACGAAAGGTGTCCCTAGATGCATTACATCCCTGTTTATTGGTGCAGCAATTTAATAAGCATCAATCTCTGCTGAATCCAATTTGGTTTTGCCCCAAGGTGTGGATGGGTAACTAAGAGCTGTCTGGGGAGCTACTAGCACAGCATCTGTCTCTGGAGCACACGGTATAGTTTTGATCATCGGTGTTGTTATGGACATGTGTTCCAATACCCACAAAGCTCTACCTCACACAACAGTCAGTAATCTCTATTGAGTTATCTAGCAGATGTATTAAATCATAGAATCATGTAGGTTAGAAAAGACCTTTAAGCTTATCAAGTCCAACCATTAACCCAGCACTGCCAAGTCCACCACTAAACCATGTCCCTCAGTGCCACATCTACATGTCTTTTAAATACTTCTAGGGATGGTGATGCTAGCACTTCCCTGGGCAGCCTGTTCCAATGCTTGACAATTTTTTCTCTTTTTTATGAAGAAAATGTTCCTAATATCCAGTCTAAACCTCCCCTGGTGCAACTTGAGGCCATTTCCTCTCATCCTATCACCTGTTACTTGGGAGAAGAGACCAGCACCCAAACAGTTGGTAAGGCAGAAGGAAGTGAAGTGCCCATAGGGATAAAACCCAGCTTTGCAATATAGTCAGACATACCAAACCCCAAGTTTTCTTAGAGCCTTTAGAAAATGGGCTGCAAGATGAAATCATAGAAAACAAAATAATAGCAGGCAATTGCTTCAGACATCTTCCTATTGCTGAAGGTCCTTGGCTACACAGAGTCACATTTTAGACTCCTCAAATGGTATTTATTAGTTACTTAAGACATAATAGGACCGAAAAATGTCCCTCTTCATCCACCATTCATCAGAAGACTGAACCCTTTTCTACAGGACTACAACTTAGTTTTAGGGATTCACAAAGTCATGAACCCTTTGTTTGTCTGATGTAATTCCTAGCTAGGAAAAAAGCCATACAGCCTGAAAAAGTACTGGCTAGTGCAAAATATAGGGGACCACCTGCTTAGCAACACAGGGTTTCATAAACATACTCTGTTGATATTCTGTTCTGTATTAGTTACTCAGTAAACATGTAATTTAATTCAAGTTCTTCATCTGTGCAAACTTCTTCATGAGATTGATCTCTGTCATTTTCAAGGCCTGCTTCTTCCATAGGCAAAACATAGCTACATTCCATAAGAATCATCCAACAGTAATATGTGGTTCACATAACTGAGTATGGGTATGTTGTGGTGGAAGAGACCTCAACAAGCTATGGAGTTTATGTACTACAACTGGATGACAAAAATTTGTGAGAGATGTTATAACTCTGTGACTTTAATAAACCTAACCCCACTTCCCAAGATGTCTGCCCTAGCAATTAGCACCTAGCAAGTCTTCTTTAACATCCAAACCAGATTTTGATTTTTGCAAATGAAGGGGTTTTTTTTTCCCCAAGGATCTTCCTCTACCCAAAAGCTTCTCACTGTTTCCAGAAGAACTCATACCCTGTATATCCTTTTTTCTAAGACTTGGTATTCTTGTTGAACCAGGATAATTTTGCAGTTTCCCAGCAGAAAAGGCCACAAGTTATACGAACTAGAGGGGTTTTTTTTTGGTGTTTTTTGTGTGTGTTTTGTTTTTTTTTGTTTTGTTTTGTTTTGTTTTTTGTGGGAGTGTGGTGTGGGTTTGTTTGCTGGTTGGTTGGTTTGGTTTGGTTGTTTTTTGGGTTTTGTTTGGGTTTTTTGTTTGTTAGTTTGTTTGTTTTAATGTAAGCATGATGTCTTCTCAAACCCAATTCTCAGGTCTTCAGCTGCAGAGAATCTTAATGCCTTTATGCAGTGAATGTTGTTTTAACGCATTTATATTTTTATGACAGGTAATGGCACTTGGAGACCACACAAGACAGAGAAAAAAATTTACTACTTCTTGGAATGGAGAGCAGTCTGTTAGCTTTCCACCTACAGATATAGTGGGACTTTTCTGTACCCAAAAAATATTCAATAGCAGCAGTGGCACAGAAGGAAATTAACAGAAAAGTGACTTCTGTGTCTTATTACTTTACGTTCTTGGTTCATACTGTAGGAAAAGTCAGTTGCTCCCTATAAAACTTAGAATGATGACATTCAGCATCATTTATAACAAGCACAACCAAAAATGCTTCAAACAATGAAC
This sequence comes from Amazona ochrocephala, assembly GCA_039720435.1. NCBI lineage: Eukaryota > Metazoa > Chordata > Aves > Psittaciformes > Psittacidae > Amazona > Amazona ochrocephala. The sequence goes on along the minus strand of CM077909.1, from coordinate 73,428,604 downwards.
TTCAGACCATTACTGAAAAAAAAAAAAAGACAGGTACGTATAGCAGCAATTTCATTTCCTGTTTAATGTGTTTTTAGCCACACAACTCCAAATTTCTTTATTGATTCAGTAACAACTGCTAACAAACCCTTTCCTACAACAGAAAGAAATTCTTCACTTTTAATTTCTCAGCCTTAAAGCAGAAATCTAACATCTCGACCAACAATTTTCTTACACTGCACTGAGATATCTAAACTGGGTCTGACTTGAAAAGTCATGTGAGGAGTAAAATATTATTCCTAACAGGTACATTTATAAATAAACTTATATTCAAATTTCATCTTCACATACCTTTTCAAGCCAATAGGGAGATGTTAAAAATGTAGAGGATCCAAAATTTTCTCCTGCATAGGGTGATGGATAGGGGTGTGGTAAATTCAGTCCCAAGTAAAGAACAAACGGTTGAGTAAGGTTAATGGCTTCATTCTTTATCCAGTTAACTGCTTTATCAGTATTCCGCCAATCTGCTTCCATCACTCTCACATGCTTCCTATCACCAGTCAGGTTTACCATTGGTCTCCCTTCTTGGCGGAGCAGGAAGTCAACATCCCTAGTCCAAGCCTCCACACGGTTACTGAAAATACATACATATGATGCATACTCAGTGGAAAATGTGTTCTTTACTCTTCCTCCAAGTCAAAAGATTTAAGAATTCCTGAAGAACTTTCCTTATACAGCAATCTATTTGTAATTTCTACAATAAAGAGAACTGTTATTCAATTGATAAATAGCTATTACACACCTATTTTATACTTAAAGCTTTAGCAATTTTTTTTCTGCTGCTGAATCTTTTTTCTTATTTATTACAACTTCATATCAGAATGGTTCTTCTCACATCTACAAAATAATATTTAGAAATAGCATCTCCACCTTGTTGACCCTGCTACCCTTTCTGGCATGGATTCACATTACTTCACCTGGTCAAGAGAGCCTTCAGTTTTTGTTATCTGAAAAAGTCCTGTGGGAAAGAATTTGCCTGGAGAGGCTGCCTTTAGAGGTATCGTTCTGGTTTTGGATAATACTATTACAACATTTTTAAACACTATCTGTTACAACAAAAATCTGTAAGAGTGATTTATCTTGTACAATTGCTTTTGATATAACTGATAAATGCTATCAAGAAAAGGGAACAATGGAGTAGAAGGGTGTAGAGAAAGCAAGAAGGAGAAAAAAGAACACTTCAATGACTTTGTCTTTTTAACAGATCTTCCAATATCATGACAATGTTGCCTCTCTAAAATGCTGAGAAATCTAAGCTGCAGATGACCTTAATTCTTTGCCAGACTGAATGACACCACAGCTGCCATAAACAAGGGTTGGGGAATTGGAACAGTTCACGAAGAACTGCAGCCCATTGGAAGGACCCAAGTTAAAGAAGTTGGTGGAGGGCTGTCTCCCATGGGAAGGACCTCATGCTGGAGCAGGAGAGGAGTGTGAGGAGTCCTCCCCTGAGAAGGAAGGAGTGGCAGAGACAGCATGTGATGAATTGACCACAACCCCCATCCCCCTGCACTGCTGGGGATGAGGAGGTAAAGAAAAGCAGTATGAAGTTGAGCCAGATTGTAGGAAGGGGTAACAAGAATGTGATTTAAGATTCGGTTTTATTTCTCATTATCCTACTGTAACGCTCCAGGGCAGCCTTGATTGCAGCGATCATGAGATGGTTGAGTTTGAGATCCTCAGGACACTGAGAAGAGCGTGCAGCAAGCTCACTGCCCTGGACTTCTTCAGGAACCTGCTCAGTAAGGTTCCATGGGATACAGCCCTAGAGGGCAGGGGGGCCCAAGACTGTTGGTTGATATTCAAGGATTACCTGCTGCAAGCTCAGGAGCGGTGCATCCCAACTAGAAGGAAGTTCAGCAGGAGGGCCAGGAGACCTCCTTGGATGGATAAGGAGCTGCTGAGCAAAATTCGAAAGAAAAAAGAGGCTTATAAAAGGTGGAAGCAAGGTCAGGCGGCCTGGGGAGAATACAGGGATGTTGTCTGGGAAGCTAGGGACCAGGTTAGGAAAGCTAAGGCCCACTTAGAATTAAACTTGGCTAGGGATGTTAAGGATAATAGGAAGGGGTTTTATAGCTACATTGCCGATAAGAGACAGGTTAGGGACACCGTGGGCCCTCTCCAGAAGCTATCGGGAGAACTGGCTACCCTGGATTTGGAGAAGGCTGAGGTTCTTAATGACTTCTTTGCCTCAGCCTTTACGGGCAAATGCTCTGTCCACACCACCCAAGTCTTGGAAGGCAGACGCGGGGACGGTGAGGGTGGGGACCCTGGGCCCACTGTGGGGGAGGATCTTGTTCGGGACCACCTTAGGAACCTGAATGTATACAAGTCCATGGGACCGGATGAAATCCATCCATGGGTCCTGAAGGAGCTGGCAAATGAAGTTGCTAAGCCACTGTCCATCATATTTGAAAAATCATGGCAGTCAGGTGAAGTTCCCGATGACTGGAAAAAGGGAAATATAACCCCCATTTTTAAGAAGGGAAAAATGGATGACCCAGGGAATTACAGACCAGTCAGTCTCACCTCTGTGCCTGGCAAAATCTTGGAGCGGATTCTCCTGGAAGGCATGCTAAGGCACATGAAAACCAACAAGGTGCTTGGTGACAGCCAGCATGGCTTCACTAAGGGGAAATCCTGCCTGACCAATCTGGTGACCTTCTATGAAGGGGCTACGGAACTGATGGACAGGGGCAGAGCAGTTGATGTCATCTACCTGGACTTGTGTAAAGCCTTTGACACTGTCTCCCATGACATCCTTCTCTCTAAGTTGGAGAGACATCAATTTGATAGGTGGACCACTCGGTGGATAAAGAACTGGCTGGATGGCCGCACGCAAAGAGTAGTGCTCAATGGCTCAGTGTCCAGCTGGAGACCGGTAACGAGTGGTGTCCCCCAGGGATCGGTGTTGGGACCGGTCTTGTTCAACATCTTTGTGGGTGACATGGACAGTGGGATTGAGTGCGCCCTCAGCAAGTTTGCCGATGACACCAAGCTGTGTGGTTCGGTTGATACATTGGAGAGAAGGAATGCCATCCAGAGGGACCTTGACACGCTTGTGAGGTGGGCTGATGCCAACCTGATGAAGTTCAACCATGCTAAATGCAAAGTCCTCCACCTGGGTCGGAGCAATGCCAGGCATAGCTACAGGTTGGGCGGGGAGGAGATTGAGAGCAGCCCTGCAGAGAAGGACTTGGGGGTGTTGGTTGATGAAAAAATGAACATGAGCCGGCAGTGTGCGCTTGCAGCCCAGAAGGCCAACCGTATTCTGGGCTGCATCAAAAGGAGCGTGACCAGCAGGTTGAGGGAGGTGATCCTGCCCCTCTACTCTGCTCTCGTGAGACCTCACTTGGAGTATTGCGTGCAGTTCTGGTGTCCTCAACATAAAAAGGACATGGAAGTGTTAGAACAAGTCCAGAGGAGGGCCACGAAAATGATCAGGGGACTGGCGTACCTCTCGTATGAAGATAGGCTGAGAAAGTTGGGGCTGTTCAGCCTGGAGAAGAGAAGGCTGCGTGGAGACCTCATAGCAGCCTTCCAATACCTGAAGGGGGCCTATAGGGATGCTGGGGAGGGACTCTTCATTAGGGACTGTGGTGAGAGGACAAGGGGTAATGGGTTTAAACTTAAACAGGGGAGGTTTAGATTGGATCTGAGGAAGAAATTCTTTACTGTGAGGGTGGTGGGGCCCTGGAATGGGTTGCCCAGGGAAGTTGTGAATGCTTCATCCCTGGCGGCGTTCAAGGTGGGGTTGGACATAGCCTTGGATGGCATGGTTTAGTGGGAGGTGTCCCTGCCCATGGCGGGGGGGTTGGAACTCGATGATCTTGAGGTCCTTTCCAGCCCTTACTATTCTGTGATTCTGTGATTCTGTGACTGCTAATTGACAATAAATTAAATTGATTTCCCTTAGTCAAGTTTGGTTTGCTTGTGACAGTAACTGGGGGGTGATCTCTCCCTGTCATTATCTCAACCTATGACCCTTTCGTTCTATTTTCTCTCCTCTGTCCAGCTGATGAGGGCAGTGACAGAGGGGCTTAGGTGGGCACTGGACATCCAGCCAGGGCCAACCCACTGCAACAGTGTAAGTCTTTGAAAAGGTGTGACCTTCAAATAAAAAAAAAAAAAGACCAAAAAACACATCATGGTTTGTGATGGTGGATTTGATATCCAAGCTTTATCAAATATGTTTTCCTACATTGTTGGTATAATAAAGCCTGGAAGTCTCAAGGCACCGCTTTTGAATTTCACTTACGGAGCAATGCCAATGATCAAAACCAACCTTCATTCATGCTGGGCAAAACCACAGCCTTGATACTCACCTTCCATCTACAGGTAAAAGCCATAGTGCATCTGCATGGGATATGCTTGCTTTTGCACAAAGTTGCTAAATTTCTTTCAAATGAAAGCTACTACCATTTCAGAGACAGAAATCACTTGCCAGACAATTACATGATTAATTCATCCCTGTCTGTTTTGCAGGAGGAGAATCTATCTGATTACCTTACTGAATGATGTCCAGAAGTATAGTCCAATTTCCCATACTTCTGTGTGTGGTAGCCATGCTTCTCCATGAGATCCATCCACGTTACATAACCCGGATCTAGACCTTTGAAGTTATTCCAAGACTCTGTTAAATGAGTGAAAAGACCACTCCACATTGCTGGGGAGAACAAAAAAATGAGTTATGGTTTTTGATGAGGTGGCACTTCCCATCTAACTGCAAATTACTTGAGAAGGGATGAATCATTATTTTAGTGGCAAAAAAGTCCACATTTACAAAGTATTACATTTCCAAATCTTACTTTCATCATCAATACAAATAACAACATTTACTAAAATAATCCCCAGAATGACAGAAGTTCCCATCTTGGTGCTATGCAATCATTAAATCGAGGTTTCAGATAGATCAGGAACTATTCCTATTAATTGCAGAAAGAAAATGCCATGGTAGTACAGATCCTGATGAAACAGTCATCTATTTACATCTACAGAGTATTATCTGCTCTTACTTCAGTTAAATATGAACATGAATTTAAAGTTTGAGGAGGGAATTAGTGTATGCTATTTTCACAAATACTATATGCCCTCAGTTTTATCCTCTTTAGGTAATTTACTTCACTACCAGCTCTAGAAAAAAAAGCCAGATTATTAAAGAGGCCAAGAAGAAAAGAAACCAAGGGAACACTTGTAAAGGAACTGTAAGTATTTGTTAGTGAATCCCTGTGTTTCTTTGCAGATTGCTGAGAATCACTCTTCCAACGCTAATGTAGAGTCAAAGGGAGTCCTAAATAGGAACTAAGCTGTTCTATAAGCAACTAAAATATCCTGTAAGCATGAATAGTGTGGGAGCCCTACCCCCGTACCTTCCCCACCCTAAAATCCTCCTTCTCACCATCTCTTCTAGTGTGATCCCTGATACCTCCACAACAGATGTACCCACAGCTCCTTGCAGGTCTCCAAGTCACTGGCTAAACAAGAGATGTCCTGCTAGTTCAGAGCTACACTTGTGATAACTGACAAGTGATCACAATGATGTTGGTGGATGTCCTGGGTTCAGCAGTAGCAGTCATTTTTCTCCTTCTTAGTAGCTAGTGCAGTGCTCTGGTTTTGACTTTTAGCCTGGGAACAGTGCTGATAACACTGATGTTTTTAGTTGCTGCTCAGTAATGTTTACTCTGATCAAGGACTTTTTGAGTCTCATGCTCTGCCAGGGAGGAGGGGAAGCCGGGAGGAAGCAGAGACAGGACACCTGACCCAAACTAGCCAAAGAGGTATTCCATACCACAGCACGTCATGCCCAGCATATAAACTGGGGGCAGTTACCCGGAAGGGTTAGATCACTGCTCGGTTGGGCTGGGTATCGGTCGGTGGGTGGTGAGCGGTTGTATCCTCTTCCCTTCTTATTTCCCTTATCATTATTATTACTGGCGGCAGCAGCAGTGGTTTGTGTTATACCTTAGTTACTGGACTGTTCTTATCTCAACCCATGAGAATTACATTCTTTTGATTTGCCTCCTCATCCCTCTGGGAGCGGGGAGGGGGAGGAAGTGGGGGGAGTGAGACAGCAACTGCGTGGCTGACTGGGCTTAAACCATGACAGTGGACCACCTAAAATGATAAACAGAAATGATGAATTGTTGAATTCATCATGCAGCACCTTCCTCACTGGCAGCACTAGCTGCTATTTTCACAAAACTTCTTAGAATTAAAGAACTTAACATACAGTTACTATTCTCAGCAACAAAGATTGTCTGAAAGACTCAAAAATCAAGAAAACAAGACTGATGGCATGTTCATGTAATCTCATTTAAGATGAGGCCCTGAAAACAGAAAAGGGTACCAGGTTATCAGTAAATGAAATACTAAAAAATTAATTTGACAGCCTCTGCCTGCTGCTGTCAGGACGGGATGCTTGTTCCAGGGTATGCTTGAGAGAAAGGGGGATCTTCTTTTCCTTCCTTGAAATTTCATTTACAGCCTCCAAAGGGTCTTTGCAACAACTGAAAGGTCTAGAAATGTTTTAAGAGGTAACCTTTGCTTCCTTCAAAACTTCCCAGCAAATTCTGCAACTGGGAAATTGAACACATGGCAATGACTGCAGTAAGTATATTCAAATATTCAATTAAAGCTACTGAAGGATACATTATGCATTCAGCACACTGCTTGGAATAAATATCATTGGAAGGTGGTACTATTCATCTGTTATTACGTAATACTGTGTCCTGAGACAGAAAAGAGAATTATTAATTTTGCATTGGGGACAGCACTTCTGAATGTAGCTTTAGCACTGCAGCAGATAGACTGATGATTTTTCTTCAAATCCAGAAGGATTTTTTTTAAACAGTGAAGCTGCAGTGGAGTCTGTGTGGAGACCTCATAGCAGCCTTCCAATACCTGAAGGGGGCCTATAGGGATGCTGGGGAGGGACTCTTCATGAGGGACTGTGGTGAGAGGACAAGGGGTAATGGCTTTAAACTTAAACAGGGGAGGTTTAGATTGGATATGAGGAAGAAATTCTTTACTGTGAGGGTGGTGGGGCCCTGGAATGGGCTGCCCAGGGAGGTTGTGGATGCTTCATCCCTGGCAGCGTTCAAGGTGGGGTTGGACACAGCCTTGGATGGCATGGCTTAGTGGGAGGTGGCCCTGCCCATGGCAGAGGGGTTGGAACTCGATGATCTTGAGGTCCTTTCCAACCCTTACTATTCTATGATTCTATGATTTGGGAACTCACACATGGCTTGAAAAACAAGAAACAAACAAAAAAGGAATGAGAAACAGAAAAGAGATACAGATAAAACATGAGTATCCTGTATAAATTCAGACACAAACTAAAAAAAAAAATGAGTCGTACTGAAAAACAAAATAAATCCCCTAAATTAAATCCTTTAAAATTTCCCATTATTACCATGTATTTACATTGACATATGCTTGGTCCTACCTGCACGGGAAGGGCAACAAATTGGAGAATTGGTATAGGCATTGAGAAAGACAGTGCCATATCTCTTCATAAAGTTTATGAAAGGCAAATCCACAGTCTGATTTCCAGGATAAAACGTCAAGCGTCCATCCTGCAGAGAAAAACAGTATATAAACAGCATTAACTCAAACTACTGGCTATATCAATTCATAGTTTCATTACCTTAACTTGCATTACTCAAATGTTGCCAATTCTACTCAGGTATGGAAAATAAAATGTTGAAAAGCTTTAATTAGACTAATTTAATGGATAAAGAAAAGTGTAACGTGAAGGAGAAGAGGCCTTTTTTGTAGTAAAATTACTCCCTTTCTACTGCTATCACATTCTAATGCCCAGTTCTTGCAGTAGTAGAGTCCCACCATGATGTATTCAACAGGGATAGCTCTGGTGAAAGGTGATGAGAAGCCAGTCTGAATCCTGATGCAGATGTGTGCACTGGTATGTATTTTGTGAAATCAGAACTGATCCTTCATCTTTTTTGTCCTTTCAAAGGTTTATCCACACCAAACCACTGTGAACTTATTTTACACTCTGGACTAGAAAAGTGACAAGACAGCTGAGTTTGGTTTAGAATACAAGAGTTACCAACTGTCTCAGCAACATGGGAGGCCTGTCTTCAGTTGTAAACAAGGAAACATACCTGGTATTTGTGAATTAAAGATCTTTCCCACCTGTCTGGAGGTTAAAACAGGTGTATTAATAAATCATGTAATAAAGGCCACTAGAAATCCATAAAAACATATCTACTAGTTCCTTTATCCTTTCAGCTGTAGATATACATCCAACAAGCTTATTGTAATATTTGTTATACCAAACAGTGTGAGTATGATGCCCAACAGCTTAACTCAGCCATTTGCTCTGTGATTAGTGACATTCTCCATCCCATCCCTACAGTTCTTACAATTTACAACGGCAAAAATAACAGGGTTTAGTGACCTTACTTTCCATTTTGCTTTCTAAGCCGAGAGAAAAGCATTCATTCCTTTTACACACCAGCTCGGTCCAATTAGCTGCCTCCCTGCTCTACAGCCCAGCCCGCATGCCTCCCTCTGCCGTGAGTTGTGGTGACAAGCTGTATGTACCACAGCTGACCGTCCGTACCACACATGCAGAAGTCTGACTATTGTAATGCATCTGTTGAATACATGTAGCATACTCCCATTAAGAAAACCGTTTGGATTACAATACAAGGGTTACTGACTGTCGGAGCGATACAGGAAGCCTGCCGTCATTACCCCAAGCAAGCGCTCCACCCCGTAGAGGTGGTGGAGAATAAAATCTAGCCCTATAGCCTATGGCTGTAGAAGACACAGTCACGGAAAAGTCCCCTCTGCTATTAGATATCCTCGAAGGTCCCGCTCTCGCCGGAATCTGCGAACCGCGTCACTCCTGAGGCACCGCTGCCGCTCTCCCGCCCTCCCTCACCGCGCCCCAGGCCACTACCCCGCACCGGAGCCTCACCAAGGAGTCGCAGGCCACCAGCACTACGCTGAGCCGGGGCTGGCCCCCGGAGGCGCCGGGCCGCGGTCTCGCCCCAGCCCAGGGCGCGGCGGTCATAAGGAGCAACAACAACCTGGCCCACCCCAGCGGCCCGCCGCCTGGCATCGGCCCGGCAAGGTGACCTCCCTCTCCCGGAAAGAGGGAAGCAGCAGACCCGAAAACTGATCCGGCCACAGCGGAGGATAAGCCGCCACAGCAGCCGTCCTCAGCACAGCAGTGTACCTCTCCGAGCGGCGGTAAAAACTACATCTCCCACAATGCCCGAAGAAAATGGCGGCTAAGCAGGGCAAGTCGCTGCCCTGACGCCAGCGCGTATGCGCCAGGGCGGTGGCTGAGGAAGGTGAGGAGGCGGGGGGTGGCCCGGAGAAGTCGTGTCGCGTGCTGTCGCGGGTCGGCTCGGCTTGGATCACTGCTGCCCGGTCTGCGGCGGGGCAAGGGGCCGCGCTCGGACGGTCTGCCGGCGCTGTGCTGCTTCTCCCCGTGGGCCTCTGCTGTGGGTACTAGCTGGGGAGTCTGTCGGGTGTGCGCTGACGTGGGGCCTACTTTCTGTCTAGGTGAAACGGAGCCTAAGCTCGGAAATGCTGGCGGGGGAGATGTCTGTGGTGATCGAGGCGCCTGTGCCTTCTTAGGAAGCAAATTTATCTGTAGGAGCTGCTGGGCAATGTAAGTTTGACATTTTTTTAATATTTTTTTAGGCTTTTTGGGGAATCTTTGAAATCCACTCTCTCCCTGTGTCCTTTCACTACTAATTTATTTCTAGGCCCTTCACCTGTTCTTTATCTCTTGCCTTTTAGGTGTGAAAAGATCTTTTTGTGTTTCAGCTTGTCACTTTTCCCATCTCTCGCAGTGCCTGCACCATCAGTGTTGTTTCTTAGCCTCCTCCCATTTAGGCAGTGTTGACTATATAAACATAGAATGGTTTGGGTTGGAAAGACGGTTAAGATCATATAGTTCTAACCCCTTGCCATGGGCAAATACACCTTTTGCTAGACCAGGTCCTAGCCTTGAACACTGCTAGGGAAGGGGCAGCCACAGCTTCTCTGGGCAGCCTGTGCCAGCACCTCACCACCTTCACGGGGAAGATGCTTGATATCTAATCTGAACTTCTCCTGTTTTAGTTTAAATCCATCACCACTTATCCTACTGCTACAGTCCCTGATGAAGAGTCCCACCCCAGCATCCCTATAGGTCCCCTTCAGATATTGGAAGGCTGCTATGAGGTCTCCACTCAGCCTTCTCTTCTCCAGGCTGAAAAGCCCCAACTTTCGCAGCCTATCTTCATACAGGAGGTGCTTCAGCCCTTGATCATCCTCGTGGTCTCCTCTGGACTTGCTCCAACAGCTCCATGTCCTTGTTATGTTGAGGACACCAGAACTGCACATAGTACTCCACGTGGCATCTCACAAGAGTAGAGTCAGTGGACAGGATCACCTCCTTTGACCTGCTGGTCACGCTCCTTTTGATACAGCCCAGCACATGGAGGGTTTCTGGGCTCAGTCTCACACTGAAGCTGGGTCATGAGCAGCTTCTCCTCACCCAACTCCCCAAAGTCCTTCTCTGCAGGGCTGCTCTCAATCAGTTCTCCACCCAACCTGTAGCTGTGCCTGGGATTTCCCAGACCGGGGTGTAGGACCTTTCACTTGGCCTTGTTGAACTTCATGAGGTTGGCATTGGCCACCTCACAAGCGTGTCAAGGTCCCTCTGGATGCCATCCCTTCCCTCTGGCATATCAACGAAACCACACAGCTTGTCATCGGCAAACTTGCGGAGGGCACACTCAATCCCACTGTCCATGTCGACAGCAAAGATGTTGAACAGGATTGGTCCCAATGCTGACCCCTGAGGAACATCACTCATTACCCATCTCCAGTTGGACATTGATCCACTGACCTTAACTGTCTGCATGCAGGCATTCAGCCAATTCCTTATCCACCAGGTGCTCCACCCATCAAATTTATGTCTCTCCAGCTTAGAGACAAGGATGTCGTGTGGGACGTTGGTGTTTCTGAAATTGTTTGAGGAAAAACATGTAACTGTATACTGCAAAATAATGCATGATCATGTCAGACTTCCAAAGCATGAATGCCTTTTTGCTGTGTCCTTAAATGCTTTTATTCTTTCTCACTTTTACAGCCGTGGTGGGAAGCAGGGACTGCCGTAAGCGTGTGAGGGGCGGAGAGCATTGTGGACCACACCTAAAGGTAAGTGACAGCCTGGCTACTGTGCTCCTGTATGTAACGCCCAAGAAAAACTTAGGATCCTTAGGAACCCCTTACTAACTTAATCATGTGCTGGAGCTGAACGGAAATAACTAATTTGTAAGTAACTAATGCCACATCCTGGCAGTGTTCAAGGCCAGGTTGGACAGGGCTTGGAGCAACCTGATCTAGTGGAAGGTGTCCCTGCCTGTGGTAGTGAGCTTGAAGCTAGGTGATCTTTAAGGTCCTTCAAGCCCAAACAATTCTGTGATTCTATGATTTTAACCATATTATCTGTTTCAGCAGTTTTTAGTGCTGAATGCATTTTGGCACACTGCAGCATATTCCTGTGTTCTGAATGCTCTCTGTACAGTTATGGGGGGATATAACCAACATTTTGAGTTCAGTATATCTTTCTGAAAGAAATTGTTTTGTGTCCTTTTTACTTAATAGCCACAATGTCAAATAAGGAGGTGAAGGCAGCATTAAAGAGTGCTAGAGAAGCAATACGAAATAAAGAATATCAAGAAGCCTTAAAACATTGCAAGGTAACTAACTTTTTTACTTGGAAGGTAGTATTTTATGCATGTTTGGCTTGCTGTTCCCATATCCCTACAGCTGTCTAGTAATGCAGAGTGGAGTACTGTATTAATATAGTAGTTGAGGTTGATTTTTCAAGTTTAACTCAATTGATCATTCATGTTTGTTGCCCACATGTAAGCTTTTATTCTCCTTGCTTTTTCATTTGCTTATATGCGACAATAAGAACATTAAGTCCCAAATGATAAACATTTCTAAATTACACCTCAACAAGAGTGCTTTAATTGTTGAGCTACAGATGTTTTTCCTAGCAAAACAGTTCAGATAAGAAATATTGTCTGGTATGAAAAGCTAAGTTATTAATCCTTGCCTTTTTCTAAGAATTACTTCTAGTATTAAGTTATGGAATAATTCACCAAACTGTAATGATAAAACTCAATACATGGATCTGTAAGATGCATTTTATTCATCAGTTTCACTGAAAATTGTATATTTCTAGGCAGTCTTGAAGCAAGAAAAAAATAACTACAATGCTTGGGTGTTTATTGGCGTGGCAGCTGCTGGGTTAGAGCAGCCTGATCAGGCCAAAGGAGCATATAAGAAGGCTATTGAACTTGAACCAAACCAGTTACTGGCATGGCAGGTACTGACTGTCCGGACTAACTTTTTCTTTACCTGAAAACTGTCACTGTGGAGTTAAATATTGCAACAAAGCAGAGTTGAGACTTGTGTCTTCTTGAGTTCTGCTGAAGCTTTGGAGTAGCTGAGGTTTGTATTGTTTCTGTGTTCAAAGTTGTCGTGGTTTAAGCTTCTATAAACCCACACAGCCGCTCTCTCACTCGCTTCCCCCTCTTTCTTCCCTCCGCTCCTGGAGGAATGGGAAGGAGAATCGAAAGAATGCAACTCCCACAGGTTGAGATAAGAACAGTTTAGTAACTAAGGTATAACACAAATCACTACTGCTACCACCAATAATAATAATGGCAAGAGAAAATACAAGGGAAAAGAATACAATTTCTCACCATCCAATATCAAGCCCGGGCAAGCAGTGCACCCCCCACCTTGCACCCCCACCACCGTGCGCCCTCACCACCCTTCCGGGTCTCTGCTCCCTGTTTCTACATCCAGGACATGACGTGCTCTGGTATGGAATAACCTCTTTGGTTAGTCTGGTCAGGTGTCCTGTCTCTCCTTCCTCCCGGCTTCCCCTCCTCCCTAGCAGAACATGAGGCTCACAAAGTCCTTGGCCAGCCTAAACATCACCAAGCAGTAACTGAAAACACTGGTGTTATCAGCACTGTTCCCAGGCCCAAAATCAAAAACACAGCGCTGCACCAGCTACCAAGAAGGAGAAAAATGACTGCTGCTGCTGAACCCAGGACAAAAGTGAAGTCATGGGTGACTGCATAGCCTGTATGTCAGGGTGAACTTTTAATTTCAGTATATTTAAGTTTGTATTTCTTGTATACACTAGTTAGCAGTGAAGCATGAAAGGGAGACCATGAATTGAAACAGTACAGTCAATTCATCCATGCTTAGGAGTTTCCATGCTTCTAGCTCAAGGAATATTTAACAATGCTCTCATAGGCAAGAAAATGTTAGCATATTTTTCTAGCTTTCAGCATCAAGTGGTTTGTTACTGAATTTTTTTGTTGTTTAAAAACAATAGTATCCATTTAAAGTAGCTGTGTGCTGGGTGGTGTGTGCATGACAACCAATAACAGTGTGTAGTTACAGTGTACAGGTATGTTGTTTGGAGGCTTGTGAAGCATAAAATTGTATGTTAAGTCTGTTTCTGATGCCAACAATTGATACTTTTTGAAGATAGTAAGGTTCTTAGGATTTTTAATATAAATACCTTTTTAAAGTATAACCGTTGGTGCAGGATTTCAAGGCATATTGAAATTCCCTTACTTTTGAAATCAGATTCTGGCGTTCTGTTACTGTACAAGGTGGTGTGATACTTGGATATGCATCTTTTATCACATGACATTTTGCTTTGTATATTGTCTGTTTTATAGACAACATTATGTAGCATATACAAGTTTCAAGTAGTTGTTTGTATTAGGAAAGTGAGGAAAACTTGGTAGATTGAGAAGGCTTTACAGAGGTATCAGCATAGATTCTGCCCAGAGATTATGACATTAATACTTGGCCCCATTGAAGGCATTGAGTAACTTTCGTGGGCAGAACTCTTGCAGTGTTCTCATAATACAGCCGTTGACATAAAATCTTACTTACATTTCAAATATTTTTTTCTAAAGGGATTAGCAAATTTATATGAGAAATCCAGCCAAACAGATGTCAAAGAAGACTTAGCAGATGTTTACCAAAAGCTCTTGGAACTCTATGCAAGGTAAAAGATATCGAATACCATTAATTCAGTCTAAGATCTTCAGTGAATACCATTGCTGATACACAGGATAGAGTTGTTTTATTTTTAAAGCCTTGTAACATCAGTGGGTTCAGCACTTGTTACTAAAGTTGTCTGTGCCTGTATAAGGTTTCATAATCTTGTCCCTTCTGATAAGGCAAAAACTCTTGGAAAAATTATACTTAAAGTCAGCAGTTGAGAAAATTGTATGTTATACTATGTCCTCTGTCAAAACCTTCTACCTTGAAGCATTCGGCTCTCATAGTTCATTGTCTGCATTAATAAGTAGGCTTATTTTTGTCTGCTTTAAGATGACAGAATGTATGTCATCTGGTTCATATAGGTGGAGTTCTAAACAAATGTAACTCTCAGCTGGAAAACTTAGCTTGTTCATGTGGGATTTTCTTCCTTTCTAGTGGTGACAAGCAGAAATGGTGTGATATATGTACCAAGCTTGTGGAGCTGTATCATCAAGAAAAGAAATACTTAGAGGTAGGTTGGGTAATTTTGCTTTCTCTCTTCTAACAAGAAATTTCCATTTAATCAGAACTAACTACTTTTCATCAAGGAATCCCCCTTTTTTTACGGCCACAGACCATTTAAGATTTCCTTGTGGTCCACAATCAGTAAGAGCTGATTTTAACTGTATTGCTTTCTTTTTCACTGCATAAGATATGAATGCAATCCATTAAGCTGACAAAATTTGACAAAGAATGTATAATGTACAGGCTGAAATGGCAGAACATCGTTCTTCTGTTTTATTTCTAGAAGTCAGGCATTATCCCAAATACACTTTCACATGTGTAAGTTGGGTGTCCTTTGCCTAGCTTGGCCAGTTCTAGGTATCTGATTAGCCTTTCACTGGTGTGGTGATCCCTTCCTAGATTATTCCTAATACTTCATGACAGAGGGTAAGGTGGAATTTGTACACAACCTGAACTTGATTACCTGTGCATTACGTACTGCAGTCCATGTACAGCAATAAGGACATGCAAAGCTACTCCAGGACCGGCCACCCAGCACTCTAGAAATCCATGTCAGCATGACCGTTGCAGAAATAGTCTTGTCATTTTACTGCAAGATGGAGCTGTTAAATGTCTGAACAGTTCAACAGTAGCATTGCCTGTAGCCTCTCGAGTAACGTCATGGTTTAAGCCCACCAGTAAATCAGAACTGTGCAGCTGCTCACTCACTCCTCTCCTTCCCCTGGCTCCTGGAGGAGAATCAAAAGAATGTAATGCCCATGGGTTGAGATAAGAACAGTCTGGTTACAAAGATGTAATACTGAACTACTACTCCCACCAATAATAGTGATGAGAAGGGAAATAACAAGGAGAAATAATATAAAACTAAAAGGGGAAAGGAAAACCAAAAAGCCAATAAACACAAGTGATGCACAGTACAAGTCCTCGCCACCCACCGACTGATACCTAGCTCAACCTGAGCAGCTATCTGGGCCTTCTGGGTGACTCCCCCCAGTTTATATACTGGGCATGATGTGCTGTGGTATGAAATACCCCTTTGGCTAGTTTGGGTTAGATGTCCTGTCTCTGCTTCTTCCTGACTTCTTGTGACCCTCCTTACTGGCAGAATAGGAGAGACTGAAAAGTTCTTGATCGGGGTAAGCATTTCTTAACAACAACTAAAACATCAGTGCATCATCTCAGACTGAAGCCTGAGCATTGTTCTCAGACTAACATCGAAAACAGAGCACTGCACCAGCTACTGAGGAGAAAAATAACTGTTGCAGCTGAACCCAGGACAAGTAATCAGGATAAGTTTTAGGATACGTGTTTTCGCTGTTCACTGTTTCCTTACTCATTAAAAAGGCTGGTTTCTTACAAGGTGGTGCATGGTTTTATTCCATGTCATCTCCTCTGCTTTTCTCCAACTGTGGAAAATGAAAACTTTCACATACCACTTAGCATTAGGCTCAAGACTGTTAATTGTCTCCAAAGCCTCTGTATATTAGTTTCTGAAACTAAACGCACTGCTGGTAGTTTTGTGTATGAGGGCAGACTTGCTCTGTGTTCAACAGGAAACTGCAAATTAAGCATCAGGGTCCTGTTACCTCTTTGTCAGTTCTGTTATTTTTTCCACAGTGGAATTTCAACATGGACTGCTGCTGTAGATCCAACAAAGCTTCCATTTTTTTCTTCAAAGTTTATCAGATGACTGTTTAGGTGTGTTTTTACTGTTACTTCCTCCAGGAACCAGGGTCAGGAATCTTACTGTTGATGTAGACTCTTATTTACTGTACCTTAGAATGTGGACCACAATAGGTACCACATAT
Organism: Amazona ochrocephala; assembly: GCA_039720435.1. NCBI lineage: Eukaryota > Metazoa > Chordata > Aves > Psittaciformes > Psittacidae > Amazona > Amazona ochrocephala. The sequence continues at coordinate 73,412,177 of CM077909.1, read as the reverse complement.
TGCTTTGGGTATTTGTTTTAGTCAGAAAGCCGGTAAATCTGGCTTCTTCCTTTCAGTGTTACTCTGTTGCCTACCCTAGGGTGGAACTGTTGACAGTAATTAGAAAGCTTGTATCAGGCCGCCAGGTCTTTGAAGTTTGACAGTGTGCTTCATTTGTTGGCAGGGGGCTGAAACATGGCAGAAACTAATAAACATGAAGCAGAAGGAAGGTGCGGAAAATGCGGATCTTCATCAGCTTTGGAAAAGGATGATCCAGTTACTGAAAGACGGTACACAGTACCAGGATAAGAAGACTGAGCAGCTGGTAATGTTTATTGTTCCCAGTCATCTAGATGCATGCATATGTTATAGTGCAGCTAGACCAAGCAAAGACTTAAAAATGATGCAAATCTTGTGACTGTTTCATTGATGTTCAGTAGTACTAAACTTCTCAGGAAAAAGGGTGATTTTACCTTCTGGCAGAAACAGTGAGGATGCAGCAGCCTGAGGTAGGCCTTAGATGGAATAAGGTGCCTAAGTCCAAGAAATTGTCCTGGAACTCCTTCATTAACTGCCTCACGCATTCTGCAGGAGTCCACCCAGCCATTCTGTCACTCCTCAGCTGGACAGAGAAGAGAAAATATGATGAAAGGCTTGTGGATAGATCTAAAGGCAGAGAGAGACCATTCACCAATTACCTTCATGGGCAAAACAGTCTCATCTTGGGGAAATTATTACCAATCGAAATCAGAGTAGGCAAATGAGAAAAAACCCCAAAACATAAAAAGCCTTCTCCTCAACCCTCCTTTTTCTACTTCAAGGCCTCTAATTCATTCACAAATTCCCTACCTCCTCCCCCGCAGCAGCACATGGGGATCGGGAATGGGAATTGTGGTCAATTCGTCACTTGCAGTCTCTGCTGCTCCTTCCTCCTCAAGGAAGGACTCCTCACACACTTCCCCTGCTCCACTGTGGAGAGACAGCCCTCCACCAGCTTCTCCAGCATGGGTCCTTCCCACAGTCTGCAGCTCTTCGCAAACTGTTCCAGTGAGGGTCCCCTCCAGAGTGCAGCCCTTCAGGACCAGACTGCTCCACTGTGGGTCCCCCACCGGGTCACAGGTCCTGCCACCAAACCTGCTTCTCTGTGGGCTCCTTTCTCCATGGGGCCACAGATCCTGCAAGGAGCCTGCTCCAGCATAGGCTTTCCATGGGTTCACAGCCTCCTTCAGGCCTCCCCCTACTCTGGCATGGGGTCCTCCCTAGGCTTCAGATGGATATCTGATCCACCTCAGTCTGTACGACGGACTCTGCTCAGGCGCCTGGAACGCCTCCTCCCTCCTTCCTTACTGACCTTTGGGTCTGCAGGGCTGCTGCTCTCACACATTCTCACTCCTCTCTCTGGCTGCAGTTGCACACATAGTTTTTCCACCTTTGCAAATACGTTATCTCAGAGATGCTACCTCTGAAGTGACTGAAGTCACTTACAGGCTTGGCCTTGGCCAGCGGTGGGTCTGTCTTGGTGCTGGCTGCATTGGACCCGTCAGACATGGAGGTAGCTTCTGGCAGCTTCTCACAGAAGCTACCCATGTAGTCCCCCCCTCACCTCCCTGCTACCGAAACCTTGCCATGTAAACTCAATATAGGCATTCTTCAAAGGGAGAAACTGCCTCCTACTTTACTCATGGGTGGAAGAGGTAGCACTGGTTTTCAGTTTCTTCATACCCTACGCTTATTCTAAATGGCAAGCTTTAGTTCAAAATTTCTTTTTTCTTGTTGACTTTAAGCTAGCTTAGGAGAATGTCAAAGCTAATTGGAGCAAACAGAATGATTGTCATGATCTATACTGATCCTGTGTTCTATATGGCCAAAGTTAATTTAGTTTTATCTGATTTAACTGTTCTTGCAAGATGAACCTTCTTCAATAGATAGGGTAGAATTCTTGTTGCAAATCTGATTGGTAGCTGTGCTCCAGAAAGGTTAAAGAATTAAACTAAATTAATTTCAGACACCAGAGAATTAAATCTGGATCTCTGCTTTTTGAGAAGGAAAACACTTTGACTTACTAGCTGTCATATGTATATTTGACTTAGATAGATGTGATATGAGCAGTGCAGGCAGCACTGCTTTCTTTTTGGGGACAAGAAATTGCGAAGAAGTTGCATAAATATGAGGATTGGCATTCCTGTACAAATCTGCAGTTCATTTTACTGCAGTTTTGAGTAAAGCACCAGAATCCAGAAGGATGTGGCATTGAAGGCAACGTCCTGTTCAGTATTTCACTTATGACAAGCTGTGGTCAACTTCTTGTTCAGCATAGAATCATAGAATCATAGAATAGTTAGGGTTGGAAAGGACCTCAAGATCATGGAGTTCCAACCCCCCTGCCGTGGGCAGGGACATCTCCCACTAAACCATGCCATCCAAGGCTATGTCCAGCCTCACCTTGAATGCCGCCAGGGATGAAGCATTCACAACTTCCCCGGGCAACCCATTCCAGGGCCTTACCACCCTTACAGTAAAGAATTTCTTCCTCATATCCAATCTAAACTTCCACTGTTTAAGTTTAAACCCATTACCCCTTGTCCTCTCACCACAGTCCCTCATGAAGAGTCCCTCCCCAGCATCCCTATAGGCCCCCTTCAGGTATTGGAAGGCTGCTATGAGGTCTCCATGCAGCCTTCTCTTCTCCAGGCTGAATAGCCCCAATTTTGTTTGGCAGCCTGCACTCTGTCGTGCCCATGTTCTTTAGTACTAGGAGTCAAGAAATAAAAGACTACTTTCTAAACTAGATCAAGGGAAGGGATAACAACTAACCACAGAGATAGTAACCTGTGTTTTGTGGTACCAAAGTCTTTCTTCTAGTGGAAGGTGTCCTTGCCTGTGGCAGGGGTGTTGGAACTAGATGAGCTTTAAGGTCCCTTCTAACCCAAACCATTCTATGGTTCTGTGATTTATTTTTTTTTTTGTTTGGGATTAGATATGAAGAACCTATGTTCTTGCAAATTCTGACTTCCTTGTACCCATCTTATATTATGAAACAGTATATTAATGCTTTGTCTTGTACTAGACAATGTGCTTTGGATCATATTTGAGTACTACTTCAGAATAAAGATTTGTGACTTTCTCTGCTCACAGTACTACTGTGAACATAATGAGTAAGGTACAGATAATAACATGTAACTGTCCACCTAACTATGGGAGGGCTGGAAGGCCTGTCCTTTGAGGAGCGGCTTAGGACTCTGGGTGTATCTCCTTTGGACAAAATGAGGCTGAGGTGTGACCTTGCTCTCTGCAGCTTCCTGAGCAGGGAGTGTGCAGAGGAGCTGCTGATCTCTTCTCCCTGTGATCCAAGGACAGGAGATGTGGGAATGGTTCAAAGCTGTACCAGAGGAGGCTCAGACTGGACGTGAGAGAGCATTTTTTTACCAAGAAGGTGTTCAGACCCTGGAACAGGCTTGTCAGTGTTTGGGAGGCATTTGAATAATGCCTTTAATAACATGTTAAATTTTGATGAACTCTGGAGTGGTTGGTAGTTCATCTAGATGGACTGTATAATTGTTGCAGGACCATTCCAGCTGAAATATTCTGGTCTATGAGTCATTGTTTGTTGCACTCATAATTATTTCTTATTTCAGCTTGTGACTGCATTTGAACATGCTCTGAAGTCTTTTGACACCATTCCTGGTGAAGACCACCAAAACCTTTACAAGGACTTCATTCAGTGCTTGTCAAAAGTAAGGTTATCTGTCTTCATCAGTGAGCAGATGTAATATTTTACTTCTAATAATTCACAGAAATAACTATTAATTTTGTTCCTTTTCAAGTTTCCTCATGAAGCAGCTAGGTTGGAAAAAGCCTGTAATGATATGGTGGCTTTGTATCCTTCTGTGAGTTATCCTTTAGAAGTACTTTGCTTGCATTTTGTTCAGTCAGGTGAGTAGGATGGGTTTATACAGTTTTGGGGCTTAAATTATTTTATAGTTTTGTGACAACTTTTTACAAGTTTTTACCCTACTTTTATGTTATATTTCTGCCTGTCTGGTAAGTGAAAGGTGTTTGTTTCTGTGATTTGGTATTTTCTACCCCTGTAACTAAGTGGTGACTGTAAATGGGAAAAAATGTATGTGAATTAAGTCCAAATCTGGCAATATACAGTTGCAAAGAAAGAATGCTTTAGAAAACTCTAAAGCGGTCTATCTGAATAAATGGTTAGCGTCTTGAGCTTAGAAGAGGCAATACAGAATGCTAACCAGTGCTCTAAGACTGAGGATGGGTTATACTTAGGTTGTTCTTTACACAGAAAATCTCTCATGGCAAAAAAAATCAACCCTGTATGAAACTTCCTTCAAAAGAATTCCTGGTGAATAGGGAATAAACAGACCTGTGTAAATGTATTGTTTTACGTAGAAAAGGAGAATCTCTGAGAAAACAAAACACAACATGTTCAGTAGTGCAGGGGTCTGAAAATACACAACTGTTATTTTCAGTAGGTCACTAAACAACAGTGTGCTAGTATTTGGCAGTTTCTTAGTGTTTTCAAAGATAACTGCTGAATTTTTGTCTTTCATTTTATTGTTTAAGGCATCAAAATTTGATTTTCTTTTTAAAACAAGGAAAGAAAATGGGGACAAGCCCCCTCTGGTTTATGTAAAAAGAAGTACAGCTTTCACGTTAGGTAGAAAAATGCCTTTTCCAGTTTAGAAGGTAGGCTTCATGGAATAATATAGCAGTGTAAAACAAGAGAGAATTTTTCACCTTGATTAGAAAGGATGAAGACAAATGAAGACTGGCCCCTCATTTCCATATAAAGAATGCTTTACATTTTGGAGAAGCGTGAAGAAGCTGGTTTTGAAAAAAATGAAGGATCTGGTTGGCACAATTCTTATAATGCTCTGACAACATCTCACCGTCCCACAGCCATCTTGGGGTGGGAAGGATAATGCTTAGGTTTTAGTAAATCTATTTATATCTACGTCATTCCAACCATGTCATAGTTCTCCATGTCCCAAACTTGTGGGCTTGTAACTCAGATGCATTATTAGTCACCTTTACCAAATATAATCAAAGGCAAGTGAATCTGTAATTTTAAGAAGAAAATAGTACAAACACTGTTGCTGCAAGTCACAATGATTGCTTTAAGCAAGGACGGCCAAGTCTACAATCGCAACTAAACATAAGCATAAGAAGTTAGTAGCATCATTTGAAATCAAGCAAATGCATTAAATGATGTGGTTTCACAGCAAGACTGTTTCAGCAAGCTCATCACAGTGAATTTGTAGGCCTGCTCTGGAAGGAAATTAATATATATGTGGCCAATTTTGACATGGGCGTTTAGCTGGACTTATGTGAAAAAATTATGAAGGAATTAGTTTTTATTAATAATGGAAGTATACCTGTAGTAATTTAACATGAGTGCTTAGAAATTGAGGTTTCAGACTCAAAGTGTATTTTGTTCAGTGCTACTGGCTGATAAAATTACTGCATATTTTTGAGGTTGGTTTTAGGCATGGAGGGTGATAAGTATGTAGTACCTTTGGAAAAATTTCATTTAATAAATTTGTTACTTTAAGCTCAAAGAATAAGGGTGTTGATGTAGATCAAGTATGCTGTGGTTTGTTGTTTTGTTGGGTGGTTTTGGTTGGTTAATTTTTTATTTTTTTTTTATTTAAAACTCTCATGAAATACTTCTTTTTGTGAAACCAGGTACTTTGTCAGAAGAGGCCCTGTGCTGTTTTTCTACGCTTTTGGAGATGGACCCAAGTAGTGGTCCAGGCATTATTGGTTTTGGTGTAAAAAGCCTCCAAGAAAAGAAATACAAGGAGGCTGTTAAGAGTCTTACTGAAGGTAAATGTTTAATAAAGCAGTATAAGTGCTCTATAACTTGAACACCAGCTAGTTTTATGCTGGATATTTTGGGAACCTTATGCTTGCATAGTGCTTTGCCAGTTCCAAGATCAGGTGGATTTTAAAAGAATGCTCATCACTTTTTCTGAGCATTGAATGTTTTTTAAAATACAGCTTTAAGTCTAACATCTCTGAAGTCTGTCATTGCTGTTGTACTCAGCTTTGTAGTATTTTCATGTGGTCAACTGTAAACTTTGTTTCTAATCTGACTGTTGTTGGGGAAATACCTAGATGAAGCAGAAAATGCAGCAGTAACAATTAATGAAGGAATGTGGAATTTCTGAAGTGAAATATAATTCAGTTTCTCTAATCTAGTTACTGCATTTCTGTATCTGAACAAAGATGACTTCTCTTTAAAGTTGCATCATTTTAAGAAGTAGTCTCCGTTCTCAACTGTGCTGGCCATGGAGTATTCAAAGCAGTTTACTGAGAAAGCTGGGTGAATAAACATTTGAGACCTAAGTAGTTATGAATCAGTCAGGCTATGCTGTGATATCCTGCATCCTTTCACCTAGGTTTAGAATAAGATTGTTTCTGAAATTTTATTTCAGAATGTTCTACAGTGTTCTACAGTAACTTGCCCACAGTGAAATAATATGTCTTACCTAAAATCCAAAATAAAAATTTCAGGTGCTCAAGAAGAAAAATGTCTTCCATGGAAAGCAAATTCTTCTGGCTTAAATTGCCTTTGGATGTTTTGACAAAAATATGTATCCTAGTTTTGGCAAAAGATTCATGTCCCAAATAATTTTATTTCTTTATTTTTACTTTTATATGTAATACTCTGCTCATGAAGGGGAGAATGCAAAGGGCAAGGCTCGTGGTACAATACTGTAAATGTATAAAATTTGGAGACAATGTCATTCCCAGTAAGCCAAGTATTTGCAACTTAGGCATTGAATCTTCAAGGCATTATTTAGTGATAATATATATGTGTCTCAGAAGACTCAAATTCAGTTATATTACTGAATCTTCAATTAAGGCAGGTTTATTAGAAAGTTTCAGTCATATACTCTTGTCAACATTTTTTTTGCTGTCTTGAAGTTCTGTGTGCCTTTTCTGGTTTCTAGTAAAACCCACATAATATATAGAGGCTGCTGATGTTAATGTCTAATCAAAGTGAAGGATTTTTTTTCTTTTTGAAACATAAGTTACCTTAAGCCAGGGTTGTATATTTCCTTGCTTTTTGCCCTCTTTTTTTCTATATATGTAAGGTTATATGCAAACTGAAGTCTAACAGAAGCTAGCGTGCTTCTTAGTCATTGCCTTAGTACATGAAAGCCCGTATGTCTAACGCAGTTTAAAATAAGACTCAAATTAAAAATTAACTGCAAGTCTTCTTATCTGATTGATAATATGTTTTTCATGGCATTATGTGGTAATATGGCATCTTCAGTGTTTTTGCAGCCTTAAACAATTTTTTTTAGTGCTGCCTTGTTAAAACTTCTTTTATTAGGTTTGCAGAAGACAAGCCAGTGTCCAGCAGCATGGCATTATTTGGCAGATGCACAGATGAAACTTCACAAACACAGAGATGCTGTCCTGTCCTGTGATCAAGGTAACTGTCTGCTAGTTAAAAGAGTAACTGCAGGGGTACACCACTTTATGTAGTGCAGCCAAGTGTGGCTTTTGCATGACAGGTTTGAGTTGACAGCATAGTCCTCTGCTTTGTGCAGTCTTATGGCTTATGCTGGTGTCCCCTGCTTCTTTTGGTTTATGACAGCTGAAAAGCGTCTTGTGCTGCTTAGTCTCAGAAAAAGAGATAACATTTAGCTGATCAGGACCAGAGAGCTGTCCGATGGTTAGTATTTAGAAGGTTTGCATGTTCTGGTGTGCGTCTTCAGCTGGTGGTTGACCAACTCCACCAAACTGGAGATAATTGCCTGAAACACTTCAGGGCTGAAGCACTGGAACAGATTGCTAAGAGAAGCTGTGACTGGCCCATCCCTGGAAGTGTTTAAGGCCAGGTTGGGCAGGCCTTGGAGCAATCTGGTCTAGTGGAAGATGTCCCTGCCTGTGGTAGAGGCTTGGAACTACATGAGCTTTAAGGTCCCTTCCAACACAAACCATTCTATGATTCTATGAATCCACAAGGCGAGGTGTCACAAAATTTTAGGCTGATAGACTTCATATTTAGACCTGAAATACAAGATTTTAATAAATTAATGTAAAATGCAGAAATGTTTCAGAATTGCACCTTAAGAAACCTTACGGGATGTAAATCTTCATCTGTGCTAGCTGGGAATGAGGGCAGTTATTAAGATCTAGTGATGCATATCGTGTCTGCATAGAGCTATTATTTGATGGTTATAAATAAAGGGCAGCTAAAGTGGACTTTTTTTTCTGACAGAGAGAAATGCAATTAAAAACTTCTTATGAAAGACTTGAAGGAATAAAAGTATGCAGACCTCACTAAATAGCTATGGGAAATGATTAAAAGCAAGGAAAAGTACTTGCCAGCAAGGGAGATTCAAAAGGCCTATAAAATTGGGCAAAGAAAATGTGAAAACAGAACAAAGTAGATAAAAAGAAATTTATTGCAGAAAGAATGAAGATGAAGTTATTCTTTTCCCATCTGTGTTCATCATGGAAGAGCTCAGGGTGAATTCTACACCATGGTCCTTCTTTTCAGAGAATTAATCAAACAACTTGTCTGTGATTGTAGCATTAATAAAAGTTGCTGTAAAACAAGACAGGAAAAATTAGCGTTAAGGACCTAATTGCTTCAAGCCCCATCCAACCTGGCCTTGAACACTGCAAGGGATGGGGCAGCCACAGCTTCTCTGGACAACCTGTGCCAGGGCCTCACCACCCTTGCAGGGAAAAACTTCTGCCTAAGATCTCACCTCAGTCTCCCCTCTGTCAGGTTCAAGACATTCCTCCCTTGTCATGTCCCTACAGGCCGTTGTCAAAAGTCTGTCTCCACGTTTCATGTAGCCCCTTTAGGCACTGGAAGCTTCTGTAAAATCTGTCTGGAGCCTTCTGTTCCCCAGACTGAATAAGCCCAGGTCTCTCAGCCTGTCTCCAGAGCAGAGCTGCTCCAGCCCTCACAGAATTTCTGTGGTCTCCTCTGAACTTCAACAGCTCCATGTCCTTCTTGTCTTGTTGCCCCAGAGCTGAGCGCAGGGCTGCAGGGGGCAATGCTCACACTACTGGGGATGCAGCCTTACGTGCAGTTGGCACAACAAGCCAACAAATAAAAAGAACAAACAATTTTGTTTCTCAGTGCAAGACATAAGTTAATCTGTTGGGCCTTACCAAAAGATGCTGTTGATAGTTTGCTTGAGTCCAAAGAATGTGTGGAAAGTCTGAGAGAATTCTGGGGAGGCATTGCTTTATATTTGGCCTTTCTTAGTGGCTGCATCAAGTCAGACAAAAATTCATTGTATGTGAAAATAAATCTAGTTAGATATAGTCAGAATGTTGGTGCCTCTAGAGAATGCCAAAGCACAACACAGATGCCCTGGTTCTCTGAGGTGGGATTATTTTGTGTATTTGGGAAGTAGTCAGTACTGTGTAGAAAGGTACAAAATTACCTTTGCACAAAGGTTAAATTCCTCATTTCTGTAATAACGTTTTCTTTAGACACTGAAGTGAAAAACAACTTGTTTATTGAGAGGTGATTGTTTCTTCAGAACATAGGTCAGAAAAAAATAGCATTCCACTTATATGGCCAGCAGCTAGAGAGCAAACAGTCTCTCCAAGTTTCTGAAAGGACCTTTCTAAAATTGATTTAACTTCTAAACTTGAATGGATAGAAATTTTGCAGAATTATTTCTTCATCATGGGGAAAAGCAGTCAAAAATTGGTTCTATTTGGTGTTTTTTTGAGTGAAATACTACAATTATAACAAGATTAAAAAATACTGGGAACAGTGGTGCTCTTCACAGTTTCTTTTTTTGTTTTTACTTGATGAAACTTTTCTCTTGATACAGCTCTCAAGGCTCTTGGAACTTCTGAGGGCCTTAGTCTTCAGTGGAAGAACCTTATACTCCAGTTGAAAGCAGAGGCTTTGATTAAAATAGCTGATGCCAGTGCTGCAGAAGAAGCCATTAAAGCAATTGAGCAGGTATTTTCATTGATAAAAATGTACATACATTTTTTTAAAAAGTGATCTCATCTTTCTGTACTAAAAACTCAGGCTGTGTATTTCTCCCCTTGCCTCCTTTTTACATTCTGTGTGATTTAAACAGCTCCTAGCAATTATGGTCTAATCCAAACACTCCTTCCTTCTCTGTTGTTTTAGTCTTCTCTACATCTCCTTTTCACTCACAATTCTAATTCTAGAAGCTGTCACTTTTGACCTTGCCTGGTCTTGCTCAGTGCTGCTGGGTTCTTGCCAGTTGTATGGCTGTTGCTCACCTTAATCTGTATTATTTTTGTAATCCTACTCACTGCATCCTTCATTCACTTGTCCTTACTCATGAACAAGAGCATATTACTTTAAGATCAGATGGCTAAGCTTTAAGCAGACTTTGCTTTCCCTCTTTTTTGTATCCCAGTTTCATTATTTGCTGTTTACTCTTGGGTACCTTTGTCCTTGCTCTCTATAGTCTTCTCCCTGTTCTTCCTAAAAAATTATTGGAAGGCTTCTCAAGGGCATTCTCTCTGAACTTTTTTTTTGTATTTGTCTTCATGCAGTTTGTCTGCATTTGACACGTTTGATTTCTTAATCTGTGGAGAGAATAACTTGGTTGTGTCTATTACTTGATTTTCCAGATTGTGGATGCAAACAGTGATCCAGTGGTTTTAGCTATCAGCGGTCAGGCTTACCTAAAGAAAGGTTTAATGGATCAAGCTTCAAAGGTTAGTGCTGTATTCTCATTCCTGTAACCTAAGTGGAATTCTTGTTTTCATAGAGGAAATAACTAGCGAAGAATTACATTCTTTTGCAGATTTCACAAGAGCTTCTGTTGTCGCACCCTGACCTGGCTGAGTCACATGCTCTAGCGGGTTTCATCCATTATTCCCAAAAGAACTATGAGCAGGCAGAAAGAAGGTAGATTTTTTTTTTCTTTCTTCTAGTAGGGAAATGTCAGGGTAGGGCAGAAAATACTGTTGTGCACTTTCGAGAACGTGTCTGATCTGTCTTCTGTTCTTTTGTTTAGTTTTCTAAATGCTATTGAACGAAAGGCTGAAACTGCAGAGTATCATCAGTACCTGGGGCTCACATACTGGTTCATGAGTGATGACACCAGAAAAGACAAAGGAAAAGCACTCACTCAGTTCTTGAAGGTAAAGGCTACTTTGACTATTCATATAGGAGTAGTGTTTTCCTGTATGAGAACTCAAATACGGAAAATACACTGATTAGAGTGACAGAGTTGAATATTTTTGCCCTGCCCATGACAGGGAGTTTGGAACTTGATCTTTAAGGTCTCTTCCAACCCAAACCTTTCAGTGACTCTGTGATTCTACTTATTACAATTTACAAGCCTCCAGAGCCTGTAAACCAAGTTCATGTGTGCAAAAAGGCATTCAAGGAAGCTGTGCAATTCCCTGGAATCGCCCTGCTTTTGTTTTTGTTTATTTGCCTTTTTCTTGAGGCCTTTGATTTAGCCAGAAGTAGTGGTGATTCTCAGAGTCTTCTTCTCTTGAGGGAAATGGAAGCCTCTAGATAACCAGTGTAGATCTTTGAAGATATTTTGAAATAGGAAGTGCAAAATTCAGATTGGAAAAAAAGCGAGGCAGGGAAAATGATGAGAATGGTGTTAGAGTTCCAGTGTCTATCCGTAGAAGTAATTCTGCAGAACATAGTTCATGAACTGTACCTGATCTTTGCGTTTTTGGTGCTTGTGGCTTTTTCTCTGAACACAGTTAAGAATGTGAATCCGAAAGATTTAGTCTGGCATCTTTATTTGGGACACGAAAGTATACAGAGGAAGATTCTAGACATGTGTGTGTATGTATATGTGTGTATATGTGTGTGTGTATATGTGTATATATATATACACATACATACATAAAACTCACCTTATAAAATCATAATAGGTATTGGCAACTCAAATCATTGCCTACTGTTTGCACTTCAGTAGCAGTAGGGTATACTGGAGAATGTAGTGGAATTGAGCAATAATTTTGGTACTAGACTACTTTCACTGAGGGGTTTTTTTTATTATTATTGTTCAAGCTGTTCTCAGCTGCTTGGGTCTCTGGTTTTCTTAAGTATAAATTAATCTGACAAGTGTCTAAAAAGGAACTTAAACTTTAGAGAAGTCTGGAGACAATTGTCGTGTAGTATGGTAAGAGTATGAACATAATGGTTAAAATGGAGCAGAATATGAAATGACAGGAAGGAATTGTTTTCTTGTAGCACAACTAATTAGTAGTTCATGTACAAAATACTTTGTATCATGAGGTTTGTAGCAGATTCTGCAAATATTTAAAGCTCAGGTAATCACTGAAATTGTGAAGTTTGACTTCTCAGACATCACAGAAGAAGCTGAAATAAATTGATAAGCAGATTGAACAATAGCTGGACCTGTCCGTTAACATAATCCTTTGAAATGCTGGTTTACACTGTTGATATTTCCTTACAGGCTGCAAAACTGGACAGCTACTTGGGAAGTGTCTTTCGTTATTTAGGTAACTACTACAGAGACATTGCTGGAGACAAAAGTAGAGCTCGTGGTTGCTATAAAAAGGCTTTTGAACTGGATGGAACCGATGAGGAATCTGGAACAGCAGCTGTAGACTTAAGTGTGGAACTTGGAGACATGGTATTGTACATTCAGGGCCCTGGATTACTGCTGTTTTATTTTTCTGTTAATACTTCTCTTTGAAGAATTGCTTCATGTTTCCCTAATATTTGAGAGTAAGTTCTGAAAACAGATGTTCTATCATTGCTTAGCAGCTTTCATAGTTGGACCTGCTTAATTTTTATGCTTCAATTCCAAATTTAATCTATCTGGGGATAAGGGTAGGGGAGCCAAGCATAACCTGGTAGTCGTCACTTACGTGATTTAGATAAAGGATTTTTTCAGTAGGGAACATGAAGACTTAAGTTTTCTTTTCATATTCAACTTGCACCACTTCTTCTCTCCATCTTCCACCTTGCTGCTTTCAGGAAAAGCATATAAAGACATCAGAACAATTGAAAAACACTTTTTTATGTAGCATTATGTAAAAAATTCTTAGCCTATGATATTATAGAGGAAGAAAACAACCCATATTTTGTGAATGCTTGAACATCTGGAAAGTATCTAAGCATCTGACTCGCTGCAAATACTTGTATCCTTCTCTTATTTAAAAATATTAAAATAATAGTTTCTACAAAACCTCAGGAAGCTTCTATTTGCAAAGGCAAGTACGTAAGAACCCTCCTGTAGTCTGCGACTCAGCCTTTAAAAAGCTTCTGTAGCAGTTCTTCATTGCAGTAATCAGCAGGTTGGACAGCTTAATGGTTTGCTGGATTAAGAGTATTCTTCTTTAGGAAGAACTTTGTTCTTTACCCCTATATATGTTTACTAACCTGGCATTTTTTGGTGCTTTGTTAGGACACTGCTCTGTCAATCCTGAATGAGGTAACTGAAAGAGCAAGTCTTGGTACAGCAAAATGGGCCTTTCTTCATCGTGGACTTTACTACCTGAGAATTGATCAGCCATCGCAAGCAGTGGCTGAGTAAGAGAACTGGTTGTTGGTCTAAGTAATTTTCTATAAACCCCAATAAAACAGGCTTTGATCTAGCAAAGTTTGAAAGTGAGTTAGCTGACTATAGGATGGATTGTACCTAAACAATGGGAAATGGGTCTGAGCACGCTGTGTCTGTCTTCGGTTTCAGAATTGGCACAGTGTAGTGTTTTCGCCATAGCAGTGTTCTGTACTAACAAGCCTGGTGACAGGCATAGGCAAGCATAGTGTAGCACTGAGTAACAAGTCAAGAATAAGTACAGTGTTTATATAATGTGCTCTGAAGATGAAAACACTGCTGTGTTTGAAAGTGCTGTATAATTGTGTGTTTGTGTCCTGAGAGTATATAATGCAAGGAAATAATGTGTTTATGTTACCTTGTATTACCTTTTATTTAAGCAAATTAATATCTTGATATCTTCAGTTTGCAGGCAGCTGTCAGGGCTGATCCGAAGGATTTCAACTGCTGGGAGTCTCTTGGGGAGGCTTATTTGAACAGAGGTAGCTACTCAACAGCGCTAAAATCTTTCAGGAAAGCAAGTGAGCTGAACCCAGGTCTCGTGTACAGCGTTTACAAAGCTGCAGCAGTTGAGCAGATTCTAGGCAAATATGAAAATGCTATAGCGACCTATCAGCAAATTTTAAAGGATACAGAAGATTATGTGCCTGCGCTGAAAGGTAAGATGTCTGAATTTGAAAGTGTTAACTTTTTCTCTGTCTGCACACTGTAGTGCTTTGTCTTGTGGAGAGGTTCTTGGTGTATTGAGATTTTCCTGCATGGAAGGATTAGAGTTGGGATTTTGGGTAGGTAGAGCATTGTGATCCCTCACATGAAAGCTAACATGTAGTAGCTGCAAATGTCCGGAGAGCTCTTAAATCATGATGGATGTGTGTTATTTTTTTTTTCAAGCAAGTATGAGAAATTATTATTCCTGTGTAGCTACCAGGCCAGACAGGTAGAAGAATTGAAGATAGGTAGGTAGGTAGGTAGACAGATAGATAGGTAGGTTGATAGGTAGGTAGGTAGGTAGGTAGATAAGATAGATTAGATAGATAGATTAGATAGATAGATAGATTAGATAGATGAAGCCAGCTAATGGTGCTGTAGTTTTACCTAAACAGTCAGATGCTGGCTCAACTGGCCACGGAGTCAGGCTGCCATTTCGAAGAGGTGTGTTTGTGCTAATTTTCTGCTGCTCCTGACTATGTATTCATCACTTTCTTTGTTAGCCTTGCTGATTCAGACACCTCTGAGCTTCTTCAAGTGATGAACAATATCAGTAAGATACACCAAGAGGTCTCACAAGTGTTAGAGGTGGCATTAGATAGAGGTGTTTGATATACAGCTGAGAGCAGAGAGAAACAGGGGAACTGTAACTCCATTCTGGTGTTAGAGCTGTGATTCTTAAGATGCATGATACTGGGAATGTGTAATGTTTTGGTAGCCACTGAATAACTGTTTGATTCACATTCTCCCTGCCCCTAGTATTCAGTCATTCTCACTCCATACATCCATCTGAAATAGGTGCTGTTTGCTGCTTGGTACCAGTATGAATTTTTATGTTAGAGAGTATTCTTTGCTTGTGCATAAGGCCTTTTGATTTTGGGGTGAATGTAGGCTGTTTCTTGTGAGACTAAGTCAGAATTGTTGGGTTACTATTCCAACAGTAAGTATATTACTGGAAAAGGTACAAGGTGGTTGTACATCCACGTCTTCCTGTATAAATTTGTCACTTGGAGTTTCCCAGGCTAAAGTGACATGGCAAAAGCTCCATGATGGAACTCAAGAGTATTGTGGATGGAGAGTTTGTCTAGTTGTTGGGTAAGAAGGCAACACCTGACTGCAGCAGCAGTTTGCAGAGGTGTCATATAGAAATGTGTGTGTGTACATGGGTTTTCTGGTTTCTGTCGGTGACTGCTGACGGCATTACCTAGA
The DNA here is from genome assembly GCA_039720435.1 of Amazona ochrocephala. Taxonomy (NCBI): domain Eukaryota; kingdom Metazoa; phylum Chordata; class Aves; order Psittaciformes; family Psittacidae; genus Amazona; species Amazona ochrocephala. Next base: position 73,396,728 of record CM077909.1, on the reverse strand, counting down.
ATAAAATGCTTAGACAGGATCTAAGCACATGGTATCAACATTTCTCCCCCTTTAGTTGCCTCTATACTTGCCTTGTTTTCTTGAATCTTATAAATTTTCTCTCATAATCGCTCTCATCCTAATCTCTGATTTATTAGCTCCAGACCCTCCTGTGAGCCTCCAGTCTTTGCCTTCTTAGGACTGTTTAGTGTTTAGTCTGGCGTGCTATTTTTTGTGGGTCTTCTTAAAATTCTCTGAAACATACATCAGTGTTCTTTTGGCTCTTTTCTGATCCATTTGGATGGATTTAGTTTTGGAATAGAGTTGTTGGAAGCATAATCTAGGAGGTGAAAATACAACTATACTGATGTTACTTGAATACATCTTGATGTATTTTATTTTTGTGTTACTAAATGATATGTTTATTCTGCATGTGCTCCAGCATATCTTTTAGTGTATAACTTCAGGGAATGAGATCAATTTTGGTTTTAGAATACATTGCTTCTAGACATCTCAGAAGCTCATAATCTTGGGATGTCTTGTGTGGTCAAAATAAATACCTTGTGGGGGGAGGATAAAGATCTTGCAAAACATGACTGCATGATGAATAGCTTGGGTTTAGGTAGAGGGTATGATGGCATGAGGAAGGTAGCTTCAGAACTGTAAAAATAACACTGAGAATGAATGGTAGTTGTACCATAGCTTACTGCCAGATGGAATCACTGCTGTGCCAGCAACAGTATAAATCAAGCAGTTAACTAGTACCTTGTCAGTTCCAAAATGCTAGAAATTGTGTCATTAAGTGAAGTTCCTTTTTAACAGTTGCCTTTATTCACATACCTGGTGGCCTTGCTGGATGCTGAATGCCAACCAAGCTAATCTTCCTTCCTCAGCAGGACAGGGCAGGGAAGAAAATGAGATGGAAATAACTAGTGAATCAAGATAAAGGCTGTTTCATAAAGCAAAAGCAAAGGCCGCACACAGAAACAAAGGAAACAGAAGGTTTATTCTACTCATCAGTGAGTGATCTCCTGCCACTTCCAGGGAAGCAGAGCTTCAGTACATAAATAGGATTAAATAATGTTGGTTTCAAGTCTTCTTCTAAGAAGACTTTTCCCTTGGCCTACTGTAACATTGTTTCTTCTGTTTGTATTTTGGAAATGTTATTTGACTCCTGCCAACTGAAAGTTGGTATATTTGTCCAAGACTTCTCAATGCAGAGCAGATTTCTCAGGAGGGGTTTTCTTAATGTTTGACAACAAACCCAAAGCTTAAATGCTATGGTTTTTATGCTTTATTTGGTTTATTTTAGAATAATAATAATTTTAATATATTTTTATGTAATAATATTTATTATAATAATTTAATAAACCAAATACTTTATTTGGTTTGTTTTAATATCCAAGTTATTTGACAGTTCACACTTGGCAGGATAGATTGAAAGCAAGGTCTGTATCATGGGCACTTTGGGTCTTTTGAATTTGGCATGACCTGTGCAGGCTATAAATCTTTATACCAAGCAGAATACTGAGCAGGCTTCCACCCTCCCACCCCACCTCCTTTATCAAGCAGATCATAAAAGCATCACTTTTCATAGAGGATGTTTTCTTTTATTTTCAGGACTTGGTGAATGCTATCTGAGCTTGGCAAGATCAGCCCTTGATAACTTTTTTGATAGAAAGGCTATGGATTGCATAGAGCAGGCTCTTGAATTTTTTACAAGGTTAGTACTAAGTACTCAGTCATTTAAAGTCCACTGGGATAATGCATTGACAGGCAGAAGAATAAGAGTTACATATTTTAGGATTTTCAGTAAACTAAAGCCAAACAGACCAGGCTTCTGATCTAAAAGAAAGAATATGGTTGTTGGAAATGGTTTGAATGACGCATTCTGGACTTAGGCTGCTTTAATGAATAGGAATTATAGAGTTGGGTTTTTTTTTTCTGATTAAAGATACTTAGTAATTTGATTATAATGCAAGTGTGAAATGGCGCACAGTTCTCTCCAGCAGTCCTCCTGTATACATGATGGTGGGAAGAGGGAATTTCTACCAAAAATGGTGGATAAGAGGAAATTGTTCCTACCCTCCCTCAATCTTTTTGTTTTGCATTTCATACAAAATGCTTTAGTGTCCTTAAATTAAAGTTTGGGATAGCTGCTGTTGTAGGACAAGGTCCATCAGGTTTCTGCAGATGCATCATGGCTCGTGATGTAACATGGTAGTGCTCTGAAGTGCTAAAATGGGTATAGTCAGCTTACATGTTGACAGGTAAAGGATAATTTGCCACTTGGTCCCAGCAAACTTGGGATATATTGGCATTTTGTAGGGGCTTTTTGGTTATTTTTGATCTTTTAGACCCGTAAGTTGAATAGGGATAAAATAATAACTTAAAAAAAAAAACAGCTCGATGATTAGACAAACATTAGAGTTTGTGCTGAAATGGTAAACTTTCTTTCAGCAAAGTATATTGAGGTGTCTGAATGTGTGTTGTGGGGGTTTTCTATGTCATTAATTACAGGGCAACGAAGCAACGTCCTGATGTATCTTGCCTCTGGAAACTACTTGGAGATAGCTGTACTAGCGTGCATGTTATTTCACCAGCTAAAGTGAATGTTCAAGTTCTAGGATCCCTTCTGGGTAAAAACGCAGCCACACAGAGGCTGAAGAAAAGTGAGCTGCTCATACTGGGAGGAAGGTAATATTTTTTTATTATGTCAGGCTTCTGTGTATCTTGAGATTCTATGGACTCTCAAGCATTCTAGACCGTTTCTAAAAAATGAAAGACATGCTGATCTGTTAACACCTGCATACTGAGTAAAGATTAATGAGGCAGTAAATAGAGTCACATGCTTCTTCCAAATTACCTTACTCGTTTCAGGATGTATTTCCAGGATTGCCAAAGTGGCTGTCAACAATTCATCTAGCATCTGCTATTCTCCTTGTTTCTGTCTCCAGAGCATGGCTACATGCTGCCTCTCATTCAGTAAATTATACCTCTTCAAATGGATTGGTTGCGGTAGTTGCTAACTAGTTCTGCCAGGTCTACTACTTTAAGCTTTCTGTCTGTATTTCTTTCTTATAAAAATGTCGTTGATCTTTCTTCCCTACCTCTGGCGTCTAGAATACATTGAAAGAGGGAATTCCTTGTTTCTGGCTCATGATGGTAGAAAATATTTTCTGTAGCCTCTTCTGTGACTCTCCCTCTGAGCTTTGTGCAGTTGGATGTGTAAGGCAGGAAATGCAGCTGCTTTGTAAATCTCAGCCATGATACATGAAGTCAGATGCTTCCTGGGGGAAGTCTGGTTAACTGTGAAAATGACTAGTGCTTGTTTTAAGCAGAAGAATACATGCTGCAACTGACGTAGTTTTTATTTAGTGCACGTATGTGGCTTCGGAAGTGGTGGGCACTGCAGACTGCCTTTAGACCAGAAAAGGTTCTGTGAAGGTATCTGGCTGACAGAGAATGGGTTAGTTGGTTATTGCTTTCCATTTTTGTCTGGTTTTGTTTGTATTTATGCGTGGTTGGCTGGTTTAGGTTTTTAAGCAGTTCTTTGAATGTTTTCTCAGCTTTCTGCTCTTCATGTAGAAAAGCTTGGAATAATGCTTCTGTGATTCATATTTCTGTAGGTGTTATGGCAGAGCTTTAAAGCTGATGCCTTTGCCTAGCATATGGTGTGATCTTGGAATAAATTATTATCGACAAGCAGAGCACCTCACAGCGGTGGGATCTGACACAAATGAGATCAGTGAACTGCTAGAGAAGTCTTTGCAGGTATTGCCTGATTTTCCCATTACATTCTTTAAAATTTAAACTGGTGTTGGTGCTTGTCTCCATAATCTCTCTGTCCTCAAGAAAACTCGCATCTCTTAATAAGAAAGTGCATAAAGTCTTAATTTTTGCTTTTCTAGTGATGATAATCCACATCTGATTTTATTATAGTGTCTCAAAAAAGCTGTGAGGCTTGACAGCAAAAATCATCTTTATTGGAATGCACTTGGTGTGGTTGCTTCCTCTAGCGGTAAGTGTTCAATGAAACCTATAGCTCCATAATATCCTAAATTAGAAGGCAACTTGACTAATGGCATTTATGAAATTAGCTAGATCTAGCTCTACTTTTTTCTCTTTTTACCTCCCCAGCTATTGGGAATTATGCTCTTGCTCAACATTCGTTCATCAAATCTGTTCAGGCTGAGAAAATCGTAAGTGTAGGCAAATGCCATCTGTTTCAAGTGGGCATTTAAAACATTTCCCCTGATGCAGTGTTGTGTTTGAATATAGTAATAATACACTGGTTTTAACTTCATTTGTTCTGTCTAGAATGTTGTTGCCTGGACCAACTTGGGGGTTTTATATCTGACAACTGGAAATATTGAGGTAACTCTTTTCCCTATCCTCATATATAGTTTCCCTTTCCCTTTTTTTTTTTTTTTGTCTTGTTTTGTTACCATTTTAATGGAAATTTATGGGGTGGGAGTGTGGACAAACAGTGAAGAATGTCTCTCTCAGATGCAAAAAATGTACTTTCTTTGAAAGAAATTGGCACCTGTACCTCACTTGAGGCATGCAAATAAATTAGATGTTTGCTCTGGAAGGAAACTTCTGCTGAATTGGTAACGTTGCTTTTCAAGCAACTGGATGAAATGAAAAGCATTTGGAAGAACTGAGAAATGGTTAGTCAAAGCAGTGCACACCAGGTTTGACCAAGAGCTTTTAACTGTGAGTCACGAACTGAACTTTAATTTTTGGGGTTTACCACAGGTGGTTACTTCATGCTCATTGCAGATTTATGATTTATTGTAATTCTGTGTAGCCTTCAGAGTTTTTTTGGAGAAAAATTATAGAACATCTGAAGTGAAGTCCAGATTTCTCATGCAGCTGAAACTATATCCTAACCTATTTGCTGGTCAGAATTACTCAAGTTTTATGTAGTTGAAAATGTGAGGGTCAGAATTTCTTTTAATAAAAGTAACCTGATACTACAAGCTACTTTCTGCTAAGACTACTAATGCTTGTGCCACATTGAGGGAGGAACTCTGAATATATGCAGTCCATAGAGCAAAGATAACTTGTAGGTGGTAACTAGTTCTACCGTTTTGAAAGTACGTTTTTTTAACTTTGCATGAAGGAAAAGCAAATTTCCAAAACTGGATCCTCCAGATTTTAAAATATTAATTGATCCAAGGGTTGCTCTAAGTGCTGAACTGTTTTGCTGTTATCAGAAGGAAGAATATTTGAAAGGAAGGGGAACTTTTAATCTTGCAAAGATTTTTATTTTTTTTTTAGTAAGGCTAAATTGGTTTATTTCTCTGGGTAATGTATTGTTCTGTACAACACAATAGATGTTTTTAGTAGCGACCTGATTGTGTATATGAAATCTTTTGCAATAGTACTGCATGTCAATACCTCTGTATATTCAGAAGTGCTGTGTTACTGTGACACATAGGTCAATAGCTTTCTTGTCTTTGGTTCTACAGCAAGCTCATGAAGCCTTCAAGATAGCACAGTCTCTGGAGCCTTCTTACTTACTGTGTTGGCTTGGGCAGGTAAGGTGATAAATACTCACAAAACTCTGCACCAAGCCTTTTTTTGGTCAAGGGGAAGACTTTGACTCCATCCTAATAATTGGCACTTAATCGTGTTCTTGAAAATAACACATTTTAAGTAAAACCCTCAGAACTCTCAAATGGTGCTGTAAACGGTCTGTTGGGGGGGCTGGAAGTGTAAGGGAATGTCTCCTTCACGGGTTGACCACGCAAGGAGGGGAAAAAAAGATGTGTGATTGCTAAGTACTTCTATTGTATACCTCCCAAAGTCTAGAGGTGGTGACCATGCAAGCGAGATCAGTTTCATGATCAATTATTCTGTTGTATTACAAGTCATTCCCATAAAGTACAATGAGCCAAGAACCTTAGCCCAAGGCCCCCAGCCAATAAACACTAACACAGCAAATACCAGCTCTAAGTAAGGTGCAATGTGCTGAGACTGTGAGATCAAGAGCAACAACTTTGAGTGCCAATAAATTAGCATTGTGACATGTGGCTATTAATCCGAAAAAATGAACGCTTATCACAAACACAGTTAGACACTCTCTGATCAGATCTGTCGTTATCTCAACCCTTCGTGCCCCACGTTGGGTGCCGAAAAGAACTGTCGTGTTTTAAGCCCAGCCGTAAATCAGCCATGCAGTCGCTCTCTCACTCCCCCCCTTCCTCCCCTTGCTCCCAGAGGGGTGGAGAGGAGAATCAAAAGAATGTAACTCCCACAGGCTGAGATAAGAACAGTCCAGTAACTAAGGTATAACACAAACCACTGCTGCTACCACCAATAATAATAATGATAAGGGAAATAACAAGGGCAGAGAATACAACTGCTCACCACCCACTGACCGATACCCAGCCTGTCCGAGCAGTGATCTAGCCCTTCCGGGTAACTGCCCCCAGTTTGTATACTGGGCATGATGTGCTGTGGTATGGAATACCTTTTTGGCTAGTTTGGGTCAGGTGTCCTGTCTGCTTCCTCCTGGCTTCCCCTCCTCCCTGGCAGAGCATGAGACTCAGTCCTTGATCAGAGTAAACATTACTGAGCAGCAGCTAAAAACGTTGGTGTTATCAGCGTTGTTCCCAGGCCAAAAGTCAAAAAACACAGCACTGCACCAGGTACTAAGAAGGAGAAAAATGACTGCTACTGCTGAACCCAGGACAATGTGTTTAAATGTTTAAATTAAGGGAGCTTCTACCTCCCCTGAGGGTGGATGGGACCCTTTGTTTCCGCAGTGGTAATACAATGGGAGCTACATTTATCAGGTACTTTATATAATGTTTTTCTGGCTGGTGTTGTGAGTTCAGTGAGAAACTGGCTATTAAAAAAACAATCACTGTTTGCTGGTTGTGCTCTGAGGCTTTTTATTGAGCGTTGTCACCAAAGCACCATCTTAATAACATACTAGTTATTTCAGCTGCAGCTGTACCGTTAGCTCATTGTCTGGCACCCATTATCTCTCTTGTCAGCCCTGCTTTCTAACACCACTGTTTGAAAGTGTAAGTCTGTAGTGTACCTGGGACAAAAGCAGTTGTTATTTCCTGGGGAGTTACCTTCTCCTTAGCAGTGAGGGTTGGATATGCTCCTGGCCACCCATGAATAGTTAGAAATACTTGCAACTCGTACTTTTATGATCACTGTAGGTGTGCTTCATAATCCCATGCTGCTGACCTGCTAATGACATGTGATTGGAACTGGATTCTGGGGGAGAGCCTAGCACCATCACATGTCAAAATTCAGCTCCTGTCCAATGTTACAAGTTGCTAAGAGACGCAAAGTCTGTGTCGTGAAGAATGTGAAGTAGCAGCAGAAGACTTTGAAGTACTGATACATTGGAAACTGCTTGTGCAGTTTAATTGTATTTGGTTTATTCATAAAACCAGTGTTTCTTAGTGTGAGAGAGTCTTCATGTTAAATGCTTCAGATGTGCATGATGTAATGTGTGCTGAGTTTTTTTGTCAGTCATAAATTTTGGAGTACCTGACTACAGCAACACTTGCTTCTCTGTAGGCTCTTATTGCAGAGACAGTAGACAGCTATGATACTATGGATCTCTTCAGGCACACAACTGAACTCAGTATGCATGTAAGTATAACAGTTGTATCGTTATACAACTGAAGTTTCTGTATATCTGATACCTCTACTTTGGTGACGTAATTTTTTAAAAACAGGCATGTCTCAAATGGTCAAACAGTTATGGTGTACCACGTAGGAGAGTCTTGACTTCCATGTTGCTCCTGGCTTGTGCTGCCACTGACTAGCAGGCATTTACTTTATTAAATGCTTTACTCCAAATGGTCTAAGAAATCAGTTTCATGAGTCATGAAAAAACATTCTTGTCATCCCAGAGAATTGGACAGAGGTCAAAGACATAAATTATAACTGTTCCAGGAGAGACCAAGGATATTGCCAGTGCCCTTAGTTGTAAGAAAGTGAAAGACTTCGCATTCTCTTTATAGCATTTTGTCTGTCATCCCTCCAGTGATGCAGCAAGTGATATGTTAGTATAAGAATTCTCTTTGCCCAAAGGACAAGTTAACACTTGTGTTTTCTTCTCCTGCTTAACACTGATGCAGATTTTTAGGGAAGACTGTATCTTGAGACACAGAATTATTACTATAATCTTTAATTTTTTTGCTGTTGCTTGAGCAGGTTTAATGAATCCTGTTTGGTTTTTTTGTTTGTTTCTTGAGACTGAGGGAGCAAAAGGCTATGCCCACTGGGTATGTTCAACGCTGCAGGATAAAAGCAACAGAAACACTGAACTATATCTGTACAACATTGTTCAGATGAATGCTATTCCAGCAGCCCAGGTGGTTCTGAGCAAATATACAGGTAGGTAATTTAAATACTTTACTAACCTGTCAAGACTAACAGATGTATTCAGAATGAACAGATGCACCTGTACTAGTTTTGGCAGAGTGATCTTGCTGTGTTAGGGAGAGGCGTTTGAGCTGTAAAGGAACCAAAACAGGGTAACTGGGCCACTGGTTTTTATTACCACAAAAATATGAAGTAGGTTTGAGTTCTGTTTGCTGGCTCCTTCCAGCAGATTTTGTTTTAAAGACCAGCCAAAACAAGAACCAGAGCCTTGTCATGCTTGTCATCGGGTGTTAGCTGTCAGACTTCCTTCAGGTGTGTCTGTATGCATGCTACCTCCTCTACCCCTGTGCCATGATGTTTGACGAAAGCCTGCTCCCAGGTGCTCTGTAACTCCATAACCTCAAGCATATGATTCTGTTAACCTTCAGCAGGAGATGAACCATATTTTTGTGCATGGTTCCAAGCCAGTGCAGCCTAACTGATGGGGTCAGATTGTGTATGTCTAGCCTGGAAGGTAGATAGAGCAAATGTGAGTTTTCTTTAATCTTCATCCAGTACTGTGCATAAATCCTTTGGTGAATAATTTGTTGCTCATTTTTGAGAGCTACAAAATAAGGTGCAAGCGTTTAAAATGTGATAATGAGGTAACTTCCTTGATAAGATAATGTTAAAATGAGATTGCTTCTTTGACAGGAGCTTCACAATGACCTGGCAGTGCACATATGCAGCCCAAACACCCACCCCACCCCCCACCCCCCCATGTCCTGGGCTGTAGCCCCAGAGCTTGAGCAGCATATCAAGGGAGGGGATCCTGTTCCTCTACTGTGCTCTGGGAGACCCCCCCTGCCGTCCTGCATCCAGCTCTGGGCCAACAACACAAGAGGGATGTGGAGCTGTTGGAGCAAGTCCAGAGAAGGCCATGGAGATGCTGCGAGGGCTGAAGCAGCTCTGCTCTGGAGACAGGCTGAGAGAGCTGGGCTTCTTCAGCCTGGGGAAGAGAAGGCTACTTAAGGGGAGACCTTAGAGCAACTCCAGCGCCTAAAGGGGCTGCAAGAAAGTTGGAGAGGGGCTTTTGACACGGGTCTTTAGGGACAAGACAAGGGGGAATGGCTTTAAGCTGACAGAGAGGAGACTGAGATGAGATCTGAGGCAGAAGTTCTTCCCTGTGTGGGTCATGAGGCCTTGGCGCAGGTTGTCTGGAGAATCTGTGGCTGCCCCATCCCTGGCAGTGTTCAAGGCCAGGTTGGACGGTCTTGGAGCAACCTGGTCTAGTGGAAGGTGTCTCTGCCTGTGGTGGGGAGTTGGAACTGGCTGGTGTTAAAGGTGTCTTCCAATCCAAACCATTCTGTGATTATACAAAATGCGAGAATGTATTTCTTTGTCCAATCCCTGTTCTTAAATGGACTGCAGGAGGATCCTACATGATCATTCTTAATCTGGAAAAAAAGGCTAAAAGTCTGAGATGAGATGACAGCTGTTAAAATATGTACCTTAGCTACTAATAAATATTTCAAAGTTGTAGTATTAAAAATAAATTGTAAGATTCTACTAGTGTTTTACTATAGTCAGTATGAGTGGAATAGTTTCCTATTTCATTAAAAAAACCTAAAACACTGCACATTTTAAAACTTAAAATCCATTGAGTGCATTAATGCTGTGTCTTCAAATTTTAAACATTTTTTAGTTAACCTGGTGCCATGTTGTGAGTCTTCATATCTCTTCTGTATTTGCCTGCAGCCTGCCAAAGTGATGCCAGTGAGCCACTGACAGAAGTTACTTGGCAGAGTGTTTCCTGTATATGCGTACATTGTAGCATCGGTGTAGCAATGTTTTTGTAATGTTTTTTGCCGCTCTTCCTGATTGTATTCTCTGTACTGTCAACTCTGATTTTCTAGAAAGAAATCCAGATGATGCGTCTTCTTTCACAATGCTTGGTTATTTGAATGAACATCTGAATCTAAAAAGGCAGGCAACAGATGCCTATGAGAGGTAAACAGCGCACTCCTGGAAAGTTTACTTATGCAAGCTCCTTGATCTCTTTTTCCATGCACCATCTGAAAAACTTACAGGGTTTCCTCGTCCTTTGGTAAACCTTACTTTCTCAATTCAAGAGTATGTTTCAACTAAGTGCATTGTGAGGGAAGGTGTGGGGATGTTCTTGCATCAAATTTAGAATAGTGCAGAATGTGGAAGTGGAGAAGTAAAGGCATTCCAAGTTTTCCATGTCTTACCAGGGCATTTAGCTAATTCAGTGTATGGGATTTAAGTGAAATTTTGGAGGTTGATATGTTTAGTTTTAGTTTTTGTTTTTATTCATTCTAATTGATGGAGGTGATTGTGCTCTGGCTTTGCTTTTTTTTCTTCTCCCTTCTTTTCAAATGGTAGGTGGACATGATGAAGGAATATGGTGAATATATTTGCTGATACAGTAAAATGGGCTCTGTTTGTGCTTAATTAGCATAGAAAAGCTTTTGAGTAAAACATTTGTCCGTTGTGAGAACTGTTGTCAAAGTGCGTGTTATAGTCAGATGGTAATCATTCTTAATTGTCATTAATTTCAGGGCGGCTTCATTGCTGAAAAACTCAGCTGATACTGAGAAATATAATATAGCAATGCAAAACTATGGCAGGTGTCTGTGGTAAGTGTTGGCTTATTTTCACAGCCTCTAAGTTCAGCTTTGGATGTAGTGAATGCAGTCATGCAGAACATGAGGGAGGCCAAAAGGTGGTTGTTAAAAATAATCTGCTAAACATCATTTAACTGTAGACATGTTTGGCTGAAGTTTTTTATGTGCTCCAGAAATGGGTAGTCTATTAAAAAAAAAAAATAATAATCAGATTGCAAGGAATTGCTCAGTATCTTCATAGTTTGTAACATGTCAGTGATTCCCTTATCCTTAGCTTGATACTTACATGCCTTAACATAGTTTACACAATGTAGCTGGTTTATGGTCTCCAGAATAAATTGTTTTTTTACAGAGTCCACATCTGAGGTATGTAATGGGTTTAGTTACAATAAAATAACTGCTTCAGGGTTTATTCAAAATCACTTCTACCTGCCCTTTGAATGTGTATTGACTTCTACAGCCTGAAGCGTGTGGGGTTGGGGTGTTGTGTACATGCATGTGACCTGCTTATGACGCTGTCTTCTGCAGTTCTACTCAGAATTTACTGTTCCCTTCTGTTTCTGAGGGAATGCAGGACACAAGTCTTAACAGATGAAGATTTTCAAACTTCTCTTTGGTATAACTCAAGCTCTGCTAATCAGATGTCAGCTCTCTTGGGAAACTTATAGAATCATAGAATAGTAAGGGTTGGAAAGGAGCTCAAGATCATCGAGTTCCAACCCCCTGCCATGGGCAGGGACACCTCCCACTAAACCATGCCATCCAAGGCTATGTCCAACCCCACCTTGAACGCCGCCAGGGATGAAGCATCCACAACCTCCCTGGGCAACCCATTCCAGGGCCTCACCACCCTCACAGTAAAGAATTTCTTCCTCATATCCAAACTAAACTTCCCCTGTTTAAGTTTAAAGCCATTACCCCTTGTCCTCTCACCACAGTCCCTAATGAAGAGTCCCTCCCCAGCATCCCTATAGGCCCCCTTCAGGTATTGGAAGGCTGCTATGAGGTCTCCACGCAGCCTTCTCTTCTCCAGGCTGAACAGCCCCAATTTTCTCAGCCTATCTTCATACGAGAGGTGCTCCAGTCCCCTGATCATCCTCGTGGCCCTCCTCTGCACTTGTTCTAACAGTTCCATATCCTTTTTATGTTGAGGACACCAGAACTGCACACAATACTCCAAGTGAGGTCTCACGAGAGCAGAGTAAAGGGGCAGGATCACCTCCCTTGACCTGCTGGTCACACTCCTTTTGATGCAGCCCAGGATACTGTTGGCTTTCTGGTCTGCAAGCGCACACTGCCGGCTCATGTTCATTTTTTCATCAACCCACACCCCCAAGTCCTTCTCCGCAGGGCTGCTCTGAATCTCCTCCCAGCCCAACCTGTAGCTATGCCTGGCATTGCTCCGACCCAGCTGTAGGACTTTGCACTTAGCATGGTTAAACTTCATTAGGTTGGCATCAGCCCACCTCACAAGTGTGTCAAGGTCCCTCTGGATGGCATTCCTTCCCTCCAACTTATCAACTGAACCAAACTTCATATATTCTGAAGTTTTTGTACATGACACTAGAATTTCTAAGCTGTGGTAATTCATTCTTTAACTTAAGGGAAGATTTTAGAAGCAACTTTTCAGTTTCCTGTAGTCTCACATCCATGCTGTATGTGTGGTAATTCCTGTGTGTAATTTAAGCAAGAGCAAGGCTCCAGTAACTAGTAACTAGTTCTGATAAACACAGTCCTGTATAATTTCTTCCATAGTGATCTTAGAACAAGAACGCTGTATGTCTGTCTGTATGTACACTCGACTATCTGTGTGCATGCATACTTTGATTTGCTTTTTTCATGTTACTCCTTTTCTATTTTCTCCCACTCTGTTGTGTTAACCATTAAGTGTCATCCTTACATACAGCTGTCATGCAGATGGGGAGGAGTTTTGATATAAGTTATTCTTCATGCAAAAGAGAGTTGGAGAGAATAACTACTATAACAGAAGGAGGAATATTGCACATTCATGTCCTAATCTTGCTCTTTCCAGAGCAAGTTGTAAGTTGTCTGCTTACAACTGTTGTAGGAAAGAAGATACTTGTCTACAAGGACAGCTACTCTGAATTATAGCAGATGCTGGCCACATTCTTCATACCAGTGTCTGGTTTTGTTTTTACAGTGCCCTTGGTGAGTGTGATAAGGCCATTGAGGTTTATTCATCAATACCCTTAACAAAGTTTGATGGCATTGTAGGGATAGCATTAGCCTACTTCAAGAAAGGACTTGTACAAGAAAGTATCAAAGGTAAGCATATGCCTAATTCAAAGCATTATGGGACAAATCTCTTGAAAGTAACCTTAATACTTTATTTTGTCTGACTTTAATACTAGCTGTAGTTCAGTTTATTTCACTCTTTCAGTTCTAATGCGTAAGTGCAGATTTCACAACTATTTTAATCAATAGACTGTTCAGTAGAATGCTGCAAATACAAAAATGTACAAAAGGAAACTACATTTTTCGCTTATTTTAATTTAAAGGGAAGCTCCCTTGTTCCAAAATGGGGTGGCTTTTCTGGAAAAATCAGCTCTGGGTAGGAGATTAATGTGTTGTTCGGAGCACTTTAGTGATAAATATAAGTGCTATATGGTCATGTTCTGTACTGCTAAGATGTGAGACTTCGCAAAAATGTGTACTGAATTGTCAGTGCAGAATTGTAAGCACTCACTAAGGAACAGCCAGCTCAGTATTTTAAGAATCTCTTACTTTTTAGATGAGGCGTGCCCATCTGAAGTACTATTTTGTAAATAAACTGTCACAGATGAGTATTTATACTGTGTTCTTTCAGGCTTTTGCTGGATATCTAATACTGCTTTTCAGTTCTGTTTCCCCTCGCTAAATATTAAACAATTCCCACTCTCTTAACAGCCCTGATATTTCTAACATACAGTTACTTCCAAAGTCTTTATCAACATTTTTTTTGTCTTTTGTCTATTACTTGAGGTGTGAAAGTACAGTGAACTTGAAACCAAAGTGCCCCATTTTCTAGTATCATGCCTTTGTAGAGGCTTTCTAAAAATGTAATTTTTCTCCTACTTTAATTCTGAATTTTTACCAGCCTATGAAAAAGCCTTGTCTATTGCTGAGTCTGAAGAAGATAAAGCACATGTCTTGACTGCCTTGGCAATAGCAGAGTACAAACAGAACAAAGTGGATGCTGCAAAGACACTGCTGTTTAAATGGTGAGTGGAAGGCATAATAATCCATGTGTGATGTTTATGGTACTGCTGAATCCTCAGATTTACTTTTGGGGAGGTCTCATGTGAAATTTTTTTCTTTTTTTTTTTGTTTGTGTTGCCGAGTTGTAGTGGGTGTGGATGCAGTGTTCTCTTAAGCTTGTTCATGTGATTTATCTGTTTTATGGCCTCTCTTCTTCCGTATTCTTAAAGCAGTATGGAGTGAAAGAGTTGGTGGGCTGGGCAGTTTGGATGTCTAGTGTCCTTGAGTTGTAGTCTTAATAGGTTTCTCTTTTAAGATAATATGTAGTTGTCCTAAGCACTGGGCAGTATTTTTGTTCTTTAGCTGTAGGAAGTTTAGATGACAAATGAAAAAAAATTCAGTTTTAGTAGTGAGAAGTCTCCAGAGCAATTGCGTTCCAAGCATCACAGGCCAGGGCAATCCTGTAGCTTCCCCATGAAAAGAAGCAGACATGTATCAGTTGTTCACTGAAGTTATGAATGTTTTTATTATTCTTTTTTTCCCTTCCCTAGCTATGGAGGCTAAAAGCCGATGCGTCATTGCTAGTTTTCAGGTTGCTATGGATTGAGAGCTAACACCTCAGGCTCTCAGTCAGGATCAGCTCTGTCAGAAGAGAACTCCAGTAGTAGCTGTACAGTCTCAGTCGTGCCAGCAGACTCCTGAAACAGTTAAGATTCATGATCTAGTATACTCTAAATCTTGAGTAAATGATGATTAACTAGCTAGGAACCTGGTATTTCCTACATCTTATTAATCAGTGCAGATATCTATTTTTGTCATGAATATTGACAGTGAAAGTTTTGTTGTGTGGGGTTTTTTTTTTGTTTGGTGGTTTGGTTTTTATTGGTTTGGGTTTTTTTGTTTGTTTTTGTTTTTTCTTCAAACACTAAGTATTTAAGGAAAATAACACTGCAGTGAATGTATCTGGATATGAATTGGATGGGCAGTGCTGCACAGATATACAGTGGATTTTACTAAAACGGTCCATTCTGGTCCAATAGACAGATGTCGTCTTTGGCTGGAATTCATTCTAGATGACTTAAAGGGCCTGAGTTAGGACCTCATGCAAGAAGCTGTCTTTCTTCTTTCTCATGACCAGCTTGTCACAGAAACTTTTAGTAGTGAGTACGTCTTTATAGCTAATATGGTAGAGTTCTACTTCTTACTTGTCAAAGAGCAGCACCTTTGCACCAGATAACAGTGCTCGCTATTTATGTTTAACAGCATTTACAAATTTTTCTTGCTAGGGACTGAAAACAAAATATCAAATCACAAGTTTACATTCTTGTCTCTTCTGAAGGCACAAATAATAATCAGTAGGCTTGATTAGAAGCCTGTAGTCACTGGATAAGTGAAAGTAAGCAGCACTTCAGTCTGTTACTATGTTTAGGGCATTACAGTGAAGTAACTCCGTATTACTGTTGCCACACACTGTTTTCTTTTAGCCTCCATTCATAGAATCATAGAATAGTCAGGGTTGAAAAGAACCTGAAGATCATCTAGTCCCAACCCACCTGCCATGAGCAGGGACACCTCCCACTAAACCATGCCACCCAAGGCTCTGTCCAACCCAGCCTTGAACACCACCAGGGATGGAGCATTCACAACTTCCCCGGGCAACCCATTCCAGTGCCTCACCACCCTCACAGTAAAGAATTTCTTCCTCATGTTCAATCTAACTTCCTCTGTTTAAGTTTGAACCCGTTACCCCTTGTCCTCTCACCACAGTCCCTAATGAAGAGTCCGTCCCCAGCATCCCTATAGGCCCCCTTCAGGTATTGGAAGGCTGCTATGAGGTCTCCACGCAGCCTTCTCTTCTCCAGGCTGAATAGCCCCAACTTTCTCAGCCTATCTTCATATGGGAGGTGTTCCAGTCCCCTGATAATCCTTGTGGCCCTCCTCTGCACTTGTTCTAAAAGTACCATGTCCTTTTTATGTTGAGGACACCAGAACTGCACACAATACTCCAAGTGAGGTCTCACGAGAGCT
Organism: Amazona ochrocephala; assembly: GCA_039720435.1. Lineage (NCBI taxonomy): Eukaryota > Metazoa > Chordata > Aves > Psittaciformes > Psittacidae > Amazona > Amazona ochrocephala. Next base: position 73,380,532 of record CM077909.1, on the reverse strand, counting down.
GAGTAGAGGGGCAGGATCACCTCCTTCAACCTGCTGGTCACGCTCCTTTTGATGCAGCCCAGGATGTGGTTGGCTTTCTGGGCTGCAAGCGCACACTGCAAGCTCATATTCATTTTCTCATTCAGTTTGTATTGCCTTTACTGTAGGAACACCTTCACCTTGTACATCAGTTAAGGTCATTGATTTGGTTGTTTGTGCTGAGCTTGTTTTCAGCAGATATGAAGATCAGGGGATTAAATTAATAATTCTTCATCTATACTGCAAAAATTAGCTGAAAAAAATAATTGACTATATCTAGTAGGTCTCCAATAAAGCCTGGAATACTACTTATATGAGGTTAAATTGCCTGTCATAATGAAATGAATAGGAAGAAATTCTTTACTGTAAGGGTGGTGAGGCACTGGAATGGGTTGCCCAGGGAAGTTATGAATGCTCCATCACTGGCAGTGATCAAGGCCAGGCTGAACAGAGCCTTGGGTGGCATGGTTTAGTGGGAGATGTCCCTGCCCGTGGCAAGGGGGTTGGAACTAGATGGTCTTAAGGTCCTTCCAACCCTAACTATTCTATGATTCTATGATTCTAATAAAATCTTGCAACTCATGGGGTACTGAAACTAGTAGATGGTGAAAAGCGTGGTCAAACTACCTTATGTTGGAGCAAATCTTGATGTAAACAAGACATAATTTCTGAGAAGATCCCTGTTCTTAGAGCATTTCCATGCAGCAGGCTCTTTTCTGGCTTTTCCCTTCCCGAAATTCAAAGCTGTAAGTAAGTACACTACAGTGCAGGTTAGATACTAGTTAGAAGTAGAAATGTCCTCAAGAAAAGAAAATCATTGTCAGTGTTACACAGATTCTCTTACTATTCATTTTGTGGCTGCTGCTGAAGGACGCTTAAAGTGTCAGAGTCTTGCCAGGTAGTTGCATGTGATAAGCTTGGGTGCTGAAATAGCACGCAACCACTGCTGTTTTCCATATCCTGAGACCTCAAGGATAGTGATCTAGCTTGACCCATGATCCAATAGTGACAGGCTGTTAATTCTGTACACCATACACAAGACATAGCAGCAGGACTCAAAAGTAACAAGTACACTAATGTTAACAGTAAGTTTAATGTATGCTTGAAAGTAGTGTCTCTTTCCCTCTCTATGATTCAACAGCTCATTAAAGGAACCTAGTATGGAAAGTCTGATGGCTTTATGCACACTAGGACTTGTAAAGGAGGATGTTACACTTGCAACAGCAGCCCTGAAAGAATTACTGAAACATGGAAAAGGAAAAGATAAGATCTATGAGAGGTGCCTTATTGCATCTGCTGTTTATGCATTGCAAGGCAGAAATGTGGGGGTCCAGAGAGAAATCTCCAAAGCAATACACAGGTATGTCTTTTGTCTTTTTTTTTGGATTCCCATGTAAATACATTGTTTTGATTATATTGAACAGTAAGCAAACCTTTAGTGCATTACAGGATTCTTCTAAAAAATGAAAAAAAATTAAAATGAAAAAACTTTTCAAACACAGTGTTCTCGCTGAAGGTGAGAACATCAGCATCAGCTGCCAGAAGCTTGCTTTCTGACTTGTGGCATCAAATGGCAGAAGTTTCGTGGCTTTCTTTCACAGGTTTTCTGGTTTTGTTTTGGTGGCTCATTTAGTAGCTAGATCGGTTCACTGTTCTGTGCAAGCAATTTTTATCATATGTAGCAGAAACTTCAGCATAGAAGAGTTTCAAGGGCTTTTATATAATAGTAAACAGCCTCTGAAGCTGTTAATTCTGTTGGCTAAATGTCTGTGTTTAAATGCATTTTGGAAAGGGGGAAACTTTGTTCAGTGCCTTTAAGTAAGACACATCTTAGTCTCTCCAAGTGTTTTCAGAAACTATGCAAATTTTTTTCTCAAACTGCAATTAAAATTCGTTGCTCTTCGTACTATAAGAACAAGACCTTCAGCCCTGAAGTTGTTTTCTTCCCATGAATGTTGATATGCATGTTGTACATTTCATTTCTTTAACCAAAAATGTACTTCAGTGTTGTGTTGTTTGCCGTAAATTACTATCTATGTCTATTTTCAGCCACAGCAGATTGTTTTCGTAATCGAATAAGATCCATTTGGGAGTTATAGCAACTGCATACTGAGTTATGGAAGACCAGGTTCATAGCTAAACCATGAAGTCTAATGTCATTGTTCTTTTCCCAGTAACCCTGATAATCCTGCCCTCTGGTCTCTTCTATCTCGTCTGGTTCCACTGTATGTACCACAAAAGGCAAAAGTAAGTGCATTGCTGTAATTTGTGTGTGTTGTTCACATCCTGAAGAGTCTTGTGTTATTTCTTAACTGGAAAAAAACCACCCTTCAGTATATAGACATTTACTAGTTAATATAAAAACTTAAAGCTTTCATACACAAGCATATATGGAGCAATGCGCAGGTACATACTGAAGCCACATACTCAGTTATTTGCATCTTTCATGAGGCAGTGATTCTTTTTCTTCTTGAAATAAAAAGAACTGCTAGAAATAGTCCAACAAGAAAAAGCTCTGCTGTGTATGTTTTTTTTGTTTAGTTTTATGCATTATGTATGTTTCTATATAAATATATATTAGAATTTACCTATGTTCAGTTTGGTTAATCCGGTCAATTTCACTTCTCATGCTAGCCAGTATTTCCTTGCCGCTTTTGTGCTTATTATTAGTTATTCTCCAAATAAATACTCTTTGTCTTAATTTATGTCTGTTATGTAAACAGAAATAGCACCTGAAAACAACTCTCTATTTGTATGGGGCTAAAATTATAAGCATAACATATGATTAAACTCTAGTCTTGAACTCTCTTCCAAATTCTTTATAGAGAGATATCGTGCTGTAGGCAAGGAAAAGATCTCATTAGGCAGACTTTGTGTTTCTGATTAACAAAGATAAAAAGATCTTGGCATTACATTTTGTATAAAATCTCTTAGTCATATAACCAAGTCAGTTATTTTTTTCTAATCTTGCAGGGGGGAGCTGTGGCAGGAAGTGTTTCACATGTACTTGATGTAAACCGTGCAAAGGTTTGGCTTTCTTAAAATGCAGACTTCATAATTCATAAACAATCCTAAATTTAATTCCATTTTATCACTTACAGTGTTAAGTCACATTTATGTTCTGTTTTATAGGAAGTCCTGGTGAACATAGCAGTTAATCAGCTGGCAGCAGGACATCACATGTTAGAAGATGAGAAAAACAATCCTCTGAAAAATATTCAGAAGGCAATCCACCTCTATCCAGGTTACTCTTGTTCTCAGACACAGTAGTGATTTTTATTTTTCTATCCATCAGAAACAAAATTATTATGCTAACAAAAAAAAATCTGCTTTCTTTGGGTTGTTTTGATACGGGTTATCCATGAATGATTTGGGGAGAATGCTTAGAGTTGAAATTTTAAATGTCATTCTGAGTTCAGATGTGGGGAATTAAATCAGACGAGAAAAATTGCAGAGTTCTAAAGCTTTTTCTGAAAACAAGGGCATTTTCTTAATTCCTCAGCAGGAGGAGATAATTATTATTTAGTGTATCATGCAAAAAAGAAAAATGCATGTTCCCTCAGTCTGTATGCTGCACCAAGCAGAAGAGATTTAATTCATCTATCTTGAGAATTTGGATTGGAAATGTTCTCTTGCAGCATGCTGGTTATGAACTAGAGGCAACTGTTCTCCTAGTGTGAAATGGTGATCTTCATTAAATGTATGAAGTGCAGCTGTAGTGGGGTTTTCAAGTGCCAGTTTGTCTTGACAGTGGAATACCAGAACATTATTTCTTCTACTGTAATTTTGATCTGATGCCTCAGTGTGGCTGGGAGTTAAAAATTTCAGTTACTTTCCCACAGGCACACACAAGCTGACTGTGATTGAAAACCAGTTAGATCTTCAAGCTTTGCTTCGTTTTGCTGGCAAAATTCATTATCCTTGGGATGACAATTTATCATCCTTAGCTGGGCTCTGCCTAGTTCAGGACAGAGACTACTCTCCCAGTCATAGTTGCTCTTGCTGGGGTAGGTCAGGGTAAAGCTGACACTGGTGTTAGCTGGCATAAATGGGAATGGTAAGGACCTTTCTAACTGAACTAACAGCATATTTAGAATGGGCCTGAGTTGCCTTTAACCTTTCTTTTCTAGATAATCCTACAGCCTGGGCAGTGCTAATGGCAGCCTGTCATGCTGAAAACACCGTTGTCTGTCTAAACAACACCCAGCCAAAGCGAACAGATCTAGAGATGACACTTGTATCTAGAGTTTCAGCCAAAAGTAAGCTATACAAGTTTTCTAGTTTAAAAAAGTAAAATACAATTGAAATATTCTAAGCTTGCAGTATCCTCCTGAATTTTGGAAGCTTGTAAGGTCAGTAATAATTTGAGCTATAACTGTATTTTATCATATAAAAATGCTAAATCCTAAGGCACAGCTAGGATTAATTTCCTAATTGAGGCTTTCTTTTCCCTCCAAAGCCTCAAATGCTGTTTTAAAATATTAGTACTGAACTGTGATGGCTAAATGGATGGATGGGTGTATTATAACACAGGAACGCTCCTTATAAGGAAAGGCTAAAGTACTCCTGAGTTCTGTAACTTTTCCAATAGAGGGATAACCTCAGCCTCAGTCGTGCTCAACATCTGTAGTGTTTTCAAAACCAGAATTAAAATTCCATATTTGGTTGGTTGTTCTCAAACCGTTAGCTCAAATGGTATATTCTTTTTTTCCCTTCTCTTGCTTTAAATTTTACCGTTTCTTGATGTTGCTACTAATGAAGGCACATCAGGTTAACACTCCTAAAGTTCTCCCTTACCATATCTAGCGCATTTTACATGGTGTAGAACTACAGCATATACAGTAATCTCGTTAAGCATTTTATCTGGTTTTGCAGCTGGAGAAAATAACCTTCCACGTCATTATGTCCAGACTCTTGAAGACTGGTGTCTGTGTCAAGCTATTACCAGTCTGGAGGATACTGGTAAACTCTCACAAGCTGAAGCCCTTTGTACCAAGGTATGATGGCATGCAACTGGCAGATTTTGGTGGAATTGTATAAAAATCATGATTTGTGTTCATTTTACAAAAAGGTAATATTTGGATTAGCAACTCTCTGTTCCATCAGATCTACAAGGTGCAATAGTTGTTGGCATTTTCTTCACCTCCCCAAGGTACTTAATCTGTTCGCACTAAAACTGTGTTGTTAGTTGAAACAAGCAGTGTATGACATGGCAAAGCTATGCCTGCCCTTGCCACGTTTATTCATTAAGCTAGTGTTAAGCAAAACATTACAGAAACTCAAGGCAAGAAGTCCAGGTAGGAGACTTGCAGGGGACTTAAATGTCTTGTGCTCTGTTGTGTTGGTACTCCATTTCAGAGCCACAAGTGATGCTGCAAGTTTAATTACTGAAAAGAAGAACCTTGAGGCAACACAGTTAGGGAGGGGGATTGGACGCTTAATAAGCCTCAAGTGTGTATTTCACATGTTCATGAACCAAAGACTTGGCAGAAAATAAGCACAAACCCAACCGGACTCGGCAGCACACATCCCTGACTTTCATGATGAAAAATGACTAATCCCGTGCATATGTGCTTCTTGCTTATGGCATTTCTGTATAAACAATGAAGGGAGTTAAAACACCAACCCTTCCCCGGCCCCCAACAAATTCAGTGAACATGCTGATTTTCTAAGGGGAAGTTGTTTCCTGCTTGTTTGCTTGGTGAGGTGGTGTTTTCCTCTTCTAGGCAACATCTCTACTCACCAGATACAGGTTGGTGTCTGGGCATGGGGGAAGGTTATGATGAGTTTGGTTAATTAAATAGCTTGGGAAGAGGACAGTCAGTGCCTGAAATTTGTGAAGAAACAAGAGTAACATTCTCTGGTACCACAAACTCTCAAACATTTTTGACCCCAAGGATTCTCAGAAAGCAGTATAACCGGGGGTGATGAGTCAGGCACTGGAGTTGTTCACTTTGAGATAGGCAGCATGATTCCACACTTGTTTATGGGGGAAGTACAAATAGCAGCTTCTGTTGTGTTTCAGAAAGTATTTGCATGTCTACACATTCCTCACAAGTAGGAGCTTGCTAAGGACTCACAGACAACATATTTTGTTTAAAAAAATTGGTGAAAAGTGCGAGTGTTGTTTCTTAGGACATATCTGTTTTGCATTAAAATTCTTCGAAATACTGTGATTTAAACAGGTCAGATAACATGAACTGTGACTTGCAAAGACTTCATATGCTTCACCTGGAAAGAACAAAGCAAAGGTGGCTAGTTTTCTGTCTTTGCTTTTTTCCTGCATGTATTCTAAAAAACATTCTACAGGTGTCTGCTGTTATTGAATAGGAAATGTTTAGTGAAGTGCTTCTGTTCCAGTAAGAATAAAGCACCTTAGCTGGGGAATTAAAATTGCTTGGAACATACTCAAGGTCATTTTAGCCACAGGACAGGGTTTTGCCTCCATTAGCCCAAAACTTGTAATGATTATGAAACCAAAGAAGTAGAGGTCTGCCATTTATTTACCTTTGTTTCAGAAACCTCTAACGATAGGACACGTACAAAATTTAGGATGTACTTCAGATGTATTTTGAGGAGAGAATGATGTTATCTGTTTTCATGTGTCAATTCCTGGAACACTCCTTTGTGCAGAGTAGGAGGAAAATGCCACGTTGCAAACATCCTGAGCATGCTTTCAATACCGTATGCTGTAAAGACCAAAATGGAAAAATCAAAATATCTTCTGCTGTTTGGAAATGATAATTCTATATTATGTTGAGCCTTGTTTTGATTTTAGGGTTTAAAAAGCTGCCCTGAGCACCCAGCTTTGTTTTTGCTTTTGAGACAAATTCAGTGTAAGCAGCTGCTGCAGTCTCACAAAGAACTTCCAGACAGCATCCTGGAGGAGCTTCGCAAGACAGTCATGACCAGTTCAACTTCAATTGCAGCCTGGCAAGTAAGTGTGGATCATCTCCCTGACTTTGGTGTCCTGCTCTTAGCAGAGTATGCACTACAAATGGGTGAGAGTTTGTTTCACTGTTGCTTATATTTGTCCACCAACAGCCAGTGACTGAAAAAAAAAATACAGTTCATATTCAGTTAATTCTAAAGGTGTAACATTATGTTAACTTTCTTTAATAGCTGAAATACTAACCACCATTTTTAAGAAGCAGCAGACTGGCAGGCAAGAGAATTAAAAACTTGAGATAAACCCCTGGTACCTGTGTCTTTAGGGACCTGTGGTTTGGCATGTGAGCAGAAACCCATGAAATATTTCATAACCCATAACAATAGGTGGAAGTAAATGATCTCCTAATATAGTAATATACAATTCCTTATTCAGCATCTGAAAACCTAAGTCAAAAAGACTTACTTAATAATTGCTCCATAATCTCCTGACATCAGGTGTCACCATTCTTTTGAGTAGGTTGAGTCTGCAGGGAAGAGAAATCGCTCCCAGTAACAGTGTTCACCTGCTCCCTTCTGTGGCACTACAAATGATCATTTTTAGCTAATATGAAGGTGCTGTAACTAACTTCATATGCTTTTCTGTGAGACAATGTGAGAAGTCTGTCTCACACATGCCAAGAGAGCTTTCTGGTGATGCAGCATATTTATTTATTTATTTGTTTCCTAACCCTTGCTCTTCATTGCAGTTACTGTCCTCCTTACCAATGTTTAGCAGCGCATTGCTTAGAAAAATCCTATGTACTTTTAGAGTTGTTTATGTAATTGGCAGGATTTATGGTGCTCCCTCTGCCTGTTGAACAAATAAGCCCCTGTTTGTGGTAAGATTCACTAAAGTTGATTTCAGCCTTAAAGGATCAGGGAAAGGCTATTGTAGAGATCTTCATTTCACCTGTTGTAAGGCTGCAAATCCCATCTGGAACATAGGAGAATCATTTGTGGTGCTTTTTGGACACATTTTTCTTTGGTTGGGAGACTTCATCTTTCTGAACTGCAGAAGTCATTTGGAATGGATTTGCAAAGTATGGGAGCATGCAAGACATGATTGTATTCTCTATTTTAGTATTTTATCTTGAAAATGGAATTAGGGTTTATATAAATTGTTTAAGCATCCCTTGCATAGCCAAGTGTCATCTTGTTTACAAGCAGGGGGAATAATCAAAAACTAGAAGAGTTGTTTTATTTTGGTGTTTGGGTTTTTTTTTTTTTAATACAGGCCACACATAAGATGACTCTGAGGAAGATCTTTTCAGTCTTCAGTTAAAGAAGATATTTCTCAGGGTTGAATAGTATTCTGGAAAAGCCCAGCTGCTACATCTGTTCCTGACAGATAAATCTATGCTTTTATGTTTTCTGGCTCTAGACTTCCTAAGGGTTTGATAAATATTCTGTTTTACTTGAAGTATCCACTGCAATGCTTTATAGCTTTACTAAGTTAGAAGGGCCTTTAACTTTTCTTTTTGCTTAACTTTTGGCTTTTGTCTAAATAGTTGTTTTGCAGGATTTAGGAGTGCTGCTGAACTACTGTTCTGATGTCTGTTGTACTTTTTATACTGTGGCTTACCAGGAAGACAAAGAAAACTGATTTGGCAGAGCTGCCATTGTGCCTTTCAAGAGGGTTCTTTTCTCCTTCACATTTTGAGTGTTAGAAGACTTCAGCTGCAAAGAACAGACACCAAAGAAAGCTTTTTTTACTGCACAAATGGATGTGTTACTTTACAAAGCAGTCCAGCAGCTTTATAATTGCACCAGTGCTAATCAATAGTTTCTAGTGTCTCTTCTTAATGGTAAATCACTTTTATACATCAGAAAGGGTTACAAATTTTGCCCATTTTAACACCAGACAGTCTTTAGCAAGCAAAAGTCTAAGCACCTTTGCTTAAAAACAAGGGAATTATCCTTCTAATAAGGAATTGTTTTGTTTGGTGATCCAGCAAATAATATTTCTAAACATGGCTTGCAGATCTTGATGCATATCATGTACACGTCAGGGATTCGTGAACTTGAGATGGCATCTGCTTCAAAAAAATGTGACATGACTACAGACTTAAAGAGGGAGGAGTTAGAATCCTTTCCTTCTCTTCATGAGGAACTCAGGACATCTTGTGCTGGCAGAGCAGGCAGCAGGGACATGAAGTCCACAAAGATCCTGGTGTTTGCTTCCTTTGCCCCTCCAGAGCTGGACTGGAAGGCTTGTATCCCCAAGTCTGCACCCATCATCGGCGCTCAGGCTCACATCGTAATGTCTTTAACGTTCCTGGCATTATTCATATGGGCTGTGGAAACCTACCATGTCCATGGGTGGTCGAGGGAACTCCAGAATAAGTTACTGTAGTGAGGTGTGCTGCCAGCTCTGCAGCAGACTACATTTCACTGCAGGGCAGTGCGCAGTGTGTTGTTGGAGTGAGGGCTGGGTGTGTGGTGATGTTTTAGCTGATAATATGCTGTGGTACTCTCATAAAATTAACTAAATTATATTACCTAATGGATGTATGTTTTTGTGCCTCCAGAACTGATTCTGTTGGATTATTTTCAGTGGCTGGCAAATGTGTATCAGTCTCAGCGAATGATGGTTGGAGCAGAGATGTGTTACAGAAAGAGTCTGCAGTTGGCATCGCAGCAGGGCAGCTGGAGCGGGAAGTTGTCCAGTCTGCTCAGGCTGGCTATGCTCGCACTGGAAGTCTGCATGGTAGGATAATCAAAATTATGTAACTGCATGATTTAACAGGAGTTTATGAGAAGTAGGGCTTCTGGAGTCTTTAAATGAAGGCTTCATTTAATTGACTTTGTATTTTATGAATGACAAGTGGAGGATAAAATAAGACTGCAAGGGCCAGTGGACTGTTCTAGAATGTCTCTTACAAAGAGATGTTGCTGTGAAACAATCAAATAAAAACACTGTGTATGTAAAAAGCTAACTTGATCAATAAGGCTTATTTCTGTAGTAACAGATTCAGCTTGACCGTCCAAACTGATGTTCCCATTCAAGTCTCTATCCTCTTGTTCAGACAGTGCCCTAAGAATGTTTTCACTGTACTGTTGCCTGAAGACTTCAGTCAGGTTTCAAATACCTTCATGCTGTATGGTCATTTCTACATATAGTGCCTTGCCTTTGAGTATAAACACAATCTTAAGGGAAGTATACCTTGTGGTATAAAGAAAATTATTCTGCTCCTTGCACCAAGGGGCCAGGTAGACATAAGTTCTTGGCAAGTGTCTAGTCTCTTTAAGCATAGTCACTCTAGAAACTTGGAGTATCAGACTTCATTATTGCTATGGTCATGGGTAATGCTTTTCCATGTATTTTAACAGATGATCAAGCTAACAGCCATAATCAAAATCAGGCAAAGAAACCCCATGTGTCTGAGTGCTTATAAAATAAAAGACAGTCAGTTTTCAAGGATAAAGCTGCAAGGATGTTGATCTTGGTGAGAAGAGACAATCCCCCTCAGTGTAGGCAAGTCTCTTTCTCAGAGGCCATATGCTTCAAAAGGCAGAATTTGTCAAGTGACAGGATTTTTCCTCCTATGATTCTTCTGTCTGTTTTAGTGGTCTGGTCCCTGTTTCCTATAGCTCCTTAATGTCTCCAAAGGTAACAAGGTACCTTCTAACTTAATGCTACTTCTTTAAGCGCTGGCCTGAATTCAGCCTGAGAATATACAAGATAAGAATCTGATTATCTCATCTCTATTTTTCGCATGAGTAGAGTAGCTGAGGAGTGGATTTCTTTTCAGCCTCTCTAATCTGGACTGGCTTAATGAAATGTGCAAAAGCCTTGTGGAAACCTTGCTCAGATCCAAGAAAGTTCTGTGATTGATAATTGCTTGTCTCCCAGTTATCTGTCCAAATGAAATTTCAGGCACCCCTTCAAGTACAGAAATTTGAATGTTATCCAGGCACAATAGGGGATAATAAGATTTTTCTCGAGGCAAAAAATACAGGTATTTGTTCAATACTTGGTCTATTAGATAATTGCCATCTTGGAGTTGGTTTTTACTTCTGGTAAAATACGGTGTCGCTTCAGGGGAAAAATTCTATGTTCTAGACTAGTCTTGTACATAAGATGAAGATTTACAAGATGAAGGGCAAACAAGGGTTTGTGATTAAAACAAGCATTACTAAAACATGTATGGAAAAAAAAAAAACCACAAGCAAGTGGAATGTTGGCAAGGCTGGACCTAGAATATTTAACATGACTTTTTCAGGCTCCTCTAAACACTCGTTGTCTTTTTGTTTTAAAGAAATATCTTTCTAATCTGCCAAATAATGTAACTCAGAACAGCTTGAATTAAACCTGCTCTTGAGAGAGCTGCAAACAAGAACTGATTGAGACTGCACACTACAATAAAGCCCTTTATTATTTTTTTCTTTTATTGTAGGCTAATGTCTCAAATGAGCACTGGCCATCCTTGGTTCAGGAGGCAACAACTGAAGCTTTGAAACTTACTTCTTGTCCCCTGGCAGCTCTCCTTCAAGCACTGCTGCAATATAATCGCAAAATGGGAGCAAGGTATGCATGATCTGTTATGTTTAAATGGAACACGCTGTCTGCACAAAGCACAGGCAGTCATTATCCCCATCTCCAAGAACTGAAAGAAAATGGAAAGCAGGAATTAGTTTTTGAAGTTGTTTGGCAGTTAAAAGGGAGAAGTAAGGGAGGAGTTAGCAGTGTGGGGAGCAGGAAGCGGCAAGATCTTCCTCCTTTTCTCAAAAAATAAACAATGTATAACCTTCATACTAAGGAAAAAAAAAGATCTGTAAGACAACTTTTATTTTAATAGCATGTTACCTAAATAAATTAATCAGGAGGTCTATACATTCTCAAAGGTCTTGTTAAATAGCACAGTGGAAACAGATATCACTACCGTATCTACTGCTGAGATTAATTTTGATCCTAAATTGGCCTTATAGTCCAAAGCTTGTGTTCATTCCTGAACAGTCATTGTGGCTTTTTGAGGAAGGGGAGGAAGACTGGGGGGGGGGGGGTTGGAAGCCTTATCTTTTGAAGCAAACTGGCTTATTTTCTATGTGGGCTTTTGAGGAGGGTAACAGGCGGACCGGTGGGATTGTGATGGTTGATGATAATAACAAAATTGGGCTGAAAACTTATTTAATCAATTAAAATAAGTCTTAATACAATTTCAGGTACTAACTCATGTGAACAGTAAGGTGTATCACAAGCTCTAGTTGATCTGCCTAGATGTTCCAAAATCCTGAGACAGAAATTAATCTTAAGTACAAATAACAAAAAAACCCCAGATGCAACCTCTCAACAGCCTGTGTTAAAAGACAGTTACTGGGAAATCACGTTGGTTATAAAGGACAGTATTCTTAAAATGAAAGACAAAGCTGATGAAGCACCAGTGAATGGATATGATAATCCCTAAACTTAATTGCTAATTTTTACCTCATTTCTAATGACACAGTAAGTTTGAAACTGTCTTGGTTAGGTATAAGCTGTCAGTGTTGGAAGGTAGTGTCAGCCATATAGAATTTTAGCCTTTGTGTAGTAGTCTATTCCAGTTTCTTTCTCTGCAGTTTCACATCTTTCCTCCTTGTTTGCAGGAACTGCAGCACTTTCTATGAGTGCCTGAATTAAATATGTTTGTGTGTAATATGAAATTACATTTGGATTATTAGGACCTGTTGTAGTACCTGCTTCTCTCAGGGGCACTGTCTTCCAAAAGACTTATTTCATACCTGTTGAACAGAATACCTGCAATGCTTCTCAGCAGATCACATACTGAAATCAGAGATTGTGCTGAGTTAACTGATAGCAAGATGTTTATTGTGTTATTGTAGCAGTCATAAAATCTACTATGTCAACCTAATTTGCATTATGTGCTAGTGAAAGCACTAACTTAAGTGTAATTTATTAAGCTTAACAATGGTTGCAGTATTCCTTAACATTCTAAATGCAACTACATAGGAAACATAGGAATGTACAGCTCTGCTTTCTCACTTTCTCAGATGGTAGAAGGGCCTTCCTTTATATTACTCCTGGTCACTGTTGCTTGCTCTGTAATACTGGTATGTTACATGTAACCTAGTCATTGGTGATTTGATTTAGTTTATGTTTTGGTTTTGCTTCTAGGGAGACTCGTCGAATGTTGGAGAGAGTGGTTTATCAGCCTGGGAATCCAGAAACCATAGTGTCAGTTGCACGCTGGTACCTCCTGCAACATCTCTATGCCAAAGATGATCAAGAATTAATAGATGTAAGTCTTTTGCAGTCCATTTTATACAGAAATTTAGTCTTATTATTCATTTTACAGTGAATATTGTGCTCAGAACTTGGAAGTGGGTAGAGGGAGGTGCTGGCTCACCTGCTCTGGAGGCTGCAGTGTTTGAGGATTCCGTACTGACAAAACATACCTTAATTTTCAAAAGGCAACCAGCTTGTTTGAAAGTCTTCCAATCCTCTATGCAATGCTAACAAAAAACAAACAGTAAAATCTCTAATCCAGACTGGCAAAAATTCTACTAGTGGCTCGTTGGTAGACACAAGGACCTTTTTATCAGAATTTTACCAGAACATATTCATGCACTAAAAATAGTAATTCCCTCAAGCCTGGCTTGAACAATGTGGTATCCCTGTCTTAAAAAAACTGATCAGTGGGGTGCTTTACTTTCTGTACTTCAGATTTTTATTATATCTGTAATGGTGCATTCTTTTCAGCACATAGTTAATGGTTCATTAGTTTCTGTTGACAGTACTTCACAAATGTCTTTTCTGTGATACGGTGGTTCATTTGGACTTGTAATTAGAATCACTTTGTTAATCACACTCTGCAGTCATCCTGCTAATATCTTCACTGCTGCCACTGGCACAGTGAGCTCTTTTGCCCAGACTAACAGCAGTTCCCTGGTGAAACTATGAATCTGTAACAAAATACATTTGGAGGGAGTAGGCTCAGAGTTCACAAAAAACAATGCATATGCACAGGGATTCATAAAAAAGCTAGAATTAATGAGTGTGGATGATCCTGGTATGGTCTCATTGCATTTGCTTCTGCAAAATCGTCTGTACTCCCTGCCAGTTAGTACAATAGCAGTAATGGCTAGAATAAAGATTATCTTGATTCTATTTAGTGGTTTTCCTTTTTAATATGTATAACATGACTGGATTACAGGAGAAGTGCCAGAAGCGTATGAACATTAGGCTGTCATAGGAGCTTTTGTAATGAGTAGAAAAGCAGCAAATCGGGGGGGGTATAAAAATAAACCAAGGAAGGTTAAATCTAAATGGGGGAGGCAAAAAGGTACTTTGGGAGTTTTAGGTAGCTGGAGAGAATGCTCGTGTTTGGGAAATTGAGATTTATACAGACAAAATCAAGAGCAAGTGTATAGCAAGAGGCAAGTTTGTGTCAGCAGGGAGACAGGTGTCACCTAACTCTACTCTTTTCATTGCCAGCAAGTAACTTATCAAAGTTGGTCTCAGCCTCAAGTAACAGATGACGTGGTTGTTGTGCATTGCAAGTGACAACCGGTTTAGCAAGTCAGTACAAAGTAGGGGGGTATAGGTGCCTGATATTTTAAGCGAGCTGATGTGTCATGTTGAGTATTTCCTATCTGTGCTTATGGGTTGCTTAGTCTTTTAGGGGAATGGTATAGCAGAAATTAAAATGCACTTGAGATTGACAGTAAAATACTAATAGTAAAATATTGAATTCTTCATTTTTCATTGCTTGTTTTTCTTTTCAGGTGCTTGTAGAAAATGCCAAAGCCAACGGAGATGTTAGAGCTCTGGAACTAAATGAGAAATTGTCAGCAAGTGCCTAGTATGGACTACATCAAGTGAAAAATCTTCCATTCATGCAACTTAATAGTCAGTCTTCCAACGCCTTATGTTGTTTGGGTTTTTTTATTTGTGTCAGTTTTGTTGGTTGTTTTTTCTTCCCCATTGCACCAACTACAACTTTGTCTTTAATTTCACTTTTTCTTGAACAAAACTAGGTTATTTTCCTGTTGACATGGGTTCCATCAGAAAAAAATATACTTTATTCGAGAGAAAAACACTGAATTTTGCTTTTGTTTTCTTCCTCACTAGGCCTTCAGCACTATTCACAGTGGAGAGTACTCGTGTGTATTTCCCTGCTTTGTGACACACAGAAGTACAGTATTAAATGCAAGGTTTTCTTGGAACAAAATTTTACTAGTCTAGTAGCAGCAAACTTTTCTTTCAGATGCTGTAAAACATTGAAAGATTTAAAATGTCTGTATTCCTTTGTTACACTTTCTTCTGCAGTTGAGACCCAAATCCACTTGGAACTTCATTATACTTTTTTAAGTATATATATATATATTTAGTTAACTTTTACTAGTGTGTCCTCTTAACTGCAGGCTTCAGTAAACATTCCCATCAGGAAAAGCTTGTGATCATCAGCGACAGGGTCATATTTACAAATGTGTATAACAGGCTCTGTTTATGTCTTGGTGATTCTGCTGCTGACTGCTTAATTGGATGAATCATGCCAGTGGTTATTCAGACATTATGTTATTTTGACTTTATGTACAAGAAATAAAAGAAATAAAGCAATGACTGTAATCTGTTAAGTTACTATTAGGCTTTTCAAGCTGTTGATCATGATAGCTGTCCATAGAATCCCTTATCATGGAGACAAGGGGGGGTTCCAAGGTGAGCAGTGAGGTTGTGTTGAACATATGCTCACTTGGTCTTGGAACCAATTATATAGGGCATAAAGAGATGAGGCTGCCAAGGTGGGGTGTGCATCTCTGTGACCATCCATGCACAGGGATCACTGTAAAGCAGGTGAGAGACACAAGTGTGACACTGCCACTTTGAAGAGTAGTTGGCTGGGGTTTCTCCTCTGAGGAGGTGAGTAGAAACCTCTCTGAATGGCAAGAATCCCTCCTTGTCTTCCACACTCTCTCTGTTCTCCCACCCATCTTAGTGCAAAGTACCTTACTTAAAAAGATGTTTTTCTTGTTAAATTTAGGTCGATTTTGGTTTCCTTGACAGGCTGCTGTCACGTAGTCTTGAACTGTCAGTAGCTGCAGACACCAAAAGGGAATGTTGCAAACGCCAGACTCGTGACTCTAGACTAGCTGTAACTTTTTTTAGCTTGCTGCTATTAAAAGCTTGGTAAAGTTCTTACAGCCTGTAGTTCTTGTCCTTGGCATATGGTCTAGAAGTTTGTGCCTCCTACTGCAGTGGTGGGAGAACCACCATTGCCAGCCTGACAACAGCATGGTAAGCAGCTGCCTGCCCTTGTTAATGTGATAGGCAGAAGTGCTTCTGCATGAGTATGAGCCTGTTTAAGGCACGAAGCCTTAAATGCTTTCTAACATCTAGGAGAACAAGCAAGTAATAACAGGCCAAGAAACCAGCTAAGTAATTATCTACTGTGAATATTCTGTATTAGTAAATAGAATACTGCAGTGTTTTTCTTCTTCAGAAGACCATGAAGTTACTTTTATTGTGATCAGTGATGAAGTCCGTGAGCAGCATAGCCCGAAGTTCTGTTACATGCCCTCTAGGGAAAAAAAAACACACATATCTACTCAGTGAAAAGCACTCAGGGAACACGAGTTTAAATTTCAAGCTTCTGTAAAATCCAACAATATGAGGTAAAAATCATGCTCTCCTCATTTTTTAACCGTGCATAGCTTCTACAAAATCTGCGCTTTGTAGAAGGTCTGCTGTAACACTGAGACAACATGCAGATTCATACAGATTGAAGCAGCGCTGTATTTTGTACAATTGTAGAGCTCAGATTTAGAATGCAAAGCACTGTACAAAGGCACGTAAGCATCACTAAATTGAGGAGCAGGGAGGTTTTTATGGATTTCACTCCCTGGGAAGTCATATGTTCAGCTGCTATGACTGGAAAGGGGGGAAAAGAAACATTCCCCAGCTGTAATTTGTTTTATGTTGGCTTCTGCTGAAGGCAGAATGGAATTAGATCTAATGAATTTCAAGGCAGAAGTTTTTGCTACTTAAGACATGAAGGTGATGCTGCTTACTTTTATACAAACATGAGACAATGGTTTACTTCTGAGAATTTTTATTTATTTTAGGGTCATGCATATTCATCTTATTTTCTGTATTTCCTAAGAATTGCTGGATCTCTACCCAATTTTTGGTCTTCTCAAAGTGATATCATGAAGTACAGTGAGTAATTGCGTTAATTCAGATAATCTTCCTTAGAGTTTAACAGAAACACAGGTATATATTTCTGTCTCCCCAGTACTTTTGTTTGACACCATTTATATTTTTTGAAAATATATAAATTCACAGATATAAAATCCTTGAGAACTATTTTCCTGCTGCACAAACGCACTGTTGCAAGGGAAAGCACATCCCTAATCCAGCAGCCTGGATGTCTAGAATTTAGCTTTCCTTCCTTTCCAATTAATTTGCTTTCTTCTAGTTTAACTGAGCAGCTGACAGTTAAATGCCTTTTGAATTTAATGTTCTCAAGGGTGGGAGGGATTGAATTTGGCTGCAGTGTGGAGTGATAAATACTGAGATAATGCCTTCATGCTGTGAAGTCACTCAAACAATAGCAACATTCCAAATATATATATATATATTCGTGTGTGATCTAAATTCATAATTAGGCACTCAAACCTTTCTCCTGTAGTCATACACAGCAACATTCTTACCTAAAGCAACATCTGGTTTTGCCAGACTGACAGGTAGATAGAAAATGTGCAGCAATACTCGAAGGTTGTCCTGGCTGGCTTTTAGAAGCACAGTCATCAATAACCTTTTATTTCACCTTTTTTGCTGTTCCTCAGTATACAGAGAACAGGAGCACCCGCGGTAGTTGGTGAGGAAACAAATACACCACACCATTAACTGCTGCTTCTCTGGCAGCCAAGTAAATGGGCAAAAAGTGGTGAAAGTGCCTAAAAGGAGTTGGAGAGTGGCAGTCTGGAGGGCTGCACTCAAGCCCAAATGTCTTGCCATGGTGGCACAATGGACCTAAGTCTACAGTGGAGACAGAGCCCCCTGTAATGGCCAGAACGTACAGGGAGACTGAAATACAGACTTGGCATAGCTCAGAAACTGCTGCTTGTTGTTGGGATTTCAGTGTTGCTGGTTTCTTGTAGCTGCTGGGAAGAGTGGCTGGCAGCAGGCGAGAGGCTGGGGTTAAAGCAAGAGACCCATGCAGTTCAGCTCCAAAGAACCTAGCCACCAGTAGAATACAGGAAGGTCATCTGTGAAACCTGGTGGCGGCCCTTTTGTCTTCTGCAAAACATGAGCAGGTTCTTGCACTTCTTATTTGCTGGGGAAAGCTGAAACATACGACAGTTTCTGCCTACAGGAGCAGCGTGATTCATTGCTGAAGTGGTATTCCCTACTGACTGCATCAGTTCAGTTTCAGCTGTTGTTCTCTGCAGGTCTGGCTCGTCAGAAGCCACCTGCAATCCACTGCTGGAGAAACCTGCTTTGCTGCTGAGCAAGAAGCACAGGAGACTTGAGATACCAATTATTAGAGGAGGATTATCTGGGTTCTCTTGGATTTTCTTTGGGCAGTGGACAGTATTGGGCTTTCTGGAAACAAATGTACAGTAGAAATTCAGGTTTCTAGTGCAGTTGCACTGTGACCACCTTTTTTGGCTTCCCTGTTAAAGAACTATTAGCTTCTGTTGGGAAATTACAGTGGTATGTTTCTTTTTCACTACTCCCAGAGTTTTCCTCCTTATTTCCAAGTGGTGTTTCTTGTTATTTGAAGCTAAGCAGAACCCACAGTGTCAGTTACATTTCTGAGTATTCTACTACAAACCACCACTAGCTTTTATTCAAACAGAGAAGATAAGAAATAAACCTTTTTAATAATACAGATGCTAGTAATTAACATGCGTTTTGTCACCTATACACAATTTATTGGCTACTTTTAATGATTCAGTAAATTACTACAGTAGGTCCAAATCATGCATCAGTAGATAGTCTGATACCAGTTTTGATAATTCTGTGTGGAGCTGGACAAATTTACTAGGCCTGATTTAAATATTTACAGCAATCTAAAACTGGTGCAGCTTAAGGCAGGACTGGGCTAACCATGCTAAATAAGTGAGTACTCATTTTCTTAAAGTCCTTTAAGTAATATGAATATTTTTTGTATGAAGTGTTTGTGAAATTGTAAGTTAATCCTTAAAATTTAAACTCTCTTCTACAGCAAAATGTTCTGTTGTAAAATTGGCATGAAAACGACTGTTGAGGAGCTACGTATATATGTATGTATTTCAGAGCTGTTATTATAGACTTGCTCATGGTGTTCAGTCTTCCAGGTCACTTCTGTTGTACCTTTTTCATATCTTTATGAATTTTCTTTTTTTCGAGTTTCAGCTTTGTGTTGTGTATTTGTCTGAGCAGCTCCAGAGACTCATGAATAGATTGAAATCCTGGTAGAAGAATAGGAACAATTAATTAAATAGTGGTTGCTTTCACCATATTTGGAGATTCTTTCCTTTGCAGAGGCTTCCTACCCTCGTTTAACACAGAGCACATTAAATCCACTCTATTTCATCATTTTATTGAATACCATAGACACGCATTAGCAGCTTGGGTTGCAAGTTCCTTGCTCTTGGAATGGTATCTTCCAATACATTGGATAATGCCAAGCATGATTACAAATAGCAGTAAACAGCATTTGACATCAGGTTTGTGGTGTGGAGGAAAGAAAACACTATCTGTCTTTAAAACCAATGGTATTGTCAGCTTTTGAAATGTTTTGTTTGGGTTTTTTTTTTCCATTAAGCTTTGGAGGTTTTTTGTTTGGTTTGAGGGTTTTTAAGTGTGTTTTTTTTTAATTGGTGTATAAAAAGAGAGAGGTGGTGGTGTGCACACACACTTCTTTTGCAAAATAGAGCTACACAGCACTTGATGCACCTTTTTTTCAACCAGTGTTCCATCAAATATTGTCAATAAAGCCTGTACAAGCAGAATGTAAGTGCTCTTACCTAGCTGATTCCAGAATGAACTTTCAAATTGCAGCATAGTAGTTACTCACATTTTAGTGTGTCACATAGGTGTTAACTTATTAGCCAGCAAGTAGCCTAACAGTAGATTAAAATTAAAATTCTTCCTCTTTTCTTTTTCTTTTTTACAGTGCTTATTTCAACATGGTAGCTGATGACACCTTTACGGTTCTTTAACACAGATTAATTTTGTCTCAGTAGCATTCAACCAAATTACTTCATAGTGCTTAGAATTTTATGAATTCCAAACCTGTCTCTGATCTCCAAAAAGCCAATCTGTGCACTAACAGCTGCTGACAGACCCTAGACACTGCCTCTGTGCCCTTCATGCTGCTCCACAACCCTTCAGTGGCCTCTTTTCCTCCTTTCTAGGGGTCAGCCCCTGCCACAGAGGGCTGCCGTGGGAAAGAGCAGCCCTTGTAGCTGAGTTTAAACACACACATGGCCAAAGTATGATATGAACAGATCTCTCCTGTCCTTAATTTCTGCAGTTAGGAATTTGAAGTTAAGCAGTCTCTCCTTTCAGCGCCAGAATCCTTTGTTCCTAATTTCCTTAGCCACAGCTTTCTTTGAGGCGTTGTCTGGTGCTCACTCACATGGTCTTGTAGCCAGCCAAACCTTCGCTTTCTGTCAAGCTGCACAAAGACCTTAGCTAATTTAGAGCTTGGTTTGCTACAGCTTTGGAGCAGGGCTTATAGGTGGGTTGAAGATGATGAAGGAATTGGAGCTGAAGTAAAGAGTCTTTGATCACAGACTTCTTGGGTGATGAGAACCAGATGCTTGGGTTTCAAGTGGAAACATGTAAGATATGAAACCCTTGTGTAATGAATTTCAGCCATCTGTTCCCTTGGAGAGAGGGCTGAGCAATTTTCCTTCTGGATAAGCTGATGTTTCCATGATCAGCTGCAAATGGGAGGTATTACAATAGGTTAGGTTTGAGTGACAGAGGATGGATTATAGTGAGCAAAAGTCCTCCTTGAGAAGACCATGCACTTAGTGCCAGGTGAAAGCCTTTCTCATTGCTGTTGAAAGTTGATCATCTGACTGATAAAGTAGTTCATGCTCTGTGAGGTAGATTTCTGTGACTGTTCCCCTAAGAGGCAGCTGCTGTGTTTTCAGCAATGTTATCTAGCTGCTTCCCTATCTGCTTATGCAAGGTATGGTCTCTGTCAGGCAGCTGTAACTCATCCAGAATCCTCTTTTTTTCCAGCTACTGTTGGTTGAGAATGGGGAGTACAGGATGGACATGATACAAAGCCATTACAGATGATCTCAGCAGCAGGATCTGTGCAAAAGGGAATGACTTGAGTCTTCCAACAGAGGTTAGGGACCTTGCTAATGGAAGAAATGGTTGCTGTAAAAAATCTGGAAAACAGGTTGTGAAACAGTCTTTTAAGTGTTCTTACCTTGAGACTCTTAGGAAGAAAAGCAGCCTGTGTGCAGATGTCATGCTGGCTGTTTGCCAAGACAAGTGGGCTAACCCACACACCTCTATGTTTGGGGTTTGGGAGAGACAAATACTAATTTTAATGTCTTTCTGTCTTTACTAGGAAGTATCTTCTGGCGCAGCGAGTTACCGTAGAAATTTATGTTAAAAATAAGTTGCAAGAAAGCCCATCCTCACCTGATCTGTATTCATTTTGGATTTCCTCAATCTCCTTCCAGATCTGTCTTTCAAATCTGATGAGTCTTTCATGCAGGTTTTTTTCATCACTTCTCATCTGGTTCAACTGCTTTTCATACTTCTGTGGTTTATCCATGTGTTCTAACTTCAGTGACAGAGATAGGAGCTTTTCCTCTACTCTTTTTTCTGCTCTTTCCTTTAAATACACAACACAGGTTTATAGTAAGACACTTTACCTGCACCCACATTAACCCGCTTCCCACCAGCAATGCATTCAGTCAGTCTTGCTTCCTAATCCCATGCATGATAGCACTGAGTAAACGTGGGCGAGGCCTGGTATTCTGTAGAATGTGTCAATCCTCTGGTTCCCAACAAACCAAATAAACTGAGAAATTTGGGCTGGGCCAGGACAAAGGTGCTTTCTAATTATTACTTTATTCTTTTATTCGTTTAAATCCAGTGATTTGTTGTCACATTTTGCAACCTCTTTCAGATTGCTTTCATACACCCATCTCCAGCTCAAGTTTTCTGAGCTAAAGGCTGCAACACTGTGGTATAAACCCAGCTCAGCTGCTGGCATGAATAAGGAGGCTGAGCCCTGTAAAAGGCAATGGCTCTGCCTCCCAAGGAAGGTGTTTGCAAACCTGGCACAGCTGTCTGAGCCTAAACACAATTCGGTATGGCGGTGGAACACAGTTTACAGACATTGCTGTGCTGATGGCTGATGGAGTGAATCAGCTCCAGGAATGACTGAGATGCTGCTGTGCACTCCCAGAACAGCTCCATCGCCATCACATACCCTGTCAGGTCCACCAGCTACATGAGGATTGTGTGTTGTCCAGCATTTGTGCTGAGGTTTCCTGCAGCTCCCAGGAGACTGAGCTGTGCCTCCACTGAGAGGACACCCAGAGGACCACCATGCATGCCCCTGTGTACATGTATGTGTACATAGAAAAACAAATGCATTCCTTATTCAACCTATTGAAGAGTGGTTTTGAAATTTTTAACTCCTGTTAACACTGTATTTTTTTTTTGGCACACTAGTCTCCCTTAGGAAAGAATAACCACATACGTTGGTGTGTTTTTGAAAACTAATCACAAAAGCTACTAGTGGAGGACGGGAATTCAAACTTTGACATTTTAAGATACTGGCTGGCAAGTCAGAAATGTTTTTAGTATCTTCATGGCTGTGCTAAATCCTGGTTGCTTTGAGTACAAGAGATCACCATCAGGTAGAATAAATGGAGATTAAAGTTCAGGAGCGTTGCAGTTCCAAGCAACTTCTGAATCTGATCTTTGATCAGCAGCCTTCATCCTGGTGCTGAGACATGGTGATTATGCTTAGGTCGCTTTTGAACTCTGAAGCTGAACACAACAAAGAAGTAAAAGCTTTAAAAACTGTGAAGGAATTAATTAAAAGGCATTGGTCCTGTGCCAAGTGCTGCTGTGGAAATAAAGTGAGCTGCATTTTAAATTACTGACCAGAAGATGATGAGGGTTTGTCTGTGTTTAAAAGCAGGCAGAACTTGCACAGATGATATGAGCTTGTCAATGAATGGAGCTGGGTGGCATTCAGTGGCACACCGATGCTCACCTTGGGGCTAGAAAAAGCCATTGCTGGGTACAGCAGTGTGGCACAGATGTGAAGTGGTGCCATGATCATAGAATCACAGAATGGTTTGGTTTGGAAGGGACCTTAAAGATTATCAGGGACACCTTCCACTAGACCAGGTTGCTCCAAACCCTGGCCAACCTGGCCTTGAGCACTGCCAAGGATGGGGCAGCCACAGTCAGGGAAGACTTTATATCCTGGGATGCCCATAACACTGTGGGATCTCCATCCTTGGAAACAAAAATCTCCTGGGTGAGGCTCAAGCCCTGACTTTGATGTTGGCTGTGTTTGACTGAGGAGTTGAACCTTATGACTTCCAGATATCCCTTCTAAACCAAATTAATCCATGATTACATGATTTTCATAACTCACTATTTGCTGGCTGTGTCCTGAGGAACCGAGTTTTGTGTTAGAACTCATATTTTGTGTGCATGATTCAGTACCTGCTGGGATCAAGGTGATAGGAGTGGTGTTCCTCACTCCCACTACTGGCAGGGCTGCAAACCACCCTGTGCCACCCTCTTCGCAACTCTTACCAGTCTTTCCTTCACCGAGTCATGCAGCTGATGCCTCTGCTGGGCTTGATCTTCTTCAGACCGTGTCAACTGCGCTTCTGTCCACTTCCGATGAGTCTGTATCTGATCCCTGAAGTCACTTAGAACACTTGCCAACCTTAAATGATGATTATTTCTTTAGTAAAAATATTAAGGCTTACTCAGCATTATGGAGGAGTCTTGACTCAATTGTTTAAATTACTCCACATCTTGTCAGTAATTTCCTAACAAGCCCTAAGCTCGATTATTTTCTTGATCCTTACTATGAAGGCTGTACCTAGATGCCAAAATGTGATCTCTGTGGTGTGGTCTACTTTAGGAAGATATCTGAGGGCTGAAGAATGTTAATTCCCATTTGAATTAACTCTGAAGTGGATGAAGCTACACTATTCTATTGAATGTCGACTGTGTTGCTGGGCATTGGGGAGAGCAGTAAAAACACTTGTGGTCTGAAAATGAAGCTCATAGGATAAAAAAAGCTTCTAACTAAACCAGGATCTGTAGGCAATTGAATTAACTTTGTGCAGCTGAATGCAGCTCTTCCAGCCTAACTGACTCCAAGAGATAAGCATCCACTTCCCTCTGAAGGGCCAAATTTCTGAGCAAGGCACAATTCCCATGAGATCGTGAAATAAGTTTACAGTTAATCTGGTTTTCAGTAACAATACCAGTTACTGAACATTTATAATAAAACTGCCAAACTGCAGTCAAAGGTGACTGGGTCCCAGACAGCTGCATGTCAGCAGAAGAGGTAACTCTTGGCTTTAAAGCTGATTTAAACACGTCAAGTTTTATTCAGAAGCTGCAGTCTGTTCTGGAAGTTAGATTTTATTTAAGCTCTATAAAAAGACTATATAAATCTGGTAGATTTTCAGAGGAGCAATATAAAAGGAGACAGACACTTCCTAAAGGGCATGCTGTTTTAATTAAATTTTATATTAACTGGAATAAAATCTCAATGTTTAGTAAATAAGTGTTTTGGATTTTATGCTCAATACACCATGCCACCACATCTCATTGTCTTGAAAGACTCCTCTTTTCAAGCTTCCTATTTCTGATGACAATTTCAATAAGGTCTCATTTTCTTTTGAGGAACTCAGCATTTACTTCAGTTCTACAATTTCTTTCTTTTCTGTCATTGTTCCATTTTCCTTCTTATTTTGTTTTCATATCTTGTCCCTTTCACAGCATCTTGATCTCCATCATTCACTGCTCTCTGTCTTCATGTTTGTCCTTACCTTTTCCCAATTTTGATTCATTACCCACTCTACCAGTTATTTTCCTGTTCACCCCAATCCCTTTTTCTTTTTGCTTGATGAGAACTTCCTTATGCTTAAATTTCTAGCCTATTTAATACAATTCAGATATAATCTTGATTAAAATAAATATTTAAATACTTCACCATTTTAAGGAGTGGAACTATTACATTTGAAATATCATTAATGCAGAATAATTATAATTAGATTTGAAATTATTTGTGCTGCCTCTGCTATTCAGTGCTGGCTGTTTTGCATTGTTCTGAACATGGATGCCAGATACTTCTGTTCATTGAACACTTCCCTGGAGTTCCATCCTCTCTAAAACTCATCGAGATTACAGTGGTACCCTAAAACTACTTCTGAAATAGGAAAAATATGCTGGCTAAATAAGAAATAAAGCACAAATCTATGGTCACATGAGCCTGTATAACTGCTTTAGCCTTGTGCTCACCTTTCTTCATTAGCACCCCTGCCCTCAGGGCAGTTGCCACAGAGCACAAGCACATAAAGAAAACATTCTGCACATTAGGCAAGTCACAAATTAGACCCAATTATAATGGTAAACAGTGTCTTTGTATTTGCTACCTTTCTTTTATGTGTGGAAAGTTGTTTTCATACCTTTCTTCTTACAGGGTGTCATTTAGTGCCTCATTTCAAAAATCAGCTTGTGAGACGGTATACTTTCATTATGTATTTTAGCTATTTTATGGCGTAGATCTTCATTAAGCCTCTTTTAGTGTTTCTAGGGTTTGAGTGGGTATTAATAAAAGGGTTTGTTTTACTGTTTCATGGCAACATGTTCATCACACTAACACATTCAGGGTGAATTGTCATAATGAAAACCCCTCTATCACCTACTTGAAATCCAGAAGTTGCAATTTGTGATGTTGATCTCCCTGGACTGTCTTTAAATTTGAGCTTTGATCAGAGTTGGAAGTCTCTATCTTCCCTAATAGCTGCATTACCTAATGAGAATTCAACAGAAATCCTTTATGAGCCAGATTATGAGCACCAACATTTAAACATGTGTTATGATTGCAAGCATGGAAAAAACAAATAGCATCAAGACACAGCTACATAAACCCCAAACTTTTCTCACCATTTCATTCAGTACAAA
The DNA here is from genome assembly GCA_039720435.1 of Amazona ochrocephala. Lineage (NCBI taxonomy): Eukaryota > Metazoa > Chordata > Aves > Psittaciformes > Psittacidae > Amazona > Amazona ochrocephala. The sequence goes on along the minus strand of CM077909.1, from coordinate 73,354,449 downwards.
CTGAAGACTTGAGGTCAGAGTCACCAAGGATGTATGACCTGCTGCAAAGTCTGTGGATGGAGGTTTTGCAATTACATGCACAAGTAAGCAATGCTGTTTTAATTTGGACAGAGGCACCACTCAAACCTCCCCAGTGGTGGAAAAAGCACAGGGTAAATCCTTGCAATTGCATGTGTGTTGCAAAACTGGGTCTGTCCAACATTTAACAGGACCCCAAGAAGAGTGAAGAGAGGAGAGGCTCACCCACAATAACAGGTGCTTCGATAATAACATAGTACCTGGTGGACCATGTTCAAAGCATCTCCCTCCTTCAGGGGAGGACATCTCCATGTCCAGGCTGGGGCATGCACCCCCAGCTCTGTGCAGCCCTGTGCTCTCTAGGCTGTGGGATATCCCAGGTATCTGATTCTCTCCCACATGATTTTGTGTACTGCTTAATGCAATTCTGACACACACGCCAGCACCTTTGCACGATTTCAGGTGAAGAAGAACATTTTTTCAAAGGTATTGAAGGAGACAGATGTCCAAAGAGTGTCTTTTGACAGAATTCCAGGTAAGATATCTTTGTTTAAATTCTGTCATGAGTTATTTTTCCTTGGAGAAGAGGACCTTGGGTAGGCAAGATACACGATGACTGGCAGTGTGCCTTGTGCAGCAGAAGATGCAGACAAAATACAGTAATGAGATTTTATTCAGTACCAAAGCGCACGAGAAAGTGAATGTTCCATATCTGCTCAACCCTGGCAGATGATTGAGCACTCTGGGGAGACCCCCCCCCTGCAGGTCTGCATCCAGCTCTGGGGCAACAACACAAGAGGGACATGGAGCTGTTGCAGCAAGTCCAAAGCAGGCCACAGAGATGCTGTGCGGGCTGGAGCAGCTCTGCTCTGGAGACAGGCTGAGAGAGCTCGACTGGTTCAGCCTAGAGAAGAGAAGGCTTCTTAAGGGAAGAAGCAGGTGCAGTGCCTGAAGGGGCTACAAAAAAGGTGGAGAGGGGCTTTGGACAAGGGGCTGTAGGGCAAGGACAAGGGGGAATGGCTTTAACGTGAGAGAGGGGAGATTGAGATGAGATCTTAGGCAGAAGTTCTTCCTTGTGAGGGTGGTGAGGCCCTGGCACAGGTTGCCCAGAGAAGCTGTGGCTGCCTCATCCCTGAAAGTGTTCAAGGCCAGGTTGGATGGGGCTTGGAGCAATCTGGTCTCATGGAAAGTGTCCCTACCTATGGCAGGAGGTTGAAACTGGATGAGCTTCAAGGTCCCTCCCAACCCAAAATATTCAATCATTTCATGATTCCACAGTATCATGGAAAACTTTTTTTTTTATTAAAAATTCTGAAATATCCTTTAAATCTCATATCAGTATTTAATATTGGTCAGTAATTATGAAAAGAGACTATATCTGTATGTGCATAGTTACCACTTACCAGATGTTTAAAGGTAGGCTTCTCTACTCACCTTCTTTTCAAAATCAGCAACATAATTTTTGAGGGTAGAACGAAGGCCATAGATCTCTTTATCAGTCTTCTGGGCCTTATGCCTGATAAAACTGATATCTCCTGACAGCTTTGCAATGCTTGCCTCGCATCTGCAATCAAATCAGAGATAAGAGCCTTTGCAAGGGGATGCTGGAGGGCAGCTGGAGGGCGGCTGGAGGCAGACGCTAGTCCTTATGCACTGCTGCTGGACCAAATTCAGCCCCCCAGGACACTCTGGCAAGTGACAAAATAGACTCCCCATTGAAACAGCTCTGATCCCCAATCTGCTTCCAGACATTACTGCGCATTAAAACGCTGCTGGAAGTGATGGCAAGGAAGCAAGGGGCAGCCAGACACGATGTCCCTCTGCAGCAGCCATTTGCTATCTGAGCTACTGTTATTGGCTGTTTAAACAGTTGCACTCACTAAATTACCTAGTCACATTTAAAATGGACAAATGAACAATTCAAGAGTGGCAGCATTAACTGAATAGCCTAGGGATTGAATAATATTCAACCAGCTAACCTTCCTGGTAGAATGCACGACTGTTTCAGCCTGTCATGTGTACACACACACATTGTGTATGCATATTATATACATATATATTAAAAAATGCATACTTTTGAAATATAAGCAATAAGATTTTCTTCAGTGTTTGTAAACATACATATTATATTATTCATATAATTAATATAGAATCACAGAATGGTTAGGGTTGGAAAGGATCTTAAGATCATCTATTTCCAACCCTCCTGCTGTGGGCAGAACAGAATTCCCCTCTTGCTAGCCTCTTTCATGCTGTTATCACAGAAGTAACTGACTGTTCCAGGGTCAGCAGTACAAGAGTGTGGAAAAAAATACCTTTAGGCCACAAAGCAGTGCACGATTTAATATAAATAACTGAATAGAAGTTGAGTGAGGAAAACAGTTAATTTTTAAAATGCCAGAGAAATTATCATCCAAAGCACCACAACTGAATAAAGCTGGTGCTGTTGACAGATAAAGGATCTGAAGAGAAAATTTGACAGTTCAAACAGAGAGCTTTTTGTCATCTCCTGACGACGCTTAGATATTGTGATACACCTACAGAGCATGTAGATCAAGGAAATAAAAAGAAGTTACTGCAAATAATAAAGGCTTTGTCGAAAGGCCAGAACTGTGATCAAAAGAAACCATAGATTTGGAAAAGCAAGTACAAAATAGCTGCCAATATGAACGTGGATCTGGAGGGGGAGCAGGCTGTCGTCACAGCTTTTCTGGCTACAGACATAGGAATCAACACAAGAGCTGGTGAAGAGAGTCTGCAGGGGATGACAGTCCTGGGGGATGAAAGGTGCCTGTGGGGTGGGAGTGTTTGGGAACACAGGTACAAACGAAACGAGGTTACTGAGACTGAATGCAAGGTTAGTAACTGACCAGGGGCCTGGGGCTCACCACTTCCTGAGGAAAATCCCACCCCAAGACAGCACTGACAAGGCTTTGCAAGAAGTGCACATTGAGAAAGAAGAGGATTAATGGATCTATAGCAGTAAGAATACATAACTTCAGTTACAAGAGAAAGAAACCTGAATATTCTATACCGAGAATACTTAAGGGATTTGAAGACAGAACCCAAAGAGCTCAAGAATTAAACTTGCAGCATGGAATTAATGCAACCACTTTTGCATTATGTGTAGCCTGAGGGGTCAGATCCCTGCCTGGGGATCTCACAGACACAGCAAGCTTCACAAAGACTCTCAGAACCGTTGGTGTGCCTTAAGTCTCTGGGCCTGCTCAGATTTCATTTTCCCTACATATAATTTATATCATTGTTATGGCAAAGTAGTTAAATGCATTATTGCTGTTTGGCAGATTGAGTGTGGAAGATAACAGGGATATTTAGGAGTTGCTTAAATCTTGCTCTAATTTGATATTTCACTTAGGAGACATTTGCAGCTTGCAGCGAGATCGTGGTTTTCTAGCTGTACAAAACAGAGCCTGGAGAGCATGCAAGAAGCAGTGCAGATGAGCTGAGAGTGATACAGAAAGCATGCACCTAGATTTCCTTTTAAATTAAAAAGTATAAAAAAATACAAGCCTCTGATGGTTATATCAGACTATGTAATTAAATATGGAAACAACTCTATATGTTCAAAGAGCTTTATCCTCCAAAGTCATGGAAAGAACAGTACATACTGGACTGCTGCACTTGCCAATTGGCATTGATGAAGGATCTAGTAACTTCACAGGTACATATCAGGGCTTTTTATTGTCTAAATCCGTGTTGGACTTTTTCTCTGAACAACAAAAATGATCATGAAAAAAATAAGTACCGAAGTACAATGTAAGCATCTGCGTACAGTGCACTGTCCATTCATCTGTGTATTTATTTGTCCTTTTGTCTGTGAGGCTGAAGAAAGTGAATTAATATTTATCAGAAGAGTGGCTTTTTTTACAGTTGATTACCTAATTCTTATTACTATAATACATATTCCCATGCCCAAATGAAGTCTTATTAAGAGCTAGAATACAAATAAAATATAGAGTTAATAAATGGGAACACCACTGTAGCTGAGATGCTGAACTGTGCTTTTTTTTAAAACGATCACTACGACTTGGCACATAAATGTTTTACATGGTGTAGAAATGTAAGTTCCAGCATTAATGGACAACTACATCAGTGGCTGGCAAAAGATCTGAATCTATTTTTCAGGGAAACATAGAATAAGAGAATCAACACTATTTGAATTTCAAGAGTTAACCCACTTCAATCATTTACACATGGCAGAATACAGGAGGATGAGTCATCTGCTTTGAGAAAGAGCAGTGATTTCATTTCATCCCAGATGGCCTTGGATAAAGGTTAGCCTACAAATCGAGAAGAAAGCTGTCATTGCAAGTTTGCTTTTGGAAGTTTTCTATTAATGCAATAAATGTAAGTTATATGAACATGTGCATTTTTCTCTGGCCACTCTGAGCTCTACTTAATACACATAGCAATGTTAAATCCTGAACCTCAGGAGCAAAGAAACATGAAAAACCAAAATATTAATCATCACTGTAATGTCAGTCCTCTGTCAGTTCTGGCTCACTCCTCCGCTATGATGCTGGGGGTAGGTATGCCATGGAGCCTTGGCATTTCCAGAGGGCAACTTCAGCAGCAAGAAAAACAAGAGAGTGCTGATGATTCACAACTCCCATAAAACTGTACTGTACTTTAACTCAATGGGAGCCATTCACATAAAACTGCATTACAATAGAGGGAGAGCTGCTGCTAAAATATTACTCTTTAATATCAGTAGTTTCTGCTGAAGCTAGAAAACCTGTCATTTTCCGTTCCCTCACCTTAAAACTAAACAGGGTCTAAGGACTCAGTTTTCAGCATCATAAGATGATTACTTTGATGTCCTTATTGCAGTGGGAAGGGACAACAAGCGCACTGCAAAAATGGGCAAGTGTTGTGGCTCAAACCCAGCCAGCAACACAGAATCACACAGCCGCTTGCTCACTCCCCCCTTCCTTCCCTCCCCCTGCTCCTGGAGGGATGGGGAGGAGAATGGAAAGAGTATAACTCCCACAGGTTGAGATAGGAACAGTCCCGTAACTAAGGTATAACACAAACCACTGCTGCTACCACCAATAGCAATAATGATAAGGGAAATAACAAGAGAAGAGAATACAGCTGCTCACCACCCACCGACCGACACCCATAGATGTGGTCAGCAAGATAACAGCAATGTCTCCACCAACTAATAAGAAAGAAACACAAGCTTTCTTGGATGTTGTGGGGTTGTGGAGAATGCACATCACAAATTACAGTTTGATTGTAAGCCCTCTCTACCATGTGACCCGGAAGAATGATTTCAAATGGGGCCCTGAGGAACAATAAGCCTTTGAGCAAATTAAATGAGAGTGTTGAGAGTTCATACAGGAGTCCTTGGACCAGTCCGGATGGGGCCAGATGTAAAAAATGTGCTCTACGCTGCAGCCAGGGGGAATGGACCTACCTGGAGCCTCTGGCAGAAAGCTCCAGGGGAGACTCAAGGCCAACCCCTCGGCTTTTGGAGTCGGGGATACAGAGGAGCTGAGGCCAGCTATACCCCAACTGAAAAAGAAATCACAGCTCGTGTCGGGCTGGGTATTGTTTGGAGGGTGGTGAGCTATTGTATTCTCTTTCCTTGTTATTTTCCTTATCATTATTGCTATTGGTGGTAGCAGCAGTGGTTTGTGTTATACCTCAGTTACTGGACTGTTCTTATCTCAACCTGTGGGAGTTACATTCTTTTCATTTTCCTCCCCATCCCTCTGGGAGTGGTGGGAGGAAGGGGGGAGGAGTGAGCTAGTAGCAGCATGGTTCTGTGTTGTCAGCTGGGCTTAAACCATAACAGCAAGGAAAGAAGGGGAAGAGGGACCTCATGAAAGTGTTGCCATGGACCTCCAGGAGTGCTCAGCCCCTTGTTTTCAGTATTTTTTTCATTTTTATTTTCACAAGTAGTAATGGGCTGGTAATTTTTTTCCCCAGAATTTTTGTTTCCCTATTTTCCCAAATACTTTTGATTTCTTCTACTGTGGGCTAATGCTCAAGCACAGATGATGGGAACAAACCCTTTTGCAGCTGACAAAGGGAAGCATTCATACCTAGGAAAAGAGTGGGGATAGAGGACTAAGATGCTTCACCCATGGAATTTTATGGCTTTTTAAAAGCATATTGTCTGGAGAGTCTACCAACCTGAATTTGAAAACAGAAGCAGAAGACTCTTGCAGAACCACCTGCTACTTTGTTCCAATGCTAATCAGCCGCAAGGTTAAAAACCGCTATCTTTTTCCTGCCAACTTTGAATATGTTGGCTTTATCTTCTTGTTTTGGATGCTAGGGTCTCTCTGCAGTAGTCTGGAGTCTTTCGGTATGCTGTGAGTTATTTTTTTCTTTCTCTTTTTGTAATTACACATGGAAATGAAGACATCTCTGGATTTATTTTTTTTGCTATAAACTATACATAGATGTATACTTCTCTCAGCCAGAAATTTTCCTCATGCTACCACCACATTCCTAGCTCTCTCTTATACCATACCAAATTCTTAATTTCAGTAAGGGGACTGTAGACTCAGCACAGTATTCTGGTGTCAATCTGTGTGCCATACATAGAGCTAAAACAACCTCACTATTTACTGGTTCTCTGCTTCTCTCATCCAAGACCATATTCCTGGCATTTCTGATGCCGCACTTTTGTAAGAGCTCACATTAGGTTCCTTATGTGGTCTGTTCCTCAGACTTTTCAGGGGGCACTCAGTTGTGAAACAGTCTCTTGTTGCGTTTATAAAGTACATTTTTTCCTCAGTCAGGCCACAGTACCAACATTCCTGGTTAGTCTCTGTTACCATTTGGCCTCAATTGACCAGTTTTGAGTTATCCACAACTGTCAGTTGCAGTGTTTTAGATAATATGGCTGGCCTCTGGAGGAAACAAACAATTAGAAATAAGCCAGTTCAGGGAGGTTTCTTCCTTAATGGCTGCTTTTCCCCATATATTAGTTCAGACAGTTCTTAATTCATGTGTTCCCTTGATATTATATAGCAGAATTTCAGTTTTTCTTTCTTTTGATCATAACATTATGTGTTACAGAATGCCACATGGAAGTCCACCTATGATACGCGTGTGCAATTACTTGTACCAATGAAAATTCAAAATCCCACAGAAAGTAGAAATCAGATTTGCCCAACAAGGCCTACTTTCCAAGATAGGAAGTTTTATTGAAACAACAGGAGAGTTTAAGTAGGAGGTAATAACCACTTCAGCTGAAGTCTAGACAGACTGAAGAAGAAAAAAATCCCCAAAATGTTAAACATGTGGTGAAGAATAAGACGGGAAAATATAGTTATTTTTCCATGGCTTGGTAATGTTTCTAACACAGAGAGCGTGAAACCACGGATTTGGCACTAAAATGGAGATATAAAATGAGTGTGAAGTACATTTATGCCCACTCTGAATCTGCTCTGCGCAAGTCGACTAGTGGAGACGAAAATCAGGGCCATGATGCATTCCTTACCTTGCCACTCTTCCACGCAGGTCCCCAAGACACTGGCTGTATTTATGGTCCAGAGTTTGAACTACAAAATTAGTTTCTGCTGCAGCACCATCTCGCGTTCTGATTTGCCACTCCAAAACCTGTAAATTCAATTCCATTAATACACTTTTGGGTTTCTGCTTTTGAGTTTGTTGGTTTGTTGCTTTTGTTTGGGTTTTTGGTGGTTTTTTTTCATTCAAAAATAAGGTTCAAAGCACCATTTATATCAGCAGGTCCTGCTGTTAAAGCGCATTATGGATATACTCACCGAACTTTGAATAAGGATGTGGGTCAGTATACACAGCTCTTTAATGTCTTCTTTTACCCTTATTGTTCAGTATGGGGCCTGATACCTGATATGTTGTACAGTATTTAAAGTCTGATCTGAAGATCAGACTCTTCTGAAGTGGCTCGTCCTAATGACATCTGAATGTGTCACAAGCATTAATATTAGGAAGCCCTTGTGTCCTGTAACCTTTTACAGATATGTGGATCAGGAGAATGATCCCCTGATTTTATTTTTCAGGTTGAAAGTAAAGCCCTGGGGGTGATATTTCACTGTAATTCAGCACTACAGAGCACTTCACGTGGTCAAAGCACAGCTTTTACCCTTTTTCATGCAAATATCCTATTTACACAAAAATGGATTGGCTTTTATTGGCTTTTTCTTTAAAATGCTCCCCACTGAGTGAATTAAAAAAAAAATAGAAAATGAAAAATATCAGGGGAAATTTTAACTGCGTATGCTTAAATTTCGGAATAGTTGTTGCAGTTGGGCTTGCTCAGCTCATTCCACGGCTGGAGCCACCAGAGGACACAAGACAGGGTGTCAGCAGGGTTGTGACGATGTCCGGAGCTTATGTATCTGAACATGCCCCTGCAAACAGAGCCAGGGCTGATGTTTCCTGGCTGGCTTCAAGCAGGGCAGGTGTGGTGGCACATGCACATACACGTAGCCCTGGGTCCCATGCAGCACCACCCTCCTGTTGGAAGTCTCTTTGCTTGAGACAGCAAATGGAGATACTCCAGAACTGATCAAAATTAGGCACAGGTGAGTGGACAGAGGTGCAATAACTGGAGTAAAATGTAACTCAAATCTGTCATTTGTTCAGTTATTCCTGAATAATCCTGGCCCTCCCTCTTTCCCCCCATATACAGAGTATGGATGACTGAAATACTGAGTATTCCAGGCATTCCTATTTATATTCTACATCAGAAAATAATGTTCTCAAAAAGCTGAATGTACTTCAGTACCCCAGTGTCTTTTTCTTAGTGCATTTGGTGGTGCAAGACTCAAGCTGCAAGTCCATGAAGACAGGAGCACAAAATAGGACCACCACTTCCTCTCTGGCAAAATCAGAATGAGACACTTGTTCATGAGGACAGGAAGCAGCAGCCCCCTGTCTATCATGGGAGATCAATATTCTCCTTCTCCGACGAGTTCCCCGAGCTCTTGTCAGCACTCCCACCCCCAAGTTCACCAACCCTGGGGAAAAGACAGCCATGTGCACAGCTTGGCACTTGTGACTGATGTTCACCCCTGAGGCCATGTGCTCAGATGTGGTTATCTTATCATAGAATCTCAGAGTTTTTTGGGTTGAAAGAGACCTTAAAGCCCATCCAGTTCCAGCCTCCTGCCATGGGCAGGGACACCTTCCGTTAGACCAGGTTGCTCCAAGCCCTATCCAACATGGCCTTGAACACTGCCAGGGATGGGACAGACACAGCTTCTCTGGGCAACCTGTGCCAGGGCATCACCACCCTCACAGGGAAGAACTTCTGCCTAAGATCTCATCTCAATCTCCCCTCTCTCACGTTAAAGCCATTCCCCCTTCTCCTGTCCCTACAGGCCCCTGTACAAAGCCCCTCTCCAGCTTTCTTGTAGCCCCTTCAGGCACTTGAGCTGCTCTAAGGTGTCCTGGAGCCTCCTCTTCTTGAGGCTGAACCAGCCCAGCTCTCTCAGCCTGTCTCCAGAGCAGAGCTGCTCCAGCCCTCACAGCATCTCCATGTCCTCCTCTGGACTTGCTGCAACAGCTCCATGTCCCTCTTGTGTTGTTGCTGGATGCAGCCCAGCACATGGGGTTTTCTGGTCTCAAGGTGCCCACTGAAGCTGGGTCATGGGGAGCTTCTCATTGACCAATACCCCCAAGACGTTTTTCTCAGGACTGCTCTCAACCCATTCCCCACACAGCCTGTACGGTTGTTATCAGAGGTGATGCCAAGAACACCTCCCTCTGTCTCTAGGGTTTTAGTATTGATGCTTTTCTCTCGCAATTTGCAACCCTCTCCTGGGATCATGAGGGACGTCTTTGTTAACGGTCAGGCCATTTCCCACGTGGCACTAATAACGTTGGCACCCCTGATAAAGCAGCAGCCAGGATAATTTCCTTGCTCTAGCAGAGGGCTGTGTTTAACTCAGGCTCAGCTTCATTCTGGGTGGCAACGGCATGCCAGCATCTTCCCCGAGACAGGTTTTTTTGAGGGATATTTCTGCTTTGGGAAGATCTGGAGTACAAGTGAGTCACATTTCCTGGCGGATCATTTCTTTTTTAAGTGCTTGAGAAATCAACATGGCTGAGCCACTCTCATTTCCTGAGTGCCAGGAGCAATTCTTCAAACCCCCATTAATTCTGTAGAGGCTTTGACTGACATGTCTCACAGTGCTGTTTTCTGCGCTGTCAGTGCTCTACCCCTACTGAATCTTCACAACTGAAATATACAAAGCAAGCACACATCTGTGATTAGGGCTCAGAGAAAAGTAATCTACAACTAAGGGAAAAGATTAGGTTTAGATAGCATATTAGGTATTTTTCTAGCAAAACAGTCCTGTACATACTTGATCTGGATATAGTTAGAGGAACTGGATGGTCTAAAACAAGTAAGCAGTTTTATAGCATTGCTTATCTCCATAGTATCAAAATATTGAAAATAGAGTCAGTATGAAATGGACATAGACCTTTGTTTAAGTTCAGATTAACTTTAGGTGAGCCATGATTGCATACTTCTGAAGATAAATGTACAGAAGGTCAAATATTTCTCCAAGCACATGAAAAACAAAACGCGTTGTGATTTTTAGTGGTATTTTTAAGACATTTAACACTACAAAGGGCAAAATAACTATCTGGAGAAGTCTATTTCATGACATTTTTGTATTTTACATCTTTGACCTGACAAGGTATTAGTAAATTTCATGTACAAATTCAATAAACAACAGAAAATAATCAAAGGTCTTCAACCAGAAAAAGGGCATCCCATGCATTTCCAGCACAGATCCAGCAGTCAGTTTAAATATAATGTTAACCTGAACATTCATTCCAGTCTGCACTGATCTTTGTGAAAAGTTTCAGCAATATTTGTTGGTTTTGATGCAAAAGTTTACATAGAGTAGTAGAACATCTTCAAAAGAAAAAACTAACAAGTAAACTCAAACTTGATTATTAATGTTACATGTTTTTACTTTACTTCCCCTTGTCACCTCTGTTTTCACAGATAACTGCAAGTCACCTTATAAAATAAAACTCAGAATTTAACTGAAACACAGCAGTCATGTTGAGTATTTTTCTGCTCTCGAAGCCAATATTAGTGCTGAATGGACCACAAGCTGGAGCTGCACTACTAAAGCAGGGAAATGCTGCTCGGCATGTGTTACCTCAATGTCCTGGCTGAGCTTTTTAACAATGCTTGTAATGGTCTGGATGTGGTTTTCCAGCAGCTGCCGAGCAGCAGTCTCCCCATGCTGATAACCTTTGCCTCCCTGGAGGTAAGCAATGATGTCGTCTTTGATTTGGAAAGCCTGATGGAGGAGGAAAGCCATGGTCCGTTCCTGGCTGGATAACCGCTGCTCCAGCAGGCGAGCCCTGTCTCGGGGACAAGGAGGAGGGGAAGCGTCTCTCCTGTGAACATCAAAAACCCTGGTGTCACACTACTCGTGTCAAGTAAAACCAACCGGTAGGACTGTTGGCTATCTCCTGTCCGCAGTAAGACCTGCGGACAGCCCTGTCTGTCCAGATTGTCTGTTGTATCAGGGGCTTTGATGCTTCTGTGCATTGCTTATGCATCCCTGCAATGCCATAAGCAAAAACAACCTCTCCACTCAGGGCTAACATTTGGGCATTGCCCGCTTAAATGGCTTTGGAGATGAAATGACATTTTTGCAGCTATTGGGTAAATCCCATACAGCTTAAGGCCCAGAGCTTGTTTTCAAAGGCTTTGAGGTGCTTCCATAGACTGTCATCACTGTAATCCTCATTTTAAGCTCTTCCTATGTCATTTTAAAAAAATGCAAATACAAACACACCTGGTGACCTACTTCCAAAACACCCCAATGGATACAGTGATGCTCAGGCAGACAATCTCCAGGAACACAGCACATCTGAGAGCAGGAAGAAGAAGAGCTCATGCCAAGTACAGCTACACTTGTGTTGGGTTTTCCTTTGTATTATTTATACCTACTCCCTGAAAAGAAGTCTGAAATCCTGTTTTCTTACAGCTACCCCCCGTTCATCCGCCTGGTGAAACCCAAGGGGCTGATCTGGGAGCTCAACTACAATTACTGAAACTGGGTATAAATATAGAAGAGAGTTAGGACGTTGCAAGGATCTGAAACTGGCAGGTACAGAATGAAGCTCAATTTATATAGGCGCAGTCTGGAGTTTGAAGGAAGCTAGAGCAACCATTTGCTTTTTTGTCAAAAGACAGAGATTCAGTTACTGCTGAACAGTGGTTTCATAAGTTATCCAGAAAATGGAGCTTGTTTTATGTTTTAGTTTAGTCTGAAGGACATATTTTTATGCTTTCAATCCTATATGCTGTACTCTTTCATCAGGCAGTTTAGCTAAACCCTGTAGCTTAATGATGAAGAAAAATATTCAGTCATTTGGGAAAGAAGTCATACACATTTTCCCTTGATTTCTGCTTTTAGACTGCTAAAAATAAAAGTCCTGATGTAAAAATAATTTTTAAACAAGAAAAGCGAAGAGAATTCAGCTACCCTACTCGATCAATACACAAAACAGAAAGATGACAATTTAATGACTGAAGTGTGCCTAAGGACACTGCAACAAATTTATAGCAGTACAGGCTGCAATGATACTCTGCAGGTGGCTTATATCTGTGTGTACCAGGAACCACATTACATTTGTCTGCGCAATTAAGGTTTTAAAATAAATGTAACCTTTGGCAGCCATGAAGTACTGACAGGATTTGAACACACAACTTCAATTTTTTTTAGTAAAAACTTTCAGTATCAAAATGACCAGCTGAGGATCTGTGAGCTCTCTTCTGCTTGTGACACCACAAATCACTGGCTGAAAATGGAGTAGCGTCCACAATCTTTTCTTTTTCCCCTTCAGGACTCTTTTGCCCCTTCAGTTTTCAAAAGCATCTTGTTTCTTACAAATCAACTTAAAAAAAAAATTAAACAAAACAACAAAACCAGCCAAAAAAAAAATATTGGAGGAAATGGCTGTATGAGGAGATAAGTCCAGGGGAATCCACTTTTGTACAGCTTATGCTCCATAGTCAGTCTCAAGGCTTAGGGTCGAGTTACACAGTCTTGCCTGTCTTGTCCATGACCACGACTGCAGACCACAGTACATGTGGAATAGGACACCTTAACTCAAGACACTCGTAAATAAGTCAGAGGTTAGTCTTCCCATATTGCATTTTCTGTACACGTAGCCAGCCACACGCACCATGACTACACTGGTGCACAGCAGTGCAAAAGTGATGGCTTGATTTGAGCTTGAGCCCTGCTAAAGAGTTGCAAAGAACTTAAATGTCTGATCTCTGAAGTGCTATTCCCCTTAGACTCTCTCCATTTTCACCTGTCTTGCAGTCAGTTTCTTCCTGTGCTGTCTCAGGGAATTCTCCTCAGACCCTTCACTGCTAGCCAAGCTGGTCCAGTGATTCCTGTGACTAGCAAAAACTGGTGTTGTTCTCTCACCCCTCTCTCCTGCTCTTTCCTCTGCTCCTTTTCTCCACCCCTAGTCACCCAGTCCCGTTCTTGTATCCACACAGCGCAGGGAGGAGAGCTAAAGAGGCAATGAATTAAAAAAAAAAAGAACAGCAAAACAAAAAAACCCTGGAAACCAGCAGTTACTCATCAGGCAAATGAGAAGTTCTGCTGTTACAATGACTGCTTCAAGCCCCTTGTGAAGGGCTGGAGCCTCCAGGATGCCCGTCACTGGCCTGGAAGCTCCCAGCAGGCAGCCAGACTCTGAGCAAGCTGTCTTCAGCTTGGGGTGCACCTGTAAGAGAGAACTTCTGGGAGCACAGCAGATGGCTACCTCGTGTCAGCTCCCATACATACCTTCCTCTTCATTATGACACTGGGACTCATCACTGTCTACCTACTGTCACCTTGTGTCAGTTTGAAGGCTCATGCATATAATCCATGTGATAAAACACACTCGATGGTTGTCAGTCTGCACTGGAAGATTTCCCAAAGATTTAGATCCATCATTTACTGAATTAACCTCTGCTATCTTGTTGGCCTTCTAATTTAATGAAAATTATAGGTTTTATTTTGTTTGACTTTAATAGAGCCAATGTGAATTTAGAAAGTCCAAACCACTTTAATTTATTAATGACCTCCTTCAAAATGCTGAGTATGTGCAGAGGCTAACTGCTCTAAGCACATCAATTATTACTATCAGTCATAATTAATCATTGAGTGGAGAAGCCAAAAAGGTTTTCAGATTCCAAGGACTTCATATACTACAAAGTACTTTACGCCAGTTGCTTCTTCCATGTCAGGATACTTTCTACAGGCAGAGACATCTCCTGTGGTCAACATAGTTGAGATGCTCTATTCTTCAGCTGAAGTGCTAAAGTATACACATCCATGGCCTTAAAGTATCCAGGTATTACCAGAAAAGAGACAGACTGCTAGAAAATTATGGAAGCTGACTGAATAAGAGCTCCCTGAATACGCTGCTCCCACAAGACCAAGGTTTAAAGGGCCAGGAGGAACTAGCTGTACCAGAAGACATCCCAAATCCTGAGCTCAGGTGCTCATGGGACGTGCAAGAGAAAGCATGTCTAACAATTGAAAGAAGAAAATGAAGTGGGGAAGCAGCATTAGTTGTATCAAATCTACAGTCTGGGTCTGAAGGCTGAGGATAGCAGAGATGGGCTGGATGGGAGGTGGAAAGAGAAGAGTTCCTCTGTTTCCCATGACCTTCCCATTCCTCCAGCTGGAATGTCTTCAGTTCCCCACACTGTCTGGGACCTTCCCTTCCTTCCTCCCCAGTAATGCAGTCTGCAAATCCACTTCACCAGCCCAGAGCCAGCATGCCTGGGATAGCTCCAAGCTGTGTTTGCATTTCTGTGTGCAACAAGACCAACCAAGTAAGATGAAATGAAACTAAATGACCATCACTTCACACTGAAGATCAGCGGTGACACTTCTCTGCAGCTCTACAGGACCTCTGGACTCTGACCACTCTAAACTTGCCAGAAATTCAAAACTTTGAGCACCAAAGTTTCCATTCAATCTGTTTGAAATGCCAAAGGAATTAAAAAGTCATTAAAAGAAGAGCAACTTCACTTTCCTCTAAAAGCAAATGAGCAGCAATGAAGGTAGACTACACACAGGGGAAAAAAAAAAAATAGATCAAATGGGACAAATGCTGTATTTCCTGGATTTTTTTTTTGTTTATTTTTGTCACTACTGAGAGTGCTTTAGTCAGACAAAAGAGGGGCATTTGACTCCTAGCAAATAGCTTCATTGTTCTGATGGTAAGACTACAAGCATTTCCTAACAGACTTTTCTTGAATCTTCTTTGTAGATGCAAATCCATCTTCATTTCTCTGCTTATTCAGCAGAGAGCAGGCAAGGAAATGACTTATGGAGAGTCTGGACTTTTCCTGGTTGAGCTGCTTGCAGGGGCATGAAAGAAAATGCATCTAAGACCTAGACACAGGATATTTTTGTTTGTGCATTGTTCGAGGATACTGCTGCCATTCCCAGCCCAGGGGCTTTCTTACCAGCATGTTCCTCCCTCCCTGGCCAGTTACCTCCACCACCCCTGCACAGTGCTAATGCCAGAAATGAGTTCTGCACAACGCTCGCTGATGGAAGGACAGGGCTGAGAAAGTAGGGATGTTTCTCAGAGCTGAAAAATAGCTCCTACTCAACCCAAGCTGTTGCATGACTGAGTTAATTCATACATGCATAAATAATTTATTTCTGTTTGGTGCTTGGAAATCCATATCCAAGGAAGAATTTCTATAACCACTGACAGGCAATTTGCCAGTGACTCCATGTCCTCAAAATTTCTGCCTGCTGGGGGTCGAGCAGTTTGTATTTTTGGTGTAGGTCACTCTGCCCTTCCTGCAGTGTCACAGCCACCTCTTTCTTCCTCATTATAACCCAGCTGCAGAAGTCTTCCACCCCCCCTGGGAGCCAGGGACCGTATCTGCTGTGCAGAAACTGTGTTAAAAAATTTCATGGCCAGTTTTAAGAAGTGTCTGAAACACACAGTATGTCTGGCCACATAGAATGGTTTCACCAGAGTTATGTACACACAGATCTGGATAAAGCCTTCCAAATTCTCTTGGGGAGCAGCATGAGAGGAAAATCATAGAATCATAGAATGGTTTAGGTTGGAAAGGACCTTAAGACCACCTAGGTCCCACTCCCCCTGCCATGGGCAGCGAGGCCTCACACTAGGCCATGTTGCCCAAGGTTCTGTCCAGCCTGGCCTTGAACACTGCCAGGGATGGAGCATTCTCCACTTTGCTGGGCAACCCATTCCAGTGCCTCACCACCCTTACAGTAAAGAACTTCCTTAAAGAACATCTAACCTGAACTTCCCCCATATAAGTTTGACTCCATTACCCCTTGCCTTATCGTTATATTCCCTGACGAAGAGTCAGTCCCTGATTAGAAGCCAGGAGCTTTGTATGTTCCACAGCTGTTCCCACAGCATGAGAAGCCAATCCTTGGCCAGAGGCACAGCTCACGAAAGTTATGGAGATCTTATTCTAGAAAAATACCTCCAGCCTCTCCCAGCAGTGAGCAGAGTGAAGCCTGAGGCAGGCAGGGCCAGGAGGTTCGGAAACAGCAGTGCAGGCAGCACAGGGACCGAAAACAGTTCTACAGCATGAAGGAACCCCGGCGGCACAGGATGGCTACTGCTGTGTGAGCCACCACATGGAGCTCAGGGGGAGGCTAAGAACACATTAGCAGACTGCAAAGGCTTGTAATACTTCACTGTGAACCACTCAGCTCTTACTAACTGTCTTCCTCCCTGTTGAAGAACAGATGCCACAGAAATTGGCTCACTGACAGAAACACTCTTCTATATGGAGTGTCACATTTCATAATCATGGTGTGATAACAGTGGTTACCCTGGGAAGGGCTGTAGCTTGGGAATCACTGCAAAAGTAACTGCAAAAAGGTAGTGATTACTGTACAGAAACTACTTGCTACCTATCACTTGCCCATCACAGCCTCGTACTCAGTGCAATGAAAGCTACGCTCCTGGTAGAAGCTGCTGCAACAGCATGATGTCTGATCACTCGCTAGGAAATAGAAGTAGTAATAATATTGTAATTTTGCACCACTGTGAATTTGGATACACAATGAATACTGTAATATGATGAATTGAATTTGTTGGTGTTGTTCTCAAAGCAACCAGCTGAATAAAATGATCAGTTGCATGACCCTTCTTGGTAGCTAGATAAATGTGACTGCAAATAGTGAGGTATGTCCAAGAATACTGAATGTAAGGCCCTTCTTTTCAAATTATCACCCCTTGTATCTATGAGCAAGCCAAGGGAAGAAAGAAAAAAAAATAGTTTATTTTTAATTTATTTAATAATTTTTATATATATAAAAAATCAATGAATTATTAGCCTATTTTCATTTTATGTATTACAGAGCACTTACTTCATTTCTATTGCTAGTCAAATAAATCATTATGAAGGCTTTTGCATGAAAAGAAATGAGACTATCAAATAGGCACAGAGTAGCTGTTCAGTAGACACTCCCATAAATAACCAACACATAACAAAGATGCATACAATTCCTCCTAAAATAAAAAATACAACAAAGTAACATGAAATGCAGTACTGTACGTGTAGCACAATGCAGCTGAAATGTTGGTGCTGCATCTGGATGTTACTTATGTGTTTTTATCTCACAGAGCTGTACTGTTGACAGATGTGTTGGACCAGCAGAAGAGCAAAAGTCTGATCTCCTCCATCCCACTCCCATACCACAATGCTCCTGGGGGCTTCTGGTCAGCCTGGAGTAAGGAGAGTGTTGATTCTGGACTCATTCGTCAGGTTTTCTATGTTGTTTCTCAAGAAGCAGATGAGCAAGTATTTGATGAGTTTAATTCCAGTCATGTTCCTTGCTAAAACCAATACCAAATGTTTTGCAGTGTACCCAGAATAATGATTTGACTGTGTTGCCTAATTGCTTCTGTCATAAATTAAATAATCCTGGTGCCTTTGTTAACATTTCCTTGATAACATCGGTTAAGCAGGAGGTTTCTAATCAATGACAATGGCCTAAGGAGCTCACCAAGCTGCTTTCTCAGCCAGCTTCTGTGCTCTGATCTGTCTCCTGAATTTTTATTTAAACCAGTTTATTTTGTATTGAAACATGAGCTGTCTCTTCCCATACTAAATAAAACCCAGAAAAGCTGGGATGCCTTACAGAGCTGGGTTTAGAGTTGTTGAAAATGGTGAGTGCAACCAAGTATCATTGAGCAGATCATTTAACAGCAGGAGAAACTAGCATCAGCAAGAACTTTCTGGGAAAATGGCTCATACTGGAGAGCTACCAGCAATCTCTACATTAAACTGCAAGCTGTGCTCCAGCAGCAGTTTGGGTGGCCAAAGTCCTTCCCAGGGCTTGCTTACTACAGCTTCCTTAAGTTTTAAAACCCTGAGGTCTGCTGCAATCGTCTGGCTGAACTTCTCATAGAGCACATTTCATTAAATCAGTTTGCAGTGCCTAAAGATGGGAGACAAACTTCAGCAGTTGATGTCAACCTACGTTTTGACTTGGGATCAAATCTCCAGAGCTGCACCCAAAACCTGACATTTTACTGCCTGGCCATCACAATTAAAATTTTAACATTAATGATATAATTTCCCTCACATTTTTATCACCACCAAAAATTGGTGGCACGAATGCCAATCACCTAAAAGCAGAACTACCAAATGCATGCAGAACATTTTAAAATAGAAAGTCTTTTGAGAGAAATCAGCCTGCAGTGTTATGCAGAACATGGATTCAGCTAGTACAAAATTATGTAGTTATAGGTATTTTTCCCTTTTTCCTTGACCAGTTTCAGTCCCTATTTCCAAATGAAAAAGTAGAAGAATAATTAATACTTGGAAGCACCTTAACTAGCTGACTTTGGTAGTCTGAGGCTGCATATCAGTTCCTCAGCTTAAAGAGGATGATGTTTGCAAATGTTTTAACTCATCTGATCTAAGAAAACCAACTGCAGGCCTTATTTGCTGTACCACTCTATAACATCTGCAAAGAATCACCCCATCACCTGCTATGGCAGTTTCAGCACTGCATGAAAAACACTTGCAAAAGGTCTGTCTTCAGTCCCTTCTTCTGGCACCTTCCAGGGCCTTCCTCTCTTCTTAGGGAGCATCCCTCGAGATGCTCCAGAGGCAGACTCTTCCTTATTCTGACTGTGGGTACTCTCAGCAGACACAGATATGCCCAGAGGAGTCATCAGACTTTTTAAAGCCTTTCAAAATATGCCTGAAAATAAGGATTACCTAAAAGGCTCAGCAAAGGAGAGATTCTGTGGTTTTAAGCATTTAGAGTCTAGATGTGGCATTCACATGCACAGAGCACTGGGAGATGTTTGTGCCACAGGCACGAAGCACCAGCTACTCTGCACCTCTGCCTACCACTGTCTGGAGCACAAAGATCATCCTTAGCTCCACAGTGCAGAAGACTTCCCCATCTCTTCCCCCTGCAGCCCTGCTTCCAGCTCTGAGGAAACAACACAAGAGGGATGTGGAGCTGTTGGAGCGAGTCCGGAGGAGGCCATGGAAATGCTGCAAGGCCTGGAGCAGCTGTGCTCTGGAGACAGGCTGAGAGAGCTGGGCTGGTTCAGCCTGGAGAAAAGAAGGCTCCTTAATGGGAGACCTTAGAGCAGCTTCCAGTGCCTAAAGGGGCTACAAGAAAGCTGGAGAGGGGCTTTAGACAAGGGCCTGTAGGGACAGGAGAAGGGGGAATGGTTTTAACCTGAGAGAGGGGAGATTGAGATGAGATCTTAGCCAGAAGTTCTTCGCCATGGAAGGTGGCGGGCGGTTGGAACTGGATGGTCTTTAAGGTCCCTTCCAACCCAGACCAGCCTGGGATTCTGTAATTCAAGTGATAGGTTCAACAGTTTCGGGTGGGCTTTCAGCCTTTCTGAGGGCAGGACATTGTGTCAACCTGGACTTTCTCTCCTATGCCTCCATGACCATCATCAGACCCAGGAGGCTGGGAAACTGGGAATGATTTCCTAATATTGCTAGTAAAAAATCTGTGAAAATGACCAAAATTATTTCTCTCTGTCTGCACAGCATTACTTACACTCCATCATCAATTATGAATGCATAAGTAAGTTTGAGAATACACCTGGTTATGATTCTGTAAGAAAAGCAATTATAAAGGGTTTCTGGAATTCAAATGTCTGAGCTGGGGCTAGCTGTGTAATACCTGTCTAAGCAATCTCAGTATTATATATAAGCTTCTTCATTAAAAAAAAAAAAAAAAAAAAAAAAAAAAAAAAAAAAAGGTTTTTTTGGGGGTTTCTTTTTTTTGTGTTTGCCTTTTTTTTTGGTTGTTTTTTTTTTTTTTTTTGGTTTTTTTTTTTGGTTTTTTTTTGTTTTTTTTTTCCTTTTTTCCTAAGTATAGAGAATAACAAGATCAGCAGAGTGGGGCTTCTTGTACAATTGTGCAAATACCACCTTACTACCACACTGGCACCAAAATTGTCTCCTTTGGCAACAGCAACTGAAAGCCTCAAGAAAGTCATAGACCATGTGTCTTACTTGAAACTGATAGTTTCCTCCTCCCTTTGTTTTTTCAAACCTCAGCTAATCCTAATCCTGGCCACCCAAATTCTGTCTCCTGCAGCCACTTTGCAGGTTTACTGGGCAGACCAGAAAACAGAAAGCAAGCCATTGACATGCATGCTGCTCACCTGCCCAGAATCCTGTCCCCTGTGAGCAGGCTAAAGGCTTTAAATTAAAGAAAGATACAAAAGATACACAAAACTTGCCTCCTTAGCATGATGCAGCAGAAGCAGCTGGGCAGAGGGGCCACCAGATGCCTGGTCGGTGCGGACTGTTGCTGCCAAGGGGGTTGTGTTTGCTTGTGTCTCCAGGAAACCCTGGTGCCTGTTCCAATAAGGAAGTGTGCTGAGGATTAGTAGCTGTGTTCCTCTTTCTTATCCCATATAAACTGCTGACATTGATTCACTGGGGAAGGGGCTGAGGAGCTGCAGCTCTCCCAGCCTGCCAGAAAAGGAGCCATGTGGGGATACTGGGGGTGAAGAACCCTCCCTAGCAATATCCCAGGGACTGCTTCATGGCAGCGGCTTGGCTGTACCTGGAGTTACATGGGACCCACTGCCTCCAGCTCCCTCTGCCTCCAGCTCCCCCTGCCTTCAGCTCCATGTTCAACATCTACCCAAGAAAATTTGGGTGCAGTGGGTTGCCCTTCAAGTGCAATATATGATAAATTACAAGTGTTTCAGGCAGTGTGTTGGCACGTTTGCAGATAATTTCCCCAAGACCTGTGGCACCAGACCTTGCAGGAACCTCTTCTGAAGACTGTTGTCATTACTTTTCACCTGGTAGCTGTGGTGTCAAAGCAGCATCCAAGGGCTGGTGTCCAAAGCAGTGCCCAAGCTGACATGTTAGAAGCGTTCAGCATCATTCTTCATTTCCAGGTGGCTGGAGAAATGTAAAGCCATAGCCAGCGTAAATGAGATGGGTGTCCAAGAAATGATAAATAGTGCTGTTTCACATGAAGTCTTTCATGTCGGGCAGGTGGTGGTGTTATGTTAAGGTGCATGTCATCATCAGCATCTGGGGGCACAGAGGGGGATCAGACACACATGGATCACAGCATAAATGATCACAGAATCACATTTGACAACCCTGTGCATATCAGTGAAGTCTTCTAATGTTTTCTTTTGTTATGCTGCGTGGATGTTCAGGGTGCAACACAGAGCTGACCATGACAAGACATAATATGTGTCAAAACACAAAATGACAGTCCCTTCCTTTTTGTTGATGCTTCTGCAAATAGAAAATTACTGTGATTTTCTACAAACATATGTCAAAAGCAAGAGCTGAATATGTAAGAAAGCTAAAAGGCCCTTAAAGAAATATCACTGAACATAGGCGATATTTTATCCAGAGAAAATGGTCTCAAATTAGTTTAAATCCTTCTGTAGCACCATGGAGATAAAATGTCATATACTGACAGGTGGATGGCTCCACTGGAGAAACCAAAACATTCCACTATGGAACATTTGGGCACCCTTCTCTCCTCTGTTCTGGTGAAAATGACCTGCAAAACCATCCTGAGGCAATATTTGGAAGTTCAACAGTTCTGAAGTCTGGAAAAGGTGCAAGTCCTGTCCCATTTTGGGAAAGATGGTGTGAAAATTGGCCTCCTAGCTGAAATAAATCTGCCTTGATGCAACCCCATGACACAATCACGGGCAATATCAAAGCACTTGTCTCTTAGAGGACAGACAGCATTTTGCCTTTATGTTGGACAAAGGGGAACCAAGTGCAAAATCCACCACAACTGACAGTTTCAAATTTATCTCTGTGCCCTATCTGTCTCCAAGTACCTTCTTTCCTCCCTACCCAAAGGATAACCTTCTAGGATGGCCAGAAGTGGAACTCCATATGCACTTTACCAGTTGCTGATGGAAAGGAACATCCTAGAAGCAAGGATATTGCCCAATTTATCCACAAAACTGAAGGCTAGCTATTTTCAAAAGCTCAGATCTGTTGAGTACCAAAGTTTGTGAATAGAAAATAAAATAAAAAACTGGGTTAATCACCAATATGAAAAAGACATGTCATGTTTTAAATAAGGAGTTGAAGTTTTCTAAGACTTATTTCAAGACTTCATTCACCTTTGCAGCTAACATTACTTTTGACCTACTTCTCACACAAAAGCAAGACATAGATATTTATATATGCTTCTTATATACAAATATTTCTTTATGTTCCTTCTACATATATATGTTTCTTTCACAATAACAATGCCCTGTAGAGGCATAACAAGTAATAGTCAGTATTGGGATGATAAGGTCGAGACAACGAAGGCCCAGAAAGCAAGTATCTTAAAAATGAAGAGTCAGAAACGAATACTTTCATAGGCAGTCAGATGCTTACACTTCATTACTTTCTTTGACTCTTGCAAAATGAGAAATAGTGGGTTTTTTGTTGTTTCTGTTCCTATTTACTATAGAAATAGGGTAAAGCTGAGCTGTGTTCCCAATGTCAAAAGAACTACATTTTGCTGGCAAACAAAACCCAATAAAAAGTGCAGAACAGAAAACCTGAAATCTAGCCAAAAGACAATATTTTGCTTGTTGAGGATAATCCATACTAAAGACAGAGTAACGGAAAATTGTTTTAAAATGTGGCAATAGCTATTATATACGAATTTTTATCAGGGAATGCGCTTGAGAAGTACTAGGTGAACCACACACATTTGAGGTTTCTGCAATATGTCTTCAGCTTGTTGCTGTCTTAATGGAATCCTCTGGTTTTGTACAACGTTTGCAACAAAAGACAGGTAAGTGATGATCTGGAAATCCTGACTGCTGAGCATAAGAAAAGTTTTAAATAGATAATTATATTAACAAATTGTCTTATTTACAAAGCTGCTCTCTCCTTCTTGCCAAAAAAGTTTTACTGCTTGAACGGAGTGGTGGAAATTCTTTTCCCAAACAGAAGAACTAAGAAAAAATTGTTCAGATATTAAATGGAAAAGCCTTAAATGACATAGGAAAATTTACGTTTTCCACCATAAAAGATTATCTCTTTTAAATCACTTCCAAGCAGCTGTAGCAAGAGATTAAAGGTATCAGCTTTGTTACTTATTAAAACACATTGTTACTGATACACTGACTCTTAAAAGAGGAACTATCCAGACTTGTACAGTACTGAATAAGGGGAATACTTTTTACAGCCCCTCCCAAGAGGAGAAGGAATTTAGTCTTGACAAACACTGCTATGGACATATTTTAAACTCCTTTCTTCAGGAAGGTATTTCAATGCGTTGTGTCCGTCAACACTGTCAACGTCTGCCAACAGCTGGATGTTGATGTAAATATTATCGCAATAAGGTAGAACAGCCTACCCGAAAGCAGGTAGGATAGAAGACAATGGGACTGAGTCACTGTTTCCTCAAGTCAGTTACTGAAGCCCCTGGTTTTTACACATCTGTTTTGTGGAGTGGCACCCAAGCTGCTTGCCTGGGTGGGCAGGTCCCCGTGCTTGCTGGCGCTGACCTTTAAAAGACCTAATGAGGAGTCCTTCTTTGCCCAGCAAGAGCCAGTAATTCCAGGGCCAGTGCAGTAAAGCCAGTTGTGTTCCAGTCCTCCACTGGTTCCCTCAAAACTTTCTACTGATCTTGCCCCAACCCTCTGTTGCATTTCAAGGCATTTCTGCTTATGACTTTTTGGTCAGTGGGAAGGAGCAGAAGGGCATGTAGAAATACGCTGCTACTACTTTCATCAGCATTACACAACACTGAAGCCGGTGGATGGGTTTGTAAAAGTCTGGCATTTGTCTGGGTTTCTGGTTGCCCCAAGGAGAGCACAAACTCTCCCTGTGTAGATGAAGCCCTTAGTGATGTGGTTTAGTCGTGGTCTTACACAGTCCTGGGGTAATGGTTAGACTTGATGATATTAAAAGTCTTTTCCAACCTGCTTGATTCCGTGATTCTACAATTCTAAGAGATAGGCTCCTGGCATCAGATGCTGACCAGAAAGACCCAGTGCAGGATTGTCCCTAAACGACAGTAAGGTGACGGGTGGTGTTCATGATGCCTGTGACAAATTGTATTTTCAGACAGATGGCTCCCACATATCTTGTACCTCAGAAAATTCTCCAGGGACCTGGCAGAGCTGCCAGATAACCATGTGTTTCTGAACACAGCCCCTGCATGGCAGGCTCCGGCGCGCTATGTTTAGCATGGGGGTGAACAGATGGGCTGTTCACTCAGCACACGTACAGGCTGGGTTCCCTTGGTGTGAAATAATGCATATCTCGTCTAGACGGGGATTAAATGGAGATAGGGCGTATTCACATGAAAAAGCTGCTTGGCTTTTCCTATGCCGGATTTTCATTGATGGTGCACTTCTAACAGGAAGGCAGGCTGCTACAAAATCAGGGAGCTGGGAAATTTTCCATTTCCATTTCTACTTACAAGACTATCAGAAGTCTGGAGCAGCTCTGCTTTGGAGACAGCCTGAGAAAGCTGGGGTTGCTCAGTCTGGAGAAGAGAAGGCTTCAGGGAGACCTTAGAGCAGCTCATGTGCCTTAGGGTGCCAAAAAGAAAGCTGGAGAGGGACTTTTGACAAGAGCCTGTAGGAATGGGACAAGGGGGAATGGCTTTAATGTGAGAGAGGGGAGATTGAGATGAGATCTTAGGCACAAGTTCCTCCTTGTGAGGGTGGTGAGGCCCTGGCACAGTGTGCCCAGAGAAGCTGTGGCTGCCCCATCCCTGGCAGTGTTCAAGGTCAGGTTGGATGGGCTTGGAGCAACCTGGTCTCATGGAAGGTGTCCCAGCCTATGGCAGGGGCTTGGAACTAGAAAAGGGACTGTCTGAGGGAACTACAGGGTGGCTGGGCACCAGTGTGGGGGCCATGGGATCCTCCAGCTCTAGCTCCCCAGAGGCAGCAGCAGTTCACTCTCACCACTGGCTCAGGATAGGGACCCTGGAGAAGCTCTCAGGAGGAAAGATCAGAGAGAATCGCTCATATGAGAATCACTAACATGCAGCCTGTAATCACTTCAGAGATTGGGGCAGGAGCTAAAACAGTTACAGATAGTATTTGTTTTTTAAAATCAGATGGACTACTAGCGTCTGAATAGCACCAGGCTTTCAACTGCTCCAGAGGAAGACACTGTATTTGGCTTCAGCTGGGAGCACCTCAAAATTGCAGACCTGCTATGCGAACTTGGACTTGATGGCTGGGTTTTTTTTTCACATTTCAATTGCAATTAAAATCCTTGCTGGTTTTATTTCAATGTAAAATCTGGAAATTCTTGCTTCTGTAAGCAAAAATCGTGACATTCTCTTATAATTGAACATGCTGAGCTAAAAATACATATGTAGAAAGAGTACAAAAATAGAGGGTGTCAGTGGAAGCAAAGATTATATCACAGCAGATTGTATATATATGTATACACATTCAAACAGTGTAAGCCACAAAATTTTGAGTGTTAAGCACTTGAAAATCCAGGTCACTTTATGTTAAAACATCTAGAAGACAAAGGTAGCATAATAGTACCGCTATTCCCATGCATCAGACTACCATGTCTAGTGCAATGTGCTGTTTTACTCTTTCTCATTAACTGAATGAGTGGACAGCTATTCCAATTAGATTTTATGGCTTCCGATCAGAAAGGTTATTAGCTCCACATAAGTAGGAAATGTTTCATTTAATTTAGCTGGACATATGGTTGTAGTATTTTTCAGTGATGAGCACAACAGAAGTATTTATTAAATTCAGTGGATCAAATCTAGTACACTAGCACACCTAACAGCACAAAACCTTGCAATAATATAACTCTTTTATCCCATGATTAAATTAAGAAGACCTACATTTCACATGAAATGTAGTAAAGCCCAAGTATAGCTATATACAGGATATCATAATAAGCACATCAAATTCTACTAATGCTTCTTTTATTTGGTAGGAATAAGGTGCAGCTTGTAAAAAAAATTAAGGAACTTGACTTTATAGCTCTTTTTATTGACTCTTCTGAAGGGGATGTTTTGCCTGAGGTTAGTTACATGTTCAAGGAAGATGGTTATATATTTATAGTAACACAAAGATATGCCTGCACAGCATAGAACTTCCCCAGGACTGTGTTCCTTTGCAGACACCACGGGTACAGCCCACTTTGGTTTTTTAAGTATGTTTTCTCCTCCTGTTAACTTTCCATCACTATGAAGGTCTTGTAAATTCTCTTTAAGTGAGAAACACAAGCAAGAGTTAATTCTCAATAAAATGAGAGAGGCTGCAATTTTTAAAATTTTTCAGAAAAACGACATTGCTAAGTAATGAAGTCACTATCTACTTTGAACATTTTTATCCTAATGATGAAAGACATGATGTTGAGTACTGAAGAAAACTATTTTAGGGATTAATCTAGAAAAAAAGAAAAGATACTTAAGGGCATCTGTCTCTCTGTTTGAGCACTCACAGTCTTTTATTACCCTCTGATCAATAGTATTTCCCTGCACACTAGATGTGCAGGGAAATAATCTCTGCAGTATGTGCTCTCAGAAGTAAAATCTCTTTGACCATAATCCAAGAAAAAGAGATTGAGAAAAAGGTTTATTTTGTAGAAAGAAAAATGAATGTGCTCCCAAAGATTATTTATTGTTTCACTTTAGCTCAGATTCTTCCTAAGTATGCTCATGCATCAGCATAGATCACTGCTTCTAGGTTTATTAGAGAAAAGAGGACATTTCCATGAGCCTGCAGCATGCGCTTGCAGCTCAGAAAGCCAACCGTATCCTGAGCTGCATCAAGAGGAGCGTGACAAGCAGGTCGAGAGAGGTGATCCTGCCCCTGTACTCTGCTCTCGTGAGACCTCACTTGGAGTATTGTGTGCAGTTCTGGTGTCCTCAACATAAAAAGCACATGGAACTTTTGAAGCAAGTCCAGAGGAGGGCCGCGAGGATGATCAGGGGACTGGAGCGCCTCCTGTGTGAAGACAGTCTGAGAAAGTTGGGGTTGTTCATCCTGGAGAAGAGAAGGCTGCGTGGAGACCTCATAGCAGCCTTCCAGTATGTGAAGGAGGGCTATAGGGATGCTGGGGAGGGACTCTTCATTAGGGTTCAGTCTCAGTACAACTCTTCATTGTACTGATAGGACAAGGGGTAATGGGTTCTAACTTGAACAGGGGAAGTTTAGACTGGATATGAGGAAGAAATTCTTAACTGTGAGGGTGGTGAGGTACTGGAATGCGTTGCCCAGGGAAGTTGTGAGTGCTTCATCCCTGGCAGTGTTCAAGGCAGGGCTGGACATAGCCTTGGATGGCATGGTTTAGTGGGAGGGGTCCCTGCCCACGGCAGGGGGGTGGGAACTTGATGATCTTAAGGTCCTTTCCAACCCTAACTATTCTATGATTCTATGATTTTCCTAGCTTCACGTATATCTACCAAAAAAAAAAAAAAAAAAAAAAAAAAAGGAAAAGAAAAAAAGTGATGAGAGCTGCTTAATATTAAGAGCTCTGACATCGATGAAATAGAAAAAACTGTGGTTGCTGATATCAGTTAATCCTAAATAGAGAACAACTATTGCAGCTGTTACTGGGGGTATATACATTCATCAGGCAGGGCATGTTTGGTACAATGCTTCAAAAAACCTTATAATAGACTAATCCCATTTTATCCGCAAAAATGCTCTGTCATGTGTATTTGAACTCTGCATGGCAGATGTAATAACAGTGTAATTTCACATTGGTGACATAGTAATGTTGTTAAACAGACTGTTTTAAATAGAAAAAGTATCTGAATATGCTGCTTTGTAGTTGCCCGTTTTGTGCAACTGATCCCATAGTAAATTTTTATCAGTGATTTATCAATCTCTATATGAGTATGATATGTGCACTGAATGTATCAACCCAAAACTTTAAAGTTTGGCTGGATAACTACGACATGTAACAGGAGCAGCTGAGCAACTCTAAAATAGGCCACCCTTCCCATAATCTCCACTCTTGCTCAAAATCATTTGTTGTCCTAGTTGATGCTCAGAAGTGGAAAATGCCTTACATAACAAAGGTCAGCATACTGAGTGTCTTTTCGAAAGTCTTGTTCAAAAAAGCCCTGTATATTGTTCACCTTGCTGGTCCTCATGGCGGGCAGCTCTAGGAGAGAGCAGGATAGGACCAGATGGGTCATTACCAGCCACCCTGATTAATTAGTGGCTCCGGCTTTGAGACCTGCTCCCTTGCACATGAGGACATCTCTCCATTGAAGATGCTGTCTATGATGTGCTTTAACTCAAATATTATGCTGCTTACTTAGGCAGCTGATTGCTTTCATCCCTAATATTTATTGTAAGAATGGTGTCACACTTATTCTAGAAATTGTGATGCTTGCAGTGGTTGAGGCAGGGTCAGTTTTAGTGTGACCCCCTCTGTCGGTCAACGCTTAACTTGTATTTCACTATTACTTCATTGAGAAATCCAGTGAAGGCAAGAGACAGCCTCCATAAACTCTAATGCAGAATGACTCTCTTGATAGCCATGGAGAAGAGCAATTAATGCAGTTTAAGACTTGGAGTAATACAAGTACGAAATCATCTCCGCAGAGAGAGTGGGCCTGTAGTTATATTCCTCTGAAGTATCTTGAGACTCACAAAACATGTCAACATGAACAAGCCCTTTTTGGTTATTGGAGAAAGCAGGAGCTGGTTAAGAGAAATATATCTTGAAATGTAATTGAAGGAGGCAATTTGGTTTAGAGCTGATGGTAGAAATTAAACATATTTGGTTTGATTATTTTTCAATCAAAAAATACAGAATATTTTGCTGCCAATTAAGTAAGTCAAACTTGATGGAAACTGGCACAGAGTCCATGATGAAAAAAGGCTCAAAAAAAAGATAATCATAGGGGAGCCTGGCAGCATTGCCTAGACATGGCCAACATGAAAGAGTAAAAGCTGCCAGAGAAAAGGGGAGCTTGTCCATTGCCGTCTGACTGGATCAAATAGAAGAAGGAAGACCTCTCAAATCTTGTCCCTCTTCCAGAAAAATAAAATACCAGAGGTAGATATGGGTATCGAAAATACCAACCCCAGTCACAGCTCAAAAAATACTGTCTGAGTTTCTTGCTGAAGTTGAGACACTTCTGAGTGTATTGATTTCACATTGTTCCTCCATTTATAGTTCAGGATTTTTTGGCTGAACATAGTGGTGCCTAACAAGATTGGTGCAATATTACCCAGAGAAAGAAAAAGCGGCTATGAAAATCATATAAAGTTTTGTTGCAGTTATAAATACTGCTTCAGAAGATCCTGTCTTTTTAATGAGTTTTGTGACATTGATGAAGCATGCTGTAGATATAAATTGATACTTTTGTTGTACAAAAAGTATATACTGAAGTGTATATAATACAGCTGTCGGAAAATCACTGTTGGTGGGGGAAATTAGAGAAAACTGTGATCTAACAGAAGTTGAAGTATTATAGAAACATTTTTAAGGTAAAATACAGTTGCCACTTTCAGGACTGTTGGTATGAAGAATATCTACTCCACCACGGTTCCCTGGGCAACACAACCTTCTATCCTAGAGGAGGAATGGAGGGTAGAGAGCAGAGTGGAAACACCGCGGCCAGGCTCTGTCGTACTTCCTGCGGGACTGGGGACTTAATGTTACCATGCAGCTGACAAGCTGCATAGCAGCTGTCAAATGGGAAATACAGATGTCTGCTGCTGAGCCAACAACTGTGGCAAAATCACTTTCCTTAGGTGAACCTTTGTCATTATAATCTCATCGTAATACTGATGCACGCCTCCATCCCAGAGTTAGCCACCTCCAAGGAACGATTGCCATTCACTGAACATGCACTCTGTATTTCTTATTGGCTACATCTTTAGTTGAGAATTGAGAGAATTTTACACCCATCAATAGTACAAGAATGTATGACTGGAGTCACTCAAGCACCACCTGAGAGTAAAGAAAAGTATAAAAGTGAATGAGAGAGGTGAGGAGATACGGAAGACTCCATTGCAACTTCTGGGGTCAGTGGATGGGATGAACTTGTCTTCTCCCCCATAGGGACACCTACTGGGTAAGAACTTTATCTTATACGCACTATATAACTAACTCACGCCAGCTGTTACTGTATATCACTTCAAGCTTAGTTTTGCAGACAGTCCTTATCACCAACAATCCATGAACCTTCATTTGTCAGTTTTATATCAATAAGATGTGTTATTCTGTAAACTGTCAGTGTTAGTCCTTCATGGGCACCGGCAGTCACCAGCAGTGGGTAACATAAATTGGGCAGACCCATTGAGGGATCCCCGTGATGCTGCTGGTGCATTTCCCTGAGCAAGTCAGTCAAATCGCCCTCTGACCCAGCAGGAGTGGTCAGTGAAGGGTCCCTATAATGAGACACTGGTAAACTGGTCAGGCACAAGGGTCTTGGCTTTCCTGCAGTGCTGATAGACAGATCAAACACTAGGAGTCAAGAAAATCTCCCCCCCCCGCCGACAAAAATGTAATGTAGATAATATTATTTAGCTGTTCTAATGACATGACATTTCTATTACTTTGCTTTGAGTGTGTAAATCCCTGCCAAGGCATTGGCTGATGAAGATCAGAAGGATGTAGATATTACGTAGTTTGTTCAGACAGAGGTGCTTATAACTAATTTTCTCCGATGTTTTGCTAAGCATTACTAAGTAAACAATTCACCAACACATTTTCCCCTGATATCTAGGACATTTAATTCATTGTTTTTTGTTGTCACACAATTTTTTAGAGAAATTATCATTTCAAAAACCATTGATGGTTGATTCCTCCGGACATGTGGAGGCCAATGATCTGATGTGCCTTTCCATCTCTTTCTTTCAGAAGGTCACACAGGGCATAAGCAAAGGCAGTCATTAGCCTCCTCTACCATTCACAAGAGCCAACACATTCCCATTCATATCCCTAAGCAGTTCTATCTCAGCTCTTGTAACCTGAATTCCCAGCACAATGCACAACAGAGAAGGCTATATTATTTTTTCCTACCTGACAATGACTTTCCATAGTTACAGTGGTAGTAAAAATTGAGAATTACTTAAAAATAAATAAATAAATAAATAAATAAATAAAAGGAACACTGATATATTCCAGGCACAAAATGACTCATAAAACTCTTTCACTGTTTTAAAACCTCTTTATTATTTGATCAATATTCTATGTAGAAAACTTGTAAAGAACTGGACTTGTCTTTTTTATGCCTTCATTATGCTGTCCCAAACCACTTGGTATTAGGCATTTATGCAAGTAGTGACTATAGTTCCCTTTCTATACCTAACAAGACAATGAGCAGCAACGTGCATATTCACTAAGGAAAATAGGTCCTGAATTAAAAGTAATTTATCATATTGTTAATTCAGATGAATGCTTGAAGATGTGTAAGAAGGTTTTGTTAGCTGCAACAAGAGAGGAGGCACAGAAAAACTCAGTAGATAGTCCTCCAGAATATTTGCTACTTTTATTGTCCTCCAGCTTGGCTTAACCCTGAAGTGCAGGTTGACCTGAATTCTGCTCAGAAAAATGTCATTTTGACTTAGTCCAAGCAGGCATCATCCTACCAGCTGCCCACATCCAGGCGGGATCTCAGCGGACTGCAGAGAATGTAAGTCTCTGCAAGGAAGTGGCACTTGTGATCAGTCTCCTGTGAATTCTAATTACAGGGGCTGTAAAGCAGTGGTAATCATGGATGTGGGCAGCAGGCTTTCTCAGCATGTGACAGCCCGCTTTTATTAAATAAGCAAAACCTGCAGCCTTGCCCACATATTACTGCTGGTCTCAGCTCAGTGTCACAGGGCTGCTTCAGGTGGAAAGATTTGGGTTCCTATTGCAGAATTACTTTTGTAGCAGTGAATTTACATATATAGGGAAGAGTCTTCACTTACGGTATCATGTACTCGTATTTTTGGTAAAATGTAATCCTTTTCTCAGTAGACACAGCCATCAAATTCTGGACAAAATAATTGGCAGTATTTTGTGATTACTCATTGTTTTTCACCTGACTGTGAAAGACTTGAATTAATTAAGCCTCTCATTATCCCTGTGATGTGTTACATTAATTAAACCATGCATAGCCCTGGAAAGTCTACTGCATGTGTAAGTACTCATATTGTAACAGGACAAAATACAGGTCAGCTTTCTGTACATTAAAGAAAACAAATGAGAATGGATCTGCACACCAGCTTATGAAAGTGCTCATAGAAGAAGAAATGTTTTTTCCACACTGTCATTTTCCATTGGAAATCCATACCAATAACAAGAAACTAGAAAGGGCAAGCTAGAAAGATCTACCGTGAACACCAGAATAAAAAGGAAGAATATGGACTTTTCTATCCATCTAAGTCTCTTTTTTGGGGAAACTAATTGAGGTAGTGTCCTGCAGAGCAGTGCGTAGGCAGGGCACCATACACAACCCTGCATGAGTCCTTTGGAGGCAGGAATACATTGGTTTCATGAAGATGTGTGGAAATGCAGGTGAGATTCAGCTGGGGAGCCATTGCTGACACTCCCTGAGCTGTGGGAGACCCCAGTATACCTGCAGCACATTTGCAGGGACTTGGGACCCCAGCATCTCCCAGCCCACCATGGTCCACCCTGCTGCAGAGCTGCCTCTGAACCAGGATTTCCACAAATATTCAGGGCTTCCAGGATTCCAGACATGCAGCTGGGGTTTCTAAACCCTGGGAGCTGTGGGTTATTGAGAGCTTAACAGCTTGGGCTCCCTGGTGTAAATGCATCTCCAGGTTTGAATAAAATTCTTCTGGATGAGTTTTCTGTACGTGCCAGTGTATAGTCAAATGCCTCAGGAGATCACATGATGGTAGAGCTCTGCACATCATTATGTGAACAGTGCACACCAACTGCGCTTCAAGAGTGCAAAGTCTACAAAACAGAACATTGCAGTACCTGCCTGTGACCCTGACTTGCAGTTATTTGTACATGTGTTTAAAGTAATACTGAATATCTTTTTGATCAATTTGTTTCATCAGCTGTAGTCTCCATGTCAGGAATGCATTATATATCAAATGGTTTGACACTGTCCCACGTGACATCCTTGTCTCTAAATTGGACAGACATCAATTTGATAGATGGACCACACTGTGGATAAAGAACTGGCTGGATGGCTGCACACAAAGAGCTGTGCTCAATGGCTCAGTGTCCAGCTGGAGACCAGTAACGAGTGGTGTCCCTCAGGGATCGGTGTTGGGACTGGTCTTGTTCAACATCTATGATGGTGACACGGACAGTGGGATTGAGTGCGTCCTCAGCAAGTTTGCTAATGACACCAAGCTGTGTGGTTTGGTTGATACGCTGGAGGGAAGGAATGCCATCCAGGGGAACCTTGACACGCTTGTGAAGTGGGCTGATGCCAATCTGATGAAGTTTAACCATGACAAGTGCAAGGTCCTACAACTGGGCTGCAGCAATCCCAGACACAGCTATAGGTTGGGCAGAGAAGAGATTCAGAGCAGCCCTGCGGAGAAGGACTTGGGGGTGTGGGTTGATGAAAAGATGAACATGAGCCGGCAGTGTGCGCTTGCAGCCCAGAAAGCCAACCGTATCCTGGGCTGCATCAAGAGGAGCGAGGGAGGTGATCCTGCCCCTCTACTCTGCTCTCGGGAGACCTCACTTGGAGTATTGTGTACAGTTCTGGTGTCCTCAACATGAAAAGGACATGGAACTGTTGGAACAAGTCCAAAGGAGGGCCACAAGGATGATCATGGGACTGGAGCACCTCCCATATGAATATAGGATGAGAAAGTTGGGGTTGTTCAGCCTGGAGAAGGCTGGGTGGAGACCTCGTAGCAGCCCTACAGTATCTGAAGGAGGGCTATAGGGATGCTGGGGAGGGACTCTTCATTAGGGACTGTAGTGATAGGACAAGGGGTAATGGGCTCAAAGTTCAACAGGGGAAGTTTAGATTGGATATAAGGAAGAAATCCTTTACTGTAAGGGTGGTGAGGCACTGAAATGGGTTGCTCGGGGACGTTGCAAATGCTCCATTGCTGAGGATGCTCAAGGCCAGGTTGGACAGAGCTTTGGGTGACACGGTTTAGCGTGAGGTGTCCCTGCCCATGGCAGGCAGGTTGGAACTAGATGATCTTTTCAGGTCCTTTCAACCCTGACTATTCTATGATTTCCAGCAACATTCAATCATGCATTAGAGCTTTTGATTTATTTGAAAATGTTCATATTAATTTCATTAGGCCAAAAAAAATTGTTCTATGCATAATTAACTCTTTGAGCAGCTGTTGCCATTGGTTCTTTGAGAAAAAGACATAGAAACCTCATTGTGACAGAGAAATCATTAAACCTAATTCCTGATTTCCCACCAATGGCTGTTTTTTCATGGATACTTTCAAGACTGTGGAAAAAATAATCAAGGAAAAAAGCATATCTGACCCAAGTAAGAAATAAATAAAGTACCTTTCAAAAAAATGTCTTTAAATATCTATGTAGTGTAAGTAAGCAGGGAAATGTGCAAGAGTTGCTGAGATTAATTTTACTTTTTTACTTTGTATCATAAATACTCCCTAAAGTGTTCTGACACTTCAAACTTCTTGAATCTGCCACTTAGAGCTAAAATGTGGTATGACAGACTGAAGCACTGAATCTGACAGAATTTCTGATCTCACTAGAAATGCAAAGGCAAAGACAATTCTGAAAAAGTAAACAAGTCAAGAGAAGAGTGAATGAGAGGGACGAATTAACACCCAGAAAGAAATAAGCAGAAAAAGGCAGAGAGTAATCACAATGCTTGAAAGGATTAGTGGGAGGGAAATAATGGAAAATATGTGGGCAGTGGGAGCATTTGCAGTATGGATGAGGACATAATAGCACAAGAGAAGTTTGGGTATCAGAGGATGAAGGCAGCTTGCTTAGCTCCCATATTTTGGGATGCTGTTGGAAGAGCACATTGTGCTGTAAGAAAGTTATCTCTCAATAGAAACATGTACCCTTGAATGCTTGCTACACCCCACATCTGCCCATGATGGCCTGAAGAAAGAAAACACATGCTTACCATGCTGCTTTACAGGGACTGACAGAAGGAACAAATCCCTTCAGGGGAGTTTGTCATCCTGCAAATACTCGACATATAAAAGCAGACAGTGCAGCACCCTGTTAACCTTGAAAGACCAAATTCTTCTTGTCTAAACCATAAAGTGTGAAACATTTCAAGCAAAACAGTTATATCTCCTTTCATTACAAAGTCAATGAAAGAATGGGTGCTAAGGAAGCCTCTTGTAGTGCAACCAGCTTCAGTTGGTCCTGGAAGAGAGGATCCATGCTTGTTTTCTAAATGCCAGCTATTTTGGCTTTTTATAGTCTTACAAAATTTTGCCGCAAGTAGCCTGTACAATTAGGGGTGGCCCTTCCCAGGGGAAGATGCGGAAGTGATTCCTCATGCAATACAGCCATCAGACAACAGTTCTGCTCCTTAGTTCTCTTCAAAACTGGTCCTTGTTCAGCAAAAAGCACATCACAAAGTGGGGGAAATGCAAGCAAACCCTTCTGAGCTCTGGGTTTCTTCTGTGTGTATGTAAATATACACACATATTTAAGTATCTTTCCATGCATTTAGTGGAAAAAATCTACCTTTATAGAGATAACAGACATAATATGCTATTTATCGTATCCAAGAAGTAGTTCTTTGCTTCAAAATATATATTTTTTTCACTTGACAATATTCCCATTGGAGATTATATTGATTCAGACTACTACACCAAGCAGATCTTCTTGCACAGATGCACTTTTTTCTCCTTGTCTGGTATACTTTAAACTCCTTGTTTCTTTTACTCTACTTTTCCTAAATTTCTGCTTTTCCAGTTGAAGTTCTCTGATAATAACTTTCCAGGCAAAAGGAATTTCATAAATTATTTGATCAAAATAAGAAAGAGGTTCTGCAAAGTAGCAGACAAGGGTTGGGAATACTTACCCTGATGCTGAATAACTGATAAATTTTCTTTTAACAGGTTTGCAAGCAAAATTACTTCTATGTTCTGCAGAAAATTAGTTCAACTGAATTGGATTATGAGGCTGCTGCCAGATTAGGGGGACAACTCCTTTCCTTTTCTTTGACTATCTCCCACTTCTCCAGCATTGCCTCCCCGGAATCAAGTGAAATACTCTGTCACAAAATCATAGGATCATAGAATCATAGAATCATAGAATAGTTAGGGTTGGAAAGGACCTCAAGATCATCGAGATCCAACCCCCCTGCCATGGGCAGGGACACCTCCCACTAAACCATGCCATCCAAGGCTATGTCCAACCCCACCTTGAACGCCGCCAGGGATGAAGCATTCACAACCTCCCTGGGCAGCCCATTCCAGGGCCCCACCACCCTCACAGTAAAGAATTTCTTCCTTATATCCAATCTAAACTTCCCCTGTTTAAGTTTAAACCCATTACCCCTTGTCCTCTCACCACAGTCCCTCATGAAGAGTCCCTCCCCAGCATCCCTATAGGCCCCCTTCAGGTATTGGAAGGCTGCTATCATAGAACAGTTAGTGTTGGAAAGGAACTTAAGATCAAGTTCCACCCCCCCTGCTACGGGCAGGGACACTAAACCATGCTACCCAATGATTACACCACAACCTGGCCTTGAACACCATCAGGGATGGAACATTCACAACTTCCAGCATTTCTTATAGGCACCCTTCTGATACTGGAAGGCTGCTATGAAGTCCCCACGCAGCCTTCTCTTTTCCAGGCTGAACAGCCCCAACTTTCTCAGACTGTCTTCATACGGGAGGTGCTCCAGTCCCATGGTCATCCTTGTGGCCCTCCTCTGGACTTGTTCCAAAAGTTCCATGTGCTTTTTATGTTGAGGACACCAGAACTGCACACAATACGCCAAGTGAGGTCTCCCGAGAGCAGAGTAGAGGGGCAGGATCACCTCCCTCGACCTGCTGGTCATGCTCCTCTTGATGCAACCCAGGATACTGTTGGCTTTCTGGTCTGCAAGCGCACACTGAAGCTGGGTCATGTTCAGCTTCTCCTCACCCAAAACCCTCAAGCCCTTCTACTCAGGCTGTTCTGAATCTCTTCTCTGCCCAACCTGTAGCTGTGTCTGGGATTGCTGCAGCCCAGTTGTAGGACCTTGTACTTGTCATGGTTAAACTTCATCAGGTTGGCATCAGCCCACCTCACAAGTGTGTCAAGGTCCCTCTGGATAGAGGGTCATTTACTTATGACATTCTAGTGAACACCTTATAAATCTGAAAATAAAATTGTTGCTCATTTGCAGTACTGCCTGGCTGCATTTCATGCAGTAGAAATCAGAGCAATATTAGAGTCCTCTTTGCAACATCTTCTCTACTTTTGTTGAAAACAGATTATAACAAAATGCACTGAAA
Source organism: Amazona ochrocephala (assembly GCA_039720435.1). NCBI lineage: Eukaryota > Metazoa > Chordata > Aves > Psittaciformes > Psittacidae > Amazona > Amazona ochrocephala. The sequence continues at coordinate 73,316,571 of CM077909.1, read as the reverse complement.
AATCAGATTTTTTTTTCTTTACTTTGTAATGCATAAGCTATGCAGGGATATGCACAGTTAGAGAGATACATTCAGAAATACCATATTGGTTCCCTAAGAAAGTATAAATTCTGAAATGCTGAAATTCTGAAGTAGGTAATAGTTTCATATTTGTGTGTGCTGCTCTTTAAATCCTTAAAATCAATAAGGAAAGTGTCAGAGCTGCCTCTATTAATTCCATAACCTTATAAAAACATCAAATCACTTTCCAAAAAGTAACCACGAGTTACTGCAACTGCAACATGCCCCAGTGATACACTCAAGATTCACCAGCCCATCTGCATGATGTTTTGCAATTCTGCAGATGTGAACAGGCTAGAAACTTTCAGCAGCACTTGAGTACTGCTTTCTGAGGCTTTCTATCATTCCCTGGTGTATAAACTTGTTCACACAGAAGTTAAAATATTCTTCAGCTTCACTCTGAGGCTGTCTGATTCATGCCTATTCACAGACGTAAAAATCTAGCTCTCTTAATTGCATATGTGACAAACCTACAGTTATTACAACAATTACTCAAAAAAAAGGCAATTACTTTGGTTTTGTCTTTTATTGGTGCCTTCTTGTACAAGACAGTATGTTAGCCTCATCTAACAATGAGCCATGTGCGATCAGTATGAGTATGAAGAAGGGTAAGCTGAAATTCTAATAACATATCAAGGAAAACAGGTGCTGAATATTCATAAGTACACATATTCTTGATTGTGTAAGACAGAATTTTGGGTTAACAACTGCATGTTAGGAAGTATTAGCTTGCAGTTTCTTCAGGTTATGAAACAAGCACACAGGAGAATGTGCATACCCAGAATTCAATGTGCAAAGTGAAATACACATTTTGCACATCAGACCATTTGGATTTCACAAAGGTGTGATCTCGGTCACTTCTGGGCCACTTACATGATCGGCTCCCTGAAAGCTTCTGCTTGGTGGGAAAATCCCAAGAGTCTTGCCTAATCTCAGTGAGTGAGCAATAAGAGTTTGAGAATCATAAATCCAGATCACAGGCTCTTGTATGAGTGGTACGAGACTGCTGCAGATTGAAAGGACTAGTGTTAGTTTCATGCTGCTGAAAAGGCTATTTCCCTCATCATAAGGACACTAATACTTTCCAATGCATACCATGTAGAAAAGATCAAAATACAAAAATCATTTTAACATTTAGAGGTGTTAAATACTAACAAAATGGATTTCAGATGAACTGCACACATAATCAATCTCCAGCTGATAAAAAAATAGCTAAAGAGGTCAGTAACAGGCTACAAAGTCCCACAGTCCCCATAAGAAGCGCTGCTCGAATGGATGGAAGCTCCAAAAAAGGTTCTATTCCCATTGCCCACATCATAGCAGTTCTGTTGCTCAAAGTGGCTTCATTTTTCAGAGCTCTCAGACTTCTAGTTTTTTGGGTTCAGTTCTCAGCGTAGCTTGCAGTTTGGGTGTCTACGCATGCAAATAATTGCATGTGTAGCTACCACATGCGCAAATATGAGCTGGTAGACATCCAGACTGAGATTTCCAATGCTCAATTCAAAATAAAAAGGATAATAAAACATGTGTGTTCCATATATTTCTTTAGAAGTTTGCACGTGCAAGCAGGTAATTGGGTAAGGAGCTACTATTGCTTGCATCTGTCATTTAAAAAGTCCAAATGCTAGAGAGTATCCAGAAAATATGACATTGCACTGACAGTTCTGAAAATCTGTTGGTGAACATGAAATTTGACATCTGTCTTTTGTGCTATGGATGCCTTTTCAAACCTTAAAAAATCAGATTTGTTTGGGCTTACTATTCTATGATTCTATGAAATTGCTAATACTACCAATTCATGAAGACCCTACAAGCATTTAAAGATGCAAGCTTTTATTACAGACGTTTGGTCATATTATAAAACCAGCCCATATACAGTAAGCAGAGGGTAGTTTGAAATGTTGAATCAAACATAGAATCATAGAATCATAGAATAGTGAGGGTTGGAAAGGACCTAAAGATCATCTAGTTCCAACCCCCCTGCCATGGATAGGGACACCTCCCACTAAACCATGCCATCCAAGGCTATGTCCAACCCCACCTTGAACGCCACCAGGGATGAAGCATTCACAACTTCCCCGGGCAACCCGTTCCAGTGCCTCACCACCCTTACAGGAAAGAATTTCTTCTTCATATCCAATCTAAACTTCCCCTGTTTAAGTTTGAACCCGTTACCCTTTGTCCTCTCACTACAGTCCCTAATGAAGAGTCCCTTCGAAGCATCCCTATAGGCCCCCTTCAGATATTGGCTTGCTCATTAATGTACACGTTAACTAGGGAGATGAAGATGTCAGACAAGTTCAGAATAAAACTGAAGCTTTAGAAAGTTTCTAAATTAATATTGCAATTTAGCACTGACATCACTGCAATTTAGTACTATCATCAGAAAAGTGAACCAGACCCCATGTGAAGAGCTGTGTATCCAGTGGTGCAGACCTAAAGAGAAAAACACCTGCAAACATCTGAGGAAGTGCCATGTCTCAATGCTCAGCCCTTTAGCATGTGGAGTGTGCTGCTTTTTCATTGTTGGAATGTCTGGTTGGATTTCCCACCATTGCATGTAGATGGTATATGGTTTAACTACATGCTTTGGAGATCTGGACCTGGCTTATGATAAAAAGGTGCTGTGACTTTGTACTGACCTGTGACTCTGCTTTCCCTTTAGTCCCAGTAGCTGCATTAGACCTTCCTGCATGTGTTGTTAGGGGAACTGTGTCAGACACCAACAGCACCAAGTGCACAATAGCTAAGAAACATTAGCAGAAGGCTAGCAATACAGTTAAAATGATGTACAAAGGTGTGCACAAAATTAAGGGAAATCAATCTCGAGTGAATTGACTCAAGTTCTTGTAAGAGTGCACCCTATAGTCTTCACGGTACTTTGTGAATATATAAAGGGGGTTATCTCACTTCAGGTAATCATTTTGAAGCCTGCAGTGTCCTCAATTAATGGCTGTATCTCTATTATCATTGCTACACCAAAAAAACTCAACAGCTGGTTAAAAATATTTGCAATGGCACCAAGACGATGAAGCATTTTGCTGAGAAAAGTTGTGATTTACTCTGTGAGATGATATTTTTTGTCAAATTAGAAAAGCCATATGTGGTAGGGGCAAAATTATCTGTATAAACCCCAAGAAGAAATGTACTCATTACTGTGTACTTGTGGGTAAAGACATGACTTGTAGTACCGCCTATAGCCAACGCTGCCTGAAGCTCCAAATCATACAACACAGTTTTAACACTTCAAACATTTCAAAGCTCTTCTGTGTTCTGACTACAATGTTCTATACTGAATTCGTGCCTTATGCTGAATCCTGATTAGGAAGTTTCAGGTAAAAATACTTTGGCCATGAACGAGAGGAGTTAAAGAACATGTTGCTGTCTGCACAGCACAAAAATTCTTACAACAAGCTGGGGAGAAGTTGCTTGAGATTATCACTTACGATGCAAAGACTTGAAATTCATCCATGGGTTGCCTAACATCCCATTGTTACTGTATGGGAAAAAACAAGCAAAAAACAGTAAGTACAATGTTGTACTTAAAAATTGTGTTACAGACAAGAACTTTGCCATTTAAAACATAAATCTGGTGAAAAAGAGACTCAAATTGATAATCATTCAGACTGCAGAGACACTGAGAAAGAGGACTAAATGACAGCAGCAAACGTGCAAATGGTGTTAAAATGTGGTTTCATACTGAGAAGACCAAAATTGTGCTCATTCTTTGAGCCATCTTCAAATAAATACTATCTTCATAGCTGTCTGGTACGTATTTCTAAATATTGCCATCTTTGCTGTATTTTAGATTCTCAATGATAGGAGAAGCAAGCGTATTTCAAAATGAAGTGTTAGTGAAGAAAATTTACTGTATTTCCAAATATAAATATATGTAGATAATGACCTAAATATCAAAAGCTGCAAAATAGCTTGCCCTCTCACACCCCCAGGAAATAACCAAAACCAAAGCAAGAGATTTTTACTTTGGGAGAAATTTTGGGCTTTGCATCAGTCTGCAAGGCTGCTAAAAATACATTTTTTTAAAAGCACTGTGCTAATATTGAGTGGTACATTTGTTTTATTAGTTTAAATTAAACTAATTAAGGTTATCACATACATAGATAGATCAAATACAGTTCTGAGGAGATTAGTAGTTGCTTTTCTTAAAATGAGTTCTTCCTTTTTGACATGTATAATTAATACATTGGAAATAAAAAACATTCTCTGCTATGAATCTCCTTGGTTTCATGTCTGAAATACCGTACAACCCTTTTTCTTGGTTTTATATTCTGTTTCATTTCAGGTTACAAAACACTGAAGCAGTAAGGTGTAAAGAGATCTTTTCAGATATCTTTCTTTAATTTCTAAGGCTAATAAAGGCTTATTTTTACATTTTGAAAAGTGTTATTCCCACCTGTATAGGTGTTACATCCATATTTTTGTTAAATGTTGAGATCTCTGTCTGAATGTTACTTAAAGTGTTGCTTTATGCCACGTTCAAATTCAACTTTAATAAATTAATGCAGCTGAGAGAATTCAACATACAGAATCATTCATTTGATTATAAAACTGTTTATGGTGAACTGATTTGAATTCTAGAATAATCCCGCTCTGACTGTTACAGTGCAGCCACATACAGCCTTCTGGTCTCAGATCCACTTTGCCCCCAGGACAATATGTTTCTACAGCTAAACAGCCTGAGCTACTCTTTTTTCTTTTCTAGACAAATTTACTTTCTGGTTGGATAAAATGGACACAAATTAGACAGATTTGGAAATTATATGTAATGATATCATTTTAATGTAAGGAATGCTTAGGCTGGCTTTTGTGGAAAAAGAATCAGGAAGCCTGAGAGCATGTTGCTTGGGACTACACAAGGCAGGGGTTGTGAGAATACAAAGCAAGGCAGATTGAGAACACCAGTCTGCTATACTGCTTGTGAGATCATGAGATCCCACATATCGCTGCACTTATGAGATTGGTTGCTGTAGTGAACATATCTATACAAGTAACGCATTTCTGGTGTCTATTTTTTGTTTGTTTTCTAATAGTAAATCGCGATCACTGTTGAAAATAACTGCCATTTAAAGATGAGAGTAGTCCAGTATTTTGTCAAATAAACAGTTCTTCTGAACACAATGTTGTATTCTTCCTATACCTATTGGTGGTGTAAAAAACAGCATTCATTTTTCCATAACTTCAATAGAAACTACTCTTTCTCTGAAAAGCTGCTTATTTTAGACCTGTTCCAACCGCAATATGAAAATAAAAAAACAGAAGGCAAATGCATATATTGAAATACTGTAGCTGGCCTTTGCCACTTTCCCCAGTATAGGCAAAGGGCCAAATTAATTTTTTGTTTTACTTTTTTATTCCTGCTGAGTACATCCGTTATTCACCAGCAAGCACATCTTTTAACGACTTTTGATTTCAGCACATTTCTTTGATTTAAAGATGTCATGTCAGATATTGAGATACATAAGCTTCCTCTAGGCCTTAATGCATTTGATCTTTGCTATCTGATGCTTTTGGTTTTAGGTGGTTAGAAGCTGATCATTTCTATTCACTTCCAGAGACCCAAGTAGGTTGACTCATCTCTGATTTTCTAATTTTTTTTTTTTTTTTTTTTTTGACCCTGTTTGTCTTTTTCTGGTCCTGAAATGACACTTACCTGACAGGACTTCTCAAAAATAATCTTCAGTGGCTCAGAGATTACTTTGGCTATTTTCTCAAGTATTGTAGATTGAATTCCAAAGGCTCCGATGATTTGAAAACATCCATTTTATCTCAGTACTTTTAATTTGTATTCTTCCTATTCTGTTCAGTATGAGTTGTATTGTCAAATGCCTGGCTGCCAACTTTTTGGGGAGAGCCAAATCAGAATACAGCTGGTCAAATCCTCTAGGGTGTAAAGAAGTGACTTCTACAACAAAACCCAAAATTACGCTGGGTAAAGGCATGGCTCATGGCATGCAAGAAAGATGCAGACTCACTTTTTATAAGGAGTTCTGTGGAAAAACAGGAGGTATAATGGGCACAAGTTACACCTGGGGAGATTCAGACTGGACATAAGCAGAAAATTCTGCACGATGAGAATGAGCAACCACTGGAATAATCTGCCCAGGGACATGGTGGACTCCCCAGCAGTCGACATCGTTAAGATGTGGCTGGACAGGGTGCTGGGACATCTAGACGAGACTGTACTTTGCCTAAAAAGGTTGGGCCAGAGGATCCTTGAGGTCCCTTCCAACCTGGGATACTAGGATTTCTTTCACTTCTGTTTGTTTCACGAGTGTATAAACCTGTTCTGAACCCATCTTCCTGCTGTTACTTTTATTTAAAAAGAAACTTCAGTGTTGAGCACATGAAAATGCAGCAATGTGGGCACTAGGACAGTGTGCTACGGTGAGAAAACAATGTGATTATTTACAATTATAATGATTATTTACAATTATTACCATTCTCTTTCGGTTTTTCGAAGAAATGAAACCGTGTCGGATGACCCGAGGTTCTTTCCCCCCGGCATTCCTGAGAAGCCTGCTGGGTCGGGCAGTGATACCACAGCCATCAAAGGGCAAATTCTCCCGCAAGCCCCCCTGCGGCCGTGCTTCCCGGCCGTGTGCCCGTGTTCGCCCTGTGCCTATCGAACCGCCTAGATAGGAGTCGCAGGGACCGGTGCCTGCAGCCCCTTAGCTCAAAGGCCGGGCTAGCCCCGGCTCCGCCGGAACTGCAGCGTCGCCGTTTGCCCTCTGCCTCCCGCACGATGCGGCTGCCACGGACACAAAGAATAGGTGGGGAGGGGGCCGGGCAGGCCCGCTCTGGCAATGTCATCGCATCGCCACACTTACATACATATATACATGCATAGGCGGGCCGCCGGCAGCCCGCTCCTCGCCAGCCGTTAACTTTTCCGCCAGGCTCCGCGCCGTCCTCTCTGGGGGTGCTCACGGCGGCAAAATTCCCGCCCGGAGGGCCCGGGGAGCGAATTTCGTCCTCCCATTCCCAACTCCGGGCAACCCCGGCAGTGCCGCGGGGGGCGGCGCGGAGGAGCCCCGCGCTCGTTCCCGGCGGCGGGCTCCGCTCCGGCCCGCCCCGCACCGGAGTAAAGGCGCCGGGCTTCGGCGGGCTCGGCTGCTGCTGTTGCTGCCGTCGTCGCCGCAGCAGGAGGAGGAGGATGGAGCCAGGCAAGGAGCCCCGGGCAGCCGCGGGGCAGCCAGAGCCGGCAGTGTCGTTCCAGGCCCGGCTGTGGAAGAACCTGCAGCTGGGGGGCAAGAGCCGGAGCGGAGGCGGGCGGGCGACAGCAGATCGCCGCACTGCGGAGCCCCCCGCCCCGCCGCCGGCCAGCGGCAAGGGGGACCTACCGCCCGGCGCTAAGTGGGGCGGCTTCAAGCGGCGGAGGCAAGTGCTGGACCGCGTCTTCTCGTCCTCCCAGCCCAACCTCTGCTGCTCAGCCACCGAGCCGCTGGAGCCGGGCGGCGAGTCCGGCTCCGCCTTGCGTCGGCTGCGGGACCACCTGCTACCCCAGGGGAAGGGGCCGCCGCCCGGCCGCCGAGACGACCCCGCCACCGGGGATGAGGGTCTCGAGGGCGGGAAGCAGGGCCGCCGGCCCGGAGCACATCTGTCCCACCAGAAGAGCTCCTCGCTGCCGAGCACCGCCTGCTTGGAGCAGCTGCTGCATGGCTCTCCCTCCCCCGGCAGGAGGAAGGAGCAGCGGGCAGAGGAGGGCGACGGCAGCGAGGTAAGTGCCGGACCTTCGCCGCGCCCCACGAGGCTGCGCTGCAAGCGGCCCTTTGCGGGTGGGAGCCGGGGGCGAGGCAGAAAGGTGGTCCCGGGGAGGGGAGGCGGGAAGAGAGGCGAGGCAGAGGGCGGCTGCCGGGAAAGGGCAGGGAGATGAGGTGACAGAACGGGGGGCGAGGCGAGAGGGTGGCCTCCGGGTAAGGGCAGAGAAGCGAAGTGAGAGAACAGGGGGCAAGGCGGGAGGGCGGCCGCCAGGAAGGGCAGAGAGGCGAGGTGAGGCAAGGCGGGAGGGCGGCCGGGACTGACCCTGCCCCCCCGCCCGCTGGTGCGACGCACCCCTTCGCCTTAGGCAGAGACGCCGCAGGCCGCTGACGCCCTGTTAAAGCTTTCCCCGCCGCGGGGCTGGGCCCGGCTGCCAGCCGGGCGGTGTCTGTAGTGACAGGCAGTGTGGCGCGGCCATGTCGTGGGCGCGCTGCGGGGCGCTGGGTACTCGTACCTCAAAGCTGCCCACGGTAAACCATGCAGAGAACGGGCGTCCCGAAGGCAGAAGCTGGAGTCGAGCCCGCAGCTCCGGTCCCCTCTCTTCATGCACACTTGTCCCCAGAGCCACTCTGTGTCCCCGAGGCCTTGCACTGTTGTTTTTTGTCTTTGGCGCACCCAGGGTGCCTTTGCTCAAATAAACGCCACTCTTTTCTTGCCTGGTTATCCAAATTTGAATAATTATTTCTTTTAATTTCTGCAGGACACCCAAATGACTTCCACTAGTTAACAGGTAGCTACTTTCCGGAACGTACCAGGTGCTGTCGCACACAGCCTTTGGTTCAGGCTGATGAAGTAGTCGTTCTTCCCTCCTCTCTTGGGAAGGGTGGTGTACAAAGCTATAGCTCTTCTGACTGTCAGTTTTGAAATTAAGTGGTGAAGCTAGAATTGGTAGGGTCTGCTGAAGCTTGCAATACATTTCCTGAGCAAAAAGAGCGAACATGAGTCATTCTGGAGTTTGTGTAATTCTAAGCAGCCATCCACTTTTTGCAGGAAAAGTTGACTAATACACATTATTATATATTGTCTTCTGTCATAATTAGGGAGAAATGAGCAACGAAGCTATATGAGTATACTTGGTGACAAAACCTGTGGTCATGGTCTAGTGAAGAGCAGTTGCATTCCTGCAGTGAATTGGAGCGTCCTTTGAGGCACTCTCGTGCCTCTCTGCAGAGTCCAGCCCTAACATCTGTAGACACGGGACCCAGACCTAACTTTATGTCCAAGTCTGTCAGAAGCTGTCTTGGTTATCACATGTATAAATCATGCCTTATATGTTTTAGGTGGTTGCTTCTTGAGGTAGGATTATTTTAATAAGTGTTGAAGTAAAGAGTAGTCAGTTGCTTTTTCCCCCAAACACTGGCTCACAAAAATGTATTTTACATTTTAAGTGTTACTGTTTGGGACTACAGGATATTCTTCTGAATTACACTGCTACATCTAGCAATTAATAAATAAGAAAATATGGGTCTCTCTTCAGTGCTGTTCTGCTGTCCTGCTCGCACTGCCGTTCAGCAGGGAATCAGCACATTTATTTACAAAACATAGAATAGAATCATAGAATAGTAAGGGTTGGAAAGGACCTCAAGATCATCTGGTTCCAACCCCCCTGCCATGGGCAGGGACACCTCCCACTAAACCATGCCATCCAAGGCTATGTCCAACCCCACCTTGAACGCCGCCAGGGATGAAGCATTCACAACTTCCCTGGGCAACCCATTCCAGGGCCCCACCACCCTTACAGTAAAGAATTTCTTCCTCAGATCCAATCTAAACCTCCCCTGTTTAAGTTTAAACCCATTACCCCTTGTCCTCTCACCACAGTCCCTAATGAAGAGTCCGTCCCCAGCATCCCTATAGGCCCCCTTCAGGTATTGGAAGGCTGCTATGAGGTCTCCACGCAGCCTTCTCTTCTCCAGGTTGAACAGCCCCAATTTTCTCAGCCTGTCTTCATACGAGAGGTGCTCCAGTCCCCTGATCATCTTCGTGGCCCTCCTCTGCACTTGTTCCAACAGTTCCATGTCCTTTTTATGTTGAGGACACCAGAACTGCACACAATACTCCAAGTGAGGTCTCACGAGAGCAGAGTAAAGGGGCAGGAGCACTTCCCTCCACCTGCTGGTCACACTCCTTTTGATGCAACCCAGAATACGGTTGGCCTTCTGGGCTGCAAGCGCACACTGCCGGCTCATGTTCATTTTTTCATCAACCCACACCCCCAAGTCCTTCTCCGCAGGGCTGCTCTGAATCTCCTCCCAGCCCAATCTGTAGCTGTGCCTGGCATTGCTCCGACCCAGGTGTAGGACTTTGCATTTAGCATGGTTAAACTTCATCAGGTTGGCATCAGCCCACCTCACAAGTGTGTCAAGGTCCCTCTGGATGGCATTCCTTCCCCCCAATGTATCAACTGAACCACACAGCTTGGTGTCATTGGCAAACTTGCTGAGGGCGCACTCAATCCCACTGTCCATGTCACCCACAAAGATGTTGAACAAGACCGGTCCCAACACCGATCCCTGGGGGACACCACTTGTTACTGGTCTCCAGCTGGACACTGAGCCACTGAGCACTACTCTTTGCATGCGGCCATCCAGCCAGTTCTTTATCCACCGAGTGGTCCACCTATCAAATTGATATCTCTCCAACTTAGAGAGAAGGATGTCATGGGAGACAGTGTCAAAGGCTTTACACAAGTCCAGGTAGATGACATCAACCGCTCTGCCCCTGTCCATCAGTTCCGTGGCCCCTTCATAGAAGGTCACCAGACTGGTCAGGCAGGATTTCCCCTTAGTGAAGCCATGCTGGGTGTCACCAAGCACCTTGTTGGTTTTCATGTGCCTTAGCATGCCTTCCAGGATAATCCGCTCCAAGATTTTGCCAGGCACAGAGGTGAGACTGACTGGTCTTTTTATTTAATTGTGCAGGTATTACTCCTGTTTTGGACAAGGTACAGTCATAGCATTTGGAAAGAATACTCCTGATCAAACCAAAGTGGTACCCAAGCTCTCTGCATGTCTTTAATTAGCAACATTATGGCCAGTTCCTCCAAGCAATTTCTGGTATTTCTAGCGCTTGGGCTGTGCCTCCATATACTGAGTTTGGAATAATTTACTTTTTTCAAATCCAAATTTTATTCACAGCAGCACAGACTTTCAAAGTTGTCCTGAAAGTTTTGTTGTTGTTGTTGTTTTTGTTTTATTTTTATTGCCCTGCAGCCTTAACTGTGCAAAGATTGAAAAAATTCTAGTTAGTAACAGAATCACAAAAATGAAGTTAAATTATCTGTAAGTAAAACAGCATTAGAATTACAGCTTGCTTTAAAATGTATTTAATACTCCACCAAAGGCAAACAAAGGCTACTGCCTCTTTCGGATCAAGACTGAAACTGATTTTTTTAGCAAATATGTACACTAAAAGACCTACTAAATATTTTAAGGGAGATGGTGGGAAAAAATAAAATCCAGGAGAAGTGAAATTTCCTGTGCTTTTAAGCTGAAATAGTACAGTTGTCATCAGTGAAAAGGAGCACAGGTTAGTGTGGTGGATTGGGAGACTTACGCTGTAAGTTGCTGCACTCTGTGTGGATTTAATCTTGCAGTGTACTTTTTGGCATAATTGAGAAATAATTCGAAACAATTAAAATATGATGAAGCGATACTGCACTGGACATGGGCAATCTATCATAGGCCAGGTTTTCTTAGGTGTGAATAAAGCGTTTGTTGCAGTGAATAGGATTAGTGTCTTGGTTTGAGTAAAGGTGCATGTTTATGGGTGGAGTCTTACACAAAGAATAACCATTACATTTCAACAGTAAATGCTGATCTATTCTTCCTCCGAAGACTGGATACTTCTCACAGGTGCCCTTGAATAAGGCATCTATTCAAGTACTATATATAATTCAAGTAAATGCAGTGAGTACTCTATTTGGGGAGAGAAGGGCATCATAAGTACTGTATTTGTTGTAAGAAAAAACAACGTTCCTTTTAAAGCCAAATATGGTTTATTAGGACAAACAAATACCAGCAGAATTAAATATGATCCTTCCTCTTCCAAAGGCTGTATATCAGGCTTTCTTGGCCAAACCTTTCCTGACCTCAGATAATGGCATGCCGCCACCCTCATGCAGCCAGGAGCTGCAGAATGTGTTCTGCACCCTGGAGGGAGTGGTGAAGGGTGATGGAAGCCTCATGGAGTGTTTCATGGGCAGGAGATGACAACAGCTCTCTAGGGGTTTTGTGGCTCATGGGGCTTCCAGCTCTGGACATGCTTCCTATGTTTTTTTCCCATTTGACCTAATAATTTGCGTTTCCTCACCAGTGGGAGCTTGGATTTACGCAGCAGTGCCCATGCCAGAGTGGCCTTTCTCCTGAATGTGAGATGCTGCTTTGAACGGAAAGCTTTATGCTACTTGCAGTGTATCGTAATTGTGTAGTGAAAACCAGGAGACCAGGAGGGTGGAAATACCTCTGTTTCATAAAATTTGCACTAATAGGGAAAGCAGGAGGGTGGAAATACCTCTGTTTCTTAAAATTTGCAGTAATAGGGAACCTACAAGTATTTAATCATCTTAATCAGAGAACACTGTTGTGAGCATATGTCATCTTAAACTGACAGTGGACATGAAGAGCATTCAGGGAGAGGATTCCTGGCTGAAGAGGTATCCAAGCTGCAGTTTGGCGGCTGCATTGGGAACATATGTGGGCATGTTTCCCCAAGGGTTTTCTTGCAAGATAATGATTTGCCTTTTTTAGAGATGTCCTGTTTGATCTGTTAAGCTCAAGAGTGGACAGTTTCTTAACTGCTTCCCTCCCTGTCTGTTTCCAGTTTTGTGGTTATGTGTATATATTGGAGTTGGGGGGGGGGGCTTGCTGCAAGGAGGAGGAGTGGAGGAAGGCTAGGGCGGCCACTAAACCATTAGATGCATAGCCATAGGAAATGAAGCTTCATTAGTTTTGCTGCACTGGAGACACGTGTGCAGATCTAGTCTCTCTCCCATTTTCTCAATAGTGTTTAAATACTGCTCAGTAAAGTTGGTGTAAGAGGGTGTGGTGCATCGGAGGGGTCTGCTGAAAAAGGGGAGTTTAGTGAGCTGGGTGGTGTGGAGAGAGATTGCACTTCCAGAGAAAGGAGTTTGGTATTGTACTGAGATGTCTGGGAAGTAAAGGAGGAGTAGTGATGTAATGCAAGCAGAGATGGAGTAGTGATGGAATAAAAGCAGAGGTAGGGCTGTGAAGAAGCCTGAAGAGAGGAGAATCTTGAATTTGGTGTGGATGGGGATACAGAGGCAATGGTAGCCTGGTTGGTGTACCGTGCATGTTTTTTCTGACTATACCAGCACAAATCTATATCTGGCATAGAGCCACTGGAGTCAGTGAAGTTGCACAGGGGAAAAATTTGGCTTGTTTGTTCTAATTGGTATATTTCACAGGTCATGTTTCAGTAATTGATCCAGCCAGTGAAAGCAAAAGAACAGAATAAAGACAGAAGAAAAGGCAAAAAATGTCAGTGAAAAATTACACAGATAATGCCACCCAAGAGAATCTTAATTGCTACTTCAGATTTCTAAGACAGTGCACTGTGAAAGGTGAAGGTGGTGAGGAAATTCAAACTCTTCTGACTGTCAAGATTACATTTTCCTGAGATAATGCCAATACAAAGCAAGGAGAGTCAGAGAGAGCTAATTTTCACAGGTTTTTTGGAGCATGATTTGAGGCCAGCAGCATTCTGAGAATAAATGGGCAAAATTTCAGAAAACAGGAGGGAGCTTGATTTTGGGGATCTGGCCACTGATACATGGGGAGTAAGTACATGACTGAATGTTTGGGCTGGATCAGAAGAACCTAGGGCTTGTTAATAGAAATTACATAGAAATCACAAGCAGGAGTAAAAAGCTGTTGATAATGCTCATTTCTTCTTAAGAAAGCTGTTGGGGCCTCTCAAGGCTGTTTGCTTTTTCAGGAGTTTAATTAGACATCAGTTTTTATCAGGGGATATTCTGCACTGCCTTGTTTTGTGCTTATGTGAATATCTGATAAAAGGCTTATGTTTCAGCAGCTTGAGAAGCATTAATCTGTTTCTTGTGCTCTGTCAGCTTCTGACCAGTCTGTCAACTTACAGTATGTTAGTACAGTGTATGTATATAACTGACAGGCAAATCAAGAGGGGGCACAACAGAATTCTTGAATAACCTCTGCTTAATTAACTAAAGAATCTCTCCAGAGTTTTCAGAGTCAGCTGCATCATTTTTCAGAATTGGCCAGTTCGCATTTATCCTCGTGTGAAACACTCAGCTATTTTAAAGTGAGCTAGGAGCAGCTGTTAATTTAATGTTTATCCATGACCTCATTTAAGCTTTACTTTATCTCCTCCTCCCACCCCACCTTTACTATTTATATGTAAAGATGTTCATAGTAAAATAATGGTATTGAGGTTAATAGATGGTTGGTGGATAGGAATTGCAACAATCCCTGCACTGAAGGAATAAAAACGTGCTTATTTTCTACTGGGTGACTCTGTTGTGAAGTGATTGAATTTCGATGTAAGGATTTTAGCTGGATTGCAAGTAACTGACAAAACTCTGTTACTTCAGTGTACTTCACTTGTGTATTTCATAACCTACTGAATTGTGTTAAACTTTTTAAATGTAAAAAGACAAACATCTAAATATGGTTACAGCGTTAGGTTTTTTCCAAGAAATTCTGGAAAATGTTCTTTCCCTCTTGTTGGAAGTGTTGAATGCAGAAAATTATTAGGCATACCAATAAGACTTATTAGTTATTATAATGTTGCAATAAGAAGTGCTTTTTAAAATAGGGTTAAAAGAGTTTTAAGGCTGCCAGTATGTCATTCAGCACCCAACTCTGTAGGTAGTTCTGATTTAACTGTTTTGTCTTGTGATGTGGTACTAACATACTAATAGACCCAGGTGTCATAATTTCTTTCCTCTTGGAATACCAGGTCTTTGGCAAGGTGGCTGAGGACTCTGCATTGATCCGAAGACTGAATTTGGCTTTTTCTCACTAATCTTAGCATCGATCCTAGATCTTAGATATTGTAAGTGTTATCTTCCAGGGAATGTAAGCCCTGAAGCTTAAGTTTAAAAAAAGAATTGTTTTCCTCTTCCCTCATGCAAGAAGGCAGAATTTCAGCAAGATTTATCGGTGGTAGATTTAATTTATCGAAACTTCAAATTAAAATCGTATAATCACAGAATGGTTTGGGCTGGAAGGGAGCTTAAAGGTCATCCAGTTCAAACCACTCCCATGCGCAGGAGCCACTTGCACTAGACCAGGTTGCTTCAAGCCCCTTCCAGCCTGGCCTTGGACATTGCCAGGGATGAGGCAGCCATAGTTTCTCAGGGCAGCCTGTGTCAAGGCCTCACTACCCTCACAGGGAAGAACTTCCTGATATATCATCTGCATCTCCCCTCTGTCAGTTTAAAGCAATTCCCCCTACATCCTGCTGCTGCAGAAAATGTATCATATCTCCAGGCCCAGAAATGTAACAGAGCAAAAATCTGGGTTGAATTACAGACATGGTTTTCTGACAATGTGTCTTTTTACAGGTGAAATGCACGTCAAGAATGTCAGACAATATTGAGCCCAGGTAATGGCACAGCAGAAACACATTTAGAGCTTTTGCTGTCAGTAGGAAGGGAGCTTCAACCACTGGGACAGATTTTGTTGAGCTGTCAAAATGTTAAAGTGTCTACAACACTTCCTCTGAACTGCCTCTTCATTCTGATGTTGGGAAATGTGAACCTCTGTGAGCAGAATTTATTCCTCCCTTCAGCCTGTATTCTCTGTCATTCTTGGCTGTTCATTCTTTTAGATTCTTTTTTTTTTTTTTGTTATTATTATTATTTTTTAGATCAAACCCTATTTTCCCCACTTCTGCATTACCTCCTTCATACTAAGATCAAAAGTTGCTGAAAAAAAATCCAGAGGCAACAACTGCATACTTTTGAATGAAACACTGTATTTCAGGCTTTGCTCAAATACATGTAATTCTTCATCACTTTATAATTTTCCTCAGGCTTCCCTCTGCTCATTTGAAAGGGGAGGAAGTAAATTTCTTTCCAGAAAAAAAAAAAAAAACAAACTCAGTTTTATCAGTTGTTTAATTACCCTTTTGACCACTGGCATTGTTATAATGCTCTATAAAACTGAGTATCAAGTCTGTGAGATGTTGCAGTGTTCAAACTTTTGCTCTCCTCATTCGTTATTCCAGGGAAGTTGTACAGCTGTTCAGAAAATCGCATTCAAGAATGAGTCATGAAATGTGACCAGGCAGATCAGACTTTTTTTTTTCTTTCTGGAAAAGTCTGAGTGCTATTTACATACAAAATTGCCTTTAGGATGCCATTTGGTTTTGATGTATCTGATCTGGCAGCATTCATATTACTGTATCTGCTGTGCTTGTGATTGGATGATCATGCTAGGCAAAGATGAATAATCCTTTGGAGTCTCGCAAGGATTTGATGAACAGGATACAATTAACTTGCCTTACAGATTCTTTGTGGAGAATAACCAAATAAGCTGTTCAATACGTTGCAGTTAGTAAGTATCCTTATTGATTTCTCACCTCGTGCGAGTTCTGTTTCATATCTCTCATGTGAGTGATGCACACATCAGTGAGACGCTTGTTGCTTCTGAAGTGTGTTATTAAATCATGGGCTAGAATGCCCTGTAGCTAAAGATAAATATTTTATGGAGTTTTTAGACAAATATGAGAATGGTCTGTGTAATGCCAGAGAGATGAGAACCCAGACACTTTTCTGTTGCCTGTGTTTGGTTAGGATGGGTTATGCTGCAGCAATGTAATTATAGGAGAGGGGAACTATAGCTAATGCATTTGTTGGTTCCTGTGGGCCAAGTTCTTTTTCCACGCCTTTTCTACCCAGTTCTGGGGCCTAGAAGAGAGTGCACAGCAGAGGTAGCTGACTGAACTGTAGTTTCAGTCTATGCTGGCTCTCTGTATGCTGTCAGACTCAATGTGTGGGGAAAAAGCTGAGACTTTTTCCAGAAACCAATTCTTGTCCAGTTTGGACAGGACTCAATTTTCAGCTGTGGTGAACCTCTTGTGCTCTGTCCAGAAAATGAAATGACCTCCAGGGAACTCTTAAATTGTTTACCTCCAGAAGTGGAAAATTCTACCCATTTGTCATTGGCTTAAAAAAAAAATAAAAAAATAAAAAAATAAAAAAATAAAATTTGCGAAGTCCAGCTGACTGGCAAATGGCTCTAAATTCTTGGGGAGAGGGAACAAAATCTTTCCAGCAGGAAAAAGAAAATGCTGACTTCCTACTGTTGTATTTCATGGGTGAGAAATGATTATCAAATGAACTTCATGCACTGCAGAAAGTCTGAAGTTCTAGGAGCCTTGATGAAGAGTAAAAAGAATTACTGAGGTCAGCTAATTGAAGGTAAGAAGGGAAGCTTCCCCCTTTCATTTTAAGGACACTCTTACAGTTAAAGGTTTATTCCCTTCTTTGGCACAGACTTCTTATATCCTGTTACAGTTTCAGTGACTCAATTTTTAAATTTTGAGCATTATTGACATTAATTGGGTGTTTCAATGTTTTGCATTACTGTTATTGGTACAGTATTAACATGAATAGTGTTCTATGACACAAGAACTGTCTTTTGCAGTTTGTTTTTCTATTGCATTCTAATGAAAAAACCAGAAATACATATGGGAGTCAGCTGGAGTCCAGGAAATGTGAAGGAATAAGTGTATATTTATAATGCAACCCTTGTGGGATGCATAAAATTTCCTCTCTGAAATTGAAACAAGAATTGGGAATTTCAATATTTATCATATTTATGAGATTTATTTCTAAGATTCAGCTAATAAATGTACCTCAATATACAGGGTAACAGTTAATCTTCTCATGCAAAACAGATTGATGTTACAGTGTTTCCTGTGAATTAGTGTGGAATAACAATAGAAACAGTCTAAACATCTTGATGTGTTGGGAGATCTGCGTTTCTGAAATGATCTATAGAACGAAGGGATTTTCCTTTGGAAGTTGTATCTATACAGTAGGTACAACTAGGGGGAGCTTGTTTTATTTTATTTTATTTTTTTTCCCTGTTACAGCAGTAAGATGCTTTGATTGCCTGGCTTTCAAATTGGAAACATATGGTGCATGGCTGTGTGGTTCTGTGTGGGTAAGGCACACTAGCTGTGAGGCATTAGCTGTGTTTTAGTATACAGTGTGTTGCATCTAGGATTGCAGATATGTTAGGTGTGATGTAAGTGACTTAAGTTTGTTTTGGTGTGCTGGAAATTGATTCCTCAGCTTTAGGAAGTTTTATCAGTCATCTAATCTGAAATTTCTGAATTCCATGGATCTTTGTATTTCGTGAGCTCTAATACTCTTGTTCAGTCTGAGTGATTCTTTTTCCTTACCCTTCTTCTCCAACCTACATATCTTAAGTTTGTTTGCATTGTGTGGGCTTTATCTTAATTTGCTTTACTTTCTGAGTTTTATTACTTCAAGTGTGGGTTATCTGAATGAAAATATGATGAGTGGTTTAAATGTACACTGTATATTTAAGGTGATACTTGCTTAATATACGTGATTCATACTTTTACCATTCCCCCCTTTTTATTTTTCCCCAGTATAAGTAAAAAGTTGCACTGACAGTGGAATGCTCAGCCTCTGATGGTCCTAGACTGAGACACGGAAATTATGGACTCTCTGTTTCAGAGTGGTCCTGTCCTGTGATGCTGATGTGCATTTGGAGACGTACTGCAGGTTATCTCCTGGGCTGCAGCTGCAGGCAGACTTGTTTTACTTCAAGCTTGGTCTGTATGCTTTTCTCTCTTTTTCCTTCCTCACATGGTTGATCTAGGTGGGGAATAAACACAGACAAACTGGAGCAATATCATTTTAGCAGGCAATTAAAGAAAAGCTAATTAACATTTTAATTATTTAGAATTGAAGTGACTTCTGCTTATTCGTTGTGGGTTAAAGAACTCCCTTTTATGCCTGACCTGATTACGTTAATTACTATTCTTAGTGTAGACTGCTTCTATTACATGGAATTATTTTTTGTGTAAGGTTAGATCCTCAGCTGGTGTTAATGTGTGTAATTCTGTGATACACAAGGCAGAGGATCAGTTCATATCTGCTCAGGATTTGATCTGGGTCTGATTAAGTCATACTCCAGGGATACAGGTATCGTAAGTAACTATAAGGCATTTATTTCTGCTAGTCAGGAATTTCTGTCCAAGGATTTCCCTTGTAGTAGGCATTCAAACCCATTAAATGTGGCTCTGACTTCAGAGTTCTCAAGGGCTAGTGAGTCTGCTTTGTGGTCATCTCAGTCTGAGCAGCCTCTGCAAGGTTTCTGCCTGAACTTGGGGGCTAAAAAAGAGTGCATCTGTGTCCTTGTTTTTATAGAGTGTTAGGCACTGCCCAGCAGTGAGGCTGGGATCCCTACAAGAAACTTGGGGAAGTTGTCTTTTTCATCATGTGATGGTCTGCCTCCCAGCCCTTTGTGTCACAAGACATGAAACTAGCTATCGAGGAATTGGGAGATTTTGATCCAGTACCTTTCTGCACAGAAACTATTGAAATCCTCATCTTCTGCATCCTGCTAAGCTCGAGTCTTTTCTAGATAGTAATTTTTGTAGAATCACAGACCGATTTTGGTTGGGCAGGAGCTTAGAGCTCATCCAGTTCCAACCACCTGCCACAGGCAGGGACACCTTCCACTAGACGAGGTTGCTCCAAGCACTGTCCAACCTGGCCTTCAATGCAACCAGGGATATGTGCTTGTTATAAAGATATGCTACTTTAAAGGAAAAATTGAAGAGGCAGTGGTTGTAGAAGACTCATGAATAAACATGAATCTACCACCTAGGAGTTAAGACTGTTGATACTGATGTTTGGTTTTTAATTGTTTCGGGGTTTTGGGGCAGGGTGGTTTTGGGCATTTTGGTTGGTTTTTCACTACCATAAAGAAAGCTAAATATGAAATGAAGCAAGAATTGGCTTAGGAAAGGATCTTGGTTCACTTTTCTGTGCAAGTTGATGCTGAAATTTTTATAGCTTGCAGGCAAGAATATGGAGATTGTGCTGAAGGAAAAGCTTGTTTGCAGGAAATAGCTGCCTTACCATTTCAGTACCAGTTTACAAGACAGGAGAAATAATCTCTTGCTTTTGTATAGTAAGTTCTATACATTAAAAAAAATTAAAATACATTTTTGTTTCATTTATGACATCACTGAAGTGCTCTGTTAGGAATTGATGCAAACGTGACATCAGACGTATGAGTAGCCAGTTGATAGTCAAAGCTGTCACCTGCTTAATAATAGGCTTGCTTTCTGTGTTAATACTAGAGACTTGCCCTCCATTTACTCCAAATAGCTTCATTCAGAAGAAACCAACTTTCAGTGTTGTCATTGTTAGTTTTATAACAAAGTAATGAAAAGTGATGGCTAATTTACCTATTTGCCATGAAAATGTAGGCAGCTCTTGATAACTGTTCCTACATATTTGATGAGGTTGTGATATTTGTGATGGTTAAAGACTTCTTCCTGTGTGTGCACATTATCTAAAAGTAAGCAGTGTAAGTAACAAACCTTGTGCAATTTGCCCTGCACAATTTAATGATTTTTGCCCTCAAATGAAGCTTGTCCTGTCCTAGAATCATAGAATTATAGAATAGTTAGGGTTGGAAAGGGCCTGAAGATTATCTAGTTCCAACCCCTCTGCCATGGGGAGGGACACCTCCCACTAAACCATGTCACCCAAGGCTCTGTCCAGCCTGGCCTTGAACACCACCAGGGATGGAGCATTCGCAACTTCCCTGGGCAACCCATTCCAGTACCTCACCACCCTTACAGTAAAGATCTTCTTCCTTATATCCAATCTAAACTTCTCCTGTTTAAGTTTGAACCCATTAGCCCTTGTCCTCTCACTACATTCCCTAATGAAGCATCCCTCCCCAGCATCCCTATAGGCCCCCTTCAGATACTGGAAGCATGCTGTGAGTAGTTTTCTTTTCCAAAGCATTTTGCTGAAGGAAGCTTGTTGTCATTTTAATGTATTTCAGCTTGGTGTTTGTCAAGGGTGGATGTCTACAATATTATTTGGTTTTCCCCTCTGCATCTATGTGGAGAACTACCTACTGGGACAAAGCCTTTCTTTCTTTCTTTTTTTTTTTTTTTTTTTTTTTTTTTTTTCCCCAGTATCTAGCTTCTCAAATTTTGATGTATTTTTTAATTGTGTTTTTTTTTGAGAGAACATATTGCTGCTACTTGTTTGGACTGTCAGACTGCCTCTCTTACCTGTGTCATGACTAACAAACAGCCTTTTGGCAATTTCAACTGCTTGCACATAAAAGACAGTATTTGTTTGTATTTATCTCTGTTTTAATATCATTTACCAGTGAAAACAAGGTGAAAAAAAGGAAAAAATAGCCCAGCATTTCACACCCCCTCAGCAATATGTGACAAGCCAGTTGCTGACTGGTAAACTGTGAAAGACTTCTGAATTTGCCATTGATTTATTTTTACAGTCCATCTCCTCCTCCTTCTGGAGAAACTTGGACTTGCCTTTCTTTTCATCTGTGGGTTTGTGTATTACTCCTGCCCTTTCATGACCCTTGTATATATTGATAAAATGTCTCCTAGATGATCAAGGCAGCCCAGCTACATTTTTTTGTGGTGCTTGGACTGCTCTGCACTGTTCTGAAATGCTTGAGCTGCACTGAGCAGCTTGATAGACCTCTTCTCTGGGGTGCTACCAGTTATAGAAGTGGATATACTTAAGCTCAGACAAACATGTCTCTTCTCTTTTCCTGTAACTGTTTTTACTGTGAGTGCAAGAAGCCTTCTTCTATGCCTCCATCCTTGCATATGAATTGATCTCTCTAGTGCTGAGGTCCTGTTTCAGGTGATCTGCTTGTCTGGGAAGCCAAAGCTGGAGGAGAGAATTCATTCAGAGATCTCTGTCTGCCTGCAGATTTCTCTAGTGTCGGTTCTGCATCCTTGGCAGCCAAAATTTGGCCTGAAGTACCCCTTATGCTGGTTGTTAGTGTTTAATTTAATAGGACAGAATGATCATTCTATTCTTTGTAATTATTTTTATTGCTGGTAATAATGCAATAGACATAGACAAACTTAATTTTGGTGTGAAGTTTTTCATAGGAGGAACTGCAAGAAGAACAATGAGCAGTTGCATACTGCATTTTTTTTTTTTTTTTTTTTTAAAGTACAGAACTTAGTTTTGAGGAAGTATTTCACCAGGAAAAATGGTACATAGCTTTGGAAATTTGGAATAAAGCTAACGATTTTGGATTTGATTTGGAACATGTTTAAGTGAAAACTCTAAGAATGTGGAATAGGGATACATAGGGATAGGCCAAAGCTATTGTATGTTGAGAAACAGAAGGTACATAGATTAAGACTTTTTTTTTTTTTTAATCCAGTGGCCTATGAGGATTTGTTCTGAATGCTGTACATTTCATCTCAATAAATCAAAATCATTGCATTTTTAGGTCAGAGCTGAATTGAAGAGTTAGATTAATCTTCCTAATTTATTCCTTTGTGAATGTTCATTACAGAGCTTTAGGAAAAAGCCTGTGGCTTGTAAGGAAGAGCTGAACTAAAAATATCAGAAACTGTTCAATCTCTCGTAAATAACTTGCACTAGAGAGCAGTTGTCTGTTTTTCCCCCAATTTCATAGTCCTTTAAGTATCATGTATTTCATGTAGTTATTATACCACCAGTTAAAATGTCCCTTTGCTCTTGAAAATTTCAGAATCTTGGGTTTTCAAGGAACTCTGTTTTGCCAACCAGATGTGCATGGGTCCTTATCTGATTTTCAAGGTGTCACTGCTGTTGCTGAAGTGGTGTGTTGTGGTGAATGATTTCTTTTCCCCATTTTGTTTATGACTTAAACAGTCTATTAAAAAAACCCAACAAACCAAAACCAACAACAAACAACCAAAGCCAACAACCTTTATTTATTTATTTATTTGTAACTTCAAATGTCATCTGATAGGATCATGCAGAATTATGTGGGGCTAATAGCAAGCTAGGTTGTGTGGAGCTGCTGAGGTGCTGAAGCTCTTGTCTACCTAAATATGTTCCCTGTTTCTGTCTAGTGGATATCTACCCAAGTATGCATAGTAACATTAAGTAATATATATACTTAAAGTATATATACTTTTGATGTGTTTTCTTGTTTGTATGCTATGTTGTTATGATATTAATAAGGAATATGGTAATAATATATCAGAATGTAGAGTGTGGACTTAAAGGCTTTGTGATTTTTTGCGATCAGATACTTAAGAGTGTCAGGTGAATATTGAAAATAATAAATACTAAGTATCATGCAGTTTTTACATATTCTTTTAAGATAACGTTACATGCAAAATGCAGAGGTAATGGATTGCAGCAGACAAAAAATATTTTAAAATAGTTTTAAATAGTTTTACTTCTCCAGAGAAAGTATTTTCCAAACACCTGTCTCATTCAGCCTTGCAGATAGTGGCTCTTTTTCAGTACTGACTGTGAAGCCAATCACATTCTACCTTGGACCAAGGATATGTGTGTGCCAAAAAGCCATGAATGTGTTACCTCCAAAGTAAGGTGGTTTAAAATGTATTATTCCAAGCACATGCATGTAAAATTCATTAAACTTCAGTTTGTTTTATGCTGAATTTAAAAAAAAAAAATACCATATAACAATGTTGCAGTGTTACATGTACTCTCTTTATTCCCAGTGACACTATGAAACCTGTTCAGACATGCAATACTTTGTAAACAGAGTTGGTTTATTTAAGTTCTGACCATATTTTGACGTTTCAGTAGGAGACCTCATTTTGAGAAGTGTTCATTGACTTGTAATACAAATGGAGCTGATGAGGGCTCTGAGTTTCAAAAATCAAGCTGCTTATTTAAGCTCAGAATTATAGAAGTGTCCAACTTAGGATTCATTTGAGAAACAACAGATCTTGTGTGTAATTTGTACTCATTGTTAGGCAGTACTTCTGTTTAAAATGAGAAGTATTAGAAAATTCTGTAGCTGAGCCAAAATATTTTTTTCCTGTCTTGAAATTTTAAATCTGGAGATAAATTTGCAGCCGCTGGTGATAGCAGGGGTTGCACAGATTTTTTATTAATTATTAAAAAAAAAAGGAAGAAAAAGCAGCTTAATGTTTAGTGAGATGGCAAAACAGTAATGGTTAGAAAAATGAGGAACTATCCCTGTGGTTTTGTTCATAAACTTCAAATTATCTTTGGAGCTGCTGCTCCAATTAATCTGTTAATACTGCGGCTTAGCATAAAGAAGCAAGAGCTTGTGACAAGAGAGTGACATGCAGAATATAATGGTTTCCAGCATCCCATCCACATTGTTTTGCTTCTGCAGCTGCCTGGTAAGAATGGCGCTCTCTAAAGTATCATTAAAAATATCCATTATTGGAATCAGCACACTTAGGAAAAAGGTATAGGTAATTTTGTACAGTTTAGGTAGCTTTGCATCCCTTCAGATGCTGGGAACCCTGAGTTGTGTAGCACTGGATGGGCCTGCTGTGCATTGGTGGGTGTAGGTACTCCTTGATGTTGTCAGCTTTCCTTTTCATTGCATAGATACATGTCAGTGGATCAGTGCATCACTGCTGCAGTGATACTTTCACTTTCTCTTTATATGCATTTTTTTTTAAGTATCCTTCAACAGCTGAGAGAATCAGGGTTGTTGTTTAGTAGTGCAGCAGTGAGGGGAGGGCTGGATCTCTATTTCCTCACTTGGCGCATCCCAAGCTGTTTCCTCCTCTTGTTGCAACTTCCATTTAAATTCAGTCTGGGGGAGGTCTATGGGTTCCCATCTGAGAGTGGCCACCAGGACCCACCCAGGGCCTAGGGGAGAGAGGCATTAGAAAAATCCATCCGGCCTTTCCCCTTTTCTCCTCTCCTCTTCTATGTCTTCTGTTCTTCACTTCTGACAAGGGCCTGTAGGGACAGGACAAGGGGGAATGGCTTTAACCTCACAAAGGGGAGATTGAGATGAGATATTAGGCAGAAGTTCTTCCCTGTGAGAGCAGTGAGGCCAGGTCTCAGGCTGCCCAGAGAAGCTGTGGCTGCCCCATCCCTGGCAGTGCTTAAGGCCAGGTTGGATGGGGCTTGGAGCAACCTGGTCTAGTAGAAGGTGTCTCTGCCCATGGCAAGGGGTTGGAACTGGTTGAGCTTTAAGGTCTCTTCCAACCCAAATGGTTTTCTGATCCTATGACTCATTTTCTGCTCACATTCCTAAAAGCTCTGAGAAGAGTCTTAGTTTACTTTGAGCTGGTGCAAGGATGGATGGGAAGGAAGGCTAGCTTCAATCTTTGATATGCTTTGTGTGTACAGTAAGGCCACTGCATTGGGCAGGTGTTAATTCTTCCTCTTCTCTTTCCTTCAGTCTACATGGCAGACCTTCAGTTCCAGAATAGTAAGTCTTCTGTCTGGGATCAGTCTAAACTGGATAACTTCTCCATGTTCCAGAGGGTGTTTTTTTCAGGTAGCCTGGTAAGGGGTGGATTTTGCAGGGGGTAGTGAGGGAAACTCATTGCTGACAGCATCTACTGGGGGAGGTACTGCTCTGCTGCATAAGGCAGGCTGCTGGGTGGATGCTTCCTCCAGGGGATGCTGATTTTGGGTCAGCATGGGACCCTGTATGTCTGGGGAGGAGAAGGCATTGTGGGCCATGACGCTCGGGGGACCTGTGGTAGCACAACCCAGCAGGGGGTGGTGCAAGGTGAGGCCAGAGAACAGGCACATCCCTACTTGTGTTGGTTTGGGAAGCAGGATGGAGGACTGCTCATAGTGAAAAAAAGAGAAATCATGTCTTCAGTGTCTGAGTTCCTGCTTTGCACAGTCTTTTGTGTGGCTGTTTCAAGGCTTGACGTGCTTTTTAAGCATTTTCTTTTGTTTACCACATGGGAACCACAGGAAATCCTGCCTGCCTGCTGGTCAGCAACACCTCAAAGCACTGACAGCCCTGACACAGGGCATGTTCGTCTGGACAAGCTCTAATATTGCATGAGAAGTTTTGAAAAAGTTCTTGTGGGTAGTAGGAGGGTCTGAATGTGGAAGAGAAAAGGGCAGAGGAAGAAAGAGCCAAAAGGGATTACTTTTATGTTTCTCACATCTAGACTTTAAGGTATATCCTCAGCTATTCTCCGCTTCTCTGGAATGCCTACCTACAACAGAGCTTCTCAATATGTATCCAGAAATTGATTTTTAGAAGAAATCAATTGATAGAGGCGTTCCTGTAGGAGAGCAAGATAGATTTCTAACACGGCCATAGTAGCATCCTCTAAATAATTAAGAATGGAAACAAGAGGTTACTGAATCCTACTTACTGCACTTCAAAACATTTATGCTGTCATTATCTCATTTTTGAGGAATATGCATCCTGATTTTAAAAAAATGCCTCTATTAATCCAGACTTCTGGCTGTGTCTCTAGATTAGTTAAAGTCTTTAAAATTCAAGTGCTGCTGTTTTACATTACTGTAATGGAATTGGGCTGGGGGGATTATTTGTGTCAGTTCATGGTGAACTCCTGGCACATGATGAATTCCTGCATGCTGAAGGCTCAAAGCGCCATCAGCTGTTATGTCTGTAACACAGGAGATGTTTTGCACAGGAAAGAAAGCTGCATAGGCAACTGTGTATCCTGGCAGCCTCTGCTTTCCTGAATGCTCTTCTTGACCCAGAAATGTTTCAACATGGATCTTAAGATAGCTTGGAGCTGCAGTATGGCTAGTCCAGCTAGCTCTGTGACAGAGTAGTGCACTGATCTGCATGTCCTTTGGCAGATCCTGTATCGCATTCAGCTCATCAGTCAGGAGAACCTAGTCTTAAAATTTGCTGTATATTTGGAAGTTGTCCTTGTATACCCCCGAAAATATAAATTCATTCTGTTTACATGGAGGTTACTAGCCCATGGAGTAGCCGCTTATGAAAGTGTGTGCAATATGGTTGTTAAAGGTGTAATGAGGAGCACACTTTCACTGGGTCAGTGAAAGAAAGAAACCTGGCTGAGAATTGACACGTTTCTTACTGTTACAAAAATGCAGCATCCCTCTTAAACGTTTGTTACATGTTTATCCCTGAGAAGGCCAAGCAAGCTGCTGGAAAAAGTCAGGTATCAACACAAGTTACTTAGAAACACATGGAGCAAAAGTGCTATCCTGATATGGAATGGATTTAGAGTAACAACTGCGAGTACCAAGAGTGTTCTAAGAAGGAATTTGGGGAGGAGGGGTGAGAAGGTAATAGTGCATTGATCTTGAAGTGCAGCATGGTACTGCTGTCCTTCAGCCTTCACAGAATCATAGAATTATAGAATAGTAAGGGTTGGAAAGGACCTCAAGATCATCAAGTTCCAACCCCCCTGCCATGGGCAGGGACACCTCCCACTAAACCATGCCATCCAAGGCTATGTCCAACCCCACCTTGAACGCCGCCAGGGATGAACCATTCACAACTTCCCTGGGCAACCCATTCCAGGGCCTCACCACCCTTACAGTAAAGAATTTCTTCCTCAGATCCAATCTAAACTTCCCCTGTTTAAGTTAGAACCCGTCACCCCTTGTCCTCTCACCACAGTCCCTAATGAAGAGTCCGTCCCCAGCATCCCTATAGGCCCCCTTCAGGTATTGGAAGGCTGCTATGAGGTCTCCACGCAGCCTTCTCTTCTCCAGGCTGAATAGCCCCAATTTTCTCAGCCTATCTTCATATGGGAGGTGTTCCAGTCCCCTGATAATCCTCGTGGCCCTCCTCTGGACTTGTTCCAACAGTTCCATGTCCTTTTTATGTTGAGGACACCAGAACTGCACACAATACTCCAAGTGAGGTCTCACAAGAGCTGAGTAGAGGGGCAGGATCACCTCCCTCCACCTGCTGGTCACGCTCCTTTTGATGCAGCCCAGGATGCGGTTGGCTTTCTGGTCTGCAAGCGCACACTGCCGGCTCATGTTCATTTTCTCATCGACCAACACCCCCAAGTCCTTCTCCACAGGGCTGCTCTGAATCACTTCTATGCCCAACCTGTAGCTGTGCCTGGCATTGCTCCGACCCAGGTGGAGGACCTTGCGCTTGTCATGGTTAAACTTCATTAGGTTGGCATCAGCCCACCTCACAAGCGTGTCAAGGTCCCTCTGGATAGCATTCCTTCCCTCCAACGTATCAACCGAACCACACAGCTTGGTGTCATCGGCAAACTTGCTGAGGGCGCACTCAATCCCACTGTCCATGTCACCCACAAAGACGTTGAACAAGACCGGTCCCAACACCGATCCCTGGGGGACACCACTCGTTACTGGTCTCCAGCTGGACACTGAGCCATTGAGCACTACTCTTTGCGTGCGGCCATCCAGCCAGTTCTTTATCCACCGAGTGGTCCACCTATCAAATTGATGTCTCTCCAACTTAGAGAGAAGGATGTCATGTGAGACAGTGTCAAAGGCTTTGCAGAAGTCCAGGTAGATGACATCAACTGCTCTGCCCCTGTCCATCAGTTCCATGGCCCCTTCATAGAAGGTCACCAGATTGGTCAGGCAGGATTTCCCCTTAGTGAAGCCATGCTGGCTGTCACCAAGCACCTTGTTGTTTTTCATGTGCCTCAGCATGCCTTCCAGGAGAATCCGCTCCAAGATTTTGCCAGGCACAGAGGTGAGACTGACTGGTCTGTAATTCCCCTGCTCATCCATTTTCCCCTTCTTAAAAATGGGGGTTATATTTCCCTTTTTCCAGTTGTAGGGAACTTCAGCTGACTGCCATGATTTTTCAAATATGATGGACAGTGGCTTAGCAACTTCATTTGCCAGCTCCTTCAGGACTTGCGGATGGATTTCATCCGGTCCCATTGACTTGTATACATTCAGGTTCCTAAGGTGGTCTTGAACCAGATCCTCTCCTACAGTGGACCCAGGGTCTTCATTCTCACTGTCCCTGCATCTGCCTTCCAAGACTTTGGTGGTGTGGTCAGAGCATTTGCCGGTGAGGACTGAGGCAAAGAAGTCATTAAGAACCTCAGCCTTCTCTAAGTCCAGGGTAGCCAGTTCTCCCGATAACTTTTGGAGAGGGCCCACATTGTCCCTAACCTGTCTTTTATTTGCAATGTACCTATAAAATCCCTTCCTGTTATCCTTAACATCCCTAGCCAATTTTAATTCTAAGTGGGCCTTAGCTTTCCTAACCTGGTCCCTAGCTTCCCGGACAACATCCCTGTATTCTTCCCAGGTCGCCTGACCTTGCTTCCACCTTTTATAAGCTTCTTTTTTCCTTTGAATTTTCCTCAGCAGCTCCTTATCCATCCAAGGAGGTCTCCTGGCCCTCCTGCTGCACTTCCTTCTAGTTGGGATGCATCGCTCCTGAGCTTGCAGCAGGTGATCCTTGAATATCAACCAACAGTCTTGGGCCTCCCTGCCCTCTAGGGCTGTATCCCATGGAACCTTACTGAGCAGGTTCCTGAAGAGGCCAAAGTCTGCTCTCTTGAAGCCCAGGGCAGTGAGCTTGCTGCACGCTCTTCTCACTGTCCTGAGGATCTCAAATTCAACCATCTCATGATCGCTGCAATCAAGGCTGCCCTGGAGCGTCACATTCCCAACCAGCCCTTCCCTGTTGGTGAGGACAAGGTCAAGCATGGCACCTCTCCTTGTCGGCTCCTCAATTACTTGCAGAAGGAAGTTGCCTTCCACACAATCGAGGAACCTTCTGGATTGCTTGTGCCGGGCCGTACCATCCCTCCAACAGATATCAGGGTGGTTGAAGTCTCCCATGAGAACAAGGGCCTGCGAGCTTGAGGCTGCTCCTATCTGCCTATGGAGCGCTTCGTCCAGCAAGTCCCCTTGGTCAGGCGGTCTGTAACAGATCCCCACAATAATGTCACCCATCGCTGTTCTCCCTTTAACCCTGACCCACAAACTCTCTGTCGACTGCTCACCTGTCCCCACACAGAGTTCCATACTCTCCAGCCTATCCCTAACATAAATAGCAACTTCCCCTCCCCCTCTGCTGGGCCTGTCTTTCTTAAAGAGCCGGTAACCTTCCATTCCAACACACCAGTCACAGGAGCCATCCCACCATGTTCTGTGATGCCTATGATATCATACTCCCGTAGACGTGCACACATCTCTAATTCCTCTTGTTTGTTCCCCAGGCTACGGGCATTTGTGTACAGGCATTTGAGGCGAGATCCAGTTGAAGCCGGCTCATTGGCTGGAGCAGCTGGAATATCCCTACATTGCTCCGAATGTTTACTGTAGGTGCTGCCAACCGACTGGGTGTGTTGGGATGGAATGATGCCCCCCTCCCCCAACACATCTAGTTTAAAGCATCCTTGACCAGTCTGGCAAGCCTTCTGCCAAACCCACTCTTCCCCTTCTTTGTCAGACCAGCTCCACCAGCCCTCAGTAGACCTGGCCTGCTAAATTGAGTACCATGTTCAAGGTACCCAAACCCCTGACTATGGCACCACACTTCTAACCATTAATTAACCTGGCCAATCCTCCTAGCCTTTTCAAGGTCCTGCCCTGTATCCTGGAGAATTGACGAAAAGACAATCTGAGCTCCAGAGCCCCTAACCACCTCTCCCAGAGCTCTGTAGTCCTTCTTTATGGTCTCCGGGCTACTGCTATCTATATCAGTAGCACCCACATGGATTACTAGGAGTGGGTAATAGTCAGTGGGACCGACTAGAGCAGGCAGCTTCTCAGCCACATCCCTGATTCGAGCCCCTGGTAGGCAACACACCTCCCTTGAGCCTGGGTCAGGCCGGCAGATGGGTGCCTCTGTGCCTTTCAGATTAGAGTCCCCGACTACTACGGCCCGCCGCTTTTTCCTGGCAGCACCAGTAGTGACCTTCTTTACCAGTGCACCAGCTGGTTGCACCTGGTGGGAGCGCTGTTGCTCATCAGCCCCCTGCAGGACAGCAAAGCGGTTCTGGGTGGGGACAACAGATGTAGGAGGAAGCCCTTTGCTTTCAATTGCCATCTTCCTCCTTTTTGTGTTGTTTTTTTCTGTTACTGTTTCCCAGCTTCCTGGGTTAGCAGCCTCCTTTCCTGCAGGAGCAACAGTAGACACTCGAGGCCCGGGAACAGTCTTGTTCCGGAGCAAGCAGTGCTGCTCCCCCTCAGCTTCCCTGACACCTTTCAGCCTGGTAACAGCTTCCTGCAGTTCAGCCACGTGCTGCAGGAGGACCTCCACCAGGGAGCACAGAGTGCAGCTCTGCCCATTGCTCACCCTTCCCTCAGGACAGCAGTGCAGGCGCTCTCTACACCCCGAGCTCTGCACTGCAGCCTCCCTTCCCATCGATTCCGTCTGGGTGCCTACACTGGCCACCGCCGGGGCAGCCAGAGCAGAGCTCCCAGACCGAACCTTGCTCGTGGCTCATGCTTCTTAGAATTACAGGCTTAGAGACTCTGAGAGTGAAACGAATGTTTTGTTTTGGATGCATTCTGAGGCCTCCTTTTGACTTTCAGGGAACATTAATTTCTCCTGAATCTTCAGACTCAAAAGCACAATGGTTATTAAAAAAAATAATTAAAAAGTAATGAAAAAGGCTTTTTTTTTTTAACTTAATTTTTAATATTTCACTATTGTGTATTGATTCCAGAGCTCTGAAGAACACCTCAGACTATCATGAGACCTGTGATAAAAACTGAGGCATCTTTAACACTGAATAAATATGTGGCGCATAAGGTCGCTTGTGGTACAATAGAGGAAATCCTGCTGTAAACTCTGTGAGTAAATCCAAGTAGACAAACTGAAGGTATTTTAGTATGCTCTCCAAAGATAACTCACTAAAATCTTATGAGTGAGGTGAGGCTAGTGTGCAAGTAGAAATACTTAGTGGAATGAAAACCAACTGCAGATTCAGTTTCCAGTGTGATTTTGCAGCTTTTCATGATAGAACTCTTTTTTCTGATCTGGTATAACCTTTAAATTGGAGCTGTCTCAGCTGTGTCTTTGTTCATAAAAGCAAAGAATAACATCCTAAGGACGTATATACAAAGTCCTAATGCAACTGCTGAGGTTTTCTGTGCCACTAGCTACCATAAGCTGCTCATAGGTGAGTTCTAGCTTCCCAGCTGTCCATATGACTCCTTCTGCACCACATCTGGGAGGTGGAGGGAGGTGGAATGGTTCAGGTGAAAGGAATTCCTGCTTTCTGAAGGTGGGGAAAAAGCTTTAAAACACATATGGGGTAGAATATTTCCTTTGCCAAGCAGGAGAGGAGAGAGAGGGTTAGAAACACTGTTTGTAGGAAATCGCAGAAGTATTTGTAAGTAGTTTCCAAATTTGCCTTCTGCACAGAGTCCTCACATGCTTAAGTACACAAGTACTTTATTTAGAGTCCAGTTAAAGTGCTGGCTGAAGTTCATGTAAGTTCAGTTAGCGTGCTGACTTGAAATTGATATAATCCTTCAGACTAATGGTGTCAGTGTGTCCAAGGTCAAAGGCTAGCACTTTTTCTCCCTTAGGTGGTTTCTGAACACAAAGCTACAGATGCTGTAGATAACTGCTTAAATTCAATATATATCTAGTCATTAACCAAACTAACATTGAAGACTTATTAAATTGTACAGTATTGCTAGATTATTGCATGTGATCATGTTAAAAGCATCTTGAGAAAACCCAGTTAGGTTCCAAATTTTTTAATTCTTGAGCTTTTTGGTTTATTGTTTTGATTTGTTTGGTTTTGTTTGTTTTTTCTTAACCAGGTGTTAGGTATTGGTTTGGTTTATCATGGTTGATTTATCTTAAAGCAGGAAATGACTTTTTTTAAGATGGGGATGGGAAGGAAACTAAACCAGATCTATTCAGGCTGAAGTGATTTATCAGAAGGTTTATGGGGAAAATGAAAAATGCTTAATAAAACTTTTAAATAATGCAAAGATCACAGTGCATACATCCATAACAATAACATGAGCTGCAAGGAGCCATGAAACTGTAGAAGGATAAATTTATATATGCAAACATGGTGCTTAAAAATTATACTGCTGTTTATCACATGGCCTGTGTTTTATCTATGTGCTTGCTGGGTTCCCTGCATACTGAAAGAGCTATGCAAATAATTCAAGTGAATATCTGGGTATATATACAGATCATGTGTGATGCTTCATGTCATAGCACACTCTCTGTATGTTACACACATAACACTGTAAATGGAAAACATGTACATAGTAGGTGCTGTTAAGCCAGAATAGTGGGCATCACAGTATAACAGAGTCCAATTTTCTGGTCTAAGCTTGTTTTCTGCTTAAGAATTACTTACCTTCAGTTTAAAAAAATCCTCCTACAGTGCAAATTCTACCCTTCATTAGACCTGGATGGCAATCGGTTGCTTGGAGCCTCGTGGGATGTTAGCAGGAAAACTCATGAGTCAGTTATTTCTTGGAGAGATTCTGTTAATTTGTACAGAAAGTATAGCAGTGCCTTCTGCACCTCTTATTTTGCTGGACAAAGTAGCAGCAAAAAAATAGAAACAATCTTCTTACTTACAAGGAGACTAATGATCTGCTAGGCATTACTCATTTCTGGCTGTCACCTTGGCTTTCTGTTTCTGTGATTGCTTCTGCCATATGCACATACAGCTGCATCCAAATCAGTTCTTAGCTTGTGGTTTGTATTCAGCCTAGGCATGAGGCATTTTTTAAGAGTCCCTTAGCTTTCATTTAACTACACTGAATGTTGCTATTGCATTTCCAGCTTCAACTGCTCCAGCTAGTAGTTGATACAAACTCAATTTCAGGGTCCTCTTAACCTGGTTCTTCTTTCTCACTCCTAATCATTGGTGAGAAACTTCATACAGTGAAAGTAACTAAATATTTTAGATTTTAAAAACTTTACAAGCCACTCCAAAGATTACGGTGCATGTTCAGGCTTTGAGAATGGGATCAAAAAAATCTTGTTTGTTGTGTTGATTGGTTGTGGAGCTGAAGATCAAGGCTGTCTTAAGGCTCGGAAGGGTGGGAAGTTTGTTGTTAGGTTTTTTGGTTTTATTTGTTTTTTTTTAGGTTAGCTGCAGCTACCATTTTACTTTCAGATTCTAGGAGCCTTCATTTAGTTTCCGTTAGGTTTATCTTCTTGCTAAATATAAGAAGAGTTCCAAAAAGATAAAAGTGCATTGCTTAGACACTGAAATCAAAGCAATACAGATATAAAAACCCCAGATAGCTCTGCCTGCTTCTTCTGGTTTCTTTTTTGCTAGCTTTTGAAAATGTGTCTTTTGATGCTGTATAGGCATTCATCTAGTATGTTCCAGGGTGGTCTGAGAAAAGGATATATGGTTTAATCTTCTACTGGTCTGCTGTGCCTGTGATACAAGGACATTTTCCAGTTTTCTGTGCAGACCCATTTTGAACCAGAGGTTGCAGGCAAGGAATGTTATTTGGAAAAAAAAAAAAAAAAAAGAAGAAAAGGAACTTTAAATTTAAACAATTTAAACAAAAATTTAAAAATTTAACAATTTAAAATTGCTGTAACTGTCTCTAGCACCAGATACTGAGTTGCCTTCATCTACTGAGTCAAAATGTTTGTGTTATTTTGTTCGTTTCAGGGCTAAGACAGTTTGCGTGTCTCCAGACATTAACAGATTTTTCACAGGGTGGATAAAGGAAAATAATGCCATGTTTCTCATTTTAGTTGATACCAGCTGGCCATGAGCAATGTTTTTTTTTGTCTGTATTGTAATCAAAACTAGCAAAGTAGATATCCTAATGAGCCAGGTCAGCTGGAGGAGCTGATGAGGTCATGCTCCTGCTTCTGGGTTTGAGCTGTTTGTTCTGCAAAATATGGCTGTGTTTTTCCCAAGGATTTTGAGCAACATTATCTGATTTGTAAATTCTGAGGTGTTTTTGCTTTAAGATTATTAGCTACACATCAAGGGGATATTTTTTTTCCAGTTACTTTGTAGGAAGCATATTCATTTTTTTATTTACACTTTGCTTATGTCTGCAGAGTAACACAGATTGCAGTAGAACCAGCTGTAGTTAGTTGCTCTCTATAAATGCTGCTGCACTATTTCTGGCATTAAAAAATAGTTGTGATGCTTTACAAGGTAACAGTTGTCTCTGGCTTCTGTGTGCTGTGGAGAGCATGGAAGACATCTGCATTGTGTCCATGAGTGTGACTTACTTGCCTAACTGTTCTTATGTTGTGGGTGGTATAAATTCAAGATATTGCTTCATCCTGTCCATCTAGGAAAAGGAGCAGTGAGATAAATTGTTTTGTCTTGCACTACTCTTTTAACTATAGAAGCAATAAGGTAGTAATTGGTCAAAATTCGTTTTTCTGTTTGAAACCAGAGCCTGGATATTTGAGGCAACAAAGCATGAAATGGTGAGATTTGCTTCTATTGAAAATTGCTGACACAGATACTTATAATGCAGCTTTTGCAGATATAGCCAGAGGCTGTTGTGGCATAGGAAGATAAACAGGGACATAATGTTTTCTGTACAATGAGGCACAGAACAGAGACCCCCAATGATGTTATGGAGTGAAAGCATCCATTTACTGCAATATGTGCTTATGTTTGGGGGAAAAAAGTACTGCCTTGAAAAGGACTAATGCATTTGATAGACTTGTTCATGGCAAATTTTAAAATAGCTATACTGTCTCCTGCTGTGGAGGTATTGCAGTACCCAAAGTAACTCAGGGTATGGACATGTCCTAGGAAAGGAGAAACTGGAAGATAGCTTAAGTCATGATCTCAGACCTTCTTCATTACTTTAATCGGAATCTCTAAGTAAGTTCTGTGTTTCTTTGAGTAAAACAAGAAATAAAAATGTCAGGGTTTATCTGTGCAAGTGAGTCAGTTGAGTATTAAGGCAGTATGGATCCTTCTGAAGTAGTCAGGTCAGTGAGAAGGAGGGGTGGAATTTGGAGAACTCCTTCATGAATGAGTAGATATGAGACTGTTGGTGAGGCCCCTGAGGACTTCCCTTCAGCAGCAACCAGATGGAAGAAACAGGGAGCGTGCTACAGTCTAACAATGACAGATTTTTGGTTTTATATTGAAGAAGAAAAATCAGCTTTCAACCAACCTTCATAGAATGGCATCTGACATTTTTAACTCTTGAAAAAGGCTAATTTGTTTGTTTCTAATACTATATTTGTAATGCCTCAATGTCCTTCTGTGCTTTTTAAATATAGTGTGTTTCTGGGTGGCAGCTGAGAATGGTGAAGCACAGGCTTTGCCCTTACCTTCTGAGTTCTGGCTACTTGCTTAAGAGGAGAGTTTTAAGCTGATGGAGCTCTTTGTGCTGTGCTACCGGTTGGGACTTTGGGGAGAGATATGCTGGTCTGCCAGAGCAGCCTTGCTGACCTAGATTCCCATATCACAGAATCGTAGAATCATAGAATAGTCAGGGTAGGAAAGGACCTGAAAAGATCATCTAGTTCGAACCCCCTGCCATGGGCAGGGAGACCTCACACTAAACCATGCCATCCAAGGCTATGTCCAACCCCGACTTGAACACCGCCAGAGATGAAACATTCACAACTTCCCTGGGCAACCCATTCCAGGGCCCCACCACCCTCACAGTAAAGAATTTCTTCCTCAGATCCAATCTAAACCTCCCCTGTTTAAGTTTAAACCCATCACCCCTTGTCCTCTCACCACAGTCCCTAATGAAGAGTCCCTCCCCAACATCCCTATAGGCCCCCTTCAGGTATTGGAAGGCTGCTATGAGGTCTCCACGCGGCCTTCTCTTCTGCAGGCTGAACAGCCCCAACTTTCTCAGCCTATCTTCATACGGGAGGTGCTCCAGTCCCCTGATCATCCTCGTGGCCCTCCTCTGGACTTGTTCCAACAGTTCCATGTCCTTTTTATGTTGAGGACACCAGAACTGCACACAATACTCCAAGTGAGGTCTCATGAGAGCAGAGTAGAGGGGCAAGATCACCTCCCTCGACCTGCTGGTCACGCTCCTTTTGATGCAGCCCAGGATACGGTTGGCTTTCTGGGCTGCAAGCGCACACTGCTGGCTCATGTTCAGTTTCTCAGTGACCAACACCCCCAAGTCTTTCTCCACAGGGCTGCTCTGAATCTCCTCCCAGCCCAACCTGTAGCTGTGCCTGGCATTGCTCCGACCCAGTTGTAGGACCTTGAACTTGTCATGGTTAAACTTCATCAGGTTGGCATCAGACCACCTCACAAGTGTGTCAGGGTCCCTCTGGATGGCATTCCTTCCCTCCAAAGTTTCAACCGAACCACACAGCTTGGTGTCATCGGCAAACTTGCTGAGGGTGCCCTCAATCCCACTGTCCATGCTACCCACAAAGATGTTGAACAAGACCGGTCCCAACACCGATTCCTGATGGACACCACTCGTTACTGGTCTCCAGCTGGACATTGAGCCACAGAGCACTACTCTTTGCGTGCGGCCATCCAGCCAGTTCTTTATCCACTGAGTGGTCCACCTATCAAATTGATGTCTCTCCAACTTAGAGAGAAGGATGTCATGTGAGACAGTGTCAAAGGCTTTACACAAATCCAGGTAGATGACATCAACTGCTCTGCTCCTGTCCATCAGTTCTGTAGCCCCATCATAGAAGGTCACCAGATTGGTCAGGCAGGATTTCCCCTTAGTGAAGCCATGCTGGCTGTCACCAAGCACCTTGTTGTTTTTCATGTGCCTCAGCATGCCTTCCAGGAGAATCCGCTCCAAGATTTTGCCAGGCACAGAGGTGAGACTGACTGGTCTGTAATTCCCTGGGTCATCCATTTTCCCCTTCTTAAAAATGGGGGTTATATTTCCCTTTTTCCAGTTGTAGGGAACTTCAGCTGACTGCCATGATTTTTCAAATATGATGGACATCAAGTATCTGTATGCTACTTTGCAGGTCTCCCCAGCAGAGAGGGACTCAAGTGTGTTATGTAAGAAACATGCTCAGAATTTATTGTCCAAGTGAGCACAGTCAGTAAACAATATAAATGGTTTGTCACAGGTCAGCGCATTCTTGTATTTAGGTATGTTTGATAGGTTAGCTGATCATCAAGCAGGATGTGTTGGCATTTGCTTTTGTAAGTTGGTGTGCTTTTGTAAGTTGTTTTACTTTTGTAATGCATTATGAATAAGCATTGCATTAGAAACAATTCTTGAAATTAAAAAGCTTAACTTCAATGACAGGCAGGTGTTACTTATGTTAGCTTTGTTTACCTTTGTTTACAGAACACTTGACTTCCTGCTGTTACCATATAAGACTTACTAAACTTGGGTTTGCTATTTATGTGAGGCAAGGTACATACATTAAGTACTCAAGTTCTGGTGTTATGTCAGGTTTCCCTTGGAGACACTTGTAAAGTGTAAGATAAAGATCAACAGACTTTATCAAGGCATTACTAAAAGCCAGGCAGCTTAATTAATATTGTAAAGAACTTGTCAGGGGAAGAATTATACGAAAATAATTTGGAAGAAGGAAAGAAGCCACTGTACCAGCTACTGTTGATTGAATTTAAGCATAAAGCTTTTGAGGAACTGAGATTTTTAGCAGTTGCAACTTTCATAGAATCATAGAATCATAGCATAGTTAGGGCTGGAAAGGACCTCAAGATCATCGAGTTCCAACCCCCCTGCCATGGGCAGGGACACCTCACACTAAACCATGCCATCCAAGGCTATGTCCAACCCCACCTTGAATGCCGCCAGGGATGAAGCATCCACAACCTCCCTGGGCAACCCATACCAGTGCCTCACCACCCTCACAGTAAAGAATTTCTTCCTCATATCCAATCTAAACTTCCCCTGTTTAAGTTTAAACCCATTACCCCTTGTCCTCTCACTACAGTCCCTAATGAAGAGTCCCTCCCCAGCATCCCTATAGGCCCCCTTCAGGTATTGGAAGGCTGCTATGAGGTCTCCACGCAGCCTTCTCTTCTGCAGGCTGAACAGCCCCAACTTTCTCAGCCTATCTTCATACGGGAGGTGCTCCAGTCCCCTGATCATCCTCGTGGCCCTCCTCTGGACTTGTTCCAACAGTTCCATGTCCTTTTTATGTTGAGGACACCAGAACTGCACACAATACTCCAAGTGAGGTCTCACAACAGCAAAGTAGAGGGGCAGGAGCACCTCCCTCGACCTGCTGGTCACACTCCTTTTGATGCAGCCCAGGATACGGTTGGCTTTCTGGGCTGCAAGCGCACACTGCCGGCTCATGTTCATTTTTTCATCAACCCACACCCCCAAGTCCTTCTCCACAGGGCTGCTCTGAATCTCCTCCCAGCCCAACCTGTAGCTGTGCCTGGCATTGCTCCGACCCAGGTGTAGGACCTTGAACTTGTCATGGTTAAACTTCATTAGGTTGGCATCAGACCACCTCACAAGCGTGTCAAGGTCCCTCTGGATAGCATTCCTTCCCTCCAACGTATCAACCGAACCACACAGCTTGGTGTCATCGGCAAACTTGCTGAGGGCGCACTCAATCCCACTGTCCATGTCACCCACAAAGATGTTGAACAAGACCGGTCCCAACACCGATCCCTGGGGGACACCACTCGTTACTGGTCTCCAGCTGGACACTGAGCCATTGAGCACTACTCTTTGCGTGCGGCCATCCAGCCAGTTCTTTATCCACCGAGTGGTCCACCTATCAAATTGATGTCTCTCCAACTTAGAGAGAAGGATGTCATGTGAGACAGTGTCAAGGCTTTACAGAAGTCCAGGTAGATGACATCAACTGCTCTGCCCCATCCATCAGTT
Source organism: Amazona ochrocephala (assembly GCA_039720435.1). NCBI lineage: Eukaryota > Metazoa > Chordata > Aves > Psittaciformes > Psittacidae > Amazona > Amazona ochrocephala. Next base: position 73,277,024 of record CM077909.1, on the reverse strand, counting down.
CCGTAGCCCCTTCATAGAAGTTCACCAGATTGGTCAGGCAGGATTTCCCCTTAGTGAAGCCATGCTGGGTGTCACCAAGCACCTGGTTGGTTTTCCTGTGCCTCAGCATGCCTTCCAGGAGAATCCGCTCCAAGATTTTGCCAGGCACAGAGGTGAGACTGACTGGTCTGTAATTCCCTGGCTCATCCAGTTTCCCCTTCTTAAAAATGGGGGTTATATTTCCCTTTTTCAGTCATGGGGAACTTCAGCTGACTGCCATGATTTTTCAAATATGATGGACAGTGGCTTAGCAACTTCATTTGCCAGCTCCTTCATCTTTTAAAGCTCTTATAACTGATATTTTAGTGGATCACATTTGAATGTTTAGTGAATTCCCTGAATAGCTATCCAAGATACAAATTTCTTTAAAAACTTTTTTGTAAGTTCACTTTCACCTGGGCTTTGTTTGAGCAAGAAGTAGGAATTCACAGGATTTACTTCATCAGTGCATGAGAGTGCTAATCTGGCACTGCAGGGTTTTTTGCTGCGTGGGATACCTGTGTAAAGAAGGGAGATAGCCTTCCCATGTATCTATTCAAAATCTAGGTGCAAAAATAAATGAAGGAACTTATGGAAAAGTGGAAGAATGGTTGCTTTTTATGGAAGGGACAACAGAAACAGTCTCTCTTTTAATAGGAAGTATTGTCCTCTAGAAGTGGAAAACTGATAAAATTGAAGGTCAGGAAACTGTTGTACCTTCCTACGTACTCTGCATTATCGAATTTCTGGAAGAAACAGAAGAAATAAGGACTCATGTACTTGAAGAGAAATGCATAAAAATAAGTTTGTGGTGTGCTAATCCCCTGTGAGCATAGAAGAAAAATTATTTTAAAAAGCATACAGAGTGAGTTTGTTTTTCTTTTTTTTTTCCTCAAGCATTGCCTTACACATTAGGAATTAAAGTTTTTACCACTTAATCTTCCTCAATTATTTAAATTTGAAAACATAAGCAATCACGTTTATTCTTAGAATAGAAGTTGTTTGGATATTATGAATAGAAAATAAGAGCTGCAATTAAAAATATAAATAGCTTGGAACACATGCAGCCAGATATGATAGACACAAGAAAGAAAGTGTATGCATTAAACTTCCATGAGCTGTTTTAAAAAAGTAACATTTCCTGAATGTGTCCCCTCCCATCTTCAGTTCATAAAATCCTGGTACTGACAAAACATAAAACGTGTTAGAAGAAGGGAGAGATATTTTGCACGTTTTTGTGCAGATACATAAGGATTCCAAATATGAGCATGCTTTTGTTGTTTAAAAAAAAATAAAAACACTTCAAAATCTTTTAGAATTTTGATATGCAAAATAATGTTTTTATACCACTAATTTACTACTTACTCATGACCCTTCACTGAAAGAGTGAACTCAAAACACCTTTCAGGTGTTTTGCCTTTTGTTTGTTTGGTTTGTTTTTTTTAGTTCAACATGTAGACAAGCAACAGAAGGGAAAATAACCAAACTTTAAAATAATGGAAGGGGATTTTCTGTTAATTTTAAAAGAAATCCCCCAAAAGACAAACAACAAAAACAGCGGTTCAAATGGTACCCTGGTACTTAGACTTATATAAGGCATTTGAGACCCTGAGGTCTTCGTTGGACATCAACCTGAGAAATGCAAACATACTTTGATTTGGGAGTTCTTGTAGGGTTCCCAGTACTTCTTAACCACCTAAATTCCTGTTTGTGTCAGGTCAGATCTGTGTGAGCTGAGTCCCTGCTTGTTAACATTTTTCACATACCAGTGTAGATTAAGTACTGAAAAACATCTGTGATCCCTCTTTCTGGAGCCCCAGCATATATTATTTTTGCAATGCCCCTGAACAGCTCATTCAGAAGAGATGACAGAAAATTCCAGTTCAGCAGATTATTTGATGTCAAAGCATAACTAAAAGTCCTTTAGTGATGCAGTGTGTAGAGCTCAGCGTCCTCTCTGTGGAAGATGCGAGAGTCTGGAACTCTTCATCTGCTAGTGGCCATGTGTGCACCTTTGCTGTTAAAGCACATGGCAAGGTGAATTATGTGTCAGAAAATCAGATTTATATTCGGCAGAGTTTATGATTGTCTGCAGCTTTGCATTTGAGTGTACTGTTCTAGAAATAAAAAAATTTGCATCAGCCTAGCACTGCAGTCATGATTTTGCTTTTTTGCCAGCTGGAAGAAGTAGAGATACACTTGGTGACTATGTGTCTGCTTGTTTATGAAGAACTTTCTCAGGGACCTAATTTCTGTGTCGGTAATTTTTTAAAAAATATTAACAAACTATTTTCCAGAAAATAGTACTTTCAGGACAGAGGTATGGGCAGTTTTTCATTCACTGTGTGACTGGGCTGTGGTGCGTCCAAACTCCATCTCCTATGTGGGCTCTTTTGCCAAGTTTAGCTTGTTTGAAGGTCACAGTTGCTGTTGAGCAGCCAGAGCATAATGAGAAGTCAGACTGCTGCATGGAGCACGAATGGCAGAGCTTGTACCTGCTTTGCTCTCAAGGCAAACACCACTCAGGCAGTGCTGGGAGTATATTTGTAAATTTTAATTTCACAGGCTCAAGCCAATCTTAGTTTTTCTTGCCTATGAGATAAGTGAAAGTATTTACCACAGCTGGAGCTGAATGAAGAAGGAAGCAGTGTGCTGAAGAAGCAGCTCGTGTACATGAATGTGTATGAATGCATGTGGACTTCCAGAAGTGTTCACAGGGCTATAAAGGCATGTGTAAAGAAAGGAGGCTGGCTGAAAAGAGTAAGTGTTTTTTATACGTAAACTGGAATAGTTGTATGGTCTTCTGATGAGAGCCTGTGTGAACTTTTCTGTCAGAATATTCCTGTTCATAGGAACTAATTTACTAATTTATTAATCCAGTGTTAGGGAGTTTTATCTTCTAAAAATTTTTTTCTCCTATGCTTTTCCTGTGCTGTGATAAACTTTTTTTGTTTGTGCAGATTCCAGTAGAGTTAAGACTCTTCTGTTAACAGGTAATGGGTTTCTGTGGGAAGGATGCTAATCTCTGTGGTGGAAAACCTGGGTGCTGCCACTCACTCCCTGAAATCATTTCACTAAATCCTGTCTTTCTGCTTCTGTTTCTGTGATAATAGTATGCCTTGTTCATCAATGTCATAGTGGTAAAGATGAGTTAATTATTAACCAGCTTCTCTGTCAAGTATAGTAGCTCCAACAGTAAGGGTCTCAGCTTGGGTTAACCAGCATAAGATTGCTGCAGATTCCCTTGGCAGTTTATTCAGCTGGGGCTGAATTTGGCTTCACAATTGAGCTACCTATCTAGCTTGTGTTAAATCTCAGCCAGCTGCAGCCACAGCAAGGTGCATTACTCTTAAAACTGGCAGCATTTTGGCCAAGAATAGCAGATTTGATTCTGCTTTTGGAAAACTGTATAGTTTATTCTTTAAATGACAGAAAATACCGAACTTTGCATCATCCAAAATGAAGTGCGGTACAAATTTATTTCATTAGGTGGAATAGAGTTTCAAAATAATCATCTGTACCTAAATGAGGCAAATCCTCCACTGCAGAAGTTTAATTTATGACTTAGATGAGTCTAGTAAATTTTTTTAACGTGTACATAATTTTAAAGATATAAGGGAAGAGTTGCATGGATTTGTACTACTGCAGGCCCTCGTTTCTTCTCTACCAGAAGTACTTTTGATCCTGCTGATTTTTTACTCAAACCCAGTAAGTGTATTCTGAATCTCTGTTGTTATATGATAATGAATAATGAAATTAATGAAATAGTGATTTTCACTGCATTACAGTAGTTCTGTTGTGTTCTGAAAGCAAACATTTTTCTTCCTATGCTGCTTCAGAGAAACTTAAATTCTGATTTTTTATAGTAAAATTAAAAGGAGTTTATATTAAACATGATGTCTAGTTAGTAACCTTCAACAAATTCACATTGTTTCTCAAAAAGTGTCCGTGTTCAAATGTGTAGTTTGTATTTTCAGATTTATGCACAACAACTGTGGCATTTTCAGTTTTGTATGTAACAGCTAGGACTTTTGTGTTTCTTTTAATAATAATGCAGTCGTGGAATGAAAGTCTTTAAATTAATTCTTCTACAAAAGTTATTTATGAAAGGAATTCCCCAAAAGGAAGCCTATGACTCTATTCTGGGAAAGAGGATTTATATAATCTTGTACAATACAAGAATATAAAAAAATGTATATATGCTCTATATAATGTTATCTGTTCTATGATGTTATATGCTCTACAAATCACAGAATCGCAGAATAGTAAGGGCTGGAAAGGACCTCAAGATCATCGAGTTCCAACCCCCCCGCCATGGGCAGGGACACCTCCCACTAAACCATGCCATCCAAGGCTATGTCCAACCCCACCTTGAATGCCGCCGGGGATGAAGCATTCACAGCTTCCCTGGGCAACCCATTCCAGGGCCCCACCACCCTCACAGTAAAGAATTTCTTCCTCAGATCCAATCTAAACCTCCCCTGTTTAAGTTTAAACCCATTACCCCTTGTCCTCTCACCACAGTCCCTAATGAAGAGTCCGTCCCCAGCATCCCTATAGGCCCCCTTCAGGTATTGGAAGGCTGCTATGAGGTCTCCATGCAGCCTTCTCTTCTGCAGGCTGAACAGCCCCAACTTTCTCAGCCTATCTTCATACGAGAGGTGCTCCAGTCCCCTGATCATTTTCGTGGCCCTCCTCTGGACTTGTTCCAACAGTTCCATGTCCTTTTTATGTTGAGGACACCAGAACTGCACACAATACTCCAAGTGAGGTCTCACGAGAGCAGAGTAGAGGGGCAGGATCACCTCCCTCGACCTGCTGGTCACACTCCTTTTGATGCAGCCCAGGATACGGTTGGCTTTCTGGGCTGCAAGCGCACACTGCCGGCTCATGTTCATTTTTTCATCAACCCACACCCCCAAGTCCTTCTCCACAGGGCTGCTCTGAATCTCCTCCCAGCCCAACCTGTAGCTGTGCCTGGCATTGCTCCGACCCAGGTGTAGGACCTTGAACTTGTCATGGTTAAACTTCATTAGGTTGGCATCAGACCACCTCACAAGCGTGTCAAGGTCCCTCTGGATAGCATTCCTTCCCTCCAACGTATCAACCGAACCACACAGCTTGGTGTCATCGGCAAACTTGCTGAGGGCGCACTCAATCCCACTGTCCATGTCACCCACAAAGATGTTGAACAAGACCGGTCCCAACACCGATCCCTGGGGGACACCACTCGTTACCGGTCTCCAGCTGGACACTGAGCCACTGAGCACTACTCTTTGCGTGCGGCCATCCAGCCAGTTCTTTATCCACTGAGTGGTCCACCTATCAAATTGATGTCTCTCCAACTTAGAGAGAAGGATGTCATGTGAGACAGTGTCAAAGGCTTTGCAGAAGTCCAGGTAGATGACATCAACTGCTCTGCCCCTGTCCATCAGTTCCGTAGCCCCTTCATAGAAGGTCACCAGATTGGTCAGGCAGGATTTCCCCTTAGTGAAGCCATGCTGGCTGTCACCAAGCACCTTGTTGTTTTTCATGTGCCTTAGCATGCCTTCCAGGATAATCCGCTCCAAGATTTTGCCAGGCACAGAGGTGAGACTGACTGGTCTGTAATTCCCTGGGTCATCCATTTTTCCCTTCTTAAAAATGGGGGTTATATTTCCCTTTTTCCAGTCATCGGGAACTTAATGTATATATGTTCGATATAAGTTCTATATAATGTGGCATATCACCCAGTCAGCTTCTGAAAGCAGATATATTCCAGATCCTGGTTGTTAATTTGTGGTTATGTTGTTGTTCTTTTAGTGTGCAAAATATATAGCCAAGATGTATTTCACCTTTCAGATATATTCTTTATCTGAGATGACAAATTGAGTATATGCTATATTAATTATTTCATCTGACCATATTTACACTACCTTTTAAAATTTTGAGAATTCTGTAAAATAGTCGGGAACAAGTAAAGCAAATATTTGTCTGAGTTCTAAGAATAAGGCAGAAAAGTCTGTTTATTAGAAGAGGAATGTCCTTTGCTTACAGTGATCCTACAATTTCCTCATCTCTCAGAGTTAAACCCTGGAGACTCTTTGCACAAGTTACAGGTTACTGATATTGCTGAATGAGGAACCTCTGTTTTCTATCCCACGTATTTTGGTGACTGGTGGCAGCGTGGTGATTGCAATACCCCAACTTCTTGTTGGGAGGTGCTGCAGTTCCATTACCTTTTGCTTGGGTGGGTTTATTAAGAAGTGTTCTTTGTTGCAGTGAAGGAGGCGTTAATGCATTAATGCATTCAGCCCACGGGTTGGTACTGGGGGTGTCTCCTGTGATACAATTCTTCTGGGGAGATCACTGTGCAAAGGGAATGCAGGTTTTTTTCTTAACTGTTGAGTTGTCAGAGGACAATAGAACAAAATTCTATTGTCTGTGCATGGAGCCCTTCCTCAGGCAATTTAAGTACTTTTGGACCATATGAGCTTGGCACCTAGGTGACTTCATGTGCTTCTAAGTTTAGATTTATTCCACTGGGACATTTCTGGCCCTCCCACAGGTTTTTCTTTTGGCAGTAATTTAACAAGTATGCATGTGCATTCGTATGTTTACATGCAGGGGTATGCATCTTCATCTGTGTACACCAGTGCTACAACAGAATAAACTTGAGGTTTCACTGTGCTTCAGTAGCATGGCATTGGAAAGAACCTACTCTAAATCTTTGTCTCTTGTCAGTGGGGATTTCATGTTTTCATTAGTTATTTTCTGTGCCACTGCCAGTGGCAGGGGGTTAGAAGTAGATGTTTTTTAAGGTCCCTTTCAGCCCTAACCATTCTGTGGTTCCATCAGTAGTTGTAGTGACGAAGAGTTTTTTCAGCTACTGCTTTACTTTGCTCTCTTATAGGGCATAAAGCGTAGTTAAGGGAGATGGAGATCTGTTGAGCAGTGATATGCATGTGTAAAGTCTGTCATGGTTTCAGTTGTATTTAACTGTATCATTATGTAATTGTTCTGAAAGAAGCTCTAATGTGTTATGTAAGTTAAAGCGAAGTGCAAGCTCCTGCCGCTGGGTTGGGGCAATCCCAGGCACAGATATAGGTTGGGTGAAGAGGTGAATCAGAGCAGCCCTGAGGAGAAGGACTTGGGGGTGTCGGTTGATGAGAAGCTCAACATAACCTGGCCGTGTGCGCTTGAGCCCAGAAGCCTCATGTGCTGGGCTGCATCCCCAGCAGAGTAACCAGCAGGTTGAGGGAGGTGATCCCGCCCCTCTGCTCTGCTCTAGTGAGATTTCACGTGGAGTACTGTGAGCAGTTTGGTGTCCTCAGCATAAGAAAGACATGGAGCTGTTGGAGCAAGTCCAGAGGAGGCTATGGGTATGATCAGGGGGCTTGAGCACCTCCTGTTTGAAGACAGGCTGAGAAAATTGGGGCTACTCAACCTGGAGAAGAGAAGGCTGCTTGGAGACCTCAAGAGCAGCCTTTCAGTATCTGAAGGGGCCTACAAGGATGTTGGAGAGGGACTTTTCATCAGGAACTGTAGTTATAGGAGAAGGGGTAATGAGTTTAAACTTAAACACGGGAAGTTCAGGTTAGATCTTAGGCAGAAGTTCTTCCCTGTGAGGGTGGTGAGGCCCTGACACAGATTGCCCAGAGAAGCTGTGGCTGCCCCATCCTGGGCAGTGTTCAAGGCCAGGCTGGACAGGGCTTGGAGCAATCTGGTCTGGTGAAAGGTGCTCCTGCCTGTGGCATTGGGGTTGGAACTGGGTGGTCTTAAGGTCTTTTCCTACTGAAACCATTCTGTGAGTCTATGATTCTAAGTTATGCTTCTTCATCCTAATTACACATTTAATTAAATTTACTAGATGTCTTTTAGAGAAAATAGTTCTTCAAGAATGATTACAAATAGCTGTTTTACATTTCCTGTCACTTGGAGATTAACATTAGTAAAATGAAATACTGCCTGCTTTTCAAGGGAGAAAAACTGTATTACAGCAGTATTTCTAGAAAATATTCTGAACATGCTCCTCAGGTAACCATAGAGGCATAAGCCAGCAGTCTATTCCTTGTGACTGAAGAAAAACATGATACTAATATTACTCACTAATCCTTCAGAAGAGTATGCTGCTGACACTGGAATTTTAATCTCACCTCTCCTCAGTTATTTCTATCCTCTGTTTCTAGCAAATGAATGGATGGGGCTTTTTCGGGTGGCTTTTTTTTTTTGTTTGTTTGTTTTGTATTTGTTGTTTTTTGTTTTGTTTTATTGGGTTTTTGTTGTTGCTATTTTGTTTTAAAAATTATTTTCATGGTCATTTTAGTGGCAATTTATAAGTGAATCACAGTACTGGTACTGTGTACTGTTTCAGAATTGTCATTCTGTAGCATTACTGAAATAAGTGTTAGTAATTAATTCTTGCTGCTGTAAACATTTGTGTCTCAGTGCCAGCAGTGAGCAGCCAACTGATACAGTTCTCAAAGTGCCCACTGCAATCTTAAGTGACTGCAAGGCTGTGCCTGCCTTACAGTCAGTGCCAGCTAGCCAGATACATTGTTTCCTCTTATGAAGATAAGTTGTAAGTTTTAACTCTTAACTGGTACCGATTTTCCAGCATGTGGTCCTCCATTTATGCTGCAATTATCAGGGTTTATTGAATGTCTTTGAAGATAGTGTAGCTGGATTCAAGGTGAAATGTGATTAATCCCAGAAACAACTGCAGACTTTTACAAGATGCCCTGGAGGGGCATGTTTATTTAAATTTGACCTCATCTTTGCTTGTGGGAGACGGAGATTTATCAGTATTTCGTGCAGAGCAGATGCTACCCCTTTGGCAGTTGTAGGCTGCTGAAGTGATCCTGCTCACCTTTGCCTCTGTAGAAGGAGCTATAAACTGCATCAATCAGTCAAAAGCTTCATTGTGAGGTCTTATAAGTCTTTGTTCTAGTCACCGATGAATGATAAAATAGAAAGAAAACCCTTTGACAGGGCAATTGTCTATAAAGAACAGATTTGTCTTTGAATGTGCCAAAATGTGCTCAGCATGTTGTATGTATGTGGTGATCATAATTTTGTATTGATGGCCTGTAACATTTTCTGCTGTGAATATAAGAATTTATTCATATTAAAGAATATAACTAATGTAAGGTCTGTAAGGTAATATAGCTTATTACAGTTCTATTTTTGTTCAGGAGCAGAAATTGGTCTTAATGAGATATATGCAGGTGACTTCTAAACCACTTAAAAGTATCAGAAAAATCTATATGCAAAATAATGTTGATGAAGCAAAATTTCTTGATGAATGTTGATGGAGGCAAAAGAACTTGCAGTTCTCTCAGCTTGTATTATTCAGATAAAAATGAAAGAAACTTAGTGGCTTTGTGTAATAAATCTGGTACAGTATATGGTTGCAGACTGAACAGAAGTCTGTAACTGATGATCCTGTTTGCATATATCTAGTGGTATTGTTGAAGTGTTATCAGGAAAGGGATCCCTAATGCTTATGCCAGGAAAAATGCCTTTGAAATGTGTGATTTTAAAATGCAAGGTACAGTCCTCTCCTTGTACATCCGAGGTATCAAGAGATATCTTGCAATGCCACTGGTGCTGGTGAAACAGTGCAGGCAAGAGACCTGTGGTGGCCAGGCAGAGGGGAGGACACTCATGGGAGAGCCCTGTTACCTTCCTTTAGAGCTAGTGAGCTTGTGCTGAGGGCATGTGTAGGAGATTTAGGACATAAACTTTGCCTTTTCCTTTTGTGCCTGTGACACCATTATAGAGAGCCGATCTACCTGTATGAAATGCCCTGAAAAACCTCAGCAAAAATGCTTCTGCTCAGTGATGCTAGAAAATGACTATTTTTTTGTGCATGGTTATTTTTAACATGAGTTTAATGATAATCATGCAGCAAAAATTTTTAGGTATAACTGTGCAGTCTTAGCACTGATGTCAATGTGGCATGTTTGACAGATCTACCTTACCTAAATGAGCAGATAGCATTTAATCCTGCAATTTATGTACTCAAGTCAGAAGACTTTTAAAGTGCAAGAACTTTTTCTGCACTGTAAACAGAGTAGTTGTTTACAGCAATGGTAAGTCATTCTGTATTCATGTTTTTAATTTGGATTATGAAATGCATACCTGTTCTGCTGACAGGCAGGGTATGCAGCAAAATGACCATACACTAGCTGTATAACATGCACAGTTTATTAAATAAGCACATTAAAGTGAATAAGCACACTAAAGCAAACAAGCACACTTATGCAAATTGGGTATATATGTCCATATAGTAAGTAAGTACAATAAAGCAGATCATAAATATATATAAGTAAAGTACAGGAAAAAATTATCAATGCATCAAATCATTACTGCATAGGGAGAACAGAGATTAAGTGGAAATGCATCACCAGTTACCTCTGAATCATCATCCAGGCTCACACTTCAAGCTGAGAATCATAGAATCATAGAATAGTTAGGGTTGGAAAGGACCTTAAGATCATCTAGTTCCAACCCCCCTGCCATGGGCAGGGACATCTCCCACTAAACCATGCCACCCAAGGCTTTGTCCAACCTGGCCTTGAACACCACCAGCGATGGAGCATTGCAGCCGTGTCAGGTAACTGAGAAAATTACTACACAGTGCATCCACCCGTAGTTGAGGCTTTAGATTTGCCCACAAGAAGGTCCTGCTTTTATACCCTTAGAAAAACAACCAGCTGTATGCCACCTCTGTCTTTGTTTACTTGTGTGGCTGTGCAGTTTCTCATCATCTCACTGGCCAAGTGTGAAGGTCATAGAACAGCTGCACCCTCGTATTTTCCTGCTTCTTTCAGACAACCATAACGAACATACACGTATATACTCTACCCAATACACTTTGACAAAAACATAGTTTGTTATGTCTCTCAGTCATGAGATGGAATCAACTCTCAGCTACATTCCCATCCATTACAATTTCTTTGTTTTATTTGGTTTGGTTTAGCTTAATGTTTGTTTGCTTTGCCATGTCTCAAGCTATGAGTTGCTGAGGCACTGAGCTCCCTACAGGGACTGACACTACTGAGGTGTTACAGGTTTCTGCCTGTGTTTGAAACCTCTCAGAGCTGGACTCTAAAGGGGTGGATTCCCAGATACGTAAATGTGTTTGTTTACAATTTATGTTCATAAATTCCTGTTACAAGGGCATGCTGAACTGAAGGGAAAACATGCCCTCAGTCAGGACTTAATTACAAATGAGACTGGGGTTAAACATTATCTTTGCAAAACAAGGGAATGAAGAAAAGATATTGTATGGAGATGGGCTAAGATTGCTGGGCTTGTTCAGCATGTACAACAGAAGGCTCTGGGGAGACCTTAGAGCAGCTGCCAGTGCCTGACGGGGCTACAAGAAAGCAGGAGAGGGGCTTTGGACAAGGGCCTGTAGGGACAGGACAAGGGGGAATGGCTTTAACCTGACAGAAGGGAGACTGAGATGAGATTTTAGGCAGAAGTTCTTCCCTGTGAGGGTGGTGAGGCCCTAGCACAGGTTGCCCAGAGCAGCTGTGTCTGCCCCATCCCTGGCAGTGTTCAAGGACAGGTTGCGCATGGCTTGGAACAACCTGGTCTTGTGGAAGGTGTTCCTGCCTGTGGCCGGTGGTTGGAACTGGATGAGCTTTAAGGCCTTTCCAACCTAAACCATTCTGTGCTTTTATGATTTGGAATTGTACGTGCAATGCCGAAGAGAAGCTAATGCACACACACTTTGTAGAAAGTGTAACTAATTGACATACAGTACACCTGGGATTGTTAGAGGAAGTAGGGCAGAAATACTGAAATGCAGGCCTCAGAGGTACCCTCTGGATGCAGTCATTCAAATACAGGTTATAACTCTGCCATCTTACCACTATCTGGGAAAAAAGGTACATTTTCTATCTCCTATTTCTACTCATGTCCTAGACCCATACTTTTTGGGTTACAGGACACTTTCTTCAATTTTCCAGCTTAGATTTGTTCATGCTCATCAGTAATTTTATACCTTACTTAAATAGCTAGTCTTTGCCTGCATGAATTGTAAACAGACAGCCATGTATAGGGCTGGGTTTTAATTGTTTTTTGTTTCATTATGTTTTTTTTTTTTTTTTAAGAACAACTTTTGCCTCCCTCCCTCCAAACAATAAGAGAAATATTTTAATATTCTATAACTCATTACAGGTTGTTTTTTCTACCTCTTTCCTTTTATTGGCATACTGCTTAAGAGCAACAGTTGCATGTAGCTGGGCTCTGCCCAAGCAGTAATACCATGGTTCTCTCTCTCCATATGTAACAACATTTTTTGTTTGTTTTTTAATCCATCTGCTAGTTTTACTGAAGTTTTCAAAGGTTTTGGTTTAGTGAATTAAAAAAAAAACCCTGGCAGCCATACCTCAGGAGCCTTACCAGCAGCTGTGGCTTGAGGAAGTCTTGAGTGCCAGTCAGTGCTGTCATGGTGTTTGGGTGATGACTGGAGCATAAAACCACCATGAATGCCCAGTTCTCATATAGTGCTCCTTCAGGCACAGGGCACTGTCCAATTCAAAGTAACTCTAGCTGCTGTAACTCCAGCTGTTGATACCGTTTTTTTGTTTTATTTCCCTATTCAATCCCATGGGTTGAAATGAACCAACAAAAGAGACCTGATAAGTATATTGAGTCTGGAGGAATAATCCTTTTAAGTAGTAAACAGCTATTTGCTAAACAGTAAGCCTCATCTAGAGCAGAGCTACTCTCTCCTATTACTACTTACTGTAACCCTCACCCAAAAAAACATAATGGGCATTATTTAGGAAAAGCCATTACTTAGGTAAAGATCTTACTTGCTAAAATATTTGCTTGAGGGATGGGTGATGCAGTGATTTTTAATATCTTGCATCCCACATCTCTTAGATCATACAATGAGTTTTAATGCATGTATTATACCTTATGCAGATTACTTGAGTTGAATGCATAGACTTGTGCCCCACTTATGGATAGTAGCTAGGTAGGAGGATACGTAGTCAATAGGTGCTTGGCCAGAAAAACATTCAAATAAGGTTAGGTACTTATTGGAAGAGAAATAGTTAATAACAGGTGCACGTAAAAGACAAATAATGATAAGCCAGAAAGCTCAATCTTCAGTCTTGGAAGGTGTGGTCTGATGTTTTTCATTTCTGGTGTCCCATCTTGGAGTGGCATTTTTGTAAGCACTAGAATTTCTTCTGGCTTGCGGAAGTAATGCTTTGGCAGATGATTGGGAATGCATTAGCAACTATAAGTTCATTATGGATAATGTAATTCTTCTAAAGTTATGTCTTATAAGAGGCACTCCCTTCTATGTGGCCCCACCCATGAATAGAAACTAAAGAACTTTGGGTTTGTTCAGCTTTGCTCAGAAGCAGTTTCATTCAGCAGCAGATCTATTTGTAGGGACTGTAGCAGAATCCTGTTTAGAATTGTTCCTGGGCTGGCCATTGTAGGATCTCTTCCAGTGTCTGCCATAGTTAAACTTTGATCTACTTTTTCCTACAGTTGCTTGATACTCCAAATATTGGAGGATCTCACTGTCATGGCCATGATTTGTTCTGCATGGGTGAGGCAGTGTGGGCAGTTTTCCACTGATATGTTCTAGACAGGTTTTGCAATATCTCAATGCAAAAAGCTGTCCTACATATTCTTTCTGCTTTGTAAAAGAGTAGTAGTATGCCACATTTCAACTCTCAGTTTGTGCCATCGCAGTTTCATACAAACTTGAAAACTGTAATTGTCTAAATGTTTTTGGAAGCACTCTGATTTCTCCCCAGGGAAGTGGCAGATTCCCCAACACTAGATGCTTTCTAAGATTTGGCTGGACAGGGTACTGGGACATCTAGTCTAGGTCATGGTTGTCTATCAAGGTTGGACCAGAGGATCCTTGAGGCCCCTTCCAACCTGGGATTCTACGATTCTATCATTCTGTGATTCTAATTCCAAAACTGTTGTTATTTCTTTTGTGTCCTTCCTGATGAAATAGGAGCAAATCTTACAGCTTTTCTGTTGCTTGGCCCCTCATAGATACTGTGAATTAAGTTATATCATGAGGTCTGAGCATCAGAGATGCATCTGTTATTTAAATTCCCAGTCACAGTTCTCTGTGTGGTCTGTGTAAATGGTAAGGACTTTTGCATTTACTGGGCAGCAGTAATTTATAATTAAATTTATACCTCTGGAACAAATGAATTGAAAATAGCAAACTCAACCTGTTCTCTCTCCAGACGCACTGATTAAGCAGATATAATAACTCATTTTAAATCACTTTTAGTATGTTTGTCAAGCTCATGTTAAATCATCTTTAAAATGTGTATATACGTAATGCGTTTTGAAATTGTCTGTTCATAAACAGATGCATCATATATACATTCAAAGTGAGTGGTTCATAAAAAATTTAGCAGGGAGGTAATACACTCTTGTACATTTAAAATTATATTTAAAAATTCACATTCTCTCAGAAATCAGGTTAACTGAATATTTGATAAGGACTCCCCAAACTCATATGGCAGATTCTTGTTCCTCTCCAGCTCCTCTCAGAGACAATGCAGACTGGAAGTCTAGCTTCTAAGAGCAAGTGTATTAATTTTTAATACATTGCAGCTTTATATACATGAAAGTAGAGACTTGGAAGGGTTGTAAATGGATACCTTGAAATGCCTGATATAATTCAATGCTTGAGAAGGGAATGAGTCCTGAAGGAGATGGGAATGGGAACAGTTTTTCTCCCTCCTTATAAAAATGAGTGTAAGTAATCTTGAATGGATTCAAAGTTCAGCTCTGTTGAGTACTGTCTGACACACTTCACTTACTGTATCTTGGTATTTTGCCTCTGTTAAGTTCTTACTTTATGCTTGGGAATAATCAGTTGCCAGGTTTAATGTTTTCTTATTTTTATATCTTTCATATGAAAAGTTCTTAGGTATTCTGGGGATTACTGAATTCCTGGAAATGTTTTAAAAATTACCAGATCTACTGTATGTTTCCTGCCCTTTTTTTACATCACATATGTTATGTATGGCTTTCATCTATAGAAAGGTATGAATGTAAAAGGAAATGCAGATGTTTTGGATAGTTTATTAAAGAGCTTGTCTGGGCTATGTACGTTCTGATATAAGTGTGAGAATGTATTTGACTGTCTTGCCTTTTTAGTCTTTTCTAGACATTACATTTTGGCTTGGTTAGGTGTGAGTATCACTTCACTTGTGCTTTAATGTTAGTGATTGCAATTTAATTAGCAACTTACGTTGCATCATCCCAAGCAGAGTCTGCCTACCAAGGGTAACAGTCCATGCTTGTACCTTTCCTAGTTCCTTGAGGCACATTGAAGCTGAAGTTCAGTGTTAGTAACAGTGCCTGATGTGCTGTGGGAAAGAGCATGGGTGTGATAAGATAAAGGTGAAGAATGACCTTAACCATGACAGGACATCAGTTCCTGGAGTTCTTGAGTCATTATTGTGTTCAACCCTCAAAGCACTTTATCAGAACACTTCATTTGAGAATGCTGTAAAAGCAATGATTCCTTGCACTACTTGCCAGTAAATCATTGGGAATATAGTATGAATGTAGTTCTATTGGTATGGTGGTCAAAAAAGTGTATAATTTCTATTAGAATATTATACATTAACATTCAAGTGTTCTCATTTTAAAAAGGTGAGGGTGATTAAAACAAGGAGCAATACTTGTAACTTTACAAAATAATTGTGTTTCTTCTCATGACTATGATCTCACTGTTGCAAATGCTTATAGAGTGGAATGTAATGCTTGACAAAACACAAAAAAAAGCGTAGGCTTGTATTTCTACAGGCCTTGTATCTCCACACAGTTGTGTTTTGTCTGTATGTCTTGCACATGTTCAATTCTATCTACCTTTTGACTAAAGTGACCCTGTTGCTAGCTCTGTACATTTTGCCCAGCTGACACAAGCAGCTTTAGATGTTGAGTCTGGTTTGGATCTCATAGTTGATGCGTCCAAATGCAAACACCTCTCAACAATCTCCTTTGGCTCCCATGTCTCTTTCGCTCTTTGATGCATTCTCCTGGCTTGAATAAAAATTTTACGTGATAGCTTGTTTGTATCTGTCCTTAAAATATGGGAATGAATGGTTGATTCTCATATTGCTTTGTGAATTTCATAGAATTGTACCACAGAATCCCAGACTGGTTTGGGTTGGAAGGGACCTTAAAGCTCATTCAGTTCCAACCACGTGCCATAGGCAGAGACACCTTCCACTAGACCAGGTTGCTCCAAGCCCTGTCTGACCTGGGCTTGAGCACTGCCAGGGATGGGGCAGCCACAGCTTTGGATAATAATACAAATAGAGGGTATAATTACAAAAAAAAAACAAAACCCCAAACAAACTAAATCAGCTGGCCGAGGCAGACAGGAGTAAGTTCCTACATCCATTAGTACTCCCACAAAGTACGATTTTTTTAAATTTAAAATTTTTGTTCAGAATTTCCCAGTGCTATTTTAGGCTTGTTTTCTGATGGGAAGTTTACAGAAAGCAAAGTTAATACACCATTTAGCAGGTGCAGAGAGAAGGGGATACTAAGGAGTAACCTTTCTGAAGTACAGAAATCAACCTGACTGAACGGGTTGTTTCATCACCCAGCGCCAAAAAACTCTTTCAAAGGTGTGTTTTCTATTCAGCAGCAAACTCGTGTTTCAGGAAATGGCACCTTTCCAAACACCGCTTGGGGGTAAGAATGTAATTAGCTGAGAGGCAGGAGGGCAGTACTTACTGACAGCAATTGCAGTCCTGGGAATAGGAGAACCAGCAGGGCACATTATGGATTTTAAAAATATACCTGAGCTTCTGAGGACCACTAAAATAAGATGTTTCAGTGTTTTATATGTTAGTTTTAGAATTACTAGAAATTTGCAGCTATGAGATGGGCAATTCCTCAGTGTATCTGTATCTGTATCCTCATCACCACAGGAAACAGTCAAGAATGAGTTCTTGAGCTCTGGTTTTACTTCATTAGGCAAAATGTTGCACTAATTTCTGATGTTGTTTGGTTAGAGCGTATGATTTTTACACCAGGGTAAATTATTAAAATTATAAATTATCTCAATTGTTTTAGTGTAAGGTGCTAAGTATTTGTGGAGTATGTTCTTAAGTCACAATTATTGCAAAATAAATGTGTTATTTTTGTTGAAGCTAACTTGATCCTTTCGGCTGCCATTGTTCCCTCACATACAGTATTACTTATCTCTAAAGTTTTGTAAAGTTACAATAGAGTGAAGTGATCATTAATTTGCTTTGAGGTTTGCTTCAGCCTACTTGGTTATTTTGTGGATATACCTGTTGGTTTTTTTTTGTTGTTTGTTTGTTTGTTTTTGTTTGTTTGTTTGTTTGTTTTGGTATTACCAGTTACTATAGCTGTTTCTGGTAGCAGTGTTTAGAGACAAGGATATGGTGTGGGACAGTGTTGAATGCTTTGCACAAATCCAGATAGACAAAGTCAACTGCTTTGCCACTCTCCATCAGTTCTGTAGCCCTGTCATAGAAGGCCACCAAATTGGTCAGACAGGATTTGCCCTATGTGAAACCATGTTGGCTGTCCACCAACCACCTCGTTGTTTTTCATGTGCCCTAGCATGGTTTCCAGGAGGATCTGATCCATGATCCTGCCAGATACAGAGGTGAGGCTGACTGGTCTGTAATTTCATGTGTCTTCTGTTTTTCCCTTCTTGAAAATGGGGGTTATGTTTCCGTTTTTCCACTCATCGGAACTTCACCTGACTGCCATGATTTTTCAAATATGATGGACAATGGCTTAGCAACTTCATTCGCCAGCTACTTCAGGACCCACGGATGGATTTCATCTGGTCCCATGGACTTGTACACATTTAGGTTCCTAAGATGGTGTTCAAGGCTGGGCTGGACAGAGCCTTTGGTGGCATGGTTTAGTGGGAGGTGACCCTGCCCGTGGGAGGTCACCCTGCCCATGGCAGGGGGTTGGAGCTAGATGATCTTAAGGTCCTTTCCAACCCACGCTATTCTTTGATTCTACGATTCTATGATCTTGAACCTGATCCTCTCCTACAAGGAGCCTAAGGTCTTCATTCTCACAGTCCCTGTGTCTGTCTTCCAAGACTTGGGTGCTGTGGTCAGAGCACTTAGCAGTGAAAAACTGAGGCAAAGAAGTCATTGAGAACCTCAGCCTTCTCCAAATCCAGGGTAGCCAGTTCTTCCGCTTCCTTCTTGGGAGGACCTAGATTATCCCTAATCTATCTTTTGTTAGTGACATACCTATAGAAGCCCTTCCTGTTATCTTTCACATCCCTTGCCAGACTCAATTCAAACTGGGCCTCCGCTTTCCTGACCTGGTCCCCAGCTTCCCAGACAATATCCTTGTATTCTTCCCAGGCTGCCTGTCCTCACTTCCACCTTCTGTAAGTTTCTTTATTCCTTCTAAGTTTTCTCAGCAGCTTCTTATCCATCCGCGGAGGCCTTCTGGCCTTCTTGCCCGGTTTTCTTAATTGTTGGGACACAACACTCCTGAGCTTGTAGCCGGTGATTCCTGAATATGACCAGCACTCTTGGGCCCTCCTGCCCTCTAGGGCTTTACCGCATGGAACCTTACTAGGCAGGTTCCTGAAGAGGCAAAAGTCTGCTCTCTTGAAGCCCAGGGCAGTGAGCTTGCTGCATGCTCTTCTCGCTGCCCTGAGGACATTTCATGATATCTACAGCCAAAGCTGACCTGGAGCGCCTCATTCCCCACCAGCCCCTCCCTGTTGGTGATCATGAAGTCAGGCATGTGACCTTTCTTGTTGGCTCCTCTATAACTCACAGAAGGAAGTTGTCTTCCACACAATCAGGGAACCTCCTGGATTGCTTGTGCCGGGCTGTACCATCTCTCCAATAGATATAGGGGTAGTTGAAGTCCCCATAGTGACAAGGGCCTGTGAACATGAGGCTACTCCTATCTGTCCATAGAAAGCTTCATTCACAGAGTCCTCCTGATCGGGCAGCCTGTAGCAGACCCCAACAGTCTCCCATTGAGGTTCTCTCTTTGACCCTAAACCACAAGCTCTCAGTTGGCCCATCACCCATCCCCAGGCAGACTTCCATATGCTCCAGCCTATCATTGACATAAATAGCTACGTGGCATGTTACGCAACTTGCAGTTAGTTTTTGTAATATTTAAAAATTAAAGCATATTAATTTCAGTGAAGCATTCAAAAATGAGTTATCCTATCTTTAGATAAAAGATCATCTGCTTTTTATTTTTCGCTTCTCGTGATGCCATGCCTTACTGAAGACACACTAAGTACTTTGAAATGAGCTGGGGGTGCTGTGATTGATGCTTTTCTGTAAATCCTTTCCTTTATCTGTTGAAAAAATGGTGATGGGAAAGCACATAAGAAAAGGAGAATAGGAAGAGAGTGACGGACCAAGTTTAAAGTAGTTAAATGTTGATATGGAAAATCTATTACTTTCTTACTTTGTTGCAGAGTTTCTAGAAGGCGTTTTGCTTTTTTTCCATGTGTTGAACTTAGAGCTCCTGGATTTTGATTTTCACCAGTGCCAAAGGGTTGGTTCATTGTTCTGGAAAAAAATCCATCCATTAAACTTGGACATATTAATGCCTCTCAGGATTTCTGTGACAATAAAATAATGTGGTGAAAAAATAGGCACTGGTTGTTTATTGGATAGTACTCATACAGTCCTTAAAGGTCGTCAAGTTCTGAAGCCCCTGCCATGGGCAGGGAGACCTTCCACTAGACTAGGTTGCTCCGAGCCCTGTCCAACCTGGCCATGAGCACTGCCAGGGATGGGGCAGCCACATCATCTCTGGGCAACCTGTGCCAGGGCCTCACCAGACTCACAAGGAAGAATGTCATCCTTTTAGTTAATCTAAATCTACCCTTTAAATAAATCAAATAATATAAATATAAATCATAATACCTAATTATATTTAGATATCTAATATAAATTATAATGATAGATTTTAGATTCACGCATTTTGACAAAGGCTCGGTCTCACCCTCTGGAAGGCTGCCTCTTAACATCTATCCCTCAGTCACGTCAGATGTGCTTCTGGCTTCTCTGTACAGATACGGGAGAAAGAAGGCAGCCCTCCACAGCTCAGAACACCCCCAAAATGCATACAGTGCATGTACCTTCATCTCACTTTCTATTTTCATATATTATGATTATTTTTGCCAAAATAAATGAATCTTTGCTCCCCTGCCCCTTTGAAATTTCAGGCAAGGTACTAGGCATTTTATTCGATTTCACAGTAACAGGTTTCTGGGTTTTATGTTGAATTCTTTCATCTCTTTTTGAAAACATTAAAAGCACTAATTCTGTATTAAAGTTTCAAAGGTTCCATATGCTTGCATGTACAACCCTGTAATTCGTCTGCAGCTGTTTAAGCACCAAATTTGTCACTGACTACACACTCAAACCAGTTTACGTCATGCACAACCCTGTTGTTTATAGAATATGTTCAGTTGCCACCCAAACCAATTTAGGGCCCACATTTATGTTCCACATTAGTTTTATTCACTTGAATACTCTCCTTGATCTTAGACATAGAAAATAGCAACGGACATTTCATACCCTTCCCCCCCCCCCTATTTTTTTTAATTATGGAGGACATTTTGTGTACAATTGGTAAATTTCCCATTTAACTTTTATGTTTAACATCAAAGGATAGGTATACACTGTGGTTTGATACTGCAGACATCACCTCAGGCAAATGAATAATTTTACTTAAACAAGTACTCTTTGTGGCACTAGAAGATGCAACATTGTGCTTTAAATCACCCTAAAGCAGAAACACTAGCAGAGCTGCAACACAGCCCTCCTTCTGAGCAGTTTTGGAGACAATTGAAATCCCTTGGAAGATTGAAAAAAAAAAATAAAAAACAAACCAGGAATTACGAAAGGCAAGTAACTAATGCACTGTCTGGAATGCTACAGATTTGACTAGATGATGGGTGTAACAGCTGAATGTATTTATGCTACAAATAGCGAGCTGTGAGATATTACATTTACAACCATACTTCAAATTTGTAATAGCTAAAGTATTAATTTAAACCATAATTTAATACTCACAATCAAAATTATGCAGAGGAAAGCAGAATGCAGAAATACTAAAAAAAACCCCAGTCTACTTCTGAGAAACCTGGAAGTTTAATATTACAGAACAGGAGAATAACACAGGAAAGACTTTATCAATTAAAATAATTCAGCGTTATAAGTGGACGTTTAGTATTTTGCCTAGAAAAACAGAAATAAAGGGTTGAATGGAGAGCATTCAGTAGGCAACCAACTTTGGAGACTGTTGGGTCCTTTTAATAAAGTAAGCTGCGCAGCCCAAACCTACTGGAATCATACCATAAACAACTAACATGGATTCATGTGGCAGTACTGGAACATGATTATCTAAATCATACAGATTTCTGCAGTTGCCTTTATGAGTCTTCTGCACCTCTTCATTGGCTTGTAACATTCTTTACCCGTGGCAAAGCATCTTCTAGTAGCTTGGTGGTTTACAAATAAAATAGAACGCAAATGAAATGCAGATATTTTCCTCAAGTTGCAAACAAAACAAAGTCTTCTATTTTAAAGAAGTAACCCTTTGAATTACTAGTAAGAGCTTTGACAATTCATGCCAATGCGGGTACTAGTAGGAGAGTAACGTTTAATTATCTGTATTTGCAATAATACTTAATAGTTTAGCATAGCCAAGAACATTAAAAAGTTACTCATTGTATAATAGAAATATATGTTTTAAAAAATGCATCAAGAAAGTTAGCCAAAGCCATTATGCTAGAAAATATAAGTAGTAGGTAAATGGGTACTGCTACATAGTCCTGTTGAATTTATAGGTTACCTATGAACACTTTCATGGTATCTTAAAGTTAGTCTCTCAAGGGCCAAAATAAATTGCTTGTTCAAGTTTATCCCTGTCAGTGTACAAGGCCAGGTTGAACAGGGCTTGGAGCAACCTAGTCTACTGGAAGGTGACTCTGCCCATGTCAGGGGGTTGGAACTGAATGAGCTGTATGGTCCCTTCCAACCCAAACCAGTCCAGGATGCTGTGATGATTCTATGATTGTGATTTGATTTTTCCTAATAGCATCTGTTCACATCAGCTATGAAACAAATTGAATTTTGAGTAGAATAAAGCAGAAACAGGTAGAACAAGTGAGATGCACAAGTCAGATGTGCTCACGATGAAGTACAAAACTGGAGAGAGCATTGCTATGTTATTCGTAGCTCCCTGGCAAATAATACTGAACAGTAATCCCTTTTCTAGAACAGGGTATATATCCAGAATTGATAATACTCTACTTTTAAAATCATTAGATGGTTAAACAATGAGAAGGAGCAATGAGAAAGCATCTGTCTAGTCGTTCCATGACCTGTTAATCCCTTTTGCTCAAACATTGTGCTGATACATTGAGGCCAGTGACCCTTTCTCTTCCTCCCAGTTGCAGCTCTTCCATCATTTTCCAGATCACAGTAGGAGATGGAACAATGTTAACCCACATACTTATGAAAAAACTATTTTTCTATTATGACTATGTTATTTTAAAATACTATGTAATTTAGGGAATGTTACTTTTCTGTGCCAAGTTAACGGCAGAAGTGCCGCAGAGCAGCACTACAAAGCAGCTGTTTCATGGATTTGGCCACTCTGCCCGTGAAGACTAGATTTTTGTCTCATCTCTTTTGTGCCTTATAAATGGTTAACAAAATTTACAGGTATTTTCATGTCCATGAATTTTGTGAAAAAGCTCAGAGTACAAGCATACTGCTGAGACAGATATGTTTGGTCTCGGGGTGGAAGGCTGGTAATGAAGCATGTGTTGTGCTGCTTCACCAGGTCTACTGCACCACTTCACCATTTTTTTTTTCCTCACTCCTGCCAGTTCAGGACCAGGGAAGAGCAAAGTGGGTTCATGTTTTCCATACCGGAGGATATTCATGAAGTGCATTGCTGAGTTGAGGATTCCTGCCACGCTATATTTTACTCCTCAGATCATCTTCCATAATGTTTTTCTAAACCACTCACTCACTCTTACAGAGAATGTATTTATTTTACTGTGTCATGCACATCATCTGCTTGATGGTATACTCTCTGAATCCGAGGCTGAAGCTGTTTTCTAGGTCAGCCACCTTCACCTGTGAGAAATAAATGAGAAAAACACAGGCTCTCAATATGAGGAGCTTAAGAATTTAGACAGTCATGTGTTAGTTGTCTTCATGGTAGGTGTATTTCTGTGCATATTTTGTACAGCAGGGTTCAAGGTTAAGTGTCTTGTGATAAAGCAAAATTGATACTAATGAATAATGCCAGACAGAGCATCCGTACTGAAACCCAGTGGCTTTTCTGAGCTTTTTCACTTGGCATTAATGAAAGAAGTGGATCTAACACAATAAAGGATATTGTTTCATTTCCTTTTTTTCTATTTTAATGACAAAGTTTATTAGACACTAGATTGTGTTGTATGGCTTCTGTTGAAACTACTCTACTAGATGCTTTTAGGGAAGAACATATTGAAGGCATCTATGGAAATACAATAGGAAAGAAAGATTTAAAAACAAGAGCAGACTTGACTGAGGTCAGTGAATGAGAATAACTCCTTTTTATTTTCTCCTGTCCTTAATGGGTCAGTCTTGAAAATCTTGGTGAGGCTTTTAGTTTAATCAGAACCGGATGACACAAAGAGCATATCGTTAAGATGAGGGAATTGAAGGAGTTCATAAAGAAAGTTCATAAGGAAGCTGAGGTAAATGGCATTTGCGTACTTCTATTTAAAAGGAGAAGAACCAGCTGAGAAGGTAGCACTAAAGTTCTTATAGGTGAGATGCTGTTTTGTATAGTTTCATGTGTCTGTTTTCTTGTGGAAAATTAAGCCCGCAAAATTCAGCAAGAGAACTTCTGGAAGTCTTGGAGAGTGGGAAAGTGCAAAAAGGTGGTGAGGAGTTTAGATAGTATGCCAGGAGATAACTGGTGAAAAGCTTGACTAGGAGAGGAATAAAAGTGATTGTGGCCACTGCAGGGGTTAATGTATTTCATGTCCCTTTGAGACCTTGGTAAATAAGCCATCTGGGGGAGCTTAAGTTTTCTTAGGAGCAGCTCAAACACCTCTTCTGTGAGCACTTCCTGAACTACCAGCTGAGGAACTGAGAAGCTGATGGTTGCTCTGGGGAATGGGAACCGTTACAAATGTCCTCTAAATGAGCACTTCTTGTTATGCTCTCTGCCTGTGTTTGGGAGAAGTTTTTATTCATTGTTTGTTTAGATTTCCTCATTTGGTGATCCTCTGAAGGAAGCTTTAGTAGACCTTTCAGTTGAGTGAATGTTCATGAATGTTCCTCCTGTGTAGTGTGGTTCATCACATTTTTTGTTTTGCATCACATTCTGGAAGAATGAGTATGTTCAAACACAGAAAATTATGGGTTTGAGTTAATAGGAGGAAGCTGATGATTAGAAGAGGGACTTTTCTAAACGAATATGTTGTCCCAAGGCACGCGAGATTACTTATTTGTAGAATACTGAGGATGAATATAATTAATTAGTGATGATTATTTCACAAATGTGATAGTGCTGTGGTTCTCCCTTGTCCACAGTATTGCACTTGCTGGTTTTATATTCTCTAACTAGGTAGTGAATATGTATTAAGTTTGAATAAATATTCAACATAATAAGTTTTGGAGAGAGTGAGAGAATGAGGGGGAAATTAATTAGGTTCCCTTACACATCACTTTCTGTTTGAAAGGTAACTTATACTTCCTGAAGTCAGCGTTTTTAATTAAAAAAAAAAAAAAAGAAAAGAAAAGAAAAGAAAAAAAGAGGAAGGTAAAGCAACTTTCATCATAAGACGAAAGGTGTAGCTGAATCCATATAGGTAGTGCAGGAACTTCCAATATGATCTTTCTGAACAGACAGATAACACACTACTCTCAAAAATTAGCTCAAGACAAAATAAAATGTTGAAAATTTCTCCTAAGAAGAACAGCACATGAAATCCATCTTCACAGGCTCATCTCCTCTGACTGGGGGAGGGTAAAATTTCCTGTCTATTTGAAACTGCAAACTAATCTATTATCTCTGTGTATCTGGAGGTGTTCAGTCAAAAAAGAAGTTCAGTTCTGGGCTGTCAGTTACATTTCCAAATGCATTCACATATCCAACTTTGCAGCATTGCTTCCATTTTCTGCCCTCCTATTTGCCTACAGAGGAACAACTTTTCTTTTGGCCACCTTCTTGCCGTTCATTGTACCCTGGTAAGTCGTGAAGCAAGCATTTCATTCCCAAAGACTCTGTATAGGTGTGCTGAAATTTGAATTTGAATCCAAGCACTCCAGAATTGTCACCATCACCATTTAAATATTTCAGAAAGAAACATTTTCAGTTTTGTTTTAGTGTATAATCCTGAAGATAGCAGTGCTGAAAAAAGATGAATTTAGTGAAGTTATAAGCCAGATAATGAAAAAATTGAGTGTCCTTTTATTGCTATGCTGTTAGTATTCTTCACCAACTCGAACTTGTTTCTATACGATTCAGTTTTTATTCAAACTTGTCATGTTATTCTGAGTACAAACTGTGCCAGATTGTCAGTTTTATGAGTGAATCCCCAATGAATACAAAACTGTACCTACTCTACCCTGTGAATTTGATGGATTAGCAGTAGAATTTACAAGGTAAACTTATTTTTCAAAAAATGATTCAGGTTTCTATGCTAAATAAATAAGCTATGGAGACTTCATGTTTTTATTACAAGTGTAATTCAGTTTGTGGTTTTGGAGTAAGTGAGTATAAGAGATTTTTCTGACAGTCTTGCTTTAAATAGTGCTTTCTGCCTTTTATACTTAATTTATTCTCTTTTACAGTCTAATAGAGTTCTTAACAGAAAAATAAAGCAGGAAAACACCTTTTCAGAAACTTATTAAAAAATTGTTTTAATTCTCATAACATACTAATGTGACTTTTATATGTTTAAGTGCTGATTTGGTAATTGCTGAAGTTGGCTGGAAAAGTACGGGCAATGAAGTGAGGGAAGAAATAAATGTTGTAGAAAATTACTCACTGTCATTTTCCATTAGTACTTCAAATAAAGGCTAAAATGAAATTGCCTGGTTTTGAAGTTTCTCTAGCCACCTTTACCTTTCCAAAGGCAGAGAGCTGTCTGTTCTGCAGTGTTGTCTCAATCAAAAGTTTCACCAGGGTAAAAGTATTATTTTAAGAACCATACACTTCAAAGGTTTCTTTTTTTTTTTTTTTTTAAATGAAGCTGTAGTCTCAGAACAGTTAAACTGATCTGTGAAGTTAGTCTACATAAAAATGCAATAACAATATCACATGCTCAAATTAGTGATGACATTATTTAAATTTTTGAATTATGAATATTCTGTGTGTTGATTCATGTTCGTGACTGATGCAGACTCCCACAATGGTTTTTAATCTCGCCAATTGACTTCTTGTAAAATGAACTTATTGTGCCTAATTCAAATTGTAGGGTCACTGTTACTTGCAGTTCCAAGATTAAGAGCTAGAGAATGTATGCTGCTATTGCAAACAGCAGTGCATTCGGTTCAGTGATCTGATTTATTGTTTTTTTTCAGTTGTGCCTCCTGTAATATCTTGAATTGAGGGCTATTGAATGTCATTCTCACAAGGAATTTATATTTTTAGTGGCAGCTAATTAATAGATGTGAAGAGCTGAGCCTTGATGCTTCAGTGAGTAATTACCTCCCCTTGATACTTACCTTATTTTAAATTTGACTTATGAAAAGAGTAATTTGTGACTTTCAGCAGAAGCATGGCTCTCCCTGGAGGTGAGGGCTGCTCAGCTGTGGGGAGCTGCTTGCCACTGCATTATCTGCTGCTGGTGGAGTCACTGTAGGCACCAGGGAACTTGCACGTGTGTTTCTGGAGTGGCTTTTGTGAGGAGCACAGCAGATTTCCAGCTCTTTGTTGGAACTTGGGTCCCCATTGCTGCCTTCCCCAGCGTGTCAATGCCAATCTGGTTGGCGTTCTGCCACCCAAGGATTCCTGCCTGAAGGGGATTCCTCCCCTGGCAGGGTGGAAGGGTTTCCAGTTGCTTTGCACTGATGAAGCATTGCAGAACTAATAGGTCAGAGCCAGAAAACAAAGACAAAAGGATTTACTAGTATCAGATGTTAAGACTTTACTGGAAAGTTGCTGTGGGACTGTGACCTTGCTCTTCACTGTGTGCAGCAAGAAGCAGAGCTAAAGAAGCTGTTTCTGCTTTCCACAAAGTTCCTGTTTTGACCACTTGCTGAAGCACTCTGCATCGTTTGTCTTGTTTGTAAAGTTTGGGCAAATTCTGAAATAATTAACAGATTAATGTAATTTTAATAATAGCACATTTAAAGGTGTTTTTGTAATTAAGTATATGCATAAAAGAAACTAATTCAGAATAAATTTATTACTGTATAGCTTGTGTGTAGCACTTCCACAGAATCATAAAATGATATCCCCATCGTTCTGCCAGGGATGAGACAGCCACAGTTTCTCTGGGCAACCTTAGCAAGCGCCTCACAACTCTCACAGAGAAGTTGAAAACTAGTGCACGTCAGAGAAAATTGTTAGATGAGTTTTGATTTGGTGGGGGGATATTGTTCAAATGCTGAAATCTTTCAATATTTGCTGTTCCTGATACTTCTCAGTGTTCATCTTCTAATCACCGTCTTTCAGCTTGAAGTGATTACCTCTTGTAGTCATTCTCCCCTCTGTCAGGTTAAAGCCATTCCCCCTTCTCCTGTCCCTGCAGGCCCTTGTCCAAAGCCCCTCTCCAGCTTTCCTGTAGCCCCTTTAGGCACCAGAGCTGCTCTAAGGTCTCCCGGAGCTTTCTCTTCTTCAGGCTGAACCAGCCCAGCTCCCTCAGCCTGTCTCCAGAGCAGAGCTGCTCCAGCTGTCGCAGCATCTCCTTGGCCTCATCTGGATTTGCTCAAACAGCTACATGTCCCTCTTGTGTTGTTGCCCCAGAGCTGGATGCAGGACTGCAGGGGGGGTCTCCCCAGAGCACAGCAGAGTGGGAGAATCCCCTCCCTCAACCTGCTGCCCATGGGATGCAGCCCAGCACATGGAGGGGTTCTGGGCTCAAGCTCACACTGAAGTCAGGTCGTGGGGAGCTTCTTATCAGCCAACACCTCCAAGTCCTTCTCCTCAAGGCTGCTTCAAGTTCAGTCTCCCTCAGCCTGTAGCTGTGCTTGGGGTTGCCCCAACTCAGGTTCAGGACCTTGCACTTGGCCTTGTTTAACTTCATGAGTTTTGCATGGACCTACCTCTCAAGCCTGTCAAGGTCCCTCTGGATGATATTGCCATTTAGTAATTTGTGGTGTGCTTTTGCTTTATATTTAGTAGGAGGTCACAGCCACTGAAGGAGTTATAGGGGTTTTTGCTATGGCAAGGGAAAATTCTGCCCTTTTGCCTCTCAAAACCAAAACTTCCTGTGTGGAGGGTCGAGGACTGTGTGAAGTAGCTGGTGCCTCTTGCCAGAGACCTGTGTCAAAGTGTGTGCAGCTGGTCATTTTGGCAGCAGAGCTGAATAGGCAGTAGTTTGGAAGTTGTTACATACTTAAATGTTTATGTTTGTGTTTCAGTGAATGCATTTGCTTTGGCTGGGGTGGAGTTAATTTTCTCCATAGTAGCTGGTATGGGACTTTGTTTTTTGGATTTGTACTGGAAATGGTGTTGTTAACACAGAGATGTTTTTATTGCTGCTGAGCAGTGCTCACACAGAATCAAGGCATTTTCTGCTCCTCAAACGCTATTGTATTCTTTTTGGATTTGATGTGTAGGCAGTTTTCCTTGTAGAAAACCACAGTAACTGAAATCATATGATATATTAGGCCATCTGTGTTGCATGTTTTGACATTATTTGTTAAACTTGCACTATACTTAAGCTGCAAATAGTATTTGAGCACTCATGGTGTCTTGGCCAATAGCTCAATGCTTAGTCTTTGCTGGAACATCTTAGATCAGGACCTTGACTCTGAAGTTGGTTCTCAGATAAGTGGAGGAAGTACAGTGTAGGTACAATGTGTGGGTGAAGCAATGCAGTGATTGTGAATTCTGATGATCTCTCCTCATGGTTTTTCATAGACACTTAAAATAGATGCATTAAATGCAGTGTGGGTAGAAAGAGAAGCATAGTAATGATTTTTTTAATAGCTTCTTCACAAGAAGATTTTCTCCTGTTTAGCAAATTTGAAGAGTATTCTCTGTAGCAGGTACTGACAGGCATGTATGAGTTAGCATTTGCTATCTGGAACAAGAAACCTTCATAATTTATTTCACTGAGATTTTAATTGTTATTTCTTATAAGTATATATGAAAGAACATGGAGCATATTAATGGAATTTATGGTAAACTACTGGAAACAGAACCCTTCTTTGTTCCTGGGTCATTTTGAATGCCAGATCCTGCTTGGTCATTTAGCACAGAGTTTACTCCTCTAAAATAATGGTCTGATTAAAGACAAGTTCTGATTAGCTTACTTTGTTATGATTTAAGATTATTTTCAGACTTTTTTATCATAGAGGGAAAACATTATTTTAATTAATTATGAAAATTGGTGTCATGTAATATAATTAATTTCTTCTTTTTACCTGCTGGTTGGATTCAAGAATGACCTGAAAAAGAATGCTTTTTCTTCAGTCTCATTTTTCCAAACTTTAAGAGGGTTTTTGTCAATAGAAATAAACCAGGCAAAGAGCATGAAAGAATGGAGGAGCTGCAGATTAACAATATTGAGACTGCTACTATTCATCTTCATTTTTACTTACAGCTAGAAAATTGACTAGAAGACTGTCGGCCAAGATCTGAGATACTTAACTATGGTCTGAACTAAGCACAGTGAAGTTGAGGCTCCAAAAGCTTACAGAGGCTTAAGAGGTGATATTATAGAGCTGAGAGTGTGAAAGAGATATAAGTGATTTAACATGAATGACTAATGAGATAAAAGGAAATTAACATTGACAGGGAAAAGAAGTTAACAAAGCACAGAAATACATTATGTTTGATTCTCCCGTTTGGAGATAGAATTGGAACATATTGGAAGGAACTTCCTGAAAAATCTCTTGATTCAGGCAACATTTAGTGGAAGAAATGAACATACCTACCTCAATAATAAAGCAGTTGATTTGTTGGTCTCCAAGGTCAAGCGATGTATAGTACCACTCAATGAGTACAATGTCAGGTGAATTATGTGGACATGTATTGAAGCACGGAATCAGACTCTACAACTCAAGGAGAGTTATAAAGCAGGTATGTTTATTACGGCGCCGGGTGCAAGGGGGATCACTCCTCCTAACTTGCATAGCTAGGGGTTAAGCAAGCAGATATTTATTACATACAAACATGCATATTCATTAGGTTCCAGAGAGAGCAGTGGGGATTACAATTCGTTTAGGTACTCATTATCATAAGCCTTCTCCCTTTTGGCGCTTGCGCACTGCCCTCCGATGGTCGTGGGCAGGGGTCTTCGAGATGAAGTAAGCAGTCTTCCTCACGGTGCACTTTTCACCTTTGGCACGGTTGGATGCCCCAGTAATCACAATTAGCTGAAACCAGCCATACCTGCAAGTTTCTGATAGCTGGAAAAGATTTAGAGCAAGGTGACCTTCGTACAAAATTTATTGCAAGCAGGACAGGATGGGCAGACAAGGAGTATCCCAAGCTAGCAGATGTTCGGGAGTCACTGTCTCCAAACTAACTGATAAATTAGAAGGATGGCAAGAAAGAATTCACTCATTAGAAGGATGGTAAGAAATAATTCACTCTTGTTAGTAAGACTACTAAATTCTGTTATCACACCACAGACTTACAACACAAACCTTATTCTCTCTCTTAGACCTAAGTTAAAAGCATTTTGACCCTATGTTTTCCAGGCACTTGCTTTCCTTATATCAGTATAGCTGCAGTTATGAATATATGCACCTATGAACCTATGTGTAAGTTAAATTTACATTTTGGCTTGTATCAGAAGACATTTTTAAGACTGCTGTCATAATTTTTGTTGTGTAAGTTGATGGTTTTATTTGCACATTCTTACTTGTTTTAATACAATGATCTTGTGAAATCTTTAGGTGCATTTACATACTTCAGGCATTCAGCTTTTTCTCTGAGAAAGCTGCACGTGAAAAAAGAATCCCTAAATAGCAACTTAGAAAGTTATTAGTTGTTGTGCATCCTTTCTTATGCTCCAGACTTCAAAATATGTATGAGCATTGTTTGAATGAGAAAACATAGAATCACAGAATCATTGAATAGTTAGGGTTGGAAAGGACCTTAAGATCATCTAGTTCCAACCCCCCTGCCATGGGCAGGAGCACCTCTCACTAAACCATGGCATCCAAGGCTATGTCCAACCGGGCCTTGAACACCACCAGCAATGGAGCATTCACAGCTTCCCTGGGCAACACATTCCAGTACCTCACCACCCTCACAGTAAAGAATTTCTTCCTCATATCCAGTCTAAGCTTTCCCTGTTTAAGTTTGAACCTGTTACCCCTTGTCCTCTCACTACAGTCCCTAATGAAGAGTCCCTCCCCAGCATCCCTATAGGCCCTTCCTGGTGATTTAAAAGTTATATGGCAATAGCATTTTAGGGATTCACTTTTACTTTAGGAACGAGATTTAGAAGCCTAGTAGAAGGCAGTCCTCCTCTGATACATCTGGTTTCTTTCTTTTTTTTCACTTCAGATGTCTGTTTTCAGGGAAATTACTCTGCATTTCCGAATACAATGGGCTAGATTTTCCAAACTGTGTGGTGTATCTTGTCATTTATGGTAACATAAAAGTTTAGATAGTTGTAAAATAATGTATATACGTGTCAGACATCTGAGACTCTTGGATAGCACTCCAAAATAACCATCTTAGTGATAGCTTTGGTAATGACTTTTATTCCCCCAGAGGAAATCAGTGCAGTGTAATAAATTAAGATTTCACTAATGCATAATAGCGGAGAGGGATCTTCACTTCTAATTGCTGAGATGCCTATTGCTTCTTAGCACTCTGTAGAACAAAACCAGTGAAGAGTGTTTCTGGACTATGATCTCTCATTTTCTGAAGATTTAGTCAGGTAGACCCTTCTCTCCATGCACAGGCTTCAGGATCCGTTTATGTGTAACTTTCTTCAGAATTGGGTGTTTGCTTAAAGGGGGTGGCAAGTATCTGCAGTGGGCTGAGATGATTGTATCCACATAAACTCAACATTTGATGAAACTCATTAATCTCTTCCTGGGTTAGCTGCTTTCAACCATAGAAAATGGAGCCGTTGAGTGATTCTGTGTGCTTTGTTTCTCTACTGTGTGTACTCTTTCCATCTGTGAGGCAAACTGCTGAATCCATTTTAAGCTTCTGTTACTGTAAATGTAAGGGACAGTGATTAATTATCCAAATAATCTTTTTCTCTGCTTAGAAATCTCAGATTTTTAATCCAAGTGGAATAAGAATATGCAGGTAGTATTGAGACAAGTGCTAAATTTAGGCCCAAAGCTTGTATTGTTCAGAATGTGTGTAATGATAGGAAGACGGGAGAAATATATCAGCTTTTTTGAAAATGTGTCACAATGCATGTAAATATGTATGCACACATAAATTTGTTTGAAGTGAGAAAACTTGACCAAGTATTACTGTTGAAAGTACATAGTATCAGTAATTTTACAAAGAAATACTTGGTGGTTTTGTTTTTCTGTGCATGATACTACTGTAGTAGTTAAATTTGAAGATGAGTTCCAAATTCAGTCCTTGGCTGATAGACTAAATAAAAGTTTAGCTTAGTATCAGTGTTAAGTGAGACTGCATACTGGGAGTGTGGTAAAAGATAGAACTAAAATGTTTCACTTACTTTAAAACTTTCCAGTGCCTGCAGTGCTGTGTTCAGCTCTGGGTCCCCTAACACAAGAGGGACATGGAGCTGTTAGAGCGAGTACAGAGGAGGCCACAGAGATGCTGCGCAGGCTGGAGCAGCTCTGCTCTGGAGACAGGCTGAGAGAGCTGGGCTGGTTCAGCCTGGAGAAGAAGAGGCTCTGGGAGACCTTAGAGCAGCTCTGGTGCCTAAAGGGGCTACAAGAAAGCTGGAGAGAGGCTTTGGACAAGGGCCTGTAGGGACAGGAGAAGGGGGAATGGCTTTAACCTGACAGAGGGGAGGCTGAGATGAGATCTTAAGCAGAAGTTTTTCCCTGTGAGGGTGGTGAAGCCCTGGCAAAGGGTGCTCAGAGAAGCTGTGTCTGTCCCATCCCTGGCAGTGTTCGAGGCCAGGTTGGACAGGGCTTGGAGCAACCTGGTCTAGTGGAAGGTGCCTCTGCCCGTGGCAGGTGGTTGGAACTGGATGAGCTTTAAGGTCCTTCCAACCCAAACCAGTCTGTGGTTCTATGATTCTAGGAAAAGGAGAAATGTAGCATTTGGGAAACCAATATGTGTCTTGTGTATTACAGCTGTAATCAAAGGCTGATTTTTAGTATAACAGATTCTTGTGAATCTTGCAGATTTTGGCAGTACCTTTCTTGCCTTGTCTTTCCTGTACATAAATGGCCTTACTACAGACTACTCATTGCTTCTGGGATACTTGTTTGCCTTTAAGAACCGTTTAAGTCAGGGAGTGATGCAAACCAACTGAGTGATAGTCACTGGGAATGAATATGTCACTTAAACTGTGCTTATTACTTACACATGAGTATTATCTATGCTGTCTTTGTCTGCTGAGTCACATAGGATGTAAACGTCTTATCACTTCAATGAAAAGTATAGCAGTTCATAATCTTTTATGACACATATTAGAAGTTTTAATGTGTGGTAGAAAGTTTCAGTTTGCTAGCATGAAATAGCACTCATTTCTAGATGTTCAGATTAAAAAAACAGTATAAAGTTTGTAGCCATTCTGCATTTATGCTGCAATTTTGAATGTGTGCATAGGTATTTTACAAATATGTAAAGTATGTGAACTTTTTTGCCAAACTGGGTTATAATGGATGTTCTGGATTACATTGATTCTTTTTTTTTTTTTTTGTTCTTTAACCCAGTATTATGCTATGAAATGTAAGACTGATGGATGACGGCCTGAAAGCATAGAAGTAGAGCAGTAATTAGTGAAAGAAGGTAGAAGGTATGACAGAAGGAAATTAGAAGAGCTGAGGCTGAGGAGTCAGGCACAAGGTAGAACATCTAAGTGTCTTTGAAGGCTTTCCTTGGTAAATATTGATTACTCTGAAAGTTAGTCACCCCAGAGGAAGTAAGGAATGATGAATTTTTCAGTGTAACAACTTATTTCTTTCGGATAGAGGACTAACTGAAAGAGAATATGTTGTTGGTAAATGACAACAGATCTTTGGAGCATGCAGGGTTTTTTTTTTATGTCACTTCATTTGCTAGAAGACATGCACTTGCTTGCAGAACCAGGTTTTTGGGTGTTGGTTTGGTCTGTCTATAGTGTCTTGGCTATCACCCAACTATCTGCTAGTTCTTGAAGTGCCAGAAAATGAAGAATCGTGTCAGCCATTTCATAAAGGAGCAATGCCCACTTTCTTATTTGTGTTCTGTGAAAACTTTGAAATTAAACACAGTGGCTTTGGGCTTACAGGTTTATGGATGTTCCATTCAGTCTGTGGTGAAGTGATTGATGGTGCCCTTTTGCTGTTTACTCCTTCTGGAAACTTACTAGATAGAGCTGATCAGTTCTGTGTTCCTGATGAGACCTTGGGAAGAGTTAAGACGTGGAGCAGTTCTCATTCCCTTGACTTGGAGAGGGAGAAAGCAGTACCTCCAGGAAGACTGTAGTCAGGCTTCCCTCATCTTTCTGAGACAGTAAGTATGAGTCAGCACAGTTTGATTTTCATGGCAT
This sequence comes from Amazona ochrocephala, assembly GCA_039720435.1. Classification (NCBI taxonomy): domain Eukaryota; kingdom Metazoa; phylum Chordata; class Aves; order Psittaciformes; family Psittacidae; genus Amazona; species Amazona ochrocephala. The sequence goes on along the minus strand of CM077909.1, from coordinate 73,242,166 downwards.
GGTTACCAAAAGCACAGGCTAAAGCTGGTTTTGCATTTGACTACAGCAAAAAACACTGATTTGGTATAATAGTTTTAAAATTTAAAAGTGCAGACTCATTGAGGTTTGAAAAAGCAATGGGCAGGGAGAGGAAAGAAATGTCTTTTTTTTCCTTTTTTTTTTTTTTTTTTTAGTTTAATTTTTTTAATCTGTCCCCATCTTCCTGATGTATTGCTGCTCCTGATGAGGCTTGTCTGCAGGACTTCAGCCATAATAGAGGCTGCTGTGTATCACTGAAATCAATGTAATTCGCTTGGTCTCTCCTGCTCTGTAACACAGAGAGGAAGCACTAGAACAGAAAACTTCATGTTTCATTCTCAAGGCTGCTGTCTTGACTGCTGCTATAATTAGTACTGTACAGCTTATTATTTTATTCTGTACTGTAAGAACTGGATAGTCCATTGCTATATTTGTGATTAATTCATAACTGATGGTGAAGACAGTGGCAAAACACCTCCTGTGAGGTCAGAAAATTCTCAATTTGATAATACTTTACTGGGAAAATTATTTGGTTACGTAAACAGATTAAAAGGTTTCCCAGTAAAGCACTGCCTGATTGAATAATGTCTGACTTTACAGGAGTTCACATAAACATATCAAAAAGACTGTGCTGAAGAGTGTTTAAAAACAGTTGTTTGCTTTTGTACTGTTACAAACAAGTGCCCTGTCATAGAAGTTTGCCATCATATTCCTCATGGAGAAGGTCTGAACTACTCAGGCTTGATTATTGAGGAGTCATTTTGGTCTCCTTTTCTGCATGCTACAGGTTAAAAGCATGTTTCCCTTTTCTCTTTCTTCAGCTTTTTCAGTGATTTCATGTTATGTTCTCAAATGTCTTTGAGACAGTCACAAAATATATTCAACATAAATACAAATCCTTTTCTTGCACAGGTGCTGGGCACAGAACTGTTTTATTCTGCAGGATATGACCCAATACATGAAGCTGGGCTAGTCTTATAAAGAGTTTGCATCTTGTAGGGATGAGCATTGTAGGAAGGGTTTTTCTTAGACAGGAAACTATCCTTCAGTGTCAGCCCTACTGCAGGTCTATGACAAACTGCCCTGGGAAGTGTAGAAAGCAGGACTGTCAGACTGTTAGATTTTTTGGGTTTAGTGCTCAACCTCTTAATTACTTCAGTTTACCCTATTGAAAGGTTGGAACAAGTCATTAAGATTAGCTATTGTCATCGTCATCATTCCATCAAGATATTCTCTTCTCTTTCCTGCCTATCACCACAACTTTGGAATAAGCTCAGCTTTCTCATCCAAGAAAATATTATTATTATTTGGACTTTGGAATATAGACAAATGGTTATTTGGAATAGGGACAAAATATCACCTCCTCAGTTGTTCTTTTCACTCTCAGTAATGGCCATATTGAGATTCCTATAGTTGTGTATTATTTGGGAGCATTTAGATAGCTGTTGAATCTGTTTTGTGAAGTGCTGCTTATATTGTCTGCAAGGTACATGCATATTGGATTTTAATCCATTGCTTGTGGTTGAAAGCTATAAAGCAGGTTGTAGACAACTCATTTTGTTTTTTTTAATTGATAGTCTTTGTAAGTGACTCTTCTTAGATAAGGTGTCCTCTGACATGGGGCTTACATGACAACATACTGAGAGATGTGACAGCTTGTGCATTGAGCAGGGAGTGTTCAAACTGTGCCTTTCAGTAGTGATTTACTGTTGTGCAACTGCACTTCTGTTGTAATTCTTTTTTCTTACCCCAAGCAAATTTACACTGGAAGAATAATGTACAGGGGTGGCAAATCCTTTAACTCTATTTTGTCAAGTTTTTTAAATGGAATACTTCACAATTACTGTCACTGTGTTTTTTACCTAGATAGAATCAATAGAAGCTCGTGACCTCTGGTGTGCTTCTTTCTGTGTACCTCAGCAGTTACTGGCCACACTACACCAGGTGATTTTTGCGTGACTGGATGAGCTGTAGTTAAAACAACAATTTGAGTATGACCTGTCAGCATCCTGCGTGTGGTTGCCTTGCATTACTTCTCTGTCACCTTGTCTGCTGAAATTATTTCACATTTTCATTTGAAAATACTCACATTTCACATAATATCAGATATGTGGAGAAGTACCTTCATGTTTTCTGTTCGGATATTTGAGCTAACTCTTTACAGAAGTGTCTTTTTGTGTGAATAAAAAGAGAACAGGGAAAATTAATTTGATTTTTAAAAGATAGAATAATGCTAGGAAATCTAATGTCCCCCTTCTATGCCCTGACAAATGGTAGTAGTTCTCTGGGTTTGGTCTAATTAACATTAGTGGAGCATTAATAACTGACTGTGACTGTGAGTTATAGTTTGTACAAAATATTGGTGGTTGCAGTATGTGTTTAAGATTTATTTACTGAAGAAATCTAGTAAAAACAATCATTTAGGAAACTGATTCCAATCTTTATTCAATTTTGTTTTTTAATGAAAGATACAGTGTGCATTAGTGGCTTTGGCTGAGGAGGTTGTACTTCTTTAAAATGTTTCTAGCACTCCATGGTCTCTTACACAATACTAGTTCTATTTTCTTGGTTAAAAATTGCTATTCTTTGACATCTTTCAACAGTGTCAGGTTTCGTGTGGGGGCAAGTGATTTCTGTGAGAATACCAAATGCAGTTACGAAATACCCAATTCAGTCACATTCTTGAATTACCTACTCTTGGTCACACCCGTGTTATTCATAATTCTCAGTCTTTTCCATTGTCCCAAGTTAAATGGAATTAACCTCATTCTGCACAGATCAGGCTTAAAGTCAAGGGAAGAAAACAGTGCAAGAGAGGAAGTATGATCCTGTTACTCACTGACAGTGGTGTGCCTTCCAGAAGGCAATCCTGTCTTCCAGTCTCCTCTCCCAGTAAGAAAATCTAAGCTGGAGGAGACAGCTAAAAACAGGGAGGAAGCAGTGGGGTGTAGGTAGCACTGAGAGCAGGTACCCTTCAGAACAGATGGCAAATGAGGAGCATTTGGAAGGCGCGTGAGGTTGCATTTTAGTCTGGGAAGTCTGAACTCAGCCAACATGCTGAAGGAAATTCTTATGTGCAGTACAAAACTTAAGTCTGATTTTGATCTCTGTTGTGGTTTAAGCTCAGTCAGCCAGTAACTCAGACCCACGCAGCTGTTCCCTCACTCCTCCCCCTTCCTCCCCCCGCTCCCTGAAGAATGGGAAGGAGAATCAAAAGAATGTAACACCCACGGATTGAGATAAGAACAGTCCAGTAACTAAGGTATAACACAAACCACCGCTGCTGCCACCAGTAATAATAATGATAAGGGAAATAACAAGGGGAGAGAATACAGCCACTCACCATCTGCCGACTGATACGCAGCCCGACCGATACTCAGCCCCACCAAGCAGTGATCTAACCCTTCTGAGTAACTGCCCCAGTTTATATAGTGGGCATGATGTGCTGCGGTATGGAATACCTCTTTGGTCAGTTTGAGTCAGGTGTCCTGTCTCTGCTTCCTCCCGCTTTCCCCTCCTCCCTGGCAGAGCATGAGACTCAGAAAGTCCTTGATCAGGGTAAACATTATGGAGCTACAACTAAAACCATCGGTGTTATCAATGCTGTTCCCAGGCTGAAAGTCAAAACCAGAGCACTGCACCAGCTACTAAGAAGGAGAAAAATGACTGCTACTGCTGAACCCAGGACAATCTCATACTAACTGCTGATCTTAGCTGTTTGGTCTGTTTCTTAAGCAAAAATATTATTTGCAAGTGTTAATTTAAGTTCATCATGTGGCCACTGTGCTGGCCCTTTGATATGTTCCAGGTCTTGTTTGATAAATTAATTGGCTAATTACAGCATGAGGACGCATAGAAGCTGGGCTGAGGCAGGAATGTTTTCTTCCTAAATAAAATCTAACATGTGTTGAAGAGAAGGTGCAAATATATGCACTTACAAGTTCAGAAGACTTTTTGTAAATCATTAGTAATGTGATGAGCTTTGGACTTATTTAAGAAAAAAAGCCATCTGTATGTTTCTACATTTGTTTGTACAAAATATGTGCCTTTCTGCCTATGAAGAACAAAAGAAAATGCAGTGCTATAATGCAGCCTGTCAAAATGATGCTTTTCCAAGTTGTCTGACTTCACTGGAGGAGATGAAGAGGGTATGAGTGCTCTTTTCTCTTCCAGGGAAGTCTGCAGTGTTCCAGTGAATAAAATGTTCTGTAATATGCTATGCAGTGGCTGTACGTTGGAAAATGCTGAAGCAATTATTTGATGTAATGGTATCTCTAACAGCCCATCTTCAATATTTGTATTTACAAAGATGCTGTGAATCCAGCACAGATTTGAGAAGAAACCTGGGGAAGTGTCAGAAATGCATTTTTATGTGAGTAGAAAAAGGAACTACTCTTCAGGTTTTCAGACTGGGAAATGGCTATTGTAGGAAATCAAAGCTTTGCTCAGTCTATCAACTATTGACGTCTCTTGGGTCCAGCCATTCCCCAAAGCTCATGATAAATTCTGCTCTCTGATTGTCTGGAAGAAATTACTATGAAAATGAAAAAAAGGCCATCCAGACAATCATAGATAAATTCTTCAAAAATTAAAAGTACACAAGCGGCTAAAATGAGAAAATACTAATTCTCTTATTTTATAATGATTTAGCACAGAAAATATATTTTTATGCTGGATTAGGCTTATAGTTTTGCATTTCCGCTGCTCTCTTAGTTAAAACTCCAAGAGGAGTTAACTAAAACTTTAGTTAACTCCAAAAACTTTACTTAACAAAACTCTAAAACTTTAGTTAACTTCAAGAGGAGTTAACTGAAACTTGAAAGGTTATGGGAAGAAGATTAAACATTCTGATACGGCAGCTTTGTAACAATTGGACAGTACATATGGGTATCAGAAGTCACTGATGCATTTAAAGTTTCCTGAGAATAGTTAAACCAAATTCCAAAACTGCCTGTCCTGATACCAGAAAGCACAGTCCTGAGCTGCACATTAAGGCTCCCTGTGTGCCTACAGCGAGTCACCTGGTACTAACCTATTAGTTAGTACTAAAATCTCATTATTAATATTTTCTTGATGAGAAACTTAACATCCGGCACCTCCTTTGGCTGAAGAGCTGAGTGTCAGAGATGTGCCCTTGGAATTCACAGATCAGCACTGCTTGTGGAAGTAGGCATCTCTGCTCTCCCTTTGAAAAAGAGACAAAATACCGCATCCAGAGGAAAAGTCTCAGCTGCCTTCTTCCTTACTCCTGCACAAAACAGTCCTGTTTGTTACGGCCTTCCTGGGTCAGAATTGCACACAGAACTGCAGGCAAAATTGCACTTTAATTCAAATGTTAAAATCCAGTGCCAGATTGATTTGAAGGAAATATGTGTATAAATTTTTTATTGCTTCTAGGGGGTCTTGTGTCCCTTTCTGTTTAGTGGCTGTGTCCCAGCTTTCATCCTCTTCATTGTGGCTGTTATAAAAGGAAAGTCCTGAAAGTTACCTGGAACACTTTCATGGTGGTCATGTCTTTGATGTATTGAAGGAAACTGCTTTATAGGAAAGGGCAACCCTTTTTAAGTCAAGGTGATGCAAAGAGGCATCTTAGGTTTATGAGATATTTGTGCTCTCTGAGGTGTTTAGTTAATCTGTTCTGGAAACATAGTTGTCTTAATTTTATAAGCAGTGTAATTGATGGACATGGTATATTCTAAAAGGCTATTGTAGTTCAGCACAGACCTCTTTTTCTTCTTTTTCTTTTTTTTTCCTTTTTTCTTGTATGTCTTTTTTTGTAGCAGAGCTGTCCCCTGTTGTGTCACTCTCTGGGTCTTCTTCCTTCTCTTAATTTAGGTTTCTGTTACAACCAGACATCTGTCATAACAAATTGATATCTGTTCAATGTCACGTGCATTCTGTTAACATCTAAACTGTACCATTTTAAAGGTCCCCAAGGCATTTATATGTGTGTTAGCATGGAGTTGCTCACCTGTGTCCAGATCTGAGCTCTGGATTTTGGAGCCAGGTTGCACATGCATAGTATAGCATTGTGTGTGGGCACCCCTGAGCAGATTGCCTGGTTTATACAACAAAGCTGTAGTCTAACCAAAATCACCTGAAGTTGTAGTCAGTTGTCTCATAGACATGTATGAAAACTGATTCTGTAGTGAAGCTCTAAAAGGAGTCTTGATATATGTAATCCAAAAAGGCATGAAGGAATATTTCCAGGAATTGATACGAACATTATAGTCATCCTCCATTACGCATGAGCCATGAAACTATAATTACTAATTGAGAATAAGTAAATATATTCTTAAAAAGAGATATAAGTAAGTAGAACTCCATTAGCTCTTATCATTCCAGCCCAGGCTGGATGTGGTTCTGGGCAGCCTGGTCTAGTTGAAGATGTCCCTATTTATTGCAGGGGGATTGGACTAGATGACCTTTGAAGGTCCCTTCTAACCCAAACTATTCTGTGAGTCTATGATTGCCTTATTTGGACCTAACTTTTAAATGCTTCTGAATACATTTTGCATTTGCATGATTCAGCAGTGCTTTGAAGGAAAAAGTGCACTTTTTTCTTTTTTTTTTTTTTTTTTTTTTTTTTTATGAAAAAGATGATGTTTCATTTTGCTTTTGTTTCGGGTAACTTGGGACATTGTGACTCTTTCTAGAGTGCATCTGTCTGTAATGTGTTTATGTTGGCATAATTTACGTATTTTCTAGTAGAAGCAAAACTTCATTTTGCTCTTCAGGAGGAACGTGCTGTTGCTTTACCTGCTTCTCTCTTCTGTAAACTGCATAACCTTGAAGTTAACAGAAGCTGTGAAAAGAATAGGTCTAGTGGGAAGGAGAGAAATTACATTTCCACCTGATTCCAAGAACCAATCTCCTGAGGAGACAGCTTTATCTATGGACTATACTTACTTGCTTCCCTTTCTATAAGAAAGTGGAAGCATACAATTGCTTTTAGTTTGACTTTCTTATAGTATGGCAAAAGTCAAATGTTATTGCAGGATCTTCAGAGGTTAGCAAACTAATCAGATAGGGGGAATTTTGAAATCTAGAAGAATAATTGCTGAGGACTAAGACGAGGACATGATGATTTCAAGTAAAGTTATTCTTGACATGTAAGTGTTCCACCAGTATTTAAATGTCATAGATGCTATCCTTTTGCTAAATAAAAAAAAAAGAAAAACAAAATAATTTGACATGGAAGTTGATGTTTCAAGTTGACAAAACTTTCTAATTTATGAATTTACTTGTCAGTTCTCTCCAAAGGTTTGAAGTGCAGTCCTAAAAATTAATAGTGAAATCTAAACCAGTCTAAGACCAATAGCAGATAAAGCAGAAATAAAAATAATCACCTTTATTGAACAGCTAAGGTCAGCTTTTGCTTTGAAACTATTTATAACAGAATGTGATGGACTAACCTTACACTGCAGCAGGTTTAATTTTATCAGATTACCAAATCCAGATTCTGCCCTTGTCCTTAAACTTACCTACCCTTTGATTATTTATACCTTTAGAGTGACCAAGCTGCTTCAGAAACATGATCATAAGTAAGACAAAGCAAATATGTAAGCCATTGTACATATTCACAGCTGAGACTAATGGCTTCTATAGCACATGGTTTTGAGCAAGCCTTTGAGCTCTGAACATGAGCAATGTGGTGAGTGGTGGAACAACGTGTATGTTAGCAGTACTGGTGGGCATTCTTGTGCACAACAGCCTGTTCAGCTGAAATGAGAAATTTCAGAATGCCATGTGGAGCAAGAAGATGCATTATCCTCTCATTTTTATCAAAGCAGTCACTTGAAAGATTGAATTTTCTAAATAATTTTATTTAAAAAATCTAGTTAAATAAATTGTATTAAATAATCTAGTTTGTTACATTTTTTATGCATACTGTTCACATTATTGTGCGCATCTGTTCACAAAACAATCTGTATAGAGCTTAGAGAATGTGAAAACAAATATTTGAGTAGCTTGTAAGAAAATAATAATTGACGTTTCTTATTTTGTTTCTTAATGTGGATTTTCACTGGACCTTCTGTTGGGTTTATTTTGTTTGTTTGGGGGTTTCATTATTTGTTTGTCTGTTTGTTTTTTCTTTTAATCAACCTTTATTATATGGTCCTTTAAGTTAATCTAGTATTGGTAATTATTTAATTGGCAAATGTAGAAAGGCTTTTAGCATAAAGTGTCTTGAAAAATGAGATTCTAATCAGCGGTTACCCGAACAGTTCTTTTCTTTTTACATTGTCATATAAAAAGTAAAGGTTTTCACAGAAGCACCAAGTGGCTGAGGTTGGCAGGGACCTCTTGAGATCATTTTGCCCAGCCTGCTCATAGCAGGGTTACCTTGCGCTGATTGCCTATAACTGTGTCCAGCTGGGTTTTGAGTGTCTCCAAGGATGGAGACTTCTGGACAACCTCGTCCGACGTTTGACCAGCCTTACAGTAAAAATCTTTTTTCCTCATATTCGAATAGAGTTTTCTGTATTCCATTTTGTGCACATTGCCCGGTGTCCTGACCCAGGGCTCTGCAGAAAAGAGCATGACTTCGTCTTCCATACTCACCCTGTCTGATATTTATACCCTCAGCTAAGATTCCCCAAGCCTTCTCTTCTCCAAATGGAGCAGATCCAGCTCTTCCGGCCTCCATTGTGTGAACTTCCTTGTAATCCTTTTATCACAGAATCACAGACTGTTCTGTGTTGGAAGGGCCTTAAAGCTCATCCAGTTCCAACCCCTGCCATGGGCAGGGACACCTTCCACTAGACCAGATTGCTCCAATCCCTGTCCAGCCTGGTCTTGAACACTGCCAGGGATGGGGCAGCCACAGCTTCTCTGGGCACCCTGTGCCAGGGCCTCACCACCCTCACAGGGAAGAACTTCTTCCTGAGATCTCATCTCAGCCTCCCCTCTGTCAGGTTAAAGCCATTCCCCCTTCTCCTGTCCCTACAAGCCCTTGTCCAAAGCCCCTCTCCAGCTTTCTTGTAGCTCCTTTAGGCACCAGAGCTGCTCTAAGGTCTCCCAGAGCCTTCTGTTCTCCAGGCTGAACAAGGCCAGCTCTCTCAGCCTGTCTCCAGAGCAGAGCTGCTCCAGCCCTTGCAGCAACTCTGGGGATGCAGCCCAGCATACAGAGGGTTCTGGGCTCAAGCTCCCACTGAAATCGGGTCATGGAGAGCTTTTTGTCACCCAACACACCCAAGTCCTTCTCCTCAGGGGTACTCCCAATCCAGTCTCTGCCCTGCCTGTGTTTGTGCTCAGGATTGCTCTGCTGCAGATGCAGGCCCACCTCAAGACCTTCCAGATAATTGTTTAAACAGGAAAGTCAGCTCACTGAAATGCACACATAGATGCTGTAAAAAGTGTTTGTACTGTGTGTGCTTATTGGCATGTGAGCTTCAGCAGAAAATGCACATTTTAAGCACTCTACAGTATCACAAGTCCATTCTGTTTAATTCACATAACAGACAGCTGTGAGACTGTCCTGGGTTCAGCAGTAGCAGTCATTTTTTTCTCCTTCTTAGTAGCTGGTGCAGTGCTGTGTGGCCTGGGAACAGGGCTGATAGCACTGATGTTTTCAATTACTGCTCAGTAATGTTTAGTCTGAGCAAGGACTTTCTGAGTCTCATGCTCTGCCAGGGAGGAGGGGAAAAGATGGCTGCTGCTGCTGAACCCAGGACAGTATCCATCCCTTACGTGGGGCTCCAAAAAGAACTGTTGTGGTTTAAGCCCAGCTGTAACTCATGCAGCCGCTCTCTCACTCCCTCCTCTTTCTCCCCACCCCCGGCTCCCGGAGGGATGGGGAGGAGAATCAACAGAATGTAACTCCCACAAGCTGAGATAAGAACAGTCCCGTAACTAAGGTATAAAATAAACCACTACTGCTACCACCAATAATAATAATGATGAGGGAAATAACAATGGAAGAAAATACAACTGCTCACCACCCATCAAACCATACCCAGCACAACTGAGCTGTGATCTCCCTTCTGGGTAACAGTCCCCAGTTTATACAGTGGGCATGATGTGCTGTGGTATGAAATACCTCTTTGGTTAGTTTGGGTCAGGTGTCCTGTCTCTGCTTCCTCCCGCCTTCACCTCCTCCATGGCACAGCATGAGACTCAGAAAGTCCTTGGTCAGAGTAAACATTTGAGCAGCAGCTAAAAACATCAGTGTTATCAGTGCTGTTCCCAGGCCAAAAGTCAAAAACACAGCACTGCACCAGCTACTAAGAAGAGAAAAAATGACTGCTACTGCTGAACCCAGGACATTCCACCCCTTATTCCATACCATTCACGTCATGCTCAGATCCTACATTTTCAGTATACCATCGCTCATATATATACACATATACACATATACACATATATACATATATACATATATACACATATATACATATATACATACATACATATATACATGCATACATATATACATACACACACACACAGAGGGAGAGACAATCATTCCTTAGTGCGTGGACCAAACCCTATAAAGCTGCTAAGTCTATCCAGTCCATGATGTTGGGCTCCATCTCTTGTACCAGTCTTTCAGAGCAGGAGAGGCTGTATGCAGTGTTCACACTCGTGAATAGCCTGGGCAATAGTGTCCATTGCTAAGTCCACCCCTTGATCTTGAGTCCATCTGTATGTTGCATCTCTGCCCTGATGTCCTGAAGTGTCATGGGCTCACCAGGCTCAAAATAATTCAGTGTGAAAAATAAACCAAGCTGTTCCAGCGTAAGCAACTGAGGAAAGAGATAGCAACTTTAACACTAGCAAGCAAAATAAGAATTCATAGCTAAGACACGTTATCTGTCCTCTGTCACAGCAATACTAAGATATTTAGATGGAGGTGTGGTCTTAGCAATGGACACTATTTTCCAGGTTATTCACAAGTGTGAACACTGCACACAGCATCTCCTGCTCTGAAAGACTGTTACAAGAGATGGAGCCTGACATCATGGATGGGACGGACTTAGCAGCTTTATAGGGATCAGTCCATGCACTAAGGAATGATATCTCTCTCTCTCTCTCTGTGGATGTGTGTATATATATATATATATATATATATGTATGTGTATATATAAGAGTGATGGTATATTGAAAATGTAGGACCTGAGCATGATGTGAATGGTATGGAATAAGGGGTGGAATGTCCTGGGTTCAGCAGTAGCAGTCATTTTTTCTCCTTCTTAGTAGCTGGTGCAGCGCTGTGTTTTTGACTTTTGGCCTGGGAACAGCACTGATAACACTGATGTTTTTAGCTGCTGCTCAAATATTTACTCTGACCAAGGACTTTCTGAGTCTCATGCTGTGCCATGGAGGAGGGGAAAGCGGGAGGAAGCAGAGACAGGACACCTGACCCAAACTAACCAAAGAGGTATTTCATGCCACAGCACGTCATGCCCACTATAGAAACTGGGGACTGATACCCAGAAGGGAGATCACAGCTCAGTCGTGCTGGGTATGGTTTGATGGGTGGTGAGCAGTTGTATTTTCTTCCATTGTTATTTCCCTCATCATTATTACTACTGGTGGCAGCAGCAGTGGTTTGTGTTAAACCTTAGTTACTGAACTGTTCTTATCTCAACCTGTGGGAGTTACATTCTTTTGATTCTCCTCCCCATCCCTCTGGGAGCGGGGGCGGGGGGAGAAAGAAGGGGGAGTGAGAGTGCGACTGCATGAGTTAAGCTGGGCTTAAACCACGACAGAGACCTTTTTTACCTTCCAAATAACTGATTTCTCACCTATTGTAATGGGGTTTCAAAACCCAAATTTGCAAAACATTTGTTAGTGTAACAGTATATAATCATGACCCTTCAGAAACTAAGAGGGACACATTGCATTTTCAGAAAAGCAACAGAAAAAGAAGTCCAGGAAAAGACGCTCTTCATGGGAGTTGCACACTGTTGCATGTATGTGTTGGTGGAATGCTCAGGATCATGCCTTTTCATCCAGGCATCCATGTGAGCACTCTGAAGGGTATTTCTCAGTCTGTTCCTCACTTCCTTTTCCCATTTGCTGGCATCCAAGAGAAGTTATCAGTGGCTTTGGGGGAAGCCCTCAGCATGAGGACCCAGGAGAGTGGCTGTTGGGACTGGCGGATGATGGAGAGTTCAGGGGGAATCAGTCAAGAAGGGGATACCTTACCAACAGGGCACCTGATGGGAAATAGAGTGATCTCCATCTCCCTGTTCTATCCAGAAGTCTAAGGGGCTCATTGGGCTGGATACCCAACAGCAGCATCCGTGTTCCAGTGTGTTTTTGTGGTCTTGAGTAGCAAAGTGATTTCTTTCATTGTTCTGAAAAGCAGTGGTTGCTTTACCATCTTTTGAGCTACTTCTGCAGAGAGCCCTTCCCGAGGGATTTTGGCCATATGTAAGTACTCGTCTTTTAGTATTTATTAGTTTGGAGCAAATGGGATTTACTGCTTTGAAGGCAGACAGCAGTGACAGATTAAAAAAATCTATCTGCTTTAAGAAATATATGCTTTACAGTTTCTTCTTTCTGTAATGTTCTGGCCTCCATTTCTTGCTTTTCCTGAATGGAAAACACATGAGGTCTTTGGAAATTGCCATTAAACAAGAACAAAAACATACATGCTTATTATTCTGTAGAACTGTGGTCAGTGATGTAAGGAATGTTACTATTTCCTTTTGTGGGCCCTGTTGCAGGCACATCTGAGTGCTCTGCTGTTCATCTGCAAAGGAAGGGAAAATTATTACGCTGCGTCCAGTGGTCAAAAATGAGGCATAGAGGGATTAAATGACACGGGCAGGGGCAGATGCATGTATCTGAAGCCAAAAAAGCTACACAGATCCTTATCTTAATAACAAAGCCACCACTCCCTATTGTTTTAAGTAAAACTTCATTGATTTAGTGAAAATGTACCTTGTAGGAGAAAAAGGGGATGCTTTAGTTCTTGTTAATCTGTTTTCTTCAGTTACTTCTGGGTGCTGGTTGAGAGAATTCTGCAAAGCATAAGTTATCTTCACATGTTGGCATGGAGATTTTGAGGGCGTCATATATATGGTCATATTCATGTCATATATATGTGACATATATGATCTTTCTTCATGCAGTGGAAGTGGTAACTTTTTTCTTTTTTTTACTACACCCGTTTCTGATGTTTTCGACTATTTCAGTGTGTTGCCGCACATCCAGGTCTGTCAGACCCTGTAGTCACAGTCTCCTTCCTTAGGCAAGTGATTCTGATGTGTGCTGTGTTTTCTTTAGGAGTGATTTTTACTTTTTGTATTCAAATGAATGCCAAGTGCATATTTAACTCCATCATTTTGAAGTGATAAACTAAACTAGAATTGAAGAAAAGGTGGAACATTCTCACCAAGTCTAGCGCTCAAGTAGGCCACTGTGTGATATGAGATAACTAACTCCACCAACTCTTCTGCTTTGTAGCAAGGTGCTGTTGAGAGAAAAATCTGAAATTCCCAATGGTGTTTCATTACAGCCATTAATGGTATGCATTAAATCAGTTATTTCAATGTTTAAAGTACAATTTCCTGAGAAAAGTGTTTTTCATGCTTGGCAGCAGTCTGCTGTGTGTTTTCTGATTATTGATCAATAAACTTCAGAATCATGTCACTGGATTTAAATTTAGACTTGCATATTCTTTGGGAGATTGCAGCAACCTGGGAGGGGTCCAAGCATCCAGGGCATTCTTGTGGAATTGAGAGCCCTAGGAAGAGAAAACCCTCATTTCCAAATGCTTCATGTTTCTTGCTGGCTGTGGAATATTATGTCTACTGCAGAGAAAGTGAATCCCAGAAAACTGAAACCCCATAGATCAGAAGCAGTCAGATGCACAGGGATATTAAAGGAACAGAAATAAAAAAGTAAAAGTCAAAGAGATATATAGATTTTGAGGAAAAACATTTCTCTTCACATATTCAAGATTCAAGCTAAATTAAAGATTTTCTTCAGTGAATAGAGATGGAGGAGATAAATTGTCATACTGTCATATGTAAGACTGGACAGGTTCATATGCCAGACAAATAGCAATGTGTATCCAGTTGTGGAATACTTTTTCAGTTATAACTGAATGCATATTGAAACTCAGTTGGATTAAATCTACATTTTTACCACGCCCTTATTATCTCAACTTCTATTTAATATCTTTCTGTAATAGCAAAGAAGCATTTTTTCTAAAATTTTGTGAGATGAATACCAGGTGGTATCAAATAATGCTTTTAAATCTCAAAATATTTTCAGAATTAATAAATTAGGATAGAAAGTATGTGTTCTTTTTTATTTTAATGAAATTCTTATATATGCATTTATTACAACAAATACGTAAGTTTAATGCTGCTCTGCTTAAGGTACTATTTGAAAAAAGTCAGTGTAGGAATAATCTATAATTTAATGTGCAACAGTTGAACTTTCAAATTTCTTGCACACCAATATTTAATAAATAAACTTTAGAACTCTTCAGCTTACAGCATCTTCTGCAGTGGCAGTGGGGGAAGGAAGCAGCTTTCAATGTTTAAAGCAGTGGAGATAATTGAGTCATTTCCCCTGAATATGTGTTGAAACATATTCATGTATCAAGACTTCTCTTACTTTCATTCTGAGTAGCTGCAGTTCACAGCAGCAGACAAATGATGCTTGCACAGAGCTCCTTCTACCAGCGGGAGGTGAACAGTACTGAGGAGCAGCCAGCTCAGGAGGCTAATCCAGGTTTGCAGGTATCTTTGTGAAGCTAAAGATGTTTAAACTCACTCGGGTAATACTGTCTTAGGTAGGTGAAAGCGGGAGGAACTTCTCAATTTGGACCTATTAAGGTAGGAAATCAGGTTTTTTTAATAGGGTCTAACATACTCTGATATGGTATTATGTGCATCCTGTTTTAAAATGTGGGTAATTTAGAACTCTGTTTTGAAAAATCAGTAAGTGCTTGGTTTTGATGGAAACTGCATGCCCTAAGTGGATAATAGAGAATGAGGAAAACTGTTTCTTCAGCTTAGAGTGTAAAAAATCACATGGACAGAAGTATCAGGCACTGTCAGACTGATGTCTGCAGTGGCTGACAATAGAGAAGATTTTCTGAAATCCCACTGTTGTAGGTTTTTTTTTCTAAATTCTGCATGTTAGCAGAAGAATCTTGATAATTTAGTTACTTACGGTTTTGGTGGTTTGAAAACTGCCACTCTTCCTTCTAAATTGCTCTTGGATACCTGCCTTCTGCTGAGTGGTTTGTGGAATTCTGTGGATTTTGTGGCTGTAACACACTGTCATCCCTTAATAGCAATTAAACATATCAAAATATTTAGGCAGCACACGGTCACGTAAATCTGCCCTTGTCTGAAAAATTTGAGTCTTATTTTTAAAATGTTTTTGCCATTTCTGTTTAACAATCCAGTGTTATTGATTTTTTGCCATGTGAGTACCACCAGCAGTAAGGAAGCTCCTCTTTGAAGCAGTTTAGTGTTGTTTTACAGGTAGTGACACTATTGCTGTATTTGCTTTAAAATTAATTCGAAATAATTCAAATGCCATGTTTTAATACTTGTATTTCATGGAATTTAAAATATAACTTTGTCATATAACTTAAATACTTCTAAAAACCTAGATTACATGCAGTACATGTATATTTGCATATATAATTGATTATGATTAATAATATGGAAAACTAAGCTAGGAATATTTAGTATGGTCTTCTATTGTGAAGATATGGACAGTGTATTTTTAAATACAATGACTACAGATGATTTTTTTTCTGAGGGAATGATGCATATTGCATGTATGTTGACTTCAGGTATTTGTCTCGTTTTGAAATGGAGACAGCTAATTGTTCGCATATCATCTTTGATATGGATGTGACACCTGTTTTTAGCTCCCATTTGAGTTATCCTTC
This sequence comes from Amazona ochrocephala, assembly GCA_039720435.1. Lineage (NCBI taxonomy): Eukaryota > Metazoa > Chordata > Aves > Psittaciformes > Psittacidae > Amazona > Amazona ochrocephala. The sequence continues at coordinate 73,226,274 of CM077909.1, read as the reverse complement.
GTGTGCCATGTTTGACATAACTTGCGGGGTAATTCTGCACTCTTCAGGCAAGAGAGAGGATTTTTGTGCGTGACATTGCAAGTTTCTCTAGAGATGGTAGAAACACTAACTGTTAAAAACTAGGGTACTGCTGCATCTGCCTGGGACTTACTCTTTGGAAAAAATAGAGGAAGGAAAAGCAGACATGATTTTAATGATTCACAGTTTGATTGTTTTAGGAATTTAAGGTTTGATTTGGACAGAAAAAAAAAAAGTGTTATTTTGTATTTTCAGTGTGATTTCATCTCCTTGCAGACTGCTTTTATTTCCTTATTTACTTAGTGCATGTATCATGAGTGCAAGTGTGTGCATACCTGCAAAAATGTGCTGAGACGGCCATGTAACTCCCAGTAATTATCTTAAAATGAAAATGTCTCATTCATTTTGCATGTGTTGGAAACTGAATAATTATGCACAGATGAAAGTCAGATCTAATTCGTTTCATGAGTGTTTTCATTTATTCTGCTTAAAAAAGCATTTTTTTTTTTTTTCAAATATTATACTCGTGGTGTTTTTGAGAGTACAGATAAAGTACACTCTAAAGTGCATGCCGGAAGCAGCTTCATCTTTATGCAGTCATACACAATATGTCTTGCTGTACCTTTGAAAATAATGCATTTCTTTCACAAAAGATTACTGGAATGTGAGGGGAAGGGTTTAAATTACAACATGTGTGAGCACTGCAGCATAAATGTCAGGATTGTTTTTGAAGTGTTCAGGTTTTATGAGTATCTTGGTATCTTAGACATACTCTGCTCTTAAGGGGTGAAGACGGTGATAGTTCTGAATGCCAACAGCAGCACTGCCTTCTCATTCCTACCAGAGGTGGAAGGCAAAATGGCATTTTGAGGAAAGGTAGCTGAGGTCAGCCTTTGCTTTGTTTATTATGATATTTCAAAGTGATAGCGAATCACAGAATGGCCAAGGTTTGCAGGGACCTCTAGAGACAGCCCAGTTGAAGCCCAGAGCAGGGTCGTCTAAATGTGTGCTGTGTCTGTTATCTCTCTTGTACCAGCTGGCCTTAACAAAGCTTGATGTGGCCTCACCAGTGCTGAGTAGAGTAGGAAGAAGCGTAGGGTGACCCCTAAAACTGAAAATAAGCTGTTGAAAAAGGAGAAGGGGTCATGAAAAACTCCTTTAATTCGCTTTTTTTCTAGAGCTTTATTTTACACTCTAAATGTATTTTAATGTCTTACTCTGGAATTTATCAAGGCTCTTTATACTTCTGGTAACTAAAGACTGAGCTTTACATTTCTATGGGATAAGATAGCTTGTAAATAATTTTTTTCACAAGTAAGATGAATTGCTCTAGGAATATTTTGCATACTATTTGTTATTTAGTAGTAAATTAAGAGTGGTATTCTCCTGTCTAATGTTATCTCCAGAGCTAAGAACAGACCTTTCTCTTTTGTGACTCTAGGTTTTTCTTATGAGCAGTTTTTGCTCAGTTTGCCTCTAAAAGAAAAATGCATGAAGGGAACACGGTGGGGAATGAAATTAAGGAGAAGGATATTGCAACAGATTTCAGCATATTTGGCATTTGACCAAATTGCCTTGAGTTTCAAAGTAATTCCCATTCTGTTTAACAATCCTCCTTGAGGGAATTAACACAGGAGGCTATATATGCCACCAGGTTGCACATATAGCTAGAGAAAATGAAGTAATGGTGCAAAGAAAACATCTCTTCTGGAGCTCGCTTACATTTGAGACAGCTCTAATTATCTGGGAATATCCACGGAATTTCTAGCAAATCATCTGCATGTGGAAGAAAATCAATTCTTCTCCTTATTCTACTGTGTTTGGGCGTGTGCCAGTTCACTTGGATGATAGAACTTCCTGTTGAGCAGCGATGAATGAAGCAAACCTGGAGGTACCACATCCAAGACTGATGCTTTAGGAGAATGAGCGACTCCTGGGATAAACTGATTCCTTTTCCAGCTGCAGCTTGAGCCAGAGCACTTCATTTCTCCAAGTCCCTGACCTTGCTTGTCCTTGAAAATTGGTAGTTAGCAGCCAGTTGATTTGCTTATTTCTTTTTTTTCTATTCTATCTTGTGGAACTGGCATTGCATCTCCTGTCGTGGGATTCAATGTGAGGCTAAGTGACAGAAATGTCAAATGTCCATTTGCTTTCTGTATAGTGGAATGTCAGTGTGCCTGTGGTGGGACAGCAGGTCCTCTGTGTGCAGCTCAGGCCTGGGATGAAGCCTGGGATGAAAGACTTCAGCAAATGCTACTGGTCAAGAGCCCGGATTTATGGCCTGCTGTCCATTCACTTTCTCCTGGACCATTTACCAGATGTTGAGACAGCTGTAAGATGGTGTCCTGTAATGCCCATAGGTTCTTTGCAGGAGGGTAAATTATTTTACAATATTTATGTGCTTCACAAAGATGTGGAAAGTGTAGGTGATGTGAGCAACTGGTGCTGAAAGGAAAGCCATGTTATCCTGTCACAAGTGCTGTCACTTCAGCAGAACTGGTCCGTTGGTGCCAGGTTAAAGCTTTGTCACAAGACTTGACTTGGTGGGAATGTTCATTCCAATGGTGCTGACTGTGCATGAATCTTCAGCTTAATTTTCTGGTATTGCCCACCCACATTTAGCTTCTCCAGTTGTAATGATGCAGGCTCTGTGGGAGCGCACAGATTATTTAGCTTCCAAAAAATCTATCAATTGCTGTGCTGTTTCTCATAGTTTACTCAAAGATGCTAAAACAAATCAATCTTTTGAGAGTTGCGCATGATGACTTTTATGGTAATGGCACTATTTCTATTAAGAAAGAGACAAAAGTTTTTTTCACAGTATAAATTCATGAGAAGGTGATCAGTCACCTCCTGAAAGATGACAGATATTTTTGTTATCTCCATTCTAAGTAGAGTTTCTTCAAATGAGAGTTAATAAATATGATAATGGTTCATATATGCCTTATTATTACTCGTGTAATTACTCTGGCCCTTGATTAGTTAGCTATGCTGGTTGAGGTTTATTCTGGAGTTGGATAGATGACTGCAGGAAATGGGTCTGTGGTAATTACTTTGCATCTCATTCTTGTATCAAAGATTATACAGTAGATGCCTCTCTTGAATTAAGGGGCTTGCATGAATAATATAATACCTGTAAGGCTGTGGGGCTTTTTTAGGGAAGAAAAAGTGCATAAACATATAATAACTAATACCCATTGCTTATATGTTTATATGCTTTTCCTGTGAACTCCAAAAATTGCACGGTTAGCACTTAACTGTCCTTCTTACTGAAAGTTGTTTTTTTTTTTCTATCAGATTCTTTTTTGCTGTCATTTGTTCCATTACTTATACTGGATTTTGGTTTAACTATTTCTGGACATACCAGTTTAACTGTTGTCAGTAGGAAGGTTTTTAGTGACCAGCTGCTATAAAGACTGGTAAAAATCATGCAAGAAAATGCCTTTAAAGCCACAAGAATGGTTGACACTCTTGGTCTTGTTTAGAAGCTATGAAACCTTCACCTCTGGAGAATCTTGCTCTGTGCTTTTGAATGTGGACTTCACCTGAATATAGGTTAAGATGAATTCAGCTTCCACTTTTTGGAAGCATTTTCTTCAAACCAAAATGATCTTAATGGTAATTGCTGCCTTCTAATGCCTTTGCCCTGTTCAGCTGAAGTGCCTGACGAGTAATTGTACTAATGATACTATATTGAAACCTCATGTGGCTGTCTTTGGTACTGTTACTAGTTTCCATGCAGCAAGGAAAGATACTTCTGAAAGATACTTCTAGTACTTTTGATAGTACTAGTTTAACTGGAGAAGTTTTTGTGCTGGGAACATGTCAAAACCAGTTCTTCCTGGTTTATATCTTGCTTCTGAAAAACAAGTTTTTTCTAGATTTGCATTATGCTTTGATGGAGATAACCCATGTAACTATACACAGTAATAAATTGATTTTCTGTTAACACAGCTTTCAGGCTTGCATAAATAAGGATCTAGTTTTTATAGGCTGTAAAGGCAAGGCAATTTAGATAACGTATTTAGACAATGTTTTCCTCCAATAGACAGGAAGCTTCCTTTTATACTGGATGCTGCAACCATGTTGTGCTTGAATGTTTTCATATTGTTGGCTTTCTGAAATGGTAGTTCACAATATCAATTTTTTGCACAAATAAAAGCATAAGAAGAGCTCAGTGCTGTGGAGTGATAGAAGGTTAGTAGTCCCTTTTGGTTGTATTCAGATATGTGTGCATCTGTTTATATGTCTGCAGGGTTAAGGCTACTTTTTTTGGATGATTTGTGTAGTTTGCTGCTTATCAGCCAAAAGCATGGGTTAGAAATCATAGAATCATGGAATGGTTTGTATTGGAAGGGACCTTTAAAGATTATCTAGTCCAACCCCCTGCAATGAGCAGGGACATTCAACTACATCAGATTGCACAGAACTACATCCAGCCTGGCCTTGAATGTCTCCAAGGATGTTGAATCCAGTATCTTCCTGGGCAACCTGTTTCAGAAATGTGGGTATCTTTTGTAGAAAATAGCTTTTTTTTTTTTTTTTTTTTTTTTTTTTTTTGACTAGGTAGAGCGTTTCTTTATTCTGGGTTGCAAAGGATATTTGGATATTTTCGAAGGTAAGGAGTAGGAATATCCTAATCATTGTGCACATTTTCAGTTTTAATTAGGTATGTCAAATTAGAAGTGCTTTGATTTATCTAGCATGGCTGCTTGATTTATGCCTGATCTCCTCTGTGATGTTATTGAGAAGGGAGTTGTACACAACCCATCCCTCCATTCATCTTCATCAACTAGCTCCTGCTGAAAAGGTAACTACGGTGGTTGGGGAAGTTTTTTATCTTCCTGCAGAGGACTGTACAGCCACTGGTGAGGAGACAATGGTCTATCAGCAGTAGGCTGCACCATGAAAGCTGTTGGAGGACCTCCTCTAGACATGCTGTGTCTTGGGTTAATGAAGAAGTGTTGCCAGAAAAAAAGGTGTTAAAAAGGTGGTTCCAGAGCAAACCAAGAAGCTGTGACAAATCACTTTGTTCAGAGAATAAAATCTAAGTGTCAAACCTGATGAATTCTTGGCAAAAATGTGTTTAGCTAAAAGTAGAATTTATAGTGAGTGCTGGGCAACAACAGGTAATTTCTAATAAAGTGGACTCATATTTTGGTACTTATGATCTTCAACAAACTCTAGTTACAACTCAAGACTCACAATACCAAATATAATAGATTTAAACTTCTGTCTTCTAACAAAAATGCTCATCAATAGTAGATTAAAAAGATTTTAATTCATGAAAGCATTGCAATACAAGGGTAAACAAAGTGGTAAAAAGTATTTTGGCTTTCAAAAAACCTGTGACACAACCAATTAAAGGAGATGGAGGCAATGTACTTTAAAGGAGAAATGAGATGGAAAATGCAGCAAAGAATTAGCAGCCCTTGTATATGAAAACAAAGACTTTCTTCAGTCCTTGAAAAGCTTACAGTCTAAATTGCTGTGCTTACACTGTAGGCAAGCTGTTCTGTCTGTAAGAAACACTGATAATACTGGAAGGATGTGGCATGATTACAGCAGTAGCTTTTCACAGATGAGAACTTTTAATTTGTGATACCACAGAGGAGAACAAGAACATGGGGGGAGGGTGAGAAGGCCAAGATGGAGCGTGGCAAAACTGGGAAGGAAGTTGTGGTTGCTTTATTCAAGAATAAATTTATAATCATGGTGAAGAAGGGATTATTTGCTTATATTTTCTGTTTGCTTTACTATCGTAGTCTGTAAGTGGTGCTGCAGAAGTAAAATTTTATGGTAGATTTGAATGAGTAAGTGGCTGCAAACCGAGTGCTGTTGCCATTGTGTGATAAGGACTGCATATTAAAATACAAATTTATGGTTCATTAGTACATTTTATCCTCTTCAAAAGCTTCACAACAACAGTTGTTTTTCCCATTCATTATAAATTATAATGTCTATGACAAATACCTGTTGTATGACGAGCTTTAACAAATTAGCCAATCACATCCAAAGCACATATATGTTCAATCAAAAAGCATATTATTAGTTCATATAATATACTGCTGATAATTTCTGCACATTCTCATAATATTTAACATCCCAGAATGTTCTTTAATATTGCTGTTGAAATGGATCCACATTATACACCTGCCCTTTTATTCAGGGAATAAGAAAAATAGAATAGAATGAGACAAAAGGAGCTGTACAACTGTTTTTACTCAGAAGTTCCTCAATTCTTCCTGATTTACCATCAATTAGAGCACTAGCATACAAAGTGTTGTGTAGGACATGATCAGCATAACTCTTAAGTTAGCTAAGCAAATACTTTTGGCAAAATTAAAACTTGTTTGTAACTTGACTGTATTGTCGTAACTTCGAAGCACAGTCAGTTCCCATTGGTTGCACTAATAAGGAGTTGACAGCCACCTAGATATTCAGAATTTCTGAATTTCTTGCAAGCAGGTGTTTTCAAAGCATAAAACTTTGATGAGTGTAAATGAACTGAAGAAATAGTTTGAGCCAGGCAATAACTGGTGTGGAAAATTCTGCTTATGCAATATTGAAGACACAGATCAAAAAATTTAGATTACTTCGAAAAATTCAGTTGCTTCAAAAATGTAAATTTTTTAATTTTTTTTTAAATTTTTTTTTTTTTTTCAAACATGCTGTGAACTGTTGATGTTCTGCTGCTTCCTTCTTGCAGGACCCTTTGATTTGATTTTGTCTGTTCTATGCAACTACAAAAGGAATGCTGGTTATTTCACCATTCCATTTTCTTACAGTGAGCCCAGCACGCAGACAGTCAGTATGGTCACATCTCTAGCTTTCCTTGTCACTCTTTTTGTATGACTTCTGTCACATTTCTGTTTTCCTTTATCTACCAAAACAAGTGTTGATACTGATGCCTTTGGTTTTTGCTAGAAAAAATGAATGCCTTTTTCTTGTCTTAATCTGTGTCTTCTGGCATAATATTGAAATGGAAATCAACAGAGCCATAACCTGTTGCTTAAATGATTCATATGAGAGTACTACTTCAATCTACTTAATAGACATTTCCAAACTATATTTTTAAACACAGAAAAATATTAGGTTTGTGGCATTTTTTTAGCTGTACCACAAAACTTATGGATTTTTTTTTTCGTTTTTGGAACAGGGAGTGTGTTACAGGTCTAGATTTTTTTCTTAAAATGCTGACTAGATTTTGGCATCAAACAAACTGTATTAAATTTTAGGATATCTTCCCCTGAAGTGGTATTAGTTGTCTGCAGCAGAGATTTCCTTAAATCTCTTAGATCCCTTGAATTGCTGGCACAAAGTCATGCTAATGTGTGGTATATAAACTGTGGGAAGGCAGCAAAGCCGTTGATTTTTTGGGTTGGTTTAGCTGATTAATTGTTAGAAATATTAAGAGCTTTGAGAGAGAACGCTGGTATTCATGATAGCATAAAAGATAGATTGTTACTGGTCGTAATCTTCACAGTCTCATTCTGGGAGAAGTTAATGAGTTAGACTGAAACTTTGTAATGTGTTTTGTAAGCTAGCACAAATGATGTTACTGATTCCCATCTTCCAGCTGTAAATTGCTAGCATGACTTAAACAGAGTTACCCCTGTGTTGTGGTTTAAGCTTCTCAGCCACGCACAGTTTTGCTCACTCACTCACTTCCCCCTCTTTCTTCCCTCCCCTCCTGGAGGGATGGGAAGAAGAATCGAAAGAACGCAACTCCCACGGGTCGAGACAAGAATAGCCCAGCAACCAAGGTACAACACACTGCCGCCACCACAAATAATAGTAATAACAATAACAAGAGAAATACAAGGGAAGAGGATAGACCTGCTCACCACCCGACGACCGAGCTGTGAACTAAAACAAAAAACTCTTCCGGGTTCCGGCCCCCAGTTTTTTTTACATCCTGGACATGACATGCTGTGGCATGGAATAACCTCTTTGGTCAGTTTGGATCAGGTGTCCTGTCTCTGCTTCTCCCCGGCTTCCCCCCCTCCCTGGCAGAGCATGAGACTCAGAAGGTCCTTGGTCAGACCAAAACATTCTAAGCCGTAACTGTAAACATCGGTGTTATCAGTGCTGTTCCCAGACTGAAAGTTGAAAACACAGCACTGCACCAGCTACTATGAAGAAGAAAAAATTGACTGCTGCTGCTGAACCCATGACACCCTGACTTTGGTAATGCCTGGTTACCAGGATAAGGTTAACTGGTTTGTACTATATTTTAGCAAACTGTGTAAAATGATATGATGAGGAAATAGCAGTGATTTTAGGCACTCTGTAAGTTTCAAAGTGCTGTCATTTTGTTTGCATGCTGAATGAAACTAGGTTCTGGCCCTTCATATGGTGGAAGCGTTGGACGTACAAAAGCTGGGATAGCTTTTTCCTTTATTACTGGTGTGCAGCTACTCATTATGGTGGGTTGACCCTGCCTGGATGCCTGGTGCCCACTAAAGCTACACTGTCTCTGCTCTCCTCAGCTGGACAGGGGAGAGAAGACAGAATGAAAGTCTTGAGCATTGAGATAAGAACAGGGAGAGATTATGCACCAATTACCATCATGGGCAAAACATGTTTATTTGGGGAAATTAGTTTTAATTTGTTACTGATTTATCAGAGTAGGATACTGAGAAATAAAAGCAAAATATAGAACCATAGAATGGTTTGGACTGGAAGGGACCTTAGAGCTCATCCAATTCCACCCCCCTGCCACAGGCAGGGACACCTTCCACTAGACCAGGTTGCTTCAAGCCCTTTCCAACCTGACCATGAACACCGCTAGGGATGGGGCAGCCGCATCTTCTCTGGGCAAACTGTGCCAGGGCCTTACCACGCTCACAGGGAAGTTCAAAACTAGTGCACTTCAGAGAAAATGTTTAGATGAGCTTTCGTTTGGCATTGTTCTTGAAGTCTCCTAACATTCACCTTCTAATTTTGTCATTGTGGCATGCCTGAAACTATCAAGACTCCTTGCAAGAGTCTTGCAGAAGGCACCCATCGCCTTCTTTTAAACGACTAATGCCTCATTCACTACATCTTTTATTTCCTTTTTATTTTATTTTATTTTATTTTATTTTATTTTATTTTATTTTATTTTATTTATTTTAGTTTTTTTATTTTATTTTATTTTATTTTATTTTTATTTTTTATTTTTTTATTTACTTTATTTTTTTTTTTCAATGCACTGGCTACAGAAGGATGCAAGTTTGACAATAGTGAATTTCCACCTCACCTCTGCAATGCTTAGTATCTAGTCCAGCCAGAAACAAGGAAGATGCTGCATACTGGCTGGATCCTCAGCCTCATTCTCAGCCCCAGCATTCATCAGGGTATTGTGAAAGAAGAAACTTGTGTTCGAAGTAAATAATAAACACTGAAATTTCCTTTGCCTTTCTTACCCTTCTACAAGAGCTTGCAGACACAAAAGAAACATGATGTCTCCCAAAATTTATAGCCTCCTCCCTCATTCTTCCTCATGGGATTCCCTCTCCCTTCCCTCCTGAGATACAACCCAAGCTCCACATTAAAATTCTTTGATTTTACTGGTGGGTGTCCCTGCCCATTGGCAGGGAGGTTGGAACTAGATGAACTTTAAGATCTCATCCAACCCCACGCAGTCTATGATTCTGTGATTCTATGAATTTTATTGCTGTAGAAGGGGTGAGCATGTCACTATGTAGTTAGGCCAGCATAGTATGTGTTGCAGCAAAGATTAATGTGCTGAGGCTCTGAGTGGTAACTCTGGAATAACGAGAATCAACCATATGTTAAAATGCCTTTATTTTGTGCTTCCTTCATGCATTAGATTTATTATTACCTTAAAAAGCAAAGGGGCATAGTAGGAAGAGAAACAAGTGTTTCTTCTTGAATTGATACAGCTGTTAGTACACATGTGGCCTCTGATATGTTTCTGTCATGCTTCTTTTCTTGCAGAGGACCCATAATCAGATAATAAAATATTAATAACACTGGTCATAAAAGATTTAGCTCTTAGAATGAGAATGTGTAACTGTGGTGCTCAGTGTGTATAACACATTAATGTATTATATACATAATACAGGAGCATAATGGCTCCTGTATGCACTGTGAATGTATAATAGATATAGTTGTTCTAGTCTTAAATTTAAATGTGGTGCTCCGAGCATGCTCTGTAATTAGTGGCTGCTTACAGAGAGATGTGTTAAAAAATATTTTGCAAAAGCTTATACATACTAAGAAATATAATTTCTCTCCTTTGTCATTTGGATAGAAATGTGGTTACTATTTATGCAGGCCAAATAGTTCCTTGCATTCTGGGATGCAGTCATGCTTCCTTTTGAAAAAAAAAAAAAAATTATGATACAGTTTATGTAAGTAACTACTCTAAGAATCTTATCTTTGCCCTGGCATACAGGCAAACTAAAAATGAAGACCTACAGCTTCATTTAATATCTTTAATGATTTCTTCCATAACTGGAAAAAACCCTCATATCTTGCAAAGTACTGCATTAGCTGACAAAATTCTTAACTCTTGTATCTTTATTCAGTGCTGAGATTAAGACTGTTAAATAAATACAGAGTTTGGGGGTACTGGTAGTGACCAGTCCAATTAGTACCACAAGGTCCAGCTCTGTTTTGTCTTATTTATCCTACTGTAGTGGGCCTGGAGAGTATGTGAATGTAATTAAAGTGGAGATTGCTATAATAAATACAGGTATCAAAGAATTATTTTTCAACCACCTTTTTTAAATAATAAATTTAACCACTGAAATGTCAACCAGTTTGTTTGTTGTTTTGGGATATTTTTTTTAAGAAAAAAGAATCCTGAGGAGTTGTGATACTGATGACAGGAGCAGGTTCCTTGGTGTTGTATTAGCTCTGAAGTAGAGGAATGGGATACCATTCTCCATCCTCAGTTCAACAGGATGGTCATCCCAACGAAAAATACACCTGACATGAAACTTTCAGTAACATTAGCTATTGCATTTTTATTTTTTCTCCTCCAGAGAACAAATTTGGTTGGAACAAGTAATGCAGATTTTCCCTCTGGGGATCCCGGAATGTACCAGTTGGACATTACTCTAAGAAGAGGACAGAATCTAGCAGCACGGGACCGTGGAGGTAAGCGTGCTGGTAAACGCTTCCTTAATGTTTGGGAAGTAAACTGTCCATTGGGCAAATTTATATGAGGGTATTAAAGTTACAATTGAGGTTGTGTTTTCATTAAGCTCTGCTTAAAGCTGCGTAGTTTAAATGAGAATGGGCAAGAATGTTAGCTTATACGAAGGTATTTCAGAAGGATTATAATAAGTTTTATCTGAGTCAAAAATACACTTAATTTTTAAGAACATCTAGGGATGTGCATGTCTGGAAGAACTAGTTTTTAAATGCTCAGCTTCCTTATTGCAGAGATAGTGAGGATAAGATGCTGAAAATATATACAGCAGCTTGGCATGTTTGTTTCTCTGGAGTTCATGTAAAATTAAGTAGGTAAGTGGACCAGCAGTAACAGTGTATAAAAGACATTTACAGGATGTTTATTTTAAAGGTATTTTAAAAGTATTTATTATTTTTATTTAAAGGTACATGCTCATTAGGTGGCCAGCACTTTTTGTCTGTGTCTGAGTAAATATGCCTAAGATTGAGAAAAGACTACTGGAGTTTTGGTTTTATTTTCTGCAGAGAGAGGTTAGCTTTCGTTAAAATGGAAACTGGATTTCATTCTAATTGTCAGCAGCTACAGATCAGAGTTGCTCTATGTAAAACGTGGACTGGGGAAAATACTTCTACTTTTTCTACTTTCTACTTTCTCTGCCTCAGTCTTGCTGCCACTGTTTTGCTGTCTGTGGCAGTGCAGTGGTTTCTCTTCCCATCTCTTCCCATTGTATATTTTCTGCACATCAAAAGGCAGCCAGATCTTATTCAGGGTCCCGGCTGCTCTGACTCATCCCTGATAGTGATGGGGAATAGCTTCCTTTTGCCATGTAGAAAAGCATGGAGGAATGAGCAGAGAGGAGTAGTGTGGTACGGGGTTGCATATTTAGCCTAAAGTGCATCTAATAATGTAGCATCTAATGTGTTACAACAGCTTTGTTTGTCCAAGCAACGCCCTTTGCAGAAGGTGCCGAAGTTCCCACACAACAGGCTCAATCTGTTGGTTTGGTTCCCTCTGCTCTCTGCTTGACTCGGTGCCTGCTCCCTGCTGGGTCCTTGCAAGCCTGAGCTGCGTTGTCCAGCAAAACAGCTTGTATCAGGTCTACGAAGAGCATTTTTCTTCTCATGTGGCTTTACTGTCACAGCCAGGCATTCTTACAATCCTCACATGGTGGTGGTACCTGACTGTCCCCTTGAGAACTTCAGAGGAAAAAGCTTCTCCCATTTGCATGGGAAGCTGAAGAAAAGTCAGTCCATCATTTGCATCCTGCTGATCACAGAATCATAGAACGATGTGGGTGAGAAGGGACCTTAAAGCTCATCCAGTTCCAACACCCTGCCATGGGCAGGGACACCTTCCACTAGACCAGATTGTTCCAAGCCCTTTCCAACCTAGCCTTGAACACTGCCAGGCATGAGGTAGCCACAGCTTCTCTGGGCAACCTGTGCCAAGGCCTCACCACCCTCACATGGAAGAACTTCCCATGATCTCATCTCAGTCTCCCCTCTGTCAGCTTAAAGCCATTTCCCCTTCTCCTGTTCCTACAGGCCCTGCAGTGTTTAGGTGATTAAAGAGGGCAAAATGATGGGCAGTCTAGTTATTTTTTATAGTTATGAAAATCACTTTGACTGGGAATATTAACTTATTTTCCTATCAGGAGTCAGAAATGAGCTGTTTTTCAGCAAGAATACTGTATCTTGACTCCTAATGATGCTTGCCTTCCATATTGATTTGTAGCTGGCTTACAATAGTCATATTCTTGGTAGCTCTCACTATAATAAAAAATTAGAGACTTGCCAAAAAGAGAGGTTAATAGTTCTATTGCATATAGAATCATACAATCACAGGATGGTTTGGGTTGGAAAGGACCTTAAGATAAGGAGCTGCTGAGCAAAATTTGAAGGAAAAAAGAGGCTTATAAAAGGTGGAAGCAAGGTCAGGCGACCTGGGAAGAATACAGGGATGTTGTCTGGGAAGCTAGGGACCAGGTTAGGAAAGCTTAGGCCCACTTAGAATTAAACTTGGCTAGGGATGTTAAGGATAACAGGAAGGGATTCTATAGGTACATTGCAAATAGAAGGCAGACTAGGGACAATGTGGGCCCCCTCCAGAAGCTATCAGGAGAACTGGCTACCCTGGATTTGGAGAAGGCTGAGGTTCTTAATGACTTCTTTGCCTCAGTCTTCACCGGCAAATACTCTGACCACACCACCAAAGTCTTGGAAGGCGGATGCAGAGACAGTGAGAATGAAGACCCTGGGTCCACTGTAGGAGAAGATCTGGTTCGAGACCATCTTAGGAACCTGAATGTATACAAGTCCATGGGACCGGATGAAATCCATCCTCACGTCCTGAAGGAGCTGGCAAATGAAGTTGCTAAGCCACTGTCCATCATATTTGAAAAATCATGGCAGTCAGCTGAAGCTCCTGATGACTGGAAAAAGGGAAATATAACCCCCATTTTTAAGAAGGGGAAAATGGATGAGCCAGGGAATTACAGACCAGTCAGTCTCACCTCTGTGCCTGGCAAAATCTTGGAGCGGATTCTCCTGGAAGGCATGCTGAGGCACATGAAAACCAACAGGGTGCTTGGTGACAGCCAGCATGGCTTCACTAAGGGGAAATCCTGCCTGACCAATCTGGTGACCTCCTATGAAGGGGCTACAGAACTGATGGACAGGGGTAGAGAAGTTGATGTCATCTACCTGGACTTGTGTAAAGCCTTTGACACTGTCTCACATGACATCCTTCTCTCTAAGTTGGAGAGACATCAACTTGATAGGTGGACCACTCGGTGGATAAAGAACTGGCTGGATGGCCGCACGCAAAGAGTAGTGCTCAATGGCTCAGTGTCCAGCTGGAGACCAGTAACGAGTGGTGTCCCCCAGGGATCGGTGTTGGGACCGGTCTTGTTCAACATCTTTGTGGGTGACATGGACAGTGGGATTGAGTGCGCCCTCAGCAAGTTTGCCAATGACACCAAGCTGTGTGGTTCAGTTGATACTTTGGCGGGAAAGGATGCCATCCAGAGGGACCTTGACATGCTTGTGAGGTGGGCTGATGCCAACCTGATGAAGTTTAACCATGCCAAGTGCAAGGTCCTCCACCTGGGTCGGAGCAATGCCAGGCACAGCTACAGGTTGGGCAGGGAAGAGATTGAGAGCAGCCCTGCGGAGAAGGACTTGGGGGTGTTGGTCAATGAGAAAACGAGCATGAGCTGACTGCAGTGTGTGCTTGCAGCCCAGAAAGCCAACCATATCCTGGGCTGCATCAAAAGGAGCGTGACGAGCAGGTCGAGGGAGGTGATCCTGCCCTGTACTCTGCTGTTGTGAGACCTCACTTGGCGTATTGTGTGTGGTTCTGGTGTCCTCAACATAAAAAGGACATGGAACTGTTGGAACAAGTGCAGAGGAGGGCCACGAGGATGATCAGGGGACTGGAGCACCTCCCATATTAAGATAGGCTGAGAAAGTAGAGGCTGTTCAGCCTGGAGAAGAGAAGGCCGCTTGGAGACCTCATAGCAGCCTTCCAATATCTGAAGGGGGCCTATAGGGATGCTGGGGAGGGACTCTTCATTAGGGACTGTAGTGAGAGGACAAGTGGTAACGGGTTCTAACTTAAACAGGGGAGGTTTAGATTGGATCTGAGGAAGAAATTCTTTACTGTAAGGGTGGTGGGGCCCTGGAATGGGTTGCCCGGGGAAGTTGTGAATGCTTCATCCCTGGTGGCGTTCAAGGTGGGGTTGGACATAGCCTTGGATGGCATGGTTTAGTGGGAGGTGTCCCTGCCCATGGCAGGGGGATTGGAACTCGATGATCTTAAGGTCCTTTCCAACCCTGATGATTCTATGATTCTATGATTCAATGATTAGGAGTGGTGTGTCATCTTCCGTGAAGTCTGGTGACTGTAAAGATGCAGAGCCGATTATTTTCTGTCTAATAATGATTTCAGCACTCACTGTGTTCAGAATTTGACTTCAACCCAGGAAAACTAAACCACTGTATTTCTATAAAATGGCCCTTACTGGACTGTACAGAAGGTCAGATTTATGCAAAGGGCTTGCTGTGTTTTTCCTGAAATGATGATACAAAGCTTCTGCTATGCTTATATTTTTATTTATTTGTTGCCATGTCCCAAGCAGGAAATTGAATCATGGGCACAATTCAGTCCCCAGTGATTTTGATCTAAACATGCAGACATGTGCAAAACACAGATATTGGCTGTTGAGGAAGTGTGAGAAGCTTCGTTTCATCTGCAGAAGGGCCCCACTTTTCATAGGAGTAGCACAGTGTGAAGGCTTTGGTGTGAGTTACATGGTGTGAAGTTGAGAAGCAAGGAAGAGGTGGGTTTACATGAGAGTAATCCTTTGTAGACAAGAACAAATTTCTGTTGGAGGTCAAAATTTTCCTACTAGTCCAGTAGGAACGGCAGGAGATACTTCCAGGGTGCAAGGTGGATTTTCCCATTGTGTCATTATTCCAGTCCCTTAGAGCTTTTCAAAGTGGGAATCACACTAATTGCCTGCTGATTAACCCATACAGTTCATCCAAAGCACACATGGCATGGCTTTGTAACTTGCTCAAGTCCTTTCTTGTAAATTGTCATAGTGTAGAGGTATAATTTGTAACTTTTTTCTCCCAAACTGTGAAACTGTAGTTGTGATTCCATTTTTATTACTTCCAAAAAGGATAAAAATAATCAAAATTTGTTTGAAGACTCTAGAAACAATATTAGGGAGGTGATTTTTTTTTTTTTTTTCTGTACCTTTTAATCCCTGGGTTTTTTTTTACCATCACTTAGAGGTGGCTATTTCTGGTGTAAAAATAAAGAAAATAATTATGTTTCTTCTTTTTCTCTTCTGTGAGAAATGCACCAGCATATCGCTTATTCAGCGCATACATTTATGTAATAATGAATCTGAAATGATTTGCCTTTCTTTTAGTTTAATTTGTGTGATAATTATTCTTTAAACATCGTAAGAATGTGTTTATCATTCACTTTAGTTTCACAGGACAATGTATTGTGTAGGTACATGGATTTTTCCTTTGCTAGACATGTGGAAGAAGTTCTAACATTGCACATTACAGAATGTGCTTGTTTACCACTGTTATTTGTGGGGACTAAGCTTTCATTCCTTTTTAATAGCTTTTGTTCTCAAAGATACGAATATTCATAAAAGGGGAAAAAGCATGTATGTTCCTGGATACATCTCTGGACCGTTGTATGAATGTATGTGATCACTAGGTTTTCTCAAGTTGTAAACATCTTGCTGAATCTTTGAATTGCCATCTTCCTCTAGCTATGAAGTGATGGAGATAAAGCAGGAGGACCCTGACAGCATTATAATAAGGTAGAAAAAAAAAGTTTGGTAGGCTGTCAAGTCACCTATACAGCCTCTCACTGCTACTGGCAAATGCAGATACCTGTGCCAACAGTTGAGTGATGCTGCTGAGCAGAGCATTGCAGTGGGAATTTTTACCAAGAGTAAAAACCTGTTGGAGTTGTGGGTGAACACCAATTTCACTCTTAAGAGACAAGTAGCAGTTTATTTATTCATATAAAATAGCAATTTGATAGAGTTTGATAGTAAATGTGACAGTGGTTTAACAAGGTTCAATGGTGGGGTACACTTGAATATCTACTGCATTTACATAACTGTCAGAGACCCTCCTGTTGAGACACAAGGTTCAGAAAGTACCCACTTGTGTTCTTAACATCTTCTCAGAGTGGAGCCTAGGTACAGCTAGATCCACACTTAGTCCCAGACTTGGTCCATGGTTTATGTCTAAAGGGTTATATGTGCACAGTCAATCCTTTCAATCACTTAGCTAAGACTTCAGTTTATCGTGCCGTCAATCACTTACTAGGGGTCTCTTGCAGCAAGGAATCTCTCAACCTTGAGAAGTAGCATTGAGAGGTGTCAGTACTCAAGGAGAGACCCTGAACTGCAGCCTGCTGTCACGCAGGAGAGCTCCATGGGCTCTGGGCTATCTACCAGCTATGGAGTGAGATAATTGACTCATAGTCATGTTTGCATACCGACTACAGAAACTTGGCTTGAGTTGAACCTTGACCAGCACTATGGTTAGGGTGTCCATGTTGGTCAGATTAGGTGGGTTAGGTGTTGTTCTCTCTCTCCCCCGAATCCACTTTGAGCTGTATACAGCTGTCATGGCCAGACATATCCATTATCACCACCATGGATGGCTATCACTTGAGCAGAGTTATGGGAAATAAAGGCCAGGTTGGCAGGGGGAGCACACCACAACAGCTGGCCAGTAGTCTCTGCTACTCTGTTATCCAAGTTCACTGTGAAGCCGTTTATTGTTAATGCAGGTAAATTAACAGAGCATTGGTAGCAGCAGCTTGGCTTGGGGCTTCCAGACCATCATCCTGGAGAAACTTGGTCTGTAAATTCAAATTAGAAGTCATCAAATACCTCTTACCTGATCACCAAAAGAGAATAGAAAGTCCAGCTTAAACTATTTCAGGAAGATTATCATTTAAATCATGAGGTTTTAGGGACTAAACAAACAATGTTTCCTTTGATTAAGGGATGCAATTCTGTATATATCAAAGTATATTAACTAGAATAATAAATTGAGCTACCAGGAAAACATTTCTATATCATGCTTAAATCCTGTTTAAATGAACCTGACTTCACTCATGCCAAAAACGAAATATAAATGCTTTCTTGAAATTAGGCTGATCATTGCACATTTGCTTTTTGCTTATTCTGTCCTATGCCAGTATGTTTGGTTGTTTTGTTTTTTTTTCTTTCTTTTTATTTCACAAGTAAAATTAGCATTTGCTTAAATGAGTATTTAATAAAGTAAGTAAAGATACTTACAATGGGCTACGTTGAATTATAGTATGGCAGCTGTCGTTTTTATGGCAGGAATTAGTCTTCAAAAGAAAGATAAAATGCTGTGATTG
This sequence comes from Amazona ochrocephala, assembly GCA_039720435.1. NCBI lineage: Eukaryota > Metazoa > Chordata > Aves > Psittaciformes > Psittacidae > Amazona > Amazona ochrocephala. The sequence continues at coordinate 73,208,174 of CM077909.1, read as the reverse complement.
TTATAAACAATATTTCTTTAATGGGCACTGAATAATTAAGTTTGTATTCCCTGTTCAGTTTTGAGTAGAAGAACTCAGCCTATAACATCTGTGTGCTCACTGTGAATTTGTAATTGGCATGTTCATTCTTAGGATACTAGCTTTCCAGGAAAGCTTTGTATAGCTTAAGCTAATTAGTGCATTGTTTTAAGTGAATTGGGTGGATAATTCTTTGCTAGGTGGACAGAGGGACAGAAAGTATGATTATGTATGGAAAAGCCTTAGGTTTTAGTGTTGTAGTTGGGGTGTTTAGGGGGCTGCTGAAGACCAATGAGAAGATAGGCTTGGTAGCTCTTCAACAAGAGCATTACTATTTCTATTTGCTAAATTACTATAAAATAATTCATGCTAAGTAATTCCTTTTCAGAATAAAAGACTATACAGAGCAGACATATTCTTCTATGTTCTTTATTATGAGGTGTTTCATGATGCAGTTTGAAAATGTAAAATACATAAAATGCTAAGAACTGCTGCATGTTATACTGACATGCTCTGCTAACACAACTGAGAACATCCCCCCCGTTAATTAGTGTAAGATTTTAAAACTTGCCTTGAGAATTTTGGTGTCTAGTTACTGTATGCTCCTGGACTAGGGTGGAGTCTTTAGGTATCTGTTAGGATGATGTATCCTAGGAAAACAGAGACTGCCACCCTGTGCCAGAAATCCTTATTGCCTTTACACAAGTAATGGTGGTGCTTCAGCGGGAGAGCAGCCTCTCACAGAGGTTGTTTTTGAGAGAAGCTGTTAAGCTTGTGATGATGCAAGGTCCTGCACCTGGGTTGAGGCAATCCCAAGCACAAACACAGGCTGGGCAGAGACTGGATTAGGAGCAGCCCTGAGGAGAAAGACTGGGGGTGTTGGGTGACGAGACCCCATGACACGACTTCAGTGTGAGCGTGAGCCCAGAACACCCCAGTGTGCTGGGCTGCATCCCCAGAGCATGTGCAGCAGGGCAAGGGAGAGGATACTGACCCCCTACTGCAGTCTGGAGAGACCCCCCCTGCAGTCCTGTGTCCAGCTCTGGGGCAACAACTCAAGAGGGACGTGGAGCTGTTGGAGTGAGTCCAGAGGAAGCCACAGAGGTGCTGTAAGGGCTGGGGCAGCTCTGCTCTGGAGACAGGCTGAGAGGGCTGGGCTGGTTCAGCCTGGGGAAGAGAAGGCTCCAGGAGACCTCAGAGCAGCTCCAATGGCTACAGAAGCTACAAGGGCCACAAGAAAGCTGGAGAGGGGCTTTGGACAAGGGCCTGCAGGGACAGGACAAGGGGGAATGGCTTTAACCTGACAGAGGGGAGACTGAGATGAGCTCTTAGGCAGAAGTTCTTCCCTGTGAGGGTGGTGAGGCGCTGGCACAGGTTGCCCAGAGGAGCTGTGGCTGCCCCATCCCTGGCAGTGTTCAAGGCCAGGCTGGACAGGGCTTGGAGCAGCCTGATCTAGTGAAAGGTGTCCCTGCCTGTGGCAGGGGGTTGGAATTGCATGATCTTGCCTTTCTTAATACATACGCTTTTAAAATTTGATGGTCTCTCTTCAAGGAATGTAAGAGGTCTGTGTAAGGAATGCAGCTTTTGACTCAGAGGGCCTAATGACTTCTCAGCTTTAAAATAGAGATGTGTTGAAGCAAGCTTCTTAGTGGTTTTTGATGTTTACAGCACAGAGATAAAAGCCCTGACGTTTTGCAGTGTGGTAAGTAGAACTAGCAGTTGAGCCACCCTACTACTAAATTACACCCAAAAAAAGATATAATAGTAAATTATTTGTCATCTGGATTCAAAAGTACTCACTAGGCATGTATTCACAACATTATTTTACATTGATTTCGAATTTCACCAGGGTTTTTGAGATTTGTGAAGTCTGCACAATAAAAGATCATGCTTAAAGTGCATCAAGGGAACCATGACGAACCATCAGAAAATCACTGCTTGGAGGGAGTTATGGCTTGTGTTAGTATCATTGGTTTCTTAGTGTCCATGTTCAAAGTATTCTTTGTATTTTCATAGAATCATAGAATCATAGAATAGTAAGGGTTGGAAAGGACCTCAAGATCATCGAGTTCCAACCCCCCTGCCATGGGCAGGGACACCTCCCACTAAACCATGCCATCCAAGGCTATGTCCAACCCTGCCTTGAACGCTGCCAGGGATGAAGCATTCACAACTTCCCCGGGCAACCCATTCCAGGGCCTCACCACCCTTACAGTAAAGAATTTCTTCCTCATATCCAATCTAAACTTCCCCTGTTTAAGTTTGAACCCATTACCCCTTGTCCTCTCACTACAGTCCCTAATGAAGAGCCCGTCCCCAGCATCCCTATAGGCCCCCTTCAGGTATTGGAAGGCTGCTGTGAGGTCTCCACGCAGCCTTCTCTTCTCCAGGCTGAACAGCCCCAATTTTCTCATCCTATCTTCTTTTATTTGCAGTGTACCTATAAAATCCATTCCTGTTATCCTTAACATCCCTAGCCAAGTTTAATTCTAAGTGGGCCTTAGCTTTCCTAACCTGGTCCCTAGCTTCCCGGACAACATCCCTGTATTCTTCCCAGGTCACCTGACCTTGCTTCCACCTTTTATAAGCCTCTTTTTTCCTTCAAATTTTCCTCAGCAGCTCCTTATCCATCCAAAGAGGTCTCCTGGCCCTCCTCCTAAACTTCCTTCTAGTTGTGATGCATCGCTCCTGAGCTTGCAGCAGGTGATCCTTGAATATCAACCAACAGTCTTGGGCCTCCCTGCCCTCTAGGGCTGTATCCCATGGAACCTTACTGAGCAGGTTCCTGAAGAGGCCAAAGTCAGCTCTCTTGAAGTCCAGGGCAGTGAGCTTGCTACATGCTCTTCTCACTGTCCTGAGGATCTTAAACTCGACCATCTCATGATCGCTGCAATCTGATTGAATTAATTCAAATGTCTGGTCCTTGCCTTAAAAAGCACTACTGGAATACCCATGAAGCAGGTTATTTATGCCAGAATAAATATTTTTACACCTTTGAAATTCTGCCCCAGTCGTTTCTGAAGTGAAAGACCGTAACCCCGTCACATGTGAGATCATTGCTTTGCACCACTACAGATTATGGAAAGGGATTTTAGGTAAAGCGTATTGACATCTTGTGGCTGCATGAAATACTGCAAGAAGCTCTGGTCAGAGCATGTCCTATTTAGAAGAGCACGTTGCAATTTTAGCAAAAGCTAACGACTGCGTTTCCCAGTGGATGTAAGTGCACACCTCTACAATATGCTTGTCTCGTGAAAAACATTAAAAGTAAAAAAAAAAAAAAAAGTCTGTCTTATACTTCTGCTGCTGCTCTTGAACATGGATCTTTTCATGCTACAGTTGTTTATTTTAAGATACTCTTGGATTGGTTAGACTCAAATATCATTAAGGCTCAGAAACAGCGAAAAGAGAAACAGAAAATCACATCCAATATTTTTTGTTAAAATGTGTTTCTCTTACCTAAGAATCAAATCGTACCAACTGACATTTCAGAGAAGGGATTAGTTTGAATTTTCTGTCCAGCTTTTTTTCTTTTGTTTAAAGACAGCCACATTTTTTCAATAAAAATGCACAGGAAAATATGTGTAGTCTTTCTTCAACTCACCATGGGAGTGGTGGTTTCATGAGGACTGTCTCAGGCACAACTGCATGTCTTACAGCTCTGCTTGGGGCTCATTTAGCTGCAAAATGCTTGCCTTTCTCAGCTGGACCAGTTCCCATATCCATTTGGTGGCCATTTCCTGAGCTGTTGGTGCCAGTGCAGCAGAAGGGCAGCAGCAAGCACCGCAGTTGCTCGTTCCAGCAGCAGCAATGACTCAGTCTGGCTTCAATGATTGTTAAGGGCAGCCTTGTGCTGCTCACTGCTGGTTCCCGTGGTCTGGCTGCTGGGCACAAGTGAAAGTGGCATTTGTCCAGTTCTTCCTGCATCCTTCCTGGAGGTTCACCCTCTTTCCAAGCATCAGCTATAGTCAGTGCACCAGGAGTTGAAGTTGGATTGCGTGAAATAGAATCGCAGCATGGTAAAAGCAGCATAGCAAACCTCAATGTGAAACCTTGTGGCAGGGGAAAGTGATTTTATTTTAAACCCAAACCGATTTTGGTAATTTGTTTTCACACTTTCACACCCACATACTCACATTCACAAGCTCACATGTGTTCTCTGGGTTGTGCACGATAGGGAGGGCAAGGATGCCAGCTGACAGGTCCTCTTTACCTCTTCAGGGCTTCTGCTAGTCACATGACTATGTCCATTATGATTTTGGATGTGCTGTTTTGTACCTTCTTGGAGCTGGCTGTGATTTATCTCTCAGCCTTTTCACATCTCTGTGGGTGCTGTTGGATTTTTGCTCACAGTCCTTGGCCCACATGGGTGCCTTTAAGAAGAGGGCACACATGTGCTCCTGTATGGCTGCTCTTCTCTATGCCCTCACCATGTGTCATCCCAAGAGCCCTCCTTCCACCAGTTGTTCCTTCTGACATTTCCACATCCATGTCCTCTTCGTTCTTCATTCGTGCTGTATTTGACATTTCTCTTTCAATTCCCTTCAGGATTGTTTTTCTGGCCCTAGTTGATTGTTCTTCAGTAGCATCAGGGGGCTTGGACCTTGTGCAGTCATATGAGCAGGTGCTGCAGGAATCACTTGAGCTTTGTGGACTGACTTTATAGTTGATATGCTTATTGTGAGTGTTGCAGGAAGTGTGTTTTCATGGAAAAGGGAAGAAGGGAAACAGTAAAGTCAATGATGAAGCTACACTAGTGGTGCCAGTGGAGCCTGTGCCTTTTCAAAAACTGAAGATAATTAGATTAATATTTTTCAGAAATAATTTTAACTTTATAATCTAATTTTTGTGATTGCATTAAGATAAAAGCCTAGTCCTAATAAGGACATAATTCTGTTAACTAAAAACTTCACTGCAACAGCCAGTATTCCATGTATGACTTTGAATATGGATTGCAGACCACAAAATGATGCAAACACCCATTTGATATTAACACAGTGAATTACTGAGTAATGACACTGTGGAAAATAAAAAATCGTGACAATAAAAAGTTCTTTCCTCAATTGCTGTTTTCAAACTGACTGTTGGTAAAATTGCATTTACTTCTGTTTAAGTTAATTTAATTTCCATTCCCTTAATGTATTAAAATGACATCGTTGATAGTATATGCATGTCTTTAACAGGAACCAGTGACCCATACGTCAAGTTCAAACTTGGAGGCAAAGAGGTGTTTAGAAGTAAAACAATACACAAGAACCTCAATCCTGTGTGGGACGAAAAAGCATGCATTCTTATAGATAACCTAAGAGAACCGTTGTATATAAAGGTGAGACACTATCTTACTTATGTCTGTCAAATTATAACCGAAGAGTTACAGATACGATTTAGATCTTGTAATTTTTCTGTGCTGAAAAATTTATTGTGCAATAGTGGGTTACTCAAGACTTTAGAGGTGAAAATTACTTAAATTACATCTGTAAATAACCATGTCAAAATTTTCAAAAGTGAAAGGTAAATGCAGGTATTTTTGTTTCTTTCAGGCCTTTTTTTTTGTTTTTATACTTCTTTAGTGGCATCTGAGGAGAAGGACAGAGAAAGCAAACTGTTTCGGAATGATGGCATCTGTTTTATTACAGAAATATCACTGCATCTTTCTGATATGAAACATAATCTGTCCCATTAAAATAAATTCTTTGCTGAGATTAATTTGCCCAATAGTCCTATGTTTTCTTTCTTTTTTTCTGTTTGTACTGAACACAGTGAGTTTGCTTTTATGTTTCATAATGCTTTATGCTCTTTTCTGTTTTCATGTTGTATCTCTTTTTAATATATGACAAGGGAAGATGATTTTTTCATAATAGAGGCATCACTTAATCCAAAAGAGCAGAAAGCTTGAGTTTAAATCAAAGAGAGGCTAGCCACTCCCAAAGTAATTAGCAGCAGTGCTACTAAGTAATCCGTATTTGAATGGACACCAGAAAAGCTGTGATCATTGTTTTATAGGCATAGAAATGAAAGGCACTTTTCTGGCCCCAATAGTTCATGGTCATCTCTATCAGAAAGTGATCCTTAATTGTGTAAAACAGAGTAGATAAATAATAAGTTAGAAAATTATGTCAGAAAAGCTATAATCTTAGGGTTCTAATTAGGACATAGAATCATAGAATAGTTAGGGTTGGAAAAGACCTCAGGATCATCTAGTTCCAACCCCACTGCCTTGGGCAGGGGCACCTCACACTAGACCATGTCACCCACAGCTCTGTCCAACCTGGCCTTGAATACTGCCAAGGATGGAGCATTTACCACTTCTCTGGGCAACTGTTCCAGTGCCTCACCACCCTCACAGGGAAGAGCTTCTTCCTTACATCTAACCTGAGCTTTCCCTGTTGAAGGTTAAATCCTTTAGTTACCCCTTGTCCTATCACTGCAGTCCTGAATGAAGAGTTGCTCTCCAGCATCCTGTAGGCCCCTTCAGATACTGAAAGGCTGCTCTGAGGTCTCCACACAGCTTCTCTTCTCCAGGCTGAACAGTCGTAACTTTCTCAGCCTGTCTTCATATGGGAGGTGCTCCAGCTCCCTGATCATCCTCATGGCCTCCTCTGGATTTGTTCCAAAAGCGAATGTCCTTCTTATATTGAGGACACCAGAACTGCACATAGCACTCCAAGTGGGGTCTGAAGAGAGCAGAGTAGAGGGGCAGGATCACCTCCCTTGACCTGCTGGTTACTTTGCTGGAGATCCAGCCCAGCACGTGGGGGGTTTCTGTGCTGCAAGTGTGCACTGAAGCTGGGACATGTTCAGTTTCTTATTGTCCAGCACCCTCATGTCCTCCTCAGGGCTGCTCTGAATCACTTCTCTGCTCAGAAATATTCCTTTTCTGATAGCTGTCGTGGATAATCTTATACAGAGTTTGGTGAAGAAATGTTGCTGTGTAAGTCAAGCTACAAAGCAAAAAGAAATAGCAAAATGATGGAAAATTAACCTTCTCGCTAAGAGCAGTACAAGTCTGTTACAGGGGTAGAGCAGTTGATGTCATCTACCTGGACTTGTGCAAAGCGTTTGACACTGTCCGGCACAACATCCTTGTCTCTAAGTTGGAGAGACATCATGGCCTCCTCTGGATTTGCTCCAGCAGCTCCATGTCCTTCTTGTGTTGAGGACACCAGAATTGCACATAGTACTCCAAGTGGGGTCTCACGAGAGCAGAGTAGAGGGGCAGAATCACCTCCTTCAACCTGCTGGTCACGCTTCTTTTGATGCAGCCCAGGATACTGTTGGCTTTCTGGGTTGAAGCGCACACTGAATCTGGGTCGTGTTCAGCTTCTCATCGACCAACACCCCCAAGTCCTTCTTTTCAGGCTGCTAGAAATCTCTTTTCTGCCCAGTCAGTAGCTGTGCCTGGGATTGCCCTGACACTGCTGTTGGACCTTGCACTTGGCTTGGTTGAACTTCATGAGGCTGGCATTGGCCTGCCTCCCAAGCATTTCAAGGTCTTTCTGGATCTCATCCCTTCCCTCCAGTGTAACAAGTGAACCGCTTATGTAGTTCAAAAACACTTACAGAAAGTATGGAAACTTAAGTCTTAGCTATGTAATCTTTTTGTCTGCAATAACATAATACTTTAGATCAGCATCAGTCTTGATCTCAAATACATGACAAAAATTTTAACTGAAATATCAAATTGTAGATTTTTTTTAGTAGGTGAATGCCACTTAAACAGCCTCTGAGTATTGATCTGTACTGTTTCATGTATTCTGCTCAGATAAAGTGCATTGTTACTAGAAATGTGTAAAGTTAATTATAATTGTCAGTTGACATTTTTCTACCCTTATTAAGCTTAGTAACTCATAAAGAAAAAACACATGCCCAGGACTATGAAAAAGAGAAGCAGATTTGAAGGACGCTTAAAACACAGCTGCCTGTTTTGGTTTATTTATGCCAAATACCAACCTGGCAGTAGGGTCATGAGGGAATAGGTGTGTGTATTTCCTTTTTTTTTCCTCCTAGGAGGAGTATGCCAAGTGGTAAATGTCTATTCATGTTTGTGCTCTGAACACAGTGTGTGAAATACCTCATTTTTATAGCTTGTCCAGACACTGTAGGCAGTGCTGTGTAGTCTTTGGGCCATGAGATTTCTTCCTATTGTCTTACCCAGTCCGTATTAAGGTATTTGTAGAAGATGAACAGCTTTAACTGCATCCTGGAAAAGAGTTTCTGTAATGCAACTGTCAAAGTATTTACATCAAAATTGAAGACTTTGAACCTAGACATGTCACATCTCAAATATTCTCATTGCTGTTCACAAGTCTCACTCTTACTTAGAGCTGAAAGTACATTTTGGTCCTTACAAATTCTGTTGACACTATTTGCCAGGAAAATTTAACTAACCTAGAAAGTCCATTTTGATAACTGCCATTTTCCACTTTTTTGTTGTAATTTTGTGTCACTTTTCTTTGTTGCTATCCACCTTTTTTGCTTATTTCACTCCAAAAAGCTGTCCCCAGTTTATTTGTTATGTGGGAAGGCACAGTGTACCTCAGATCATTGATACAATTCCACATACTGGCAACATATTTCTCTCTGGATGCCAGTAAATTTGTGCATATGCTTTCTCTTTTAGGTAGCAAGGTATTTCCTTACAGAAAAATATTAAGATTTCATCTTAGATTTTAATATTCCCAAAACCTAGAAACTTACACGGCCTTCAAAATATGCACTTTTCTACCTAATACCAGTGCAAGTGCAGTAAACCCCCACTTTTTGCATTTTACTGCCCTCCTGCTTGTACTCTGCAAAACTGATAAAGGTGTCAATGTATAGCGTATCAGCAATTCTGCTTGACTTCAATTGTGCTCTTGATCTTCCTTCTTTTAATGCCTAAGTTTATAAAAATGCTTCTGTTTTTTACATAATTAGTGTTGTTCACATACGCAGTCTGGTAGTAGTATAGCACTGTGTCTGTAGATGATGCATTTTGACTTCAATGTAAGCAGTTTCAAACTTGGTTTTGTGGCCAGAAAGTTTCAGGTCACTTTCAGAGAGTCCGGGTTTAACCAGCCATACAAAATAGTAATATATAAAAAAAAGATTTCTAATACTGGAATATGCTTTTATCTCCTGTGTGTCTTAGGTCTTTGACTATGACTTTGGACTTCAAGATGACTTCATTGGTTCGGCGTTTTTGGATCTCACAGCACTGGAATTAAACAGGTATGACACAAACAAGCCTATGGAGTAATTCTTCATGGTTATCTCCTAATATTATATTTGTGGAATTGCAAATAGAACAGTGTGCTCAAAAATAATTATATAAACTTACACCGTATAAAACTATCTGAGGAAAATCACTTATGTTTAAGGAATTACTGTAAAATGAAAGTTAATATATTAATTGATCATGAACAATATTTTTTACAGTGCCTACAGAGACGTTAGCTTTATAACCACTTTAACCTTGTATTTATGTTCCGTGAATTCACAGCATTACCACCTACCTCTGAACATTTTTTTTTCAATCCATTAATGTTACAGTTCAGATTTAATTACTGCAGTACATAGAAGTACTTAACACAGGGTAGCAGTTGTTAGTATTTATGAGTGTTCAGACTGCAATACTTAGAAGTAGAAATAGGGTAAATTTGTGACATTTTCAAGTAGTTTCGTATAAATGTTGATGCCCTTAATTCACATGATTCAGAAATTTCAGTATCTGAAAGCTTGTAATCAAAAGAAATGCATATATTTTTGTTTCCTAGGCAAACAGATGTTACCTTGAGTCTGAAGGATCCTCATTACCCTGACCATGATCTGGGAAGCATATTATTATCAGTTCTGTTGGCTCCTAGAGAAGAACAGCGGGAAGTGGTAATTTTAAATGTTTTAATATGCGTTACCTCTCTTGTTCTGTGGTTGGGTGACTTAAAGCACGATAATAAACCAGTTAAATATGATAGTAAACCAGTTAAATTCTGGGATTAACTTGATTTTTCCAGTTCTTGAAATAACACTGAAGAGTGTTTCTGGTGTAGTACCACATACTTCGTCTGATTTGGATCTTTCCTGAGATACAACTGCGGGATCCAGATTGAATGTAAAAGTTCAGCAGTTTCAGTTAAAGTTAGTTGCAGGTAAAGGGTGCTGATTAATACAAATATCAGTGAACCACTGCTGAAGGATTTTGGACCTAATTTTGCCACCTTTAGATAAGAGCATTTGAATCCTATTCCACACTGTGAACAAAGAAGCTTGAAGAAAGGTTGTATTTCCACTTTTTGGCATCTAATGATGGAGTATTATTTGATGTTTTTCAATTTCATGACCTTATTTCAATTATAAAATCATGTGGGGTTTTAGGTTTATTGTAATTTCTTCATCAATCTTAGTTTTTGATCTGCTTAGTTACAAGTGAAAATTGTTTCCAGTTTTATAGATCCTGTTACTTCTGACAAATTCTGTCTCTGGTTGGATGTATTTTGCTAGTTTTTTTGTCAATTGACTTTTGACTTGAGCAGTACTGGTACAACTGTGGCAGAAGTACAAGAGGTGACTTCTGTCTCAGAGCTTGTAAAATCATGTGGATTCCTTTAGCTTCAGGGAGGCCAAGAAAAAAATACTAATATGATGAAAATTTCCATGGATATGGTCCATTCTATAGTTTTTGTAAGAGGATATATGTTTCTGTGTGCTACAGTGTGACAAATCATCCTGTTGTATATCTGAGAAATATTGGCAGGTTCTAATATTCTTTGTTTTCCACTTTTCTCCTAGCTGTTATTAAATAACCTAGTAAGTCAGTTATTGGAACTAGGTGTTTGGTATTTGGTGTGACAGTGATGTAGAGTTTTGAAAACTGGGTTTTCATCTCTTCATTACATTCAATTAAAACTTAACAAAAAGAGTAGAATGTGGAAGCATGGCAGTTTAATTAGACAGTGCATTTTTCTTTCTTTTAGCGATACATTTGTCCAGACAAGTCAGAGTACTATCCTGACAAATTTGTCCCACTAAAGTGTTTATCACCGAAATTGAAAATTGTATTTAATCTCAGGGGATTTGTTTGTGTATTTGGGTACGACCAGCATTTCTGAATAAGCTGCTAATAGCCCTGTTTTCCAAGTGGCTTTGGCACTGTCCTGCCATAATCCTCAGTCAACATATCATGGAAATACCTTATTTTTATGCGGCAATCAATTATGTGAACATCACGTTAGTTTCCTTTTTTCATCATACAGCTAGGATAGCTACCATGATGCTCAGTGTTACCACTTATTATACCAAAAGCACTCAAGAACGTCACAGGTGAAAAAATGCAATTAAACCACTATAGTGTAACATGTCTTTCACATGTGTATTTACTTGGTGAATTTGCAACAGAACGTCAGAAATAATGGGAGCGCCATAGACTTGCTAGGTAGCAACTTTTTTCATACCCAGCTGACTGGTTTTAATAGGAGGAAGAACTGGGTTTGTGCTGTTATGCTTTTTATTATTAGCTCTCTCAAATGGTTGGATTCAATGATCTAATGGTTGGACTTAATGATCTTAAAGGTCTTTTCCAACCTAAATGATTCTGTGATTCTATTTAGTAAGCAAATACTCTTTGTTTAGCCCAAGTGGCTAATTTTTCTTCCCATTCGAACTGTTATTATGGGACTTCATTCTGGAAATGCCAAAAATTCAGAGTAGGCTTCAGATTCTTAATCTGAAGCTTTATATTTAGTATTAGAAACCAGAGTCTCTAAGGTATGGATTTCAGAGTGGTTCTGACAAAGTTGAAAAAAAATTAGAGAATTTGTGTCAGAGGGGAGATGACCTACAAAATCAATGCTGAATTGCTGGATATAAGTGTGTTAGGAGTTTAATAGTTCCAGGTACTGTTATCTTTTATTCAGTTGCCACATATATGTATTATTTATTTATTAGATTTTATTTACTCTCTAAGGAGTAGATATATTACAAAATGTTTTGCCCCAATTAAATTGTCATCCTTAGTAATTTTTAAAAGGTCTTGTGATAACGAGGATAATTCTTATTGAATTTAATATGGCTGAGATAAATATTTTTTCAAATGTTATGTTAAAGGATTGAGGCTAATTCTTGTCCACTCTGGAAATGTGCAATGTAGAAAGTACTGATTAAAGAAACTTCCGATCTGTGTAGCATGCTGTTTGCATAATTGCTGCTTCCCTTACACTTGGGTATCTCTATGCAGGTAATAGTTCGAACAGTATAGTTGAAATAAATAGATAAAAATGCATAAGCACCTCTAAATATGCATTAATGACTACTTCATAGAACATGCAGAAACACTATCTCTTCACATTGTGCACTTTTCTTAAATCATTGCAAATGTATTTAAATATTGTTGATTTGATATCCCTATGTAGCCTCCATTTCAAAAATATATTTTGTTCTGAATAAATTTTAATTTGTTCAGGTGATAACTCTAAATTTGCTTGCACGTATTATCACATGTAAATGGTGTAAAATAGTTACATCTGCAAGCTGAAGAATTGAGAAATTAACCCCTGCCGCTTAAATTTTAGACTGCGATTCCATATATATTTAAAATGAGTGTGTTTATTAAGACCATTGGAGAAATGAAAAGAGGAATAGCATACTTGTGTAGCCATAGAAGCAGTGTTGTGTCTGATCCTGCATTTTGGGCAGCAAAGTATTTCATTGGAATATCAAGATAATGCACAGGTGTATTATAGGAAGATACATCCTATCACACTATGTAAGAAATACTAACACTGCTGGAGGATAAGATACTGCAGCTGGAAGTTTGAAGTTAAATGGTACAAGATACGGGGGCTTGTATATTGCAATCTGTTTGTGAGAGAGGTATTATTACAAATCATTTAAAACAAGCAGTCAGACAGAGGAATACTTCGTTTGGTTTGGGTTAAACTATCTTTTGTGAAGCCATGAGGTGTGCAAAGAGATGAGAAAGAGATTAGGTATGCATGGGACCATTCTCTTCCTCATCTTTCTGAAAGAAATTTGGAGGAAATGCAGATTTTCTGTGTGTTGTCTGATGACTTGGTCTTCAGAATTTATAACTGGAAGGTCAATTTTGCTAGGATCAAGCCTGATTACATCTTTGGATTCAGATATCAAGCAGGAATATTAACATATGCATATGCTCGTGTAAATGGATGTGGAACTATATTATAGATTAGGAGAAGGAGAGTTTATCTTTGAGTTCTGGAGGATTTACTTGCTCTGGAGTGAAAAACAGTGCTCAAGTAGTTTACTATTTGTGTTTTTCCAGTAGAAGAATGTCAGACATGGCTTCAGGTAAAGGAGATTTGATGTACTAGTTTCATAAATAAGAACACACCATTTGATTTTTGTGGTATGGTTTATTGGAAGAAAATACTGAAGTAGCCTGCAGTTATTGCTGAATATCAATTTAAAAGTATGGATAGGTGGCCAAACATTCTAGCAGATATTCTATGCCATTATATTTGCCTTTTGTGACCTAGTGCTCATTGTAAAGGTATAAATTTGTGAACTTTTAAAGTAATAATCTCATTTGAACTATATACATGAATTAAAGTTCTATTCTTTTGAATTTTGATGAATGAAGGCAATCTGATTTGTTCCTATTTTCAATCAGAACTTGTGAATCAAAATTGATGAATATTCCTACAATTATTCTTAAAAATAATAATGTCTTCAGTATTAGCAAAAAGTAATCTATTTCCAGCCTAACATAATTAATTGCAGTAGCACTAGTTCCAGTAATTCATATGCATTTGCTCTGTGCTGTCAACAATACTTGTCTTTTGCATTAATTATTTAATATTTTTAATTATTTTGCTCTGAAAGAAAAGATAGTTTAGATAACTAGTGTAAACTCAGAAGACATGAAATAAATAGGTATGGAGAAAAGTATGTGTTTAGAAAAACATTAAAACCTGTGAGGTCTAAAAAAAATGTATTAACTCTTAAGAAATAATGTGGTTATGATGTACTTTCTGTATTTTTCATTAATTTCTCCTTTTGATGCTCAGTTTGAAAGAAGTCAAAGCTAGCAATGACTTAATTTTTTTGCTTTGACCTGCTCCAATGAAGCTCGCTTTATTTCTTTAATTCCAGCAGTATGCATTAATATTTCCCTTCGGATGCGTGTAGTGCTGTGCCTGCTGCTGTGCTGTTTGTAGCTATGTGCACGCCAGTCACACTGTGCATGTGAAGTCTGCACGTGCTGTGTTTGGCGCTGTTGTCATGGGTGCCACAGTGCACGTCAGTCTCTTTCTCTGGAAAAGCTCAGCACGCAGATTTCATCACTGCAGCATGACCACGTGCTCATTGCTGTTGCATGTCTCCTGCATCTTCTCAGTTGTTTCCAACCTTGGTCTTGCAGGCAACTCTTGGCAACAGGGAATGATGACAACTGTTCCCTTGGGGCCAGCAGAGGTTGGGGACTACCATTCCACCACTGCCAATGGCCTGAGTAGTGTAGAAAGCTGGAAAAATGAAACATGACTGCTACTTGAATGTTGCTATTAGATGCGAATAAAGTTCACAGCATTTTTTTTCCTGAAATAATTTGTCCCAAGTGATGCTTAGTATTTTTTTTGCTTCAAATAAACATATTAGAATCATTAATATGCTGTCAATTTGCTTGCCGTCTCAAATCTTACAGTGATTCTTTTTTGTTTGTGTTTGTTTTGTTTTGTTTTTTAATTTCCCAGAAGGATATTATCATCATATTAAAAAAAAAAAAATTAAGGAGATCGACTCAGGGCGTGGAATATTTTCAGATTAAAAAGTTCTGTGTGGATTATTCATCCTAGTCTTCGGTATGATATGTACTTGTTTTACTGGCTTCTAAGGATTGTTATGATGGCTTCAGCTTATCCTGCTGCAGCTGGTGATGACACTGATTCGCTCAACAAGCTTGGTCATACGTTCCACAGCTATGACTCAAACTAAACTCCTCAGAGTTGAAATAATATTTGATATGCAGTTAATTTGTCTGTCAGGCCTTATTTTCCTCCTTGCTCACAGCCTGGTCCAAAGCCGAGCCGAGTTTCTGCTCTGCCTTACAGCTGTGCAGGATTCACAGGATCCAGAACTCAGAGGTTTTCTCGTACCGCCTGCTGTGGGCTTCAAGCTGCTTAATTCTTACATGCCTCTCATGTAAAAATGAGTTGAATGGCTTTCTCCAGCCTTATAAAACATTTAGTATCTATGGATATTTTTCAAAGCCACAGTGCTACAATTATCAATAACTTGTGGCAGAGTCATTAGGCTTTAACTCTCTACAGCAACTTAAACTTTCCTCAGGATTTCTTTGATTTTCTCCCCCCCCCAAAACTGTGCCAATTTGAAGAATTTATGGATATTTCAAAACTATGAAATACACTTATTTTGTCCCACTTTCAAATTTTACCCGTGTAATACTTTCATTTCTTAGCAAGAAACATGTCTGCATTTCAGAATTTGTTTCCATTATCTGAAAAAGAAAGTGACTTTGCAGTAAGTAATAAAAATCATAGAATCATAAAATAGTTAGGGTTGGAAAGGACCTTAAGATCATCTAGTTCCACCCCCCCTGCCATGGGCAGGGACACCTCCCACTAAACCATGGCATCCAAGGCTATGTCCAACCCCACCTTGAATACCGCCAGCGATGGAGCATTCAGTGCTTCCCTGGGCAACCAATTCCAGTGCCTCACCACCCTTATTGTAAAGAATTTCTTCCTCATATCCAATCTAAACTTCAAATAATGTTTGTTTTTCATGGCAAACCTTCAATAGAAGTGATCTTTGATGTGTCAACAACAGGCTGCTGAATATTATTTAATTGTATAAATTAATTTACTTGTGTTTTCACAGAACTGCTGTAACCAACAGTTATATTCATGGATAAATTGTCCACCTCCATCTTGACCAGTATTTCTCTTTAATTTAATGATTAAGAATGTGTGTCTGTGGACACTGCCTCCTGGCATGTCAGAACATAGTCTCTAGCAGTCCCAAGGTTTCACAGAGTATTTAGGTAATGGTATAAGGCTACTGCATTTTGGTTTTTTTTAGAGTCAAGAAATGAGTTTTTTTCTGTCCCATGTGCATAACTATCAAAACAAAGAGCTATTTTTACTGCTGTGAAACTAATTAGCCATGGCAACTTTAAGGTGTTTTTATTAGATACATGTTGTGCAAAGAGCCTTAAGCAGGATTTCTCTTGGGTGGCTACACCTGTGAGCTAAAAAGTAATGCTCGAAAAAACTGGGGTACATTAATACTAAAAAACCTACCATTCAAATATCAGTCAAAATTGAAGTCACTGTCAGTAATGGCACATTCTTTTTTTTTCATTTGTTAATCTAATTCTTTTCTTCTTTCTTCTTTTTTTTTTTTTTATTTTAAATTATTTCACCTAATGTGTTGTCTCCGGAAACAGTGCCAACTCTGAACTGTGCTGCTAGTTGTCCAGATTTGTTTAAGTCTTGTGTAGTTGTTGCTGGAGTGTACATGTGGCTGCTTCACTTGTAGTTGTGGTTAAATGTGGATTGTCCCGTTAGAGACAGTTGACCTCCTTTTCTGCATTGCAGAGAAAAGGTAATTAAATTGCTCTATTTTGTTTTCAGACAATGCTAATGAGGAAGAGTTGGAAAAGATCAAGTAAGGTAACTTTTAGCATGTGGCTTTGTGTTTTTTAGAAGCACTATGATGTTTTACCAAACATGTCATATAGGGCCTGAAACTTGTGGCACAGGCTTTATTCTCATTCAAATTGTGTTTTAATGACATTGTTTTGTGTTTCATCAAACCAAATTGTGAAACAGTTGAGCTTTTACTGTAATCGTTAAATCTCTCCACTTTGTTACAGTATTTTAGCCTATTTTGGAGTCATCTAGTGGCTTTGTGTAAGTGGCAAACATGTCCTGCTGCTTTGTCTAAAACCTTTTATTTCTCTTATATAATCAATTTTCTCAAAGCTTACTTGTTGATGTCAACAGAAGGAATTCATGCCAAAGGGTAGCATTTATTTCCCTATTGCTTTCTCTTCCTACTGATCAGAGTTTTTGTGTGTGGAAGTTTTCAGTGATGCTTCTCAAAGACTTATTTCCCTGACTGACAGATGGCAATCATAGTTGGGCTTTCCAAGAGTGGAAGGTTTAAAGAATCCTTTTCAGCCTCCACTTTATACAGCTTTTTAAATGCCTCTTCAGGCAAACTCAGTATCTGTCTTTTCTCCTATTAGGAGTCATGGAAGTGATGAAAAAGGAGCAGTGTATGCTCCTTGCCACTAGGGAAATGCCAGGAGTTTGACTCCCAGCGGAATACAATCCGTTCTTATCTTTTTCCAGTATTTGTATCCAAAAAGATTAAGAAAATGTGTATAGTTATAGTAATACTATATTAATATATCATAATAATGCTGAGACACTGCTTTCAAGTTTTAAGCCTTCTTGCATAATTAAAAACGGAATTAAAAGTTTTCGGTCTTGAGCTGGTGTGGTAGGTCTGGGGTTTTTTGAGATATTACCCTCTAAACGTTAAAAAGGATAAGGGTTTCTCATGTTAAAACAGGAAAAATGAAATACCTATGCTGGGTGATTTCACTTATTTTGCAAAGTGTTTTACTTCTGTAGTATATTGATGCACATTTTCAAAGGAGGTTACTAAATAAACAGTGTTGTGTATAGTGCTCAGTGACAAATATTTTTACAGTATTTTTAACCTTTTTAAGAAAGAGAGAGCAGGGTTCATAATCCTTGGGTTACGGATGGGTTTTTCACACAGTCTGCTTCTGCAACGCAGGACGGTACTCAGTCTCTGTTTCCTTTTCGAAATCCGTGAAGCAAAGGTACTTGGTGAAGCTATGATGTGCAGTGTTTTGTTTCTCATATGGTTCATATAATTTTTGCTGAAATATCTGAGATGCTTGAACTTCTGAAGAGTTAATGAAGAGCTGTAAGGATGGTGGAGGGCAGAGCTGTTTTGCATCACAAAAGTTATACGTTAACTCCTGATGTACCGAATGTGCTGGTGACAGTTTGTAAAACCAGTTTATTCAGAACTTTCCCGTGCTTCAAATTACAAACTGAGAAAACTGTGAGCTTCAATAATCAGGAATGGATGGTACAACATGACAGCAGGGAATTCTTCAGAGCTGCTCATTTAAATGATGTATATTATATATGTTCTCCTTTGTTACATTCATTTGATAACTTTTCACTCAGTAGTTGCCATTTTTGTAAAAGGAGGTATCAAAAGATCTTGCAAATAGCAAATGTATGAAATTAAATATTTCATTCTTCTAAATTTATCCCAGCTGAAGTAATAATTACAGGTGTAATGCACACACAACATCTTACATGCACTGCAAATATCTTGAAGGTCTCTTGCAACCTAAATATGATAGCTCAGTTAAAGCACAGGAGCTCATTTGCCTTGTGGGGCTATTTCAGAGTTCCAAATCTTTGGTCTGCTCTCAGGAAAAGAAACTAAAAAAATATTTTATTTACAAAGAATACCTTCAACAAAAAAGAAAAAACAAAAACAAAAAAAAAATTGTTTTTCCCTGTGGTGAAGGATGATCAATATTAAATAAAGCATCATTTGTGGATTAAAAAAAAAGTCTAGAAATATATGCTTGATGCTATTAGATAATGGCAAAAGTGCCCTTTTTGAGACTCATGCTCTTCAGGAAGAGCTTGTTTGCCCTCGTGAGAGCTTAGAAAAAACAGAATATTAACATTTTTTAAAGACATGATTTTAAAATTTCCTAAACCTACTTTTTTAGCTCTCCAGAGTCTTTACAATGGCACTTCTAATAAATTAATTTGATTTTACAGATTATGCCACCGTATTTTACTTTTTAAAGTCTATATTCTTGGAGCTTCTTGTTCTGTAACAAGTGTAGACTGAAGTTAAGATGCAGCAGCACAGGCAACTGTGGCATTGCGTGTGTTCATGAACTGCGCTGCTTGCACATAATTCCTTGGACATGTGTAGCAAGCTGCAAAAATAACGGTAACTGATCTTTTCTATTACAGTATTAAGGTATGCGTGTACTTGCAAACAATTACTTTGGCCAAACTGAATCTCTATTTAAAATATCACCCCTCCTATGCACTTTAAAATGGAGTTAAGGACTCATTAAATACCCAGGTCAATGCAGCTGTGAATTTTACCTACTTTTCATGTAAACCAGTGTTTTCAAAAACATTAGTGCTGTAAACATTTGTTAGTGGCACTGCAAAAATACAACACCACTTTTGTTTTTGTTGTTAGGGTTTTTCTTCTGATGCTATTATTTGTTTTTTGGGGGGCGGGTGGGAGGAAGAGGTCTTGGTTTTGTTCTGTTTTGTTGTCTTTTTTCTTTGTTTGTTTGTTTGTTTCTGTTGTTTGGGGGGGCTTTGGAAGTGTTGGTTGGTTGTGTTTTGTTTTTGACTTTTTCTTGTCATGTTTGCATTTTATCACACATACTCTCCATCCAAGTAAATGGGAGCAATATCACTCCCCACACTGTCTGGGTCAGAGGGAATACTCACCTCTCCCTGAATCTAGCAAACATTAAATTCAAACAATTCTGAAGTCAGAGCATTTATGTCCTCATTCTGTGAAAAGTCTTCCTGTCTTCAACAACAGGAGACTCCTGGTGGGCTATTGGAAAAAAACCCAAACCAACAAAACAACCTAAGCTGTTTACATACAAAACCCCAAAGCAGGAGATGAGGCAGCTCCATTTTTACTGCTATGTCTGTATGATGATCCATTACACCTCAGGAAAAAGAGGAAGTGTGTTATTCAATGTTTTGTGCACTTTTTTATGACCCAGGTGTTTGCTCAATAACCTTAACGTGCCAGTGCCTCAGTTCCTGTGGTTTAGGGTTCATTTTGTTAGATATTATGAGGGCTAGTAGACAAGTGCTACAGCAAAAAGACAGTGCTTGTAGGATCCGAATAGGCAGTCATTCATTTAAAACAAACAGGACTTTTTAGCTTCATTTTTCTTTTTAAAAAGTTCGTGGAAAAATTTTGACCTGTGCAAAATGGCTTTTCTCTCCATGTATGGATCGAAGTTGTTCAGTGCCTGTGGTTCTCCACATCCACCATCAATTTCCCCTGGGGTGGATTTTCTTTTTTGTATTAGTTCCTCTGCTGAAGGTTCTGCCTTTCCTTGGTTCTTATTCTTTGGGTTGAGGGAAAATACTTTCCTGCTTCTCTTGCTTTCTAAATTGTCTGCATATCAGATACAGTTTAGGAAACAGTTGCTGCAGTTCAGGTATAAAAGGGGCACAGAAGAACCCAAGCTTTCAAGAGAGATAATTTATTACTAGTAGTCAACATCACCTTTGACAGCGAGATGAATAGTGCTAATTGCTGGAGTGATTTCCATTACACTATCCTTGAGGTGCAAGCTCTCCTCTTGCACCTCAAGATGATGAGAAATAAAGAATCACCATTTCCATCACAAGCCAGTGTGGACTAATTGGGAAGAGTTGTTTTTGCCTTTTTCTCTGGTTATGAAAACAAGAAAATAAATCAATTCTGGCTTCTTATTTAGTAATTCTGTGCAGCACAGAGGCGTCATCAATAGCTGAGGAAAGAGTGTGGGAACAGAACCTGTTAAAGTGTTGGCAGCATGAAACTGAGTTAGAAATGCACATATTGCTCTTTCTCTTTGTAATTATTGCAATGTTCAGTGCAATGCTGTCACAAATAATAGTAAAAAAAAAAAAAAAAACCAACAAATTTTTTTACTGTTTTTAAGCCTAGAGCTGGTAACAGAGGAAAAAAGAGACTGTTTAAAAGCTCTATTTTTTCTCATGTAAAAATTATGTTGCCTTTAAGTACTTCCTCCTCATTCATCTCTTAGTTTCTAATTCTGAAATTTTATTACTTTTCCCATGCCTTTACTACCAACATTTTTTAAAGAGAAAAAACTCACTGCTTCTAGCACTTCTTAATGTGAAGTGCTGTTTAACTTTAAAATCAAAAGCATAAATCCTAAATTTGGGCGCAGTGAAGCTGCAGTTATAATTCAGCACTGACTAATGTATTTTTCAGCCCAAATCAAAATTTTCCCTTGATTATAGCTTGAAATTAGGAAGGGGAAGAGCCTACATGCTTTTTAAAACAAACAAACAAATAAACCAAAGCACAGCTTGTATTTTTTTTTTAGAGTTGTCAAGTAATTTTACCTAAATTTGGCATAGTTCTCATTAACTTAAGCAGAAGCTTTTCTTTGCATGCTCTCTCTCAAAGAACATTTCATTTTATACAGATCAGGCAGACTCCTCTTTGAGAAACCTGAAAATGATAAATATTTTATGAAAAATCACCTGTTCCCCCTGCTGTTGTACAATTTGCTGTATGATTACGAGAGGTTAATTCAGAAAAGAGTAAGGAATAGTGGCTTCAGGTGGTGCTATTTACTTACTGATAGGGTAATGCATCCAAGAGCTTGCTTTGAAAGATTTCTCTCTGTTGTGCCAAGTGGGAGGAATGGAGGAAAAAAATGAGACAAGGGTCTTTGGAAGGTAACAAGAATATCTCTGGAAGATGAGGCCAATGACAAGGCAGGTAGTGCTGGTAGACAGACTGACCCTCACTTGCCAAAATTTTAAGTGTCTGGGGTATTTAAAAATCTACCTGAATACAGGGCAGGTGTGGAAAAGAATGTAGGATTAACACCCTGAAAAGCTGTATTTCTACCCTAATATAGGAACAATGGCAGCTAAACTCTGTTTGACAGGTGTTTAATCTGTCCTTAAAAATCTGCAGTAATGGATATTCTACAGCTTCTGGCTGTGGCTGGTTCCAGTGCTTAACTGTCATCTCCATTAAAGGCTGTTTTTTCCCTAGTGTCTGACAGTATCTCCCATGGTGCAAATTAAACTCGTCTCTTCCCACAGCAGAGATGGGTATGTTTTATCACAGTGACTTGAGCACAGTTTCTATACTCATTTCAGATTGAGTCTTTAAAAAATGATCCTTTGAAACATATATGTGTGTGTATATACACTTTATTCAGCTGAAAATTTTGGGTGCTCAAATAATGAGCATTCTGCATGTAAGTGGAAACGAAACAGTGGTGTTTGGAATTAAGTTTTACTGCAAGCAGAAAATGGGCCAGGATGACTAGCAAGAAGGTGGGAGAAGTCTTGTGCTTTGAGCCCGGCCAGCATGAAGCCTTGATGCTGTACAAGCACTGATCAGCAGTAGCCAAAACATTGCTGTGTTATCCACACTGGTTTATCCACAAATGCAAAGCACATCACCCATTCCAGCCAGACCCAGAGCAAGGCAAGGTGGAGTGATGTGATCAGACTGGTTTGCTGGCAATCATGTCTCATGCTCACTCACTTATCCTTGTAGAGCATGGAGGAAGCCTCTTTTCAAGGAAAGGGGTTGCATGAGCAATTACATTTATATATGTCCCCTCACTTCGGCTGTAACAAGGGACTCGACACATTGTGGATTTACTGGCCATTCCCAGAGAAAAGAAACATGACAAATAAATATGTTTTGTTTTCATCTGAGAACCTTCATATGCTTCATTGCGTTTGTCGGATAACAAAGTACACTGTCAAAGATGAAAGCACTGAGATCTGACACCTGCTGAAAAGTTCTGGTCATTTCTATAGGGCACATAGTGTGCTATTCGACTAAGCAAAATTCCGAGTGGGAAACCCTGCAGCAGGTGGCTGAACTGCAGGAAGCTGTTACCAGGCTGAAAGGTGTCAGGGAAGCTGAGGGGAAGCAGCACTGCTTGCTCCGGGACCAGAGTGTTCCGGGGCCTCGAGTGTCTACTGTTGCTCGTGCAGGAAAGGAGGCTGCTAACCCAGGAAAGGAGGCTGCTAACCCAGGAAGCTGGGAAAAGGTAACAGAAAAAAACAACACAAAAAGGAGGAAGACGGTAATTAAAAGCAAGGGGCTTCCTCCTACATCTGTTGTCCCCACCCAGAACCGCTTTGCTGTCCTGCAGGGGGCTGATGAGCAACAGCGCTCCCACCAGGCGCAACCAGCTGGTGCACTGGTAAAGAAGGTCGCTACTGGCGCTGCCAGGAAAAAGCGACGGGGCGTAGTAGTAGGGGACTCTACTCTGAAAGGCACAGAGGCACCCATCTGTCGGCCTGACCCAGGCTCAAGGGAGGTGTGTTGCCTACCAGGGGCTCGGATCAGGAACGTGGCCGAGAAGCTGCCTGATCTAATCGGTCCCACTGACTATTACCCACTCCTAGTAATCCATGTGGGTGCTACTGATATAGATAGCAGTAGCCCGGAGACCAAAAAGAAGGACTACAGAGCTCTGTGAGAGGTGGTTAGGGGCTCTGGAGCTCAGGTTGTCTTTTTGTCAATTCTCCAGGATACAGGGCAGGACCTTGAAAAGGCTAGGAGGATTGGCCAGGTTAATAAATGGTTAGAAGGGTGGTGCTATAGTCAGGGGTTTGGGTACCTTGAACATGGTACTCAATATAGTAGGCCAGGTCTACTGAGGGCTGGTGGAGCTGGTCTGACAAAGAAGCGGAAGAGCGGTTTTGGTAGGAGGTTTGCCAGACTGGTCAAGGATGCTTTAAACTAGATGTGTTGGGGGAGGGGGGCATCATTCCATCCCAACACACCCAGTCGGTTGGTAGCACCTATAGTAAACGTTCGGAGCAATGTACGGATATTCCAGCTGTTCCAGCCAATGAGCCGGCTTCAATTGGATCTCGCCTCAAATGCCTGTACACAAATGCCCATAGCCTGGGGAACAAACAAGAGGAATTAGAGATGTGTGCACGTCTACGGGGGTATGACATCATAGGCATCACAGAAACATGGTGGGATGGCTCCTGTGACTGGTGTGTTGGAATGGAAGGTTACCGGCTCTTTAAGAAAGACAGGCCCGGCAGACGGGAAGAGGGAGTTGCTATTTATGTTGGGGATAGGCTGGAGAGTATGGAACTCTGTCTGGGGACAGGTGATCAGTCGACAGAGAGTTTGTGGGTCAAGGTTAAAGGGAGAACAGCGATGGGTGACATTATTGTGAGGATCTGTTACAGACCTCCTGACCAAGGGGAGTTAGTGGATGAAGCGCCCTATAGACAGAAAGACGCAGCCTCACGCTCGCAGGCCCTTGTTCTCATGGGAGACTTCAACCACCCTGATATCTGTTGGAGGGATGGTACAGCCCGGCACAAGCAATCCAGAAGGTTCCTCGACTGTGTGGAAGACAACTTCCTTCTGCAAGTAATAGAGGAGCCGACAAGGAGAGGTGCCATGCTTGACCTCATCCTCACCAACAGGGAAGGGCTGGTTGGGAATGTGATGCTCCAGGTCAGCCCTGATTGCAACGATCATGAGATGGTCGAGTTTGAGATCCTCAGGACAGTGAGAAGAGCGTGCAGCAAGCTCACTGCCCTGGACTTCAAGAGAGCAGACTTTGGCCTCTTCAGGAACCTGCTCAGTAAGGTTCCATGGGATACAGCCCTAGAGGGCAGGGAGGCCCAAGACTGTTGGTTGATATTCAAGGATCACCTGCTGCAAGCTCAGGAGCGATGCATCCCAACTAGAAGGAAGTGCAGCAGGAGGGCCAGGAGACCTCCTTGGATGGATAAGGAGCTGCTGAGGAAAATTTGAAGGAAAAAAGAGGCTTATAAAAGGTGGAAGCAAGGTCAGGTGACCTGGGAAGAATACAGGGATGTTGTCTGGGAAGCTAGGGACCAGGTTAGGAAAGCTTAGGCCCACTTAGAATTAAACTTGGCTAGGGATGTTAAGGATAACAGGAAGGGATTTTATAGGTACACTGCCAATAAAAGACAGGTTAGGGACAATGTGGGTCCTCTCCAGAAGCTATCGGGAGAACTGGCTACCCTGGACTTAGAGAAGGCTGAGGTTCTTAATGACTTCTTTGCCTCAGTCTTCACCTGCAAATACTCTGACCACACCACCCAAGTCTTGGAAGGCAGATGCAGGGACAGTGAGAATGAAGACCCTGGGCCCACTGTAGGAGAGGATCTGGTTCGAGACCATCTTAGGAACCTGAATGTATACAAGTCCATGGGACCGGATGAAATCCATCCATGGGTCCTGAAGGAGCTGGCAAATGACGTTGCTAAGCCACTGTCCATCATATTTGAGATACCATGGCAGTCAGCTGAAGCTCCTGATGACTGGAAAAAGGGAAATATAACCCCCATTTTTAAGAAGGGGAAAATGGATGATCCAGGGCATTACAGACCAGTCAGTCTCACCTCTGTGCCTGGCAAAATCTTGGAGCAGATTCTCCTGGAAGGCATGCTAAGGCACATGAAAACCAACAGGGTGCTTGGTGACAGCCAGCATGGCTCCACTATGGGGAAATCCTGCCTGACCAATCTGGTGGCTTTCTATGAAGGGGCTACGGAACTGATGGACAGGGGCAGAGCAGTTGATGTCATCTACCTGGATTTGTGCAAAGCGTTCGACACTGTCTCACATGACATCCTTGTCTCTAAGTTGGAGAGACATCAATTTGATAGGTGGACCACTCGGTGGATAAAGAACTGGCTGGATGGCCGCACGCAAAGAGTAGTGCTCAATGGCTCAATGTCCAGCTGGAGACCAGTAACGAGTGGTGTCCCTCAGGGATCGGTGTTGGGACCGGTCTTGTTCAACATCTTTGTGGGTGACATGGACAGTGGGATTGAGTGCGCCCTCAGCAAGTTTGCCAATGACACCAAGCTGTGTGGTTCGGTCGATACATTGGAGGGAAGGAATGCCATCCAGAGGGACCTTGACACGCTTGTGAAGTGGGCTGATGCCAACCTGATGAAGTTTAACCATGACAAGTGCAAAGTCCTCCACCTGGGTCGGAGCAATGCCAGGCACAGCTACAGGTTGGGCAGGGAAGAGATTGAGAGCAGCCCTGCGGAGAAGGACTTGGGGGTGTTGGTTGATGGAAAAATGAACATGAGCCGGCAGTGTGCGCTTGCAGCCCAGAAAGCCAACCGTATCGTGGGCTGCATCAAAAGGAGTGTGACCAGCAGGTCGAGGGAGGTGCTCCTGCCCCTTTACTGTGCTCTCGTGAGACCTCACTTGGAGTATTGTGTGCAGTTCTGGTGTCCTCAACATAAAAAGGACATGGTACTGTCAGAACAAGTCCAGAGTACGGCCACGAGGATGATGAGGGGACTGGAGCACCTCCCATATGAAGATAGGCTGAGAAAGTTGGGGCTGTTCAGCCTGCAGAAGAGAAGGCCGCGTGGAGACCTCATAGCAGCCTTCCAATACCTGAAGGGGGCCTATAGGGATGCTGGGGACGGACTCTTCATTAGGGACTGTAGTGAGAGGACAAGGGGTAACAGGTTCAAACTTAAACAGGGGAGGTTTAGGTTGGATCTGAGGAAGAAATTCTTTACTGTAAGGGTGGTGAGGCCCTGGAATGGGTTGCCCAGGGAAGTTGTGAATGCTTCATCCCTGGCGGCGTTCAAGGAGGGGTTGGAGATTGCCTTGGATGGCATGGTTTAGTGGGAAGTGTCCCTGCCCATGGCAAGGGGGCTGGAACTAGATGTTCTTAAGATCCTTTCCAACCCTAACTATTCTGTGATTCTAAGTTTGGTTTGACTAGTTGTCAATGTGTCTTCCTTTCATGCTTATTTAATTTACAAGACAAGAGTATGAGAGTAACCAGGATGTCTCTCAATATTTAAGTTTGGTCTTCCAAACTGAAGATGAGAAGATGTCGGTGTAATTTTTACCAAGTAAAGAAGTTGTACTCTCTGACTGTGAACTTGGACAGTAGCCCTGGCACAGGGTAGCTCCTGTCTTTTCTAGGCAGCATACAGATGAGTTTGTTAACCCGCAGGTATCATAGAGAAGATGGGTAACCAAAAGCCATAATACTGGTTGACCATGCTGTTTTGTATTCCTTTTTTGAAAGCAAATTCTGATGAAACTGGTGTGTTCCCACATAGGAGTCTGATTCTCTCTGAACAGCATATTGTGATGTTTATTGTGAGAATTTTTACCAGCTTAGCTAGAGGGTGAGTGTCGTGCTATCTATCGTATGTGAATATCTCATTCTGACAAATCCTACACTCCAAGAGAACAAATTGATAACTCACTGCATCTTTTCACAAACTGTATACAAAGAAATAAGATTAGCTCATGCTTTCCTATGTACCTATAAGTATTTCAGCAACAGTACTTCAATGAAGACAGTACCTTTTAGCCAAAGCATGCTGGGAGACCCCTGTCAGAAATGTTGTTTATTTCACTGAAAATTATTTTCATCAAACTAAGGGACTACTCTGTCCTTTTCACATCTTTGGGAGAATTGCCATTTAATTGGGTTCAGACGTGATCACACCCCATGTTAAATCTGCTACATTAATGGCACATTAAGAAAACTTAAGGAAAATCTTTGAGTGCCTTGAATTCAAAGGCAGTCAGAGGAATGAGTGGTTTGGCATCTTTACCCAAACATAGTAGGTTAAAAGATATTTAATAATTACCTGCTGTGTCCTATCAAGTCATAGTATTCCAGTAAAATCTGGAGCAAAAGATGTCACCTCTTCTGAGAAAATACTGGCTTTTGTAAGCCATGAGGTTCTAGATGGCATTTCATCAGCTGCAAACAGTGCTTGATGAAAAGCTACTAAATGATGGAATAGAAGTAAATAAATGTCAGAATAGATTCATCTGTCTGTTAGACATCTGGTTATAAAAATTATTCAAATATTTGGTGAGGCTTATATTTGCATTATTTGTATATGATTGATAACAGCTGGTACAGTTAACCACCAAAACAGTGGAGTAAGCATTTCACTCTGGGATTTTCTGGGTACGTGGTGCAAATGAGGAATGGCTTTAAGCTGACAGAGGGGAGATTGAGATGAGATCTTCGGCAGAAGTTCTTCCCTGTGAGGGTGGTGAGGCCCTGGCACAGATTACCCAAAGAAGCTGTGGCTGTGTTCAAGGCCAGGCTGGACAGTGTTGTATCCCTGGCAGTGTTAAAGGTCAGGCTGGACAGGGCTTGGAGCAACCTGGTCGAGTGGAAGGTGTCCCTGTCCATGGCAGGGGGTTGTAACTGGATGAGCTTTAAGGTCCCTTCAACCCAAACCAGCCTGGGATTCTATGATTAAGAATTCTGAAAGCACAGTGAATTTTCATCAAGTCTTGGTGACACTGGTCATCCTGGGCAGTAGCAGGGTCATCAGGACACTGTTTGACTTTCACTTATTGCAACCACAGTTTCAAAGAGGAGCTGTTGGGAGGAACACAAGGGAGAATGACACTGACACAACCTCTCTAACAGCTCCTGCTGCACACCATTGTCTTGTGTATTTATTTCCACCCTTTTCTAGAAAATGCAAGTCATAATGGGGGCTTAAGAGAGTCACAGCCTTCACCATATTTCACCTGAGCTGGCTTCGGCAAGTGTCCCTAAGCAGCATACACAAGCAAACAACAGAAATAAGTGAAATGCTCCAGAAGTATCACTTCTTATTACAAATACTGTAGTACACCAAGATTGCAACTAAACACAATATCAAGTTGTTAGAGCAAACTTCCTAAACCAGATTCAACATGGCAGTCACATTAAAACACAGAGTATGGGGTATATTTCTCAACTACAGAAATATAGACTAGCTTCACCTAGAATTAAAATATCCTGAAATGTAAAATGTAGTTGATAGAAAGTAAAGGTAAATGTTCTTTCATATTGCATTAATTATCAGTAGTAGTTAATTTGCGAAACTTCGTTAGTCACGACAAGTGAACATTAAAAAAGGAATCATTGTGATCCCCTTGAAGCCTTTTTTGTAGCTCAGTGTCTACAGGTTGATGAATTCTGCAAGGTGTCATATTTCATGTAATTTCTGATAGAGGAAAAGCATTGTGAATACATATGACTGTTCATTGATTTATTTTCATTATACGGACAAGCTAACAACTGCATCTATTGGCATTCTCAATCCTTATTTTCAATATTTGTACAAGCCATGCAAGCATCTCAGAAACTGGGTCTATTATTCAACTGTTCTAGAACAATAAATCTTGCATTCAAGGATGCAGAGGAGGAGGAGTGTGTCTTCATGGTATGTGTAACAAGGCGGAGATTTTGTAACAGCAAGGCCTGTTCACAGCAAGGCCTATTATGGGCATAACCACTGAGAAAAGTGGTGCTTTGCAGGGCTTGAAGTCTGACCAATGAAGAAGTGAGGTGTCCTGGGTTAAGCAGTAGCAGTCATTTTTTCTCCTTCTTAGTACCTGATGCAGTGCTGTGTTTTTGACTTTCACCATGGGAACAGCGCTGATAACACCGATGGTTTTAGTTGCTGCTCAGTAATGTTTACTCTGACTAAGGACTTTCTGAGTCTCATGCTGTGCCAGGGAGGAGGGGAAGCCGTGAGGAAGCAGAGACAGGACACTTGACTCAAACTGACCAAAGGGGTATTCCATACCACAGCACATCATGCCCACTGTATAAACTGGGGGGAGTTACCCGGAAGGCCCAGACTGCTGCTCGGGTAGTATTCTCTCCCCTTGTTATTTCCCTTATCATTATTATTATTGGTGGTAGCAGCAGTGGTTTGTGTTATACCTTAGTTACTGGACTGTTCTTATCTCAGCCTGTGGGAGTTACATTCTTTCGATTCTCCTCCCCATCCCTCTGGGAGTGGGGGAAGGAAGAAGGCGGGGAAGTGAGTGAGCGGATGCGTGGTTCTGGGTTACCAGCTGGGCTTAAACCACAACAGTTCTTTGTGGCACCCATCGTGGGGCTCAAAGGGTTTAGATGAGGTTGAGGTCAGGCTGTGGGTTTCTCCAACTCATTAAGAGTGGGAGTTCCAAAGGTCAGTTAGATACAGACATAAATATGTGTGAGATTTTCGAAAGTACTTACTAAAGGCTCTCTTCTTTTGAAAAGAGCAACAGTTAAGCTGTGGCAATTAGTACACTCATCAAGAACATGGTCTTGATGAACCTGGGAACAATGCCTAGATTCTGGCTAAGCCTAGTTGGTTTCTACCTAGCAGTGTTACCCAGCAATATGTGGCTGAATATAGAACATTAAGCCATGTTGTAAGATCGTCTTTCAGCTCTGACATTGTATTTGGCTCACTATATTAATCATGTCTAATAGAGGATACAGTTCTGTGTCAGAAACCTGTCTGCTGTTGGCATCCCTATCCCTCCAACTACCCCACGTTTAGACAGAATAGGTGAAACACAAATAAAAGCTAATCTTATCATGTAAGAAAATGTTGATTTTGAATGCTGTTTATAGTAGAAGCATTAAAACAGTGTATGGATATGAAAAGTTTTTCTTTCACAGGCAGGTTTGAGTATCCTTTGACATGAAAGACTCTTTTTCAGAAGTATAATTTTAATTTACTTGTGAGAAAAGAGAGAGAGAAAGCTTCACAGTATGGAGGCTGCAACTCCCTTCCACTCCTCTTTTCATATTTTTTTGTTTAGAACATGTCAGGTGGGAATGTCCATGCCTGCATATAAATGCACAAGAATGGGAATAATAATCCCACGCTAATGACGGTTGGTTGTAGCCTGAGATCTTGACCTTGCTTCTTTCCAAATTGTGGCATTGTATAGACAGTATGGCCAGTCTCAGAAGGAAATACTATGAAATATATTACTTCCCACCTATTCCCAAAGAAATGAAAAGCTGTATAGTGTCTTTGTGTTTTTTCTTTGTAGCAGAAGAGTGAAGCCAAGATGCAGTACGCATGTTCTGCTTTCTGAGGGAAAAAGTTTTCCAAGAATTCGTCTTGAGAAATGCTCCTTTATAGGAGAAATTTGGAAAGATCTGTCATCATTTCTTCATTTTACCTTCATGTTTTCCCTTCTGACTCTGTAACTGATCACCATGGGCTGGATTACAGAAAGTTGCTCAGATACCTAAAAAAGTACCTACAAGTGACATACCTCACACTGTGGAATTAAGTTCGTAAGGGAAGAACTCTAAAATGTGGAATCAGTCTTATTCTCCCATATTTTAAATCTGTTAGCTTTTTGTCAAATTTGACCTGAAACTTAAACATTCTTTTTTATTTATTTTACTTCTTAGAGAAAACTATATGAAATTAGAGATGATGTCAGTATCTGTAATTTCTGAGGATAAGGATGACTTCAACTGTAAGGAAAGCATGTTTCAGATGTGCTCAATCTCACTTAGAAACCAGAAAAGTGCCAGCTGGAAACTTTTCTTGCTAGAGAAGGCCATGTGTCCCATGTCTTTCATGTCCAGCCAATCTCAATAGCTTTAGCTTCAGCCAGCTATACCTTTCAGTATGTTTCCTTGTTGCTGTTCCATGGGTCAGGGTGTTACCAATAAAGATGGGGAGAAAGGAGCATTTCTGTGGTCCAAATTCCCAACCTCGGGGAAGAAACCAGACCATGCCACTTTGCTTTTAGCATCTAGCTGCTGTTCTTCCAGCAGATTAAGATGTAGGCTCTTCACTTCAGAGTCAGTCAATGTGCCACTGGGCTCTGTGAGGCACGCTGCATGTCATTGAACTGGCTCTGACCCAGAAGGGTTTTCTCCAGCAACACATGAACCACTGTACTCAGGGTTTCTGCCTGACTCTTGTAAACTCCTGTCTGACCAAACTGTCGCATTACGCTCTATGTGCGGTTGTTCAGTTCTTGCCTTGCCACCTCATATGTAAATTACCCTCGTTGATGCAACTCTCTGCTGGTCATAAAAAATCAGCATGTTTTATGTGGTGGCAGCTGCTCTAATGCCGCAAATTATTTTAAGAGCCATCGAAAAAACAGAATTTATATCAAGTATACTCTCTAGATGATTCACTGTCTCCTTTGTGATTAGTGAAGTAGAGCACTAAGCAGTTGTGTGTTAGCTTTGCTTTACAAGAATTGTAAATGCAAACTCATACTCATTTCCATGATAGTATCCTGGATCCCCACTCAACTGTAAAAAAAAAAACCAAACCAACAACTGTGCATTCTTTGCCAGAATCAGTCTCAACTAACCACTGCTTCTATCCACATGTGAAACGCCTGAAAGTACCTTGTGTCCTTTCTATATCACAAAATCCAAGAACAGTATGGGTTGGAAGGGACCTTAAAGGACAGTTCTAACCCCCTGCTATGACACCTTCCACTAGACCAGGTTGCCCAAAGCCCCATCCAGTCTGACCTTGCGCACTTCTGTATCATCATCTTATTTTCAGGGAAGAGCCAATTTTGGTCAATCATTTTTTGGTTATTCAGTGTTTGTTTTACCCAAACCTTCTAAAAAACTGGAACCAGAAAAACAAGAATAATTCACCACTTCTTCGCAAGTCTCTGGCAATGCTGACTGTGTATCCTTAAAGAAGGGGTATTTGTGCTGAGGAAAAAAAAAAAAAAAGAGAAGTTTAATAAAGTTCCTGTGTTGTAAATTAAATTTCTTCTGGCAACTGAGTTTCTCACTTGTACCCTAATTTTTGTAGACTTTATGGTTTTTTGTGTCCTGCTGCTTCTTCATGTCACAGGTTAGGTTAAAGGTTATTCCACAGTTCCTTGTGTGCCTTTGGAGAAACAGTAAGTTTATGAGAAGTTTCTCTGCAGTGAAATCCTTCACTTCCGGAAGAGAAATTTTTAATAAATATAGTGAAGTATTTCAGGAGTAAACATCCTGCTTGGAATGAATAACCATTGGAAAACACAAATACATGCCAGTATAATATCTGGAATACTGCTAAAAACTTGTTATTCAGAGTTGCTCCAACCCCAGTGGCCACAGTCCTTGTCTATAACACATCCGTTAGGAGTCTGCAAATTACAGACCAGTGATTTTACTCCGGTGTACTTTCTGTGATATTCCCTGGGTAACATAAAATAAAGTTCCTGCCCTGGACACTTGCATAGATATAACCATCCCGCTGTGTTTAGTCTCAAACCAAATTTGCACTGAAAACCTCTATCAGAGGGCGGGCAAGTGATGAAACCAGCTGTGCAATCCTTCGGGGGGAGGGGGGGGAAGGTTGCTGAGCCCATAAAGCCTTTGTTGCTCAAAGTACATTGCATAATAAAGAAAATGTGTATGTTTGATGTATTTACAGCTGAGTACACATGCAGGCTTGCCTTTTTTGATTCCTAGAAAGTATAATTTGTGGGTTTAAGTATTGTTTCACTCCCTAGTGTTCTGATTATAGGTAAGGTAACCTTGAACAAATAAGATTTCAGGATACAAGGAGGGGCTTTGGCAGCCTTGCTCCTCAGGTGCACCTGAGGTGCGTTTGTCTGCAAAGGGGGTTCCCCAGTTCTAGTACCTTGTTACCTTGGTAGCTCAGAGCTGGGTGGAGCTGATCTTAAATTACTCAAATTTGTAATCCTGACTTCTATCGCAGTGGAGTTCACTGATGGATGCTTTGGGTCATTCCTTTTGAACCCCTAACCAAAGTCAACAATTCCAACTAGCAGCTCTGCAACATCTTGGTTTGAAACTCTTGAGCCAACATGCTGGTATTTCATTCAGTTTTCCTTGTTCTTTTGTGGTGAAAATACCACTGTATTTTAGAGGCTGAGATAGTTGTCGTGTGCACAGCAGTTCATTATTTTTCCTTCATCTGTGCTTCTCTTGATGGTTTTATACAATTTTTAATGGAAATTTCATATTCTTGCTATTTTTCATGTTTATTTCAGTGTTTGTTCAAGTTCATTCAATCATATGATAATAATAGAGGGGACTTTAAAACATTTATTTTTAATGCTGTTAGTTGTTTCAGCACAGGGGGAAGAGAAGCAGGAAAAAACACTATTTTCCCCAAACATTTCCTTAAGTAGCACTTGTTCTGTTTGCTCCTGCAAATGCAGCATATGACATTACCTGTGTATTTGTTACCGTTTTTTTTCTTTCAAAGTATTTATGTTTAATACAGTTTACGTATGTACTGTCAAATAACTTCAAAATGGCTTGAGATTGTTGTTTTACATTCATAGTTAAGTGAAATTGCGCATTAAAATGCAGAGAAAATTTTGGGATGTTTTTAACTAAATCTCTGATTTTACTTCAGACACAGAGCTTACGTCTCTCAGACCTGCACAGAAAATCTCAGCTTTGGAGAGGGATAGTTAGTGTTACCTTAATAGAAGGTCGTGAACTAAAGGCAATGGATGCAAATGGACGAAGTGATCCTTATGTAAAGTTCCGGTTGGGGCATCAGAAGTACAAGAGCAAGGTAATTTTAGCTGTGACGAAAAATACGCCTTGGCTGTGTTTGAAAAGTTTTGTTTCTGTTTGCAGGGGTTTTTTGACTGGCATGACTGTTCAAATAGTAATGGAGAGTTACTCTTGTATTAATTAGCTGTCAGAACAGCTGCAGTTTTTGTTTAGATGATTCTTTTTACTTTGCTATTTAAAAAAAAATAATAGGTGGGGAAAAATATAGTGCTGAAAAATGCAAGGTGGTAGGGAGGCACACCTGCTTTTCCATGCAGACTGTGTTGGTTTTATTTGCTGGTGTAGGTCTTATCCCCAAACCACAGCATGCTTATATTCTCACTTTCTTCATTGTGTTATTACAGCAAGTTTCATTAAAGTTTTGTGTATGTAGGAGTTTAGCGAGTAGATAGGATTGATCTGGGAGAAGATGACTATGGAACCTTGCTTGGCTTTATTGCCATTATTTTTTAACCCCCTGACCCCTACTTGTTTAAAAATGGCTGTTTATGAAAGATGCTGGGACTGCTAATGATGTACTTGACCTTTCTCTCTCAATGGCCATGGCAGCCCCTGTGGTTTTCACAGCCAGATGAAGGAAAAAGCGAGGAAGAGGCCAGGAACATCTAGGGGCCATGTTTGCAGACCTCTGAGCCTGCCTTGTGGTCTCTTAATCTGAAATTAGAAGAAATCAAATTTCATGATTTTGTGACTTACTAAAACATTTTCCTAGCATTTCTGCATTCAAATCCTCTCTGATTTTTCCATTTATTTTTCAAACCGGCTGAACTGGTGGATGTAGAAAGTAGTTACTGGTTTGTATGGAAGGTCCTAGAGAGTTCCATTCTTGCTCAGAACAGATGTGACTACTGTGAATACTGCTTTTGCATTTTGATTGAAAAATCTGCAAGCTTTCTGTTCTGCAGAGCATGGTCAGACGTACACAGGCTGAAATCCATTGAAGGCAATTTGGTTAGGAGTAACTGGACTGAAAATGATGGAGACAGCTACTTTCATCTGAAAGTAGCTTTCTCTCTTTACTGCAAAGGAAATGCAGCAAAATACAGTTTTGGGGAAGAAAAAAAAAATAAAACAAAAACCAAACCAAACCAACCAACAAACAAACAAAAACAAACAAACAAACAAAAAAACCCGAAACCGAAACAACAGAGAATATTATTCCATAAAAAGTAAACCATAGAATCATAGAATCATAGAATAGTAAGGGTTGGAAAGGACCTCAAGATCATCGAGTTCCAACCCCCATCTTTCTCACAGCTTTTACTGCAGCTGGGGAAGGAGGACATGATAAAATCATTTCTTTTTCAATACCTACAATCACTATCTGGTTGTCATTTCCATTGCTTTGTTTTGCTTTAGGCTCAGACACATAACTTTACAGCTAACTGTCACTTAAGATTGGGCATAATTGTTCTACAGAAAAATGGACCCATTGCCAGGGTAAATCCTGTGTCTGGGAGGTTTTTTGAAAGTGACAGGTTTCAGGATTATGGA
The DNA here is from genome assembly GCA_039720435.1 of Amazona ochrocephala. Classification (NCBI taxonomy): domain Eukaryota; kingdom Metazoa; phylum Chordata; class Aves; order Psittaciformes; family Psittacidae; genus Amazona; species Amazona ochrocephala. The sequence goes on along the minus strand of CM077909.1, from coordinate 73,172,515 downwards.
GGTTGCTGTTGTGTCAGAGAGGCATGAGAGAACTGGTCAGTGCACTTCTCTAATTACTTACTATTTTTTAATTCTCACTGCTAGAGATACTCTTACTGCAAATGAAAAAACTCTCTGAACAGACTCTAAACATCAAATTCACAATTCCAGAAAGCACATGCCTGAAAAATGCAATATTACTTTCTTTTTGCTCTTCGTTCAGATTGTGCCAAAAACTTTGAATCCTCAGTGGAGGGAGCAGTTTGACTTTCATCTCTATGAAGAACGAGGTGGAATTATTGATATTACTGTGTGGGACAAGGATGCTGGCAAAAAGGATGATTTTATTGGCAGGTTTGTGCAGTTACAGCTTTCTTGTTCCCTGGAGATGAGAGCAGATGATTAAAATGAGCCTTCCTGTTGAAACTATTTCTTATGACCATTTATTCTTGGGTTTTGCTGGGTTGTTTTTCTTTTTTTTCCAAGGTGGGGAAGGATTTGTTGCAGGGTATCAGGACCTAAAGCTGCATTGATGTAATTCTTTACTTCGACGGTGTAAAATACTTTTTGTTGACCAGTAGGTGGCAGCTTTTACCAATTGATAGGTTTTCCACAGTAAAAATCTCGCGGTTAGAGTAATGCTCAAGACGCAGGAAGTTCCGTACGGCAGCACCCCGCTTGGAGGAGAAATAACTCTCCTGACTTGTAATAGGCACATAAGACCAGAATTATGTACTTACTTTTTTAATCTGTTAGGTAAATGTAATGAGAGGCTTGAAAGTCTACACACAGCTTTTGGAGCAGAGAAATAAGATCATTCTCCTAATTTGGGAAAAACAAATGTTTGGGATCTGTCTTACAGTTCAAGAAATTGTATAAATTTCCCTGGTCACACTTCATTTTACTGTGTAGGAGGAAGAAGATGCTAATGGGTTTTTTTAATAATAGTGTTAGCCATTATCTAATGGGGGGGGGGGGGGGGAACCATCTTGTGTCATGTCAACCACAAAGTAGGTGCTCTTTGGAAAGCTCAGATATTTGTTTACAACACACTTTAAATGATAATTATAATAGTAATAATTGTTAATCCTGTATATTTTGATTGTGTGTTAGAATATTGGTTGCATTGGTACTATTAACTAGTAGAATTACTTTTTTGCAAGTTAAAATTCGGAATGGAAGTCTAAAAGACCAAGCATGTAGTTTTTGTTGTCAGTGTGGTTATGTTTCTGCTGACTTTTTCCTCTCTCTTTTTCTGTTTAGGGTAATGGCATTCTTTATCAGATTATATCAGTTGTATAATATTCTGCATTTATTTGCTATCATAAATTCTGAGAACTCAGGACTCATACAGAGTCTGTGGAAAGCAAACAGCTTTAATATCAACAAAGCCACTTCTCAAAAGTATACACAGCAGGATTTTATTTTGTATGATGAAACTCTATGGATGGGATGATATGTTTATATTTGAAGTTTATGTTGTATTTCTTCCCTGGCTTGATTTCAGTTGGTGCATATGGTAACAATAACTATTTTTCTCAAGTAACAAAATAATTTAGTCCTATGTCAACATGTGATATACCTTAGGAAATTATTCCTATTTTCTGATTAGCTTTAACCTTCCTTTCCAATAGATGTTGAGATTCAGAGTTTTCAAGTGTGCTTTTTCAGAACACTGTCATCAAAGCAGCACTTACGTTGTTACTGTTACCAGTAATTATAAAGTCTTTGTAAGAGCACTACATGAAATAAAAGACCCCATTTTTGTTCAAAGGCACTTGAAATCTAAATAAGAATGTGATAGAGAAATTAGAGAAGGAAAATTTGTAACTCAAAACATGATCTGCTTGGGTAGTTTTCAGATACCTAAAAAAGTTGAATGTCTTTAATTATGCATCTGACTCTTTTTAGTAACTTGCATGCTATTTTGCAAGTAACAAGTGATTTCTACATTTTATTTTGGCTAAAAATACTTGATAGCATGAGCAGACTCTCACAGAAGAATACTTGAAGTCTTCATCATTTTTCAATGGGAGAACCTTGTTTTGTTTTATATAATTTTCCTAAAGAGATGTAGTACTTATACTAAAAAAGATACTCATTAGACAAAGCTAATCTGTAGTGCTTCTGCAGTATATAATTAATTTTAACAAAATCGGTGATATTTTTCCCTGGAATCTTGCTGCTCCTGATTTTTGTGGCCTCTCTGCTGACAGTGTAAGCATAACCCCTCCTCAGTTTGTCCTTTCAGACACTCTCCCATTTCACCTTCTGTTGGAACCTTATCTCTGGATAATGCAACCTGCAAACAAATTCCTCTCCATGAAGATTTCCATGAAAATCTGTCATTTGTCAAGCTCAATCTGAATACAGAAATAGGTCTTAATATTCCCGCTTTCTGACACTCTTTTCCAGTCATTGTGGATAAAAATCACTGACACCTGACAGCTCCACTTTACATTGACCTCTCTTTTCCCCAGTTTCTCCTTTCGAGGCTGCTTTCTAAAAGTTGGAAGTATTTTGGAAGAGACACTAAAGGCTTGCTAGTGTGTGTATGCTATGCAAAATGCATATTAATTTTGTAAACCATGATCAAGTCATGCTCTATCATTAAGGCTCTGTGACTCTCAAGGCTTGTGAAGTGTATTTAATATTTTGGTACAGGTTCCAGGGAAAGTAATAATGAGGCTCTGGGAAGGAAACAACAGACTTGCTTGTGGTATTGTTGCATTGCTCAGTAATGGAGAGGAATCCCTTTCATCTGGCTGTGATCTGCCCCCTTTCTTTAACAATGTGCAAGTAGCAGCTGTTATATGGGAATAATTCTATTAAATGCAAATGAAAATAATTATTGCTTGAAGATGTCCTGCATGGCGAAAGTATGGTTAGGGAGAAGACACATTGATTGAAGAGATCCTATTCATTGAGGGACACAGCAGACCAAACTGGGAAAACAAAAGAAAAAGTTGTTTAAGGAGTGGAGGAGTCTCACCTCTCATTCACGGTATTGGGGTTTTGCATCCTCCATATTTATCTGCTGCAGAACACCTGTGAAGGCTAGCAGAAAAACAGGCATTACCAAGCAGCTTTGCTAGGGGATCTCTTTGAAGAGAGCCATCCCTAAGATTGTTTCAGCAGTTCCAAATGGATCTGGAGGTGGGAGAACAGGGTGGCCAGGTGAGAGGTTGAAGGGTTAAACTCCTGGTTCCTCCTGGAAAACATCGGAAATCCCTTTGAGCTGTAACATTCTTACTATGATAAGCTCTCTAACTAGCAGATTTTATTCCAAAGCATAATGTCATAACTTCTCCTGGAGTGATACTCTGTCTTTGCTGGACTTCAGTGAAATAAAAGAAGTGGGAAGTCAGGAATGTAGATGTCTGTGGCCCCTTGCATGTGTCGTCATGCTCATTAGGCTGGAGCATGTTCAGGGCCAGGTGAAGCTGGGAATGTGATGAGGTGGCAGTGGCATGTGTGCTCAGACTGCGAGGGCTTGGACTGTAATCTGTAGTTGAGAGCAGGAAGACATAAGAAAGATGTTTGAGAAGGCTGAAGACATGAAAGTGAGATCCTGGCTTTGGGGTGGCATGGCAGGAGGGTGTAAGTGGAATGGGTGGCTTATAAGAGAGAGGAAGGCATTTAGAGAGTGCGAATTACAGCATGGCATCCTAATTCAGAGAGGGAGAAAGATGTCTTTCACAGAGCTGTCATAAAGATCCCTCTTCATCTTGATGCCCATTCAAGTGCAGTATGGCAGCTCCTGGAAGGAAACAGTGATAGCTTTCCATTCTTTGAGCACTATGTGTTTGTAGAATTCATTTGAGTTTGTAGTCAGGGGTTTGGGTACCTTGAACGTGGTACTCAATTTAGTAGGCCAGGTCTACTGGGGGCTGGTGGAGCTGGTCTGACAACGAAAGGGAAGAGTGGATTTGGTAGAAGGCTTGCCAGGCTGGTCAAGGATGCTTTAAACTAGATGTGTTGGGGAAGGGGCATCATTCCATCCCAACACACCCAATCACTGGCCAGCACCTACAGTAAACATTCGGAGCAATGTAGAGATATTCCAGCTGCTCCAGCAAGTGAGCTGGCTTCAATTGGCTCTCAGCTCAGATGCCTCTATACAAAAGCCCGTAGCATGGGGAACAAACAAGAGGAATTAGAGATGTGTGCACATCTACAGGGGTGTGATATAATAGGCATCACAGAAACATGGTGGGATGGCTCCTATGACTGGAGTGTTGGAATGCAAGGTTACCGGCTCTTTAGGAAAGGCAGGCCCTGTAGGCGGGGAGGGGGAGTTGCTATTTATGTTAGGGATAGGCTGGAGAGTATGGAACTCTGTCTGGGGACAGGTGAGCAGTCGACAGAGAGTTTGTGGGTCAGGGTTAAAGGGAGAACAGCGATGGAAGGCATTTTTGTGGGGATCTGTTACAGACCTCCTGACCAAGGGGAGTTGGTGGATGAAACGCTCCATAGACAGATAGGAGCAGCCTCACGCTCGCAGGCCCTTGTTCTCATGGGAGACTTCAACCACCCTGATATCTGTTGGAGGGATGGTACGGCCCGGCACAAGCAATCCAGGAGGTTCCTCGACTGTGTGGAAGACAACTTCCTTCTGCAAGTAATAGAGGAGCCAACAAGGAGAGGTGCCATGCTTGACCTCGTCCTCACCAGCAGGGAAGGGCTGGTTGGGAATGTGACGCTCCAGGTCAGCCCTGATTGCAACGATCATGAGATGGTTGAATTTGAGATCCTCAGGACAGTGAGAAGAGCGTGCAGCAAGCTCACTGCCCTGGACTTCAAGAGAGCAGACTTTGGAATCTTCAGGAACTTGCTCAGTAAGGTTCCATGGGATACAGCCCTAGAGGGCAGGGAGGCCCAAGACTGTTGGTTGATATTCAAGGATCACCTGCTGCAAGCTCAGGAGCGATGCATCCCAACTAGAAGGAAGTTTAGGAGGAGGGCCAGGAGACCTCCTTGGATGGATAAGGAGCTGCTGAGGAAAATTTGAAGGAAAAAAGAAGCTTATAAAAGGTGGAAGCAAGGTCAGGTGGCCTGGAAAAAATACAGGGATGTTGTCCGGGAAGCTAGGGACCAGGTTAGGAAAGCTAAGGCCCACTTAGAATTAAACTTGGCTAGGGATGTTAAGGATAACAGGAAGGGATTCTATAGGTACATTGCAAATAAAAGGCAGACTAGGGACAACATGGGTCCTCTCCAGAAGTTATCGGGAGAACTGGCTACCCAGGATTTGGAGAAGGCTGAGGTTCTTAATGACTTCTTTGCCTCAGTTTTCACCGGCAAATGCTCTGACTACACCACCCAAGTCTTGGAAGGCAGATGCAGGGACAGTGAGAATGAAGACCCTGGGCCCACTGTAGGAGAGGATCTGGTTCAAGACTATCTTAGGATCCTGAATGTATACAAGTCATAGAATCATAGAATCATAGAATAGTTAGGGTTGGAAAGGACCTTAAGATCATCGAGTTCCAACCCCCCTGCCATGGGCAGGGACACCTCCCACTAAACCATGCCATCCAAGGCTATGTCCAACCCCACCTTGAACGCCGCCAGGGATGAAGCATTCACAACCTGCCTGACCAATCTGGTGACCTTCTGTGAAGGGGCTACGGAACTGATGAACAGGGGCAGAGCAGTTGATATCATCTACCTGGACATATGTAAAGCTTTTGACACTGTCTCACATGACATCCTTCTCTCTAAGTTGGAGAGACATCAATTTGATAGGTGGACCACTCGGTGGATAAAGAACTGGCTGGATGGCCGCACACAAAGAGTTGTGCTCAATGACTCAGTGTCCAGCTGGAGACCAGTAACGAGTGGTGTCCCCCAGGGATCGGTGTTGGGACCGGTCTTGTTCAGCATCTTTGTGGGTGACATGGACAGTGGGATTGAGTGCGCCCTCAGCAAGTTTGCCGATGACACCAAGCTGTGTGGTTCGGTTGATACGCTGGAGGGAAGGAATGCCATCCAGAGGGACCTTGACACACTTGTGAGGTGGTCTGATGCCAACCTGATGAAGTTTAACTATGCCAAGTGCAAGGTCCTACACCTGTGTTGGAGCAATGCCAGGCACAGCTGCATGTTGGGCAGAGAAGAGGTTCAGAGCAGCCCTGAGGAGAAGGACTTGGGGGTGTGGGTTGATGAAAAAATGAACATGAGCCGGCAGTGTGCACTTGCAGCCCAGAAAGCCAACCGTATCGTGGGCTGCATCAAAAGGAGCGTGACCAGCAGGTCGAGGGAGGTGATCCTGCCCCTCTACTTTGCTGTTGTGAGACATCACTTGGAGTATTGTGTGCAGTTCTGGTGTCCTCAACATAAAAAGGACATGGAACTGTTAGAACAACTGCAGAGGGCGACCACAAGGATGATCAGGGGACTGGAGCACCTCCCGTATGAAGATAGGCTGAGAAAGTAGAGGCTGTTCAGCCTGGAGAAGAGAAGGCTGCATGGAGACCTCATAGCAGCCTTCCAATATCTGAAGGGGGCCTATAGGGATGCTGAGGAGGGACTCTTTGTTGGGGACTGTATTGATAGGACAAGGAGTAACGGGTTCAAAGTTCAACAGGGAAAGTTTAGATTGGATCTGAGGAAGAAATTCTTTACTGTAAGGGTGGTGAGGCCCTGGAATGGGTTGCCCAGGGAAGTTGTGAATCCTTCATCAGTGGCAGTGTTCAAGGTGGGGTTGGATATAGCTTTGGATGGCATGGTTTAGTGGGAGGTGTCCCTGCCCATGGCAGGGGGGTTGGGACTTGATGATCTTGAGGTCGTTTCCAACCCTACCTATTCTATGATTCTATGAGTTTGTGTGCATTCCGCACATTCAGAGAATTCCACATCTTGGAATTCTCTGAATAAATGAAATAGTAGAACCATTTCAATATTTCTTTTGGGATTTCAAAAGCCTGTAAAAATGCCTCAGATGAAAGCTTCAAGAAAGATGTGTTTCTGACTAGATGCTGATTTGTATGACGAATCACAGGGCTTAACCAGGCCTGAGCTTCGTCATGCCGGAGATTAAACTCTGGCATTCTTCTGAATATCTTATTTAAAAAAATAAACAAACCGCTACTGCTTCTTCGCCGTGAGTTTAGTTCTGGGGCTTTTTTTGGTTAGTTGATTGGGTTTTGGTTTGGGTTTTGGGTTTTGGGTTTGTTTGTTTTTTTTGTTTGTTTCAAAAAAACCGCGTTTTTGACTGTGAAGGTGATGAGGCCCTGGCACAGGTAGCCCAGAGAAGCTTTGGCTGCCCCATCCCTGGCAGTGTTCATGGCAGGGGCTTGGACCAACCTGATCTTGTGGAAGGTGTCCCTGCCTGCGGCAGGGGCTTGGAACTGGATGATCCTAAAGTCCCTTCCAATCCAAAACAGTCTGATTCTATGATTCTGTGATTCCAAGCCCAAAGACATGAGCTCTAGAAATTCAGGTTTTTTTGGAAAACACCAGCAGCTAAAGCCACAGAGGCAGCATTCTTGAGTTCAAATAAGCATATGGACTTGAGGGAGCAGTATTAGTCATTGCTTCATCTGATAAGTAGAAATACCTAAGTCTGTGTGTACGTTGTTCAGTTTGAGTACTGTTAACATTCACATTTTTTTGCTGTAAGTGAACAATTTCTCATCCATATTGACTCAATATACTCCTATTATTATCAGCATATATTGCAGTAGGTTTATGTAGCTAATACTAAGATGAAAATGAAAGTGGAATGATTTTAATCTTCATGTAATTATTTAACTTTCTTATCATTTCTGTTTTTGAGGGTGATCCTGTCTGTCACCTTTACGATAATCAGCTAATAAATCCTCATGATTGTTACAACTTTATGCATAGCAGTAATCTGAACAAATTGGCTGCTGACAGGTGCAATAAATTGGTAAGAATGAGTGCTGTCAGAGAATAAGTTGTTTCTGTGAACATACAGGATAAGTATATCCCATGTCATACAGTTTTTTTCAGCTGAAGTTATTTGCAGTTCAGTACAGCAGGATTTATAGCATTATTTATTGTTATGAAAAATGTGTGTTTATTGTTAAAATGACATTGAATTTTACTCATATTTTTTGCCAGGAAATTACTGTTGACATCATCTACATCTATTTTCATCTGTATTTGCAGATGATGCTATCTTTTTTTCCCATCTGATGCAAATTAAGAACAAAAGACCTTGTGTATTGTGTATCTGTTAAGGCTATTTATTAATTTTATCTGTAGCACACTGAAATCTCCCTGAATATTGTCGTGAAGATTCAGATCTATTTTTGTGTACAAGTGTGCATGGGTACACGCCATAAATATGAAATAAATACAAAGTTAAAATATTAAAAAGTAAGTATTGAGGATTTCAACGCCTGAGCTGCTATACCTTAACTGTTTATTTTTTTCACAGTAATGAAGCTATAGAGATTTTGGGGGATGCATACAATATAATAATGTGTAATAATTTATTGATTAAACATGATGACTAAAAAATTACTGAAGATCTGTTTCTGTATGTAAAATGAAGATTTTGCCCAATGCATTAAAATCTTAAAGTGCTGCTGTCAGGCCAGCCCTTGACAAATCCTGAGGGGTGCTGAGCATCTCCATGTTAGACTTGTCAAAGGGAGCTGGATGTAAATACTGCATCTCAAAATTTGGCCTTTATGTATTTCACACGTTATTTATTACTATCCCTCAAAAGTTTAAGTTCTGTTAAAGCAGGGGCACTGCTGGTCTGGTAGAAAACCAAAAAGGGTTCAGTTTTGGCTCACATATCTTCAGAAACTTTCTCTTATCATGTGTTTCACTATTTACAATTCTTACTGATAGTTGTTATGTCCACATACTGTTGCAAAATTGATAACAGTCTCCAATGTATTCTGAAATACAGAATGCTACACACAAGCTGGATTATGTTTATGGATTGTGTTTATGGATCCTTCTTCTGACCCCCTGCCTCCCACCTAATGACAGAAGAATGGCAAAATAAATGCAAGGGAAAAGGAAAAGTGGAGTAACTGCCCAAACATGAGGCGCATGACAATAAGTGTAAAAAGTGGTTAGGGGTGTAAAATAGGTATTTGTGAGGATCTGTGGAAGGTTGGAGCTGTGTGAAAGTTCTTGCAAAGCTGCTTGGACCAACTAGTGAGAGGAGAACCATGTAGGAAGACATGATGTTTATCAAAGCAGAGCAAAGTCAGTTTTGCTGTGAAGAAATTGCACTTGTGGCACACTAGCAGCACTTGCTTGTGAGTGCCTGGCTGTGCCACAAGTACAACAAAGGAAATATCAACACACAAAAGGTCTGCAACTGCTATTTTTCTGTCTGTGCGGTCTCCAAAGTAAATCTGTGGTTTCATTGTGAAGAGCTGTGCTTAGGAAGATGTTAATTGGTCATTTCAATATCCTCCAGCAGGATTTTGTGGCATAGGCTTTCTTTCATCAAGCAATAAATGCTTGACTGTATTCAGGAATTGCTCATTGACCAGTGACATTGTCCTGTATTTCATCTAGCTCTCACATTTCCATTTTCAAGACTGACTTAGCCCAAACTGCAGATCGCTTTCCTGCTTTCCATGAGTTACTGCGTGAAAGCACCACTTCCCAGGTCCTTCTGAATTCTCTCAGCTTTCTAAGGATCCTCTTCAGCTTCCTTGGAATCCTCTCCTTTTTCTGAATGACCTTCTCAAGCTTCATGGGGACCCTTTTCAACTTCCTGTGAATCTTTTCCAGTCTCCTGCCATCCTTTTCATCTTCCCAGGGATCTTTTCCAGCTTCCCAGTCTCACCACCACTCTCCTCCTGAGTTGGTGTCCTACTTAGCCTAGTTACAGTCTCCATCTCCTTCGCGAGATCTCCTGTTTTTCAGTCTGTCACCTCTATTGACCACCAATCAGAAGCATCATGTAGGATCTGTCTTTTATTTCTTTGTCATTATCTTTACACTTAAAAATTCCATGCTCTGGTTCTTCCAAGAACTTCACGTTACTGCAGTTCTATCTCCCCGAGCTGTGTCATTTTCTCTCAGTGCTTTCTGTTGGAGAATTTCCCCTCACCGTTTGTTTCTTGGTTTTACTGGAACATTGTACTCTGCTCATAAAGGATATGGAGTCTCACAGATTGTAGCAGTTTATGCCTTGTTGCTTCTGATGTGTGTCCAGCTCAGTTCTAATTGAGGAATCGCACAGTTTCCTCTCCCTGGCATCCTTTGGAGCAGCATAGACCTGGATCACAGTGGAGTTAAAAGGCTGTCTTCCTGAACAAGTCCTGATGATAATTAAGTTGCCTGGGTTGTAGCCAAGTGGTGCTTTTCTGTCCCTATCACTTAGGATTGTGCCAATTCCTCTTTTATGCTTTATTTTGTCATGTGAGAAAATGATCTCGCTGTCTGCTGTCTCTCCCTTGCCTGGCCACCTGGCTTTTAAGAGGCCTTCTATGTCATGTTGCTACCTTTGTAATTCATTCATTAGCAAGGACATTTCACCAGGGTGCCAAAGCGGTCTTACATTCCAGATTCTGTTAGAACTAGAGAGGGGAGGTGATTTTTACCTCTTAGACATGCTGATAATAAAATACTACATTTAGTTCTGGCTTCTACACTTTAAAAAGGATGCAGGAGAATTTCACTGGATCAGAAAAGTTACAAAAAGTCATTTGAGGGCTGTAGGAGATGTGTTCCAAGGAAATGTATAGGGAACTGAAGGTGTTTAGCATATCAAAAAGAAGATCAAGAAGAGATATGATTTTGGTATATAAGTACCTCCACTAGAGGAAAACACTGAGCACTAAAGGCTTTTCAACAGAGTAAAGGAAGGCATTAAAAGAACCAAAGGCCAGACATATTCCAAATTAAAAATAAATCAGAAATATATTTCTAACAGTTTGGGTGATTAGCACACTGAGAAGTGGTGGATTCCCCTTGAATCCTCAAATTTCCTTCTATGGGAGCTGTACCCTGTTTCCACAGCGACTTTCCTGTGATACTTTGGTACACGAGCTTGAGACACTCGTGTTTTTATTCCCTCCTGATCTCCCAAGAGCCAAAAATCCAGATCCACCCGGTACTTGATAATGCTTATATGCAGAGCTGGTCCGAGATGTGCCTCTGTAGCTCTTCTGGAATAGTCAGCCAGCCAGAGCCCCTGCCTACCACTTCCAATGCTAACACAGGTCAGGCACTGCAGGGACCATATAGTGAGGGGCAGTGGAGAGATGCAAAATACTCAAACTGCACCAAAAAAATGAAATTCCCTGAAATGCCATGTATATCCATGCTTGAAAATCTGTCTGTGAAGTTAATGGCTATTTTTAATGGCTTGGGGATGTTGGTTGATGAGAAATTGAACATGACAGGCAGTGTGCACATGAGCCTGTAACTGCCCCGTGTGCTGGAATCCATCCCCAGAGCGTGAGCAGCAGGTCGAGGGAGGGGATTCTCCCCTCTGCTGTGCTCTGGGGAAGCCCCTCCTGCAGTCCTGTGTCTAGCTCTGGGGCAAACAACTCAAGAGGGACGTGGAGCTGTTGGAGTGAGTCCAGAAGAGGCCACAGAGGTGCTGTAAGGGCTGGGGCAGCTCTGCTCTGGAGACAGGCTGAGGGAGCTGGGCTGGTTCAGCCTGGGGAAGAGAAAGATCCTTAAGGGGAGACCTTAGAGCAGCTGCCAGTGCCTAAAGGGGCTACAAGAAAGCTGGAGAAGGGCTTTAGACAAGAGCCTATAGGGACAGGACAAGGGGGAATGGCTTTAACCTGAGAGAGGGGAAACTGAGATGAGATCTTAGGCAGAAGTTCTTCCCTGTGAGGGTGGTGAGGCCCTGGCACAGGTTGACCAGAGAAGCTGTGTCTACCCCATCCCTGGCAGTGTTCAAGGCCAGGTTGGAAGGGGCTTGGAACAACCTGGTCTAGTGGAAGGTGTCCCTGCCTGTGGCAGGAGGTTTGAACCAGATGGTCTTTAAAGTGTTTAAGACCTTTTGGTCTTCCAACCCTAACCATTATATGATTCTATGAATTCTTCATGTTGATTTCTTCAAAGGTGGAGAACTTCTTCTTTCAGCGGCACCATGTAACTAGGAATTCCATGAGAAATGGAATTGTCCATTATCACTGTTATCTCCTTATTCATGACAGCTGCCAGTTTCATGCAACTTATGGCTTCCTCAAGTGGCTGTAATTTTTCATGGTCCTCAATTTGAGAATGCAAGACAAAATTTCCTGCCACAACAGTATCACTCTGAATCACATTCTGATAACATTCAAATTCACCTTCATTCTCAAAGCATCTTTATTCTCCATGGGAGCAGTTGTTTGTGACAAACATCTTTTAACAGAACATCTTAACTGATACAAAAGTCAAAATTGCTAAAGCTTTAAAGCTTGGAATACTTGTATGTACTCTCAGTAATATGTAAAGGGACATTGTCAACTTGAACTTTCCAAAGCTATTTATCTTCAGAAATTTTTTGTTAACTTCAAGGCTTGTAATGAAACTAATCCAAATAGAAGTTTGTGAGTTTTCCACTGATGGCTGTAAAGGTTATTCTAGGATAGGGTCCTTAGTATTCTAAAGGTATTCTAGGATAGTGCTTAGGCAGTGCCTCAATAAAACCAAATTTCTTAGAAGCTGCATGTCCTACAAGGCAGAGGAGGGGACATGGGACAGATCAAGAAATGTGCTTTCACCCAACAGTGTACGCACAGAAATGTACTCAACCTGCATTTCATGAAAAACATTGGCGACACTCCTTAATGGAATCACAGACTAGTTTGGGTTGGAAACAACCTTAAAGCTCATCCAGTTGCACCCCCCTGCCATGCGCAGGGACACCTTCCACTAGACCAGGTTGCTCCAAGCCCCATTCAACCTGACCTTGAACACTGCCAGGGATGGGGCAAACACAGCTTCTCTGGGCAGCCTGTGCCAGGGCCTTACCACCCTCACAGGGAAGAACTTCTGCCTAAGATCTCATCTCAGTCTTGCCTCTGTCAGGTTAAAGCCTTTGCCCTTGTCATGTCCGTACAGGCCATTGTCCAAAGCCCCTCTCCAGCATTCTTGTTGGCCCGCTTTAGTTACTCTTTTCATCAAGTTATCTATGGGCTCTCAGAGGATATTTTTCCTGTTAAAATGGTTAAGACACCTGGTGGAAGAAGCTTCCAGATAACTTCCTACCTGTTGTATGGTTTTAGGAAATACCAAGCTGGTGATGGCATGTTCATGGAGATCTATCAAGCAGACAGTTGTGACACGTTTCTTAGGTCTTCATTCTAGATGTTAGGATATGAGGAATATTTTATAGACGTAGTAAAGGTGCACAGGTAAAACCAGTTGTTTCTTTCAACCTAAATAAAAAATAGCAAGGACTATTGTTGTTGCTAATGTCCTGTAACTTCAGGAATTGGAGAACTTGGAACACTGATGTAAACCGTGTAATTTTACAGTCATCACAGTTCTCTGATGCATATAGGTTTTTCTGTTCTGCTGGGGTAGCTTTTTGTGCCTGTTTTTGAGTCAGGAGTGGATTATTTCCACATTACTTGTATCACAATGACTTTCTTTAAGAGAGTTTAGTCTGGTTCTTTCAATGATTATTGTTCAAAGATGTAATATTGTTGCAGAGACATATTTTTGAGTGGTATCTGTTTTTAAATTAACTATCAAAGAATATTTAAACCAGGGGCATCTCCAGGTTTGAATGCTTGATTCCAATATTTTTTTATCTTAAGGAGGGCTTTACACACCTTACTGCAGCCTAAGTAGTAATTTGGCAGTCTTTCTACGTGTGCAACACTTATATTGACCGGCAGCCTGCACTAAGAGTTTTAGTCTTTCCTTACAGTTGTTTATTTAATTTCTTACTTCTTATCATTGAAAGGGTTCAATAGAAAAGGTAAATAATCAGCTCGGAATTCTGTCATTTGGAGGGTTTTTTCCATTGTAAAATAATTGAACCTTGTTACTCTATGAGCTTTGCAGTAGTTCAATTTTGACAGCTGCGCCACAGGCAGTAAATTTAAAAAAAAAAAATTAAAAATTTCCTGTAGCAAGTTTAATCTGCCTGTGATAGCACAGGACCTGTTTAGCGAGGCCGCATTTATTCTCATAATTGGCTATTTCCTGTCCTTAAATGCCTATTTATTCATGTCTGCCACTTTTTTCTCAGTTGGCACTGAGTTCACCACGTTATCTTTCTCTTCAAAATCAATTGACATTTTATGAAAAGAGTTTGCTAGATGTTTAGTTTAGTGAGAGTGGCATGCAGAACATGTGGTTGTCGCATTAAATAATCACTTTTGAAAGCAGAGTATTCAGTGACTTAACTGTATATAGAATATATTCATTTACTTTATTTCAATACTGTTATTGTTTTTATTTAGAGTAATGAATTGGCAAAACATTAGTGGGGGATGCTGTCAGAAATATTCCAAATAGTGCTTTTTCACACAAATTCCAGAGCAGTGCACGGTGGTGTTGCATTTGACATAGGTATTGAATTTCTCAACATCCTCAGAGTTGCAATCTAGGAAAGTTGAAATTAGTGAAATATACAAATTAAAATATTAAAACTTCTAAGCTTTGCACAGACTAATGACTCACCCTAAGGTATTCTTGTTCTAATTAAAAGCTTGTGGACAGCTCTTTGTTAGCAGTGGTACTCTTTTCCTTTCAATGCCCTACCTTTTATTTTTTAAGGTGTTGCAAAGCTATTTCTGCTGGCTCTCACGTACAGTGCCATTCTTCATTAGCTCAGTCTACAGTACAACCCGGGTTTATTCAGAAGGGGATCAAGCAGGCTTCAGCCAGTCTGTGCAGTTATAAGCGGTCCCTGCTCATTACAACGAGAGTCATCTTATTATATAGGGGGTTGTGGCATAAGGTTTTATCCCTGCGTGAAGCTTTGACCCCAAGCCATGCACAGCTTACTGGAGAGCTGTGCCTTTTGGGTGGTGCTCCAGTCCTGGTTTTCTATGCTCAGTCATGCCAATTCCATCACAACAAAGTCCACAGACATTTTAAAATTATTCGTTCATTTATTTATTTATTTATTTGTTGGATTTTCACTGTTGTTAGATGATCGGCGTAAAAAATATTCACATCAAAGCTTCCATTTTGTGTTTTCACAAGAGGTGTAATTAAAAAACTATTTGCATCCAAAGCTGGATTTTTAAAATTCTCTTTGTCGGTGTTTGGGTAAGACACATTAATAACCTTGTTTCTAGTGTCTACATTCTTTTTAATATTTAATGTTCACAAGCATAACAGGTTGTAGCTTTAAAAGAAGAGAAAAAAAGGTCAAGCAAACGGCATAAGTTGAAGCTGAAGAGAAATCCTTCCAGAAGCTGGGAAGGAACGGGATTTCTACTTTTTTTTTTCTGTCTGGCTGAAGGCAAGTAAGGCAGTGTGCTCTGGTTTGATTTGAAGAAAAATGCATGCTGATGGAGAATGTTTGTTCATAGGTGCCAGGTTGACCTGTCGACCCTGAGTAAAGAACAAACCCACAAACTGGAGATGCCGCTGGAGGAGGGAGAGGGATACCTGGTGCTGCTGGTCACTCTCACAGCCTCAGCTGCAGTCACTATCTCTGACCTCTCCGCCAACTCCCTGGAGGACCAGAAGGAGCGAGAGGAGATACTGAAGAGATATGTATGCAGTGCTTCTCTTTTGCCCTTTGCTTGCAAAATGTTTGCTTATATAAATTATAACTACTGGGGGAGGAAAACCAAAAATGTATCTCTTATATTCTTATCACACTCAGCCAGTGACAATCATTTAAGCTAGTTACTAGTGTTATCACAGCTGGTACAGTTAACATCAAGAAGAATACAAATCCAATTTATACAATAGGGCCTTTTAACATAGTGATTCAGCTATTTGATGGGTTTAAAGAAGTTAGTTTTACTGTCTTGCAGATAATTTTACCAAGTGCAAAATAACTAAGCGGTCAGTCAGTGACTGTGTACTTTCTAGTGAGTATTTATTCCGAATGGTTTAGCATGCCAGCAGTTTTCAGCTTTTTTGGAACATCTACGAAAGGGCAAGAAAACTTTTTTTTTTTTTTACCTGCACATTAGAGGCTGGACTAGTATTTTGTGTCATTAAAATAATTGTTTTATGTAATATTTCTATTTAAAAATATTCCAAAGAAAAATATTTTTATTTTCCACAAGCTCACGTTACTCAGAATCTGTGTAGTTTTATCAAAGCAACAGAGAGGGGAGCTCTTACTCCAGTGTTCGCTAATACCTAAATCACTAAAAGTAACTGTCTCACTACACATGGAGAAATACAAAAAAAAAAAAAAAAAAAGAAAAAAAAAAGAAGCAAAGCTATTTCCACTTAAAATTACAAAGCTTTTATTGTACAATGCTGCCAGGTGTTTAGAAAGGCTTCTCTAGACACTCAGGCATTAAACCAAGCTCTGACTAACAAAGAGCCGCTTAATTTTTTATTTTTTCTTTAGATTTCGAAATATTCCTATTCCATGACTGACATCCTTTCAATAACTGAATTTAATAAAGATGTACCTTATCAGGCAGTGCAGATAACATGAAGTGCTAGTACTAATGCTGTACAATATTCTTCAAACAGATTAGCAGGATGTGCGCTTCAGCAAATTTATTCTGGCTATCTCCGCTGAATCAGCTGTCTGCTAATGCTTGTACAACTCATACACCAATAGTGTTATCATAAACACAGTTTAATAGAGGTGACTTAGTGAGGCTAAACGTAATATTCCTAAACCAACTGAGAGCTAAGGTATTGTGCACCATCTTGAAAAATAATTACAATTAAGAGAATTATTGCACGTTTTGGAATTCACATAGACAGACTGTGGTTGTCAGAATAGACCTTAATAAATATAATAAATTTCTGGTGGATATGTTTTTGAAGTGACATACTTCCTGCTACCAAGTGCAACAGTACCGTGTTTCTGTGAATTATTGTGTGTGGTGATATGTCAGCCAAGTGATACTGATAGTTTTGATAATTTCAGTAGCAGTATAGAAACATGTGGCAACTGTGTATTATTAATTGGTTTTCCTAAAATTCTCAATTTTTTTTGTTCACAGTGTAAAGCAAAATCATGTGGTACAAGATCAATCTATTTCTGTTTCTTACGTATTCAATAGATATGTGTATTTTCTTGGTTTTACATTACTGTAAGCATTTAAAAACATTTCTTTTTTTTGGAAGATGTTCATATTGCAGAAGCATGAATTTCTCATGTGTTTTGCAAAATTGTAGTATCGATGTACCTTTGTGATAAATTTTACTGGTTTTATTGAAATGACTGGTGGGTAGCAGAAGAAAGAAATTATAACTACTAATGAAATTCAAGTACTTCATTTTTACTGATGTTTGATTTGTCTTTGGTATTCATCTCTCTCCTTCAGAACCAATATAAGGAAGAGTATGCAATGAGCAAGATATACTTTTCCCCATTGGGTAGCTGTATTTTGGGGTTTCTTTTTTGTCCTCTTAAAAAATCTAGCTACAATTTTAGAAATGTGTTTTGCACCCTTTCTGCAGCCAAAACCAGTTAATGAGCTGACCTTGCCATCAGATCAAATAGCCTTGGAAAATGACTCTATTACTGTCATTTAACCATTTGTAGCTGAACATCAGAGCCTTACAAATTAAACAGGCATTACTGTTTGAACCATTATTTTACCACAATTGTCTGAAAAGATTAATTCCTTTTGGGGTGAGGAGGGGGGCGCATTAATGGGTACAGACCAAGAGAGATTGTATGACCTTTTCAGAACGGGTGTGCTGAACCCATGGTCCCCCTTGTCACAGTTTAAAAACCAGAGGAGCTAGTTTAGAGAAGAAGTTGTTAGCATTCCATTTTTATTATGACATTTCACAGTCATCCGATTTAATGTCCCTTGACCAGATTGTCCACCGTGAGACGATGGGCTTGAAATGTTATTTAGAGCATTGATAAAAGGTGAGCAGTTCTAAGATGACAGCGAGTCATAAGGCTGGTGGTGTGACATTAATTTTCTCCATAACAGAGATGGAATAAGACGTCATGGTGACAAGCTGTCAATCAGTACTGGCCCCTCAGTGTATCTTGATGCCATAGGATGGGGTATTGCTTCTCCCATAATAGAGCTGAACTGAGATGCTCTCCCTGACAGCTGCTGCAGCCATACAGAAAATATATTATACAGCCTTTCATTAAAGAAATAAAGAGGACTCATCTCCAGAGCATTTCAATCTTTTCCCATCTATTGAGGGCTGAAAAGATTCACAGCAAATCACAGATTCCTCTGCTATGGAAATTTCAGGCTTCAGGAACCATGCAGGTTTCAAGGCCTTCAACAATAGTCATAAATAAGAAGACAGAATATCATCTGATAAATCATTACTTAAGGTTATGTATTTAAAGTAACATATTAAAGTAATTTGCTTCTCCTGCAGTCTCTGCCACAGCATTGTACACATTTCCAGCAGTCTCCGCAAGTCACAATGTGCAGTAAATGAATCTGAGACAGCTGACTTGCTGGAACTAAAAGTTCAAAAATAATTATTCTGCAGGATGCTGACAAAGGTAGCAAAGCGAAATACAGCACGGGTGCCTGTTGGCAGAATAAGCTGACCAGGGTGAAATTTGGAGAAAGGGGGACGGTACGGCACTGCAGGAAGGGGGGCAGTCACTTGGCTTGCTCTGTGTTTGGCTTTTGCTTTGTTTTCTCTCTGGTGTTTGTTTTGTTCATTGGGAAACTCGAGTGAAACGGAGAAACATTTTTATAAATCCTTTCACCTTCATCATGGTATTAGAGCAGAATTATCTCTGTTGTGGTACCAGTTCTGATAAGAAGCATCCAAACCTTGATCGTTACTATAATAATGAGGGATGGTGCCAACATGCTTTCGAATTTTAACAGTGCTATCTGTTAACACTGCCTCTGCCACCTTCAGTGTGTGAGCACGCAAGCAGAGGGTTGAGTGCTGATTAAATTTGACTGACAGTGTTTTTAAGCTGTATTTTTGGTGGTTAATGTATTAAAAATGATAAAAATATTATTAATCATTAGCTCATGATAACATGCATGCATGTGTTCATGTATGTAGCATGTGGGGTATTACACTTCACTGGATTCCACTGTTCCATGTACCAAGGTCAAAACATCACTGTAAGCAGTAGATGGTCAGTTGGGGCTTGCGAAATTGGTATGAGGTGATTTAACTGTTAGAATTGTCTTACTAATAAAAAGACAGGATGCATATTATGTCCGTTTTAATGGATAGGTTATCTATGCATAAACATACTGCACCTTTTGCAAGATGACATTTAATATTTCATTTAAACAGTGCCTTTGGTTTTCAGATCAGTGATGTTGTTTATCCTGCTTTTCCATAACCGTCGAGTTTGCCTTCATAGTAAATTAAAGAACTGTTGACTTGGTGTTTTACCTGATGTTAGTGTTTTCTAGAAATCTGGACTTTATCATAAGCAGTGGGAAAGATTTCACCTGCAGTACATTAAAATTTTAGAAAAGTCCACAGGCATTAAACGTGTTAGTCCAGATTTTAAAATATTTCAGCATAAAGGTACATGCTAGCGTTTATGAACAAGACGTGCAAAAGCAACCAAAAATTAGGCCACATAAAAGTACATGATTTAAAATTAATTTGAAAATTTAATTTTAGTCTTCTCTTTTGGAGTTTCTCCCCTAGGTTATCTAAAACTGAATGATAATAACAGGTTGGTTATTAATTAATTATAGATTTAAAGTTGCACTCAATATTCCATCATTTGAAATTCTGCAACTACTAAAATATATTTAAAGCTAGATCATGGGAATTTTAGCATTTCACACCTAGCCAGTGCAATACTCGCAGACTGTTACTTCTAGTTATTTGAAAAAAGAGCAGCAACAGAGCACATTTTCCAGACAGCTTTCTGAACTATGCTAGATGAATAAATGCAAGTGTTAGCCTACTCTTTAATTTTTAAGTCCTCTTTTTAATATCAGTATATATTGCTAAAATTGATGTTTTAAAAAAATTAAAATTTATAGTAAGTGCTTTCTGCCATGGAATTAAAATCAGCTTTTAAGTCTTCTTTTTTTATATAAATATATTTTTGCACATGATTATTATGAAATTTAAGTTGTTAAGTCCTCTTTTGATTGTTTTTGCTCTTGTTATTTGCAAGCTAGGTGCAAGCTTGCATGTAATAGTGAACTACAATAAAAAACCCAATATTGACCCCAAGTCAAAATTTTGTTGGAGCCATCAAAGTGAAAAATAGAAAAAATAGAAAATGTGAACATCGATCTCACAAAAGTATTCAGGAAGAGAAGGCTGTTTCATTGTGTTAATTTCATTAATACACTGATGAATTTTAAAATTTTGATGGACAGTTGTTCATGAGGATTAAGGCAGTAGACTTGGTGATGTATTTAATAATTCATATTCTCATTTTTCCTTTGCATTTCTTGATTGGGAAGTTAAAGTTTCAAAACACTCAAAGAAACACTGACAACTGTACATTCTTCAGAAATCAGTGCTCAGAAGTATGGGTATGTTAGATAAAATTGCACTAACATCTGGGCTGGGGAGGGGACTATTAATATTGTTTTGGTTTGTCTTTTTTACAACCCAGAATTGTTTTTATTATTTTTTAGAGTCCAATGATGATGTTCCATAACATGAAGGATGTGGGATTTCTTCAGGTGAAGGTCATCAGGGCAGAAGCATTGATGGCAGCTGATGTCACAGGCAAGGATTCATTTTGGTTTCTGTGATAGTAAATATCATAGTAAGACTGGAGCTTTTTAAAAGGGAAACATGCTTAAAACAGAAGTTTATCTCAAGATTATTGTCTTCACAGAGCTCAGCCGCACCTTCTGCTCATTAAAAAGAAAGCCTGCAGACAAAACTTTTGTAAGCAAGGCGGCAAGTTGTTCTAATGCTAGGAGAGCACTACATAGGTTACTTCTCAGGAGGGTGAAATATATATTTTTCTCCATCAGAGTTCCTCAAAAAATTACATGGAAAAGACTTCTTTTTCTAGTAAAAAAAAAAATACAGAACTATTCAAACTGAAGATGAATTCCAGGGGACTAGGCAAATGGAAGGCGCTAGATTTAGATGCAACTTTAAATTTGTTGCCAAAAGATCAGCTTGATATCTGCCAGACATTTAGCAAAGCTGGTGTTGATTTCAGACATTTTAGTGATTTCAGAGATTTCAAATAAATGCAAAATAAATGCAGTTTCCTGAAACTACTGCTTGTCTGTTTAAGAAATAAAATACGAAAGTCTTTTTTTTATTTTCTGTTTTTGTAACATAAGCTGCATGGATAATTCAACCTTTTACTTTTCAAAATAAGAAAAAGTATTTCAGCCATAATGGCCATATTTCTCCAGAAATATCCAGGTTGTCTCCCGTAAGTACAATCACCTTCACACTGCACAAGTTGAATGGAGCAAAATGAGCTGCTTCTGTGTCAGAAAATAACCATCTCTGCTTTAAAAAAAAAAAAAAAAAAAGAAAAAAAGAAAAAGAAAATTATACTAATCTAGCTAATTTAATTGAAGACTGGACATAATTCTGTTACAGTAGCGGAAGCAGAAATATAGCAACATACTCACTTTTAGTAGTTTTTTGTGAATTAGCATGAGCACCAGTATTTTTTTTTTTCCTCAGACAAGTTAGCAGCAAAGACTTTATTGCTAGAACCGACCATCCAGTTTGTGGCGCGCAAAATAACAGATTCTATTTTTGGGGAGGTTGGAGAAATGCTTCTAAAGATTCCTCTCTCTGCTTTGACCTTATAATCCAATGTGGTCTGAACAGAGAGAGAGATTAAGTTATTCAGGGGCAAATGGGAAAATTCAGTCCCTGACCTCGTTCAGTCTTGAACTTTTCCAGATCAACATGTCATTTGTGCTGGTTGAACAAATTTTTTGGAAATACATTTGATTCAATTAAAGATGTACAGAGCTACCAAAAATTTTCAGACATTTCATTTACAATGGCGGTCAGGAAGACAGGCAAGAACAGTTGATACCCTCCTGTGTCCTGCATATTCTGTTCATTGGCAAGAAAAAAACGTTTGCATGGCAGATATACTTTGTGAGATGGCTGTGCATTCCAGACACTGCAGAAATAATGTATTTTGGACAAAAAAACTTGGTATTTTGAAAAGAGGTTTTATTAATTGCTGCAGTAATGCATATTTACTTTTAGTAACTTGTGGGTATGTACAGACCATTGATTTCAGATTAAACTTTGAATAGTAATTTTTAGAAGCAAAGTAGTCATTTGGTGATTCAAATTTGATTTGTAAAAATAGTTTGAAACTGGACCCTCCACCTCGATTCAATGGGGCAATGTTATAAGCCAGTTTAGAGAGCGCTGTCATCAGTGGTGTAATTTACATGACTAAGGATTGCTTCCTTAGGACTAGTTTGCTCTTCTTCCTATGTTGTTTTTTCAGAGTTAATCTTTTGCCTTCCCCTGAGTCTGAAAAGTAGCTGAAACACCTGTATAGTAACTATGTGGTTTGCTCTGCTTCCTGGCTGCTGAATGTATCCCATTTCACTTTCAGGAATTTTTTCATGTGAAGCAATAAATCAAAATTTATTAGTTTGGCCTGTGTGGATTTTAAAAATCTTTAATATTCCATCACTGAGCATAAGCATAGACAGAAAAAGGTTTCTGTAATCTTTTAAGTAGTCATCAGTCTTGCTACAGTTGCAAGGATTTTTTTTTCCTTTCAAAATGTGAAATTTTTCTTTTGTTACAATACATTCATTGAGCAGCATTGTAATACTGTATTAACTCTGCGTGAATAAAGAGCAATTGAGACTCCCGCTGAATGAATGAGTAAAAAGCACAAATTACTTTCTAATGAAACCTGCAATTCTTCTGCTTTTCTTAGAAAGCCCAAAGCCTTGTTCAACTGAATGCTACTACAGTAGGTCACTTCAGCTAAGTCCCTAATAAACTATTGACAGTCAAGGGCAGTTTTTTCTCCAGTCTCAATAGCCCAGTGTTGGACAGTGTACTTCAAATTGTTCAGGTTAGTGCAGATACATTTTTAAAAGAGAGAGATTAAGGGTGGTAGTTCATGCCTCAGTTTCTAAACAGTCCTTTCCCCCCATACAGACATATTGAACAAGGTGGCAGGGTGGGCTGGAATTAGGGTGGAGTTGTGGACAGGGAGCAAATGGCACCACCAGTTTGAAAATGAGGTGCTACTCAAACTTGCCAGAACTGAGTTTTAAATATACTGCAGAAAAGAACAAAGTGAGATCTCTCCTCACTCAGCTTCCTTGCAGGGAAGTCTAAGAAAGGGAGGAGCACTGGAGGGTTGATAGATTCCCCACCAGTGCTTGAAAGCTGACCTTGATTGTAGGGAGAGCTGGAAAATAGGGTGTCTGCAGGACTGGGGCCTTTGAGAGAATTGCCGGGTCTATGAGGATGTTTCTTCTGCAAAAGCAGCATCTTTCCATGGTCAAAACACGATTCTAGGGCTTCTACTAATGCAAAATTATGTTTTATTGGAAGTTGTGGTCACAGCAAATATCCCTGTCTGGAAAATATGGGGGTTATTTTAATTTTTTTTTTTTTTTTTGACAATAATCTAACAAATGGAGAGACATGGAGCTTTGAGTTTACTTTCTTCTTCAGAGTGAAAGTTTCTTTGACTCTTCCATTGTGTTTTAGCAGTTCACTCGAAGGCTTTTTTCTCCCTAAAATCACAGATAAAAATTTTTATATCCCCCTTTCCCCACAGGAGTCTTTGCTCGTTTATGGTTACTGTGGAACACATACAGATCAGCTGCTTGCGGGGCCCTGGCATAGCAACATGTGTGCCTACAGAGGTGTCCTTTACACCAAGAAATATGTGATGGTGCAGTAAGACGTAAAGCATAATCAGCTTACCATGGCAGCCTCTGAAACTATATGCAGTTCACCTAACCTGTATGAGTTTTGGAAAGCAATAGACACTTCATAAGATCTTAGGCAGAACTTCTTCCCTGTGAGGGTGGTGAGGCCCTGGCACAGGTTGACCAGAGAAGCTGTGGCTGCCCCATCCCTGGCAGTGTTCAAGGCCAGGTTGAATGGGGATTGGAGCAACCTGGTCTAGTGGAAGGTGTCCCTGCCTGTGGCAGGGGATTGGAACTCGATGAGCTTCAAACCATTCCGTGGTTCTAGGATTCTATCATCCTATGCCATGGTGCAGTTGGGGCAATAGGTAGGCATATTCTGTTTGCACCAAAGCAAGTTGTAGATGTGTTGCAGTGGGGGGTTGTAGGCTTTGCAGGCAGCACTTGCATCTCCTTTACTGGGGAGATGTGCTATTCCTTTTCCTTGAATCATGAAATACAATTGAAAATCTCTTATTACTGGCAAGAAACAAGCAGGTTGGGAAAAGATGTGCCAGAGGTTTGATCAGTTTCAGCAGAAGTCCTATTATTTTAAGGAATAATAGTTAGCAACTCAGATTCATTAGCAGAGCAAAATCCAAGCTCCATGTGGTGGCCTGACTAGAAAACAGTTTGTTTTGCTGTCTTTGGGCTTTAATTAAGACATGTTCAATTCTCGCCCCCTGGCTCCCTGCTCCCCCTGCCCCCACCCTGCTTGCTGTGTCACAGACCAGCGATCAGACGCTTTCAGATGGTCCAGCCCATGACTTTGACCTTCTGCGCAGTCTGGCGTTCCCTGGGGAACCGTTCAGCTCATGAGGTCTGATTTCACACTTCCAGGATGCCTTGGCTCTCTTAACAATGACAGGGAGACAAAGCCCTTTAGAGCGGGCCGCATGGGGACTTGTTTAAATTGGAAACTAGAGAGGAGTCAAGGAACAAGGTTACAGGCTACAGAATAGTGCTTTTAATAAAGAGCTCACAGCTCTGGTTCAACTCAAAGAGGGCTACCTCTGTACAATTAATTGAGACATTTATCTGGAGCATCTTAGGCCTCTACTTTCTCACAGAATTATGTGATAAATATCAGCTAAGAGGCAAATGAGATGTGCATGAAATGAATTTTTAACACTTTGATTACTGTGTCTCCAGTCTTCATTAGAAGTAAATTTACTTGTATTTCTGACCTTATTATTAATCAATTGTCTGAGAGGTTCTTTTTTCGGTTACCATGATTTCAGATCCTGATATATCAGAAAGATTTTACTGAAGAGTGATACTTGGTGATATTTCAGTTTACAGTCAAAAGCTTTTCAGGCATCTCCTCCTCTGAAGAACAGAAACTAAGCATAAAAAATGAAGAAATTTTTTTTCCTTCTTTTTCAGTTTTATATATGAAAATCCAACTCTCTTCTAAGAAAATTCCATGTTAAAATTTCAATTAAAGTACTTGAAATGAGGATGAAGACACCAAGGTGGCTAAATGTGCAGAATGTAAATGAGTTTTCTAAAATCTATTTTACTAAAATATCCTCTTACTACATGTGCAAAAATAGTCTTTGAAATTGTTCTTCAAATGCTAGGAAATGTCAGAGTAATGTACACAAATGTTAAATTCACAAAGGTATGGAAGCCCATGCATGTAAAATTGAAGGAATAAATTCAGAGGCCCTTTGGAAATATGGTTCCAGAAGTAATTTGCTCCGTCAATTAGTGCAACTAGATTTCAATATACACTTGAATTATCTTCATGAAGTACTGAAATCTACGAGATGGGCAGTGTTCTCTGATAGATAAAATCTCACCTGCTGCTATTGCGTAGGTTATCTCAAGATATCAGTCCAATATTGTTTTCTGCAAAGTGACTTGTTTTTTGAGAAAGTAGCAGGCTTAGGATACTAGTGGCAATATTAGGACTTAAAAGAGATTCTTGGTTAATCACAGTGTTTAGAATTAAATATGGAGTGAAAGGATGACTTGTGATTTTAACATTTTCCATTTTTTTTCTGTAAATATTTTGTGGAAATGAGTTTGACACAACTGTGACGCTACACTGAATCGCATGGTGAGATATCTTACACGCTCATGATAGGGTCCATTGCAACATGTTTGCAGCAGCCCCATGAAAGAGGAATTATCATTTCTATTTTAAAGATGGGAAAAACTAGGGAAGGTTAACTGACTCAGCTAAGGCCGACAGAGTGAGTCCTTGTCAAAGCTGGCATTTCGCTGGGGTCCTGTACTTAATCCATTAGATAAGGCAGCTTCTCATGCTATTGAGCCATTCCTCCTCCTGGCCAAAGGTCAGAGTGACTGCTCTGTTCCAAGCAGCTGGCTGGCAGGGAGCTTGGAACAACATTAGTGACATTAGCGTCTGCATGAGTGGCACTGCCCCCCAGAGTCATGAACTGGCTGTCTTGTCTTCCCCCAAAATAAAGGCCCTTTTTGGCTGTGGGGACTCAGATCCATAATGGACAGGCATGGCCAGCAGTAGGGGAGAACCATAATAGCCTATGAAATATTCAAACAATATTTCAGCTTTCATAACCACATTAAACTTGGTTGAACTTTATGAAGTCATGGTTTGTGAACTTGACTTTTAAAAGTAGAAATGGAGTTTATGTCTCTTATTAAATTTTTAATCTATCAAAAACAATTTCAGTGATCTTTGGGATTCTAGTTCAGTTTTGATAATGTAATTTTAACAGTGCAAAAATCCATCTAATAGTGCAGAATAAATTTCAGCGACTTGTTTAAAATCAGTTCATGGTCTAGCTAGTGCTGGAGTTGACTTTCTACCAGTTTACATAACTTTACGGACTGATCAGTGACAGGTAAATGTTAAATGCCTATCTATATTTAGTCTGCAGCATATTTCCTTTAGTTGAAAAAACTC
The DNA here is from genome assembly GCA_039720435.1 of Amazona ochrocephala. Lineage (NCBI taxonomy): Eukaryota > Metazoa > Chordata > Aves > Psittaciformes > Psittacidae > Amazona > Amazona ochrocephala. The sequence goes on along the minus strand of CM077909.1, from coordinate 73,145,761 downwards.
TTCAAGAAACAAAACCAGCAAATTATCTGTGTCTTTGGATATGTAATGACGCAATGCATGTTTTCTGTAGCCATGGTAGAAGTATCTCCATAGGGCTTACAGGGAGCTAACCTCGTGCTCTCAGCCGTTTCTTGCAAGTTAATCTTTTGAAGGACAACAAGTTTTCCAGGGGACAGGTAGGTCTGCCATATGCTTCTTGGCTTGCATCTGCTCTGAAAAGCAATTGCGTCAATGGTAGTTTCTTTTTAGACTCCATGGCAGCGCTGATTAAGAAAGAACGAGTTGTTCTGCAGTGACTGATGGTCTTTCTGAGTTTTTATTTTCTTTCCTGGGCTGGATTTTCAAAGACTGGAAACAGAAAAGCATGATTGTACGCAGGTGGGTTTTCTCTCTGTAAAATAGGGAATCATCATACTGCACAAAATACAATACTCCCATATGTTTGTTTACTAAACTTTCCTTTTTTTTGCAATATTAATCAAATAATACATGATGACACAATTTTCAGGAGACAAATGTTTAATAGAGTTTTATAATAGAAGGGCACCACAGTTTAAGTGGTACTAACCATTGCAAGCAAGAAATGTAACTTTAAGCTTTGATAGCTTTTCATCAAGGAAAACTCAGCTTTGTGTGCAAGTGGAGCTAGAAAAGGAGTCCAAAAGTGCAATTATGTTCAAGTCCCTGTTTGGAAGAATTGCTTTGCCCCAAAATGAATTTTTGCTGGGAAAATAATCTGCCAAGAGCCAAAACTTTTATTGGACAGTTTCCCCCTCAGGGACCACTGGAGGACATATCTCTTTAACTTGCCCAGAGATATGAATTATATTGTACTGCAGTTTGACAGCTCTAATATTGACAGAAGATACTTGCATCTGAATTGTTCACATGCCATTCAGTCTCTTGTGAAAAAGCAGTATTTTTGGACTTGAATTTGAGGTGACACCCAATGTTTTGTGCTTTAGCTCCCTGTTGGACTGGACAGATTACAGCTCACCTCCAGCCTGGAAGTGGGCTGCAGTGGCCTCTGTCTGATACTGGTCCATCCATCCTCAAACATAGTTCACAAGGGCACAGGGGCCACCTAGCCTCTTTGGTACTTGCTGATGAGCTCCAGCATAGTGAGCCAGCTCACTTACAAATGCTGAAGTCCTGTGGCCTTCGAACTGATGGAAACAGCCTTTCTTAAACATTTTCAAATGAAAAGCATGGCCAAAACATTAGACCATGTGGTGCTGTAGCTACTTGAGAGGAGAATTAGAAATCCGAAATTGTGTGAAGGTTAAGATTTTGCTCAAGCAATATTTTGAGAAGCAACTAAAAATTGTCACTCTTCAGGTCTCTCTTCTATGATGAAAAAGTGTGGTTTATATACTTGTAGAAGAAAAAAATTCTTCCAGTGGCCAGCCTTCTGAGGTCCAGATAATGAATCTGAGCTCTGAACTGACTTTGATTCTTTTGTGATGGAATTTCTGGCTGTGGGGGACTTTGAGCTTTGAAGCAAATGGCAAAGAAGACCTCTCTAGTTCCTGGTTAGCCTTGCTTGCATCATAACCACTGTTGCAAGGTTCAGCTGGTTTCACTTGCCGGGTGTACAGTTCATCCAGAGGCATGCAGTAGTTCAGAGAAATAAGGTGAAAAGTAAAAACGGTATCATGTTAATTAATGTGTGTATAGTGTGTAGTGTGAGGGATGCAGTGCTGATGGAAGTGAAACATTTTACTAATTTAATCTAAGTAAAGTAATCTCAGTTTTTGCTCTGGTTTTACCAACTGTCTAAAGATTAAATACAGTACAGCACAGCACAAACCAGGGTATCTGTCAAACTAGCTGCAGTGTGTGGTGTGATGAAAAAACCAGGAAGCTTCTAAGGATAAGCAGTTCCTTGATCTTTTTCAGTAGTTGTTGAAATTATCACTTATTTTTCTTTTTCAGTGGTAGCTTACATTACAAAGTAGAATTCCTCTAGGAGACATTCTTAGATAATCCAGCTCTGTAATGGGTAAAGGGTTAAAAAAAATGTGAGGGAGGCCCATCCAAAACGAAGCTGCTCTCTATTCCATATTATTATGTGTACTATGTAAAGTAGTCCTTTATTTCTGTCATTTCAGGAGCCCTTAGTCCTGCATAAGTAGAGTCCAAAAAGTGTGAGACATTGCAGCAACAAAATAGATTAATGAGATTTGTTTTAGTTCTTACTGAGGTTTATTGCAGGTCTGATTTCAGAAAATTGGAAGGTGAAGTTCACTGGGTTTTATTAACTGCTTGTATCACGAATTCCTTCAAACAGTGCTGGGCGTAATAATGATTAATCCTAGTGATGTCATGAGATTACTCAAAATTGTAAGTGCTGGTTTCAGTGCTGCTTTTAATGTGTAAGTGCGGTAAGCAGGTGGTGGTAGTTTCACCTTGCACAGCACTGAGCACATTTAGGACCATATTCAGAAAAAATTTGTGGATGTCCTCCTGATCAGTAGAGTTGAGTACCTCTGAAGTCACTGGAACAGTAGCTGGAGAGCTAGGGAGGGCATAGAGCAGGGAGCTAGGTGAAATACCCTCCTTAGGCACAGCAATACGGGTAGAATTTGTTGACATAGGACAGGTAACATATGATGATATATGACAGTTATGATTTAGTCTAGTGAAAGGCATACTTGTGATGACGATATAATTTAAAATTATGTGATTGAGCTTAGGCAGCACAAGTCTATTCACAGGAGTTTTATCATACTTTTAGAACTGCTAGATGTGCTAAGCAGCACATACTTTTCTGAATGCATGTGGCTCTTTTATATAAAAATGGGGAAAACTATTTATCTACTGATCATTTTTGAAACTGCTAGTTGCATTAACCGGACAAAAGTTATCTGCCTTGGTTAGAATATGTGTTGTGCTTGAAATCCTGCTTTTGAATAGTACAGTGATGAGCATATGTTGTAAGTTCGCAGATTCTCCTTGGTCCTGCTAGAGACCAAAGAGACCTAAGGATGATGTCTTTTAATATTTTAGTGCTCTCTTAAGTCTTTCATTGGGAATGATCCCATAATTTTGAAAACTCCTGCAATGCGGCAGGTTGCCATGGCTGTCAGTGAGAGTTAAGATTGCAGTTTTCCTTTATAATAATGAGAACTTGAAAGATGATAGATGGATATGAGTTTCACCAAGTACTTGTACATTGCTCTGGCTTTGTCTTTCTGGATCGTGTTCACTTATTTGGGTTGGTGTCCAAATAACGTTTGCACATACCGCATGTCAGTGAAGTGTGTTGCTTTTCAGATACCGAGCTTGGTTATTACGAGTGTTTTAGCATACAGAAGAAGTGCCCATAGGCGATGGTGAAGGGCTTTCCAGATGAAAACTTCATAGCTTCCTTGTATGCAAAAACAGTATTCTGTTTCAGGGATGCTCACAACCGGGAAACTTTTACTTGTCAACCATGATATTTAGGCCTTCCCTTGTACCCTTTCATAATATTTCTTTCTGTCAAATTTGTTCTCAAACTGTTTTCAAGTTATAGGGAGGAGGTGGTGTTGAGTGTGAGAGGGGGATTTTTTTTTTTTCATTTCTGAAAATCATTTGTCTTTGTTTTGATTGGGGACCTCTGTGATTAATATCCATGTAAATCTAAAAGGAGAATAATTAAAAAAGTACATGTCAATGAATACAGAAACTAATTGAATGCAATAAATACCTTCTCTTTATTTACAGGTGTCCTTAAGATGCTGCAGTGCATTTTCCTGTGTCTGCATACAATTAATAAGCAGATATAACATTGTAACATCATAAGTAAATATGATTGATGATACTTTAAAAAAAGGAGATAAAGTAGTATTACCTACCTTGCCTGCTCTATCACTTCTGCCCAGTTATTTTAACTGAGTCTTTCTTTTTCAAATACTGAAACCTAAAGAACTTAAATAAATACAATTTTTTTAAAGTTTCCTACTGCCTTTTAGGCCTGTGAAGTAGGAGAACATTGAGATGTCTGATTCATCCATCTCTGCTGAGTAATGAATTAATCACTTTTAAAGTATAATGGGAAAGATTCATCAGTATATTGTTTTCTAGAGAAGGTAAACATCAGCTCTAACCATAATTCTCAATGTGTTTAAAACAATTATTCTTTATCATTAAAATAAATAATATACACATTAACCTCTGATGTAGTCTGAATCAATATTGCAGTTTAGGTGATGTGACCCCTGGACGGCTTTGTCTAAATATTGATTTCATTGTCATTTGTATAAGGTATGAAACAAATTACATGCCTTCCTAATATCATTAATGTAGCCCCATTGAGCTACTCAATTTATGGCTTCTCACAATGCATGACAAAACATTACGGAGTTACTGAAGGCAAAAAATTGCACAACAAATTGTGAAATGCAATTGCTTAGTGTTCTGGATTTGATTGTGAAAGATCAGTGCCAACACTCAGTAACTTTCAAACACTTTGCTGCCCAAAGTCCAGAAACAAGAATGAGCCACTCTGGAGTATCTAACTCAGTTGTTAATTTCCATCTGTCCAAGTTCCCTTGGGTTCTGGGAGCAGCAATTTATTCTACAGCTTTCTACTTACGTGTTTGTAGCCTTACATGAAAATAATCATACACTTGTTTTCTGTGCCATGGGAAAAAGGTTCTCTTCAATTACTGGAGAAAATCAAAATAGGTAGGGGGGAGAGCCTCTCTATGTCTTGGGCAGCATTTACAGTGGTTGTCATTACTGTCATAATTTGAAACATGAGTTAAATAATTTACACTGTGATTTCTTCCCTTTATTGCCCCTCTATTGTAATGGTTATCTCACTCATGATTCTGTAACTGCTCCTTCCCTCATAGCTGCTCCTCAGATCTTCTTCGCAACACCTTCTTCCCCTTTCAGGAGATTTCAGGGTTGCCCTGAAACTTTGGAGATATTTATCTTCCCTTCTTTTGCTTCCTCCCTCTGCAGAGAGCTCCTTTTTTACACCACCTATCTGTTTTTTAATATGAGATTCAGGCATCTAGTTTCCTTCTTCTCCAAACCTTGGCCTCATGGATATCAAAGAAAAAGCTTAGCATAAGTTTCATGGCTTCCCCCAAAACTCTCAGTGGGGATGACTTTTCTTGTTCTTTCCTTGGTATCAGCACTGCTCACCTGCAGTCATTGCCTTTAGGCTGCTTATTCTGGGGCACACACACAGATACATGCATGCTACCCCATTCCTCTTTTTTTTGTTACATTGAAAAAAATAAAAATAAATTTCCATACCCAATCTAGGATACCGCTTCCATTATCTATATACTATGTTTTCAAAGAAGCATCTTCATACTTTCTCCTGTGGTGACTTTCGTGCTGAGGGACCTTCTTGTAAATGCATGCAAAGCTACCTTGTTGTGCTTTAATGTATACAAATAACCACTTTTGAGCTTCTGCTGTGCTGAGACTGCAGCCTATCATTCCAGCTGGTATTGTTTCATTGTTTAATTGTACTTGCCCACTTTCTTTGGTGTTAGGCTTTTATCTGAGACTGTCTTTAAGGCTTTTTCATTCTGGAGAGAGGATTTGTTCAGCACGAAACATGTAGGGCATAGTAATCTTTGGATAAGTATTGTAGATGCTATGTTATTACAAATAATGTGGAATAATACATTTCCTACATATCAAAATTCTCTAATTATGTTTTCACTACAGACAATGTAGAATTGACACCATTAAAGTAAAGCTCTCTTAGCTGTCTCAGAAGGGTGCTTAGCACCTTTTAGGAGCATGCTGGGTTTTCATCAGAAAGTCTGTATGGGGATGTTTTTCTTTTCTGGTTGTCTTTTTTTTTTTGTTTGTGTGTGTATGCCGGGGGGGGGGGGTGGGTGGGTATTTTTATTTTTTTTTTTTTTTTCTGAGACAAAAAGGATGTTCTTTTAGTGAGGAATGTTAATAGAAGACAGAGGTGAACAGCCTGTTATAGTCGTCTTGAGCATAATGCAGACCATAGGTTTTCCCTGAATTAATTCCGGTAAGAATAACAAGGCAGCTTAGGAAAAAAAACTTAAAATGAAAAAATAAAAATAAAATTAAATAAAAAAGACAATCAAACAAACAAACAAAACAAAATGAAACAAAAGAAAAACCCTCAACAACAAAATCAACAAAACCCCTCATAACTAATGTTTTCTAAACCTTGCTCATGGTGTTTTTCTTAGTTGATGCATTCTGTTCCAAACCTTCTCTTGCAGGTAAAAGTGACCCGTTTTGTGTGGTTGAATTGAACAATGACAGACTGCTGACACATACCGTCTACAAGAACCTCAATCCAGAATGGAACAAAATCTTCACATTGTAGGTGTTTGGATTTTGTGTTTTGCAGGGGGATGAGGTGTTTTCAAGGGAATATATGTTTGAGTCAAAAACAACTACTGCTGATTCTAAAGAAACAGAGCAGTGACATACTGGTATTTCCAAACTAGCCAGCTGAATAATTTTTTTGAGGATTAACAACATGAACAAAAAGAAAGAAGAGCTACCCTTTTAAAGGTAAAAAAGCAAGATCTGTTTCTTGGAAACCAGGTGTGAGTAATGGTGGGCACTACAGAAGCCTCTCAGGTCTGGTGAGGTTTTCAAGGCCAAATACATCACACTGGGTTTGGCCCTGAAGTTTTGGGTGGAAAAAAAGATACTGTGATTATGACCTTCATTAAAATGTGGTGTTAACTTTAATAAGCATTAGGTAACTTCATAAAGGAATATTTATAAATACATTCATACTTTCCTGAATTATGATCAGATACTTTCCATTTGTTTGTTTGTTTGTTTTTTTTTTCATTTACCAACTGCATGTCTCACAATACCATCTAGCATCAAACCAGCCCAATGCAGCTATTGGGTAAAATCTAGTCTTAAGCCCTGGGAAGTGATACGGTTGTTTGGGGGTTTCTTGGGTTGTTTGGTTTGTTGGGTTGGTTTTTTTCTTTTAATCCTGTTATTTTGAAGCAAAAGGCTCTGACAAAATAGAAAAAAGCCTTTCACAAACAAAATGTTCCTGGTATCTGTCTTGCTGAGTTGCCTTTTTTCCCTGCCTCCTTTCCTCTCTCTGGCTGCAATGTGACACCGATGAGTAGAAAACTGATCAGCTGTAGGTTTCTCTGCTGCTGAAATCAGCTCAGAATCAACTGCCAAGCCAGTATAAGCTTTGTGTAGTTACTTCACTTTGTCATAAATGAAAAGGCTGTATTTTGCCCATGATCTGAAAACTTGCTCTGGTTTTAATTTTCTCTCTCTTTTTTTTTTTTTAATTTCACTATATTTATCATTCTTATATTTGGCATCTGTAGCTTTTTTGCCCTGCAGTGAGTTCTCAGGAGTTAACTGGGAACAAAAGAAAAATCTCACAACAGTTGTACTTTTCATCAGCTTACTAACATCGTCCTCACTTATGTATCCACAAAACCACATTAAACTCTTTATTAATTTATTTTTAATTACCTGCTAATAGAGCAAATAACTAATCAACTAATCTTCTGCAAGGACAGTATTCTCTGCATAAGAAATTGCCTGGGTTTGTAGAGAACAAGAGACTAATCAAGCAGGAAAACTCAAAAGGCCTTCAAGGAGAGTTTTTACCTCTCTTCTGTGTATATTTGCATTGATCATTTTATTTATCCTCAGATTTGTTAATTAATTTTGGGCTAGCAATCCAGTTTCATCTGGAGGTGTAGATCTTACTGAAGTTAAACTGCTTTGCTTGAATTTGTAATTCCTGCATTGGCCATTTGATCAAAGAAGAGTTCTTTCAAACAATTCTGTGTTGTTTTTTTTTGAATAATGAATGTGAATTTTTCACTTGAGAGTTTACAATGTACAATGACAATTTTTGTGCGGGTGGTGGAGTGTTTAATAGCTTGCAGGCAAAAAAAGCAGTAGTAGCAGAAAAACGCATTTCATATTGCTTGTATCCTAATTTGTTGTAATGACCGTTGTATATCTACAGTTAAGTAAGTATTTCAGAATTAAAGAGCTTGTTGTCAGGGCTAAGGTATGCTCGTGTGGCTCACGGTTATTTCTGTTGACATACCCGTGGATTTCACAGTATTTGCAGTAAGAGCTGCTGCAAGGATAGCAGTGTTTAAGGTCTTTAAAGGCTGTTGGTGCTGCAGCTCACTGCTGTAAATCCCCGCTGCTGTGCTGCGCTGGGCTGGCTCTCCTTACAACTCACACAGCAAAAACCCCAGGTAGGAGATTTAAAACAACATCCTTCGGAAAACTTCAGCCCAGAAAGCCTCACAGAGAGCAAGCACAACCACTGCAGCCCTTAGAAAGCATTTTGATTATATGGAGGGATGCTTCATGTGCTTAAGTTCTGTTCTCTGCCATGCTTGGAAAAATAGATTGGTACATGTTTTTTGCTAACCTTTCACGCTTTTGTCCTTGGTACTTGCTGGTGTAGATGACTTCTCTCTTCTGTGTGTGCTTCTCCCTTTGTAGCAATATTAAAGACATCCACTCTGTGCTTGAAGTGACAGTTTATGATGAAGACCGTGATCGCAGTGCTGACTTTCTAGGCAAAGTTGCTATACCACTGCTGTCTGTAAGTTCCATTCACCTGACATACCACTCTGAATTTTTCCTGCTGAACTTGGGGGGGGGGGGGGGGGGAGGGATTTAAAAAAAAAAAATAAAATTGCAGCTTTGTGTCTGTCATTTCTCAACCAAGGTCTGTAATAAGAACACTAAAATTTTAACATACTCAATTCACGGCCATGTTGAATCCCATGATAGTTAATTTTTCCTGACAGACTCGGTGCTGGTAATGAACAGGTACTTGTCAGACTTGCCACAGTTGTTTTGGGTTCTCTGTCAGTTTCAGCAGCTGAGGGTCAGGGGTCGCCGGGGGGGTGTATTCAGCAGAGACCGCGAGACAGACGGCTGTCATGTCCTTTTCCTGCAGATTCAAAATGGTGAACAGAAAGCCTACGTCTTGAAAAACAAGCAGCTGACAGGGCCAACAAAGGGGGTCATCTATCTTGAAATAGATGTGATTTTTAATGCTGTAAGTCTTAACTTTGGCTTTTTTGTACTGCTAAAGAGTTCAGTTTCATGAAAGCTTTTGTTCCTGATTTGTAGAGAATTTCTGTCATTCCTCATTTTCTCTAAACCTTGATGTATACTACAGAATACTCTTCTGCCACTGCCTGGCACACCCACTCTTTTTGTTGCTGCTGCCGCTGCTGTTGCTGTGAGTGTATGGAGCAGCAACCCATGCCTCTGTGCACTTACGTGTCGCTTGCAGGCTTGGCAGCCATGACTTTGAAACTTGGTGGGTTTTGCAAATTGAAGCATGTGCTACTAGTAAGGAACGGGTGAGCTTGAAATACTGACACACACTTTAATGTGTAGGTGAAAGCCAGCATACGAACCTTAATGCCCAAAGAAGTGAAGTACATTGAAGAGGAAAACAGACTGTCTAAACAGGTAAAGAGTAAGGAAACACTAATCCTTTCTGAAAGCCTTAATATCAAGTGTGCACATCCAAATATCTGGTATCAAACTGCTGAGCGTAAAGAATAACATTTTCATTACCTGTTTACAAAAGAATATGATAGGCTGGAAAAGGCAGAAACAAAATACATGGGTTTATTGTGTCTCCTCTATAAATTGCAGCTTAATTTCCATGAAATACCTGAATAAGACCACAGTTGAAACCATCAGGTTCCACACATATCAGATTATAGCACAGGTGCATGTAAACTAAGTCTTGCATAAATTTTTGCTGTTAACCTTGACCCAAAAGATCTTCATTTGTTGCAGGCTAGACAGCCTTTCAGTATTCTTTTAGAGAATTTTAAATAAGTGAGTTGTGTATGGTTTGAATTGAAGGTGAAAGCAGACTAAAAGTCTTTATTACTTTGAAGAGTCCGGTGGGTAGGAAATCACAGAATGGGCAGAAATCACATGTCTGCACCTTTTTTTTTTCTTTTTTTTTTTTCTTTTTTTTTTTTATCCTGTGTATTTTTGCTACACACAGTTCTAATGTTTTGGTAACATATATTTAACACATCTTTTTCTCTACTCGAACTACTTTTGATAAAGGTTTTTGTGTTCCACAAATGATGCATTTTGTATGGACAGAACTGAGCTTTTTGTTGGGCTTTGCGAGTGAGATTTTTGTTGTTTGAATTGAAAAGGCAAAGATCTCAGAACTGGTTTTTATTTTGCTGAAAGCTAGTAGACTTGAGTGTAATTTAAATTATCTTCTCAATTAATTTTATGTCATTTATGTATTTTATTTACATTTATTATTCATTTCATTAAAAAATATTTCAAGAGGCAAAATATTTCTTTCTTTAGTGTTGTGAGTAATGCAGTTACTAAAGCTGCATTTTGTACTGTTGTTCCAGCAAAGAAGCAGCAAGGCCTTTTATTCAAGATTCATTCTTCTCCCCATTTTCATAACAGAAAATGGCATTGTCAGTTTTGCAGATGGCAGGAGAAATAAACTTTAAATACCTCCTTCCAGTTGATTGGGATTTTTTTATTAACCTGAATGGGATACCCCACCACCATACCACTTCGGGTGAGGGGGGGAAAAAAAAGGAATCTTTATGTATAACTGATGTGGTTGTATTTTAAAGCATCTGCGTTTTCCAAGGGTGAGCATGTCTTACTTAACTAGCATTTTCTGTGCTATTCACTACACAAATCATTCCCTGGTTTGTTCACTTTTTTTTTTTTGGTCAAGCGTAATGCAATTTTAGAGGATTTAAGGGTATCTTTTGAACCAAAACCTGCCACTGTTATGTCTCATCTGTATAGATTGAATGTATGTGAGTAAAGTTACTTTGATAGATATTTACAACCATGTGGCCAAAATTTTCATCACAGCAGACAAATTTGATAAAAATGAAGGAAAAATGAATGTAAAAGGTGCATGTGATCTTAATTAGATTAGAGCAGTAATTCTACTTTATTTCAAGTTAGTGTCCTGCAGCATCGTTTTATTCAAAAAGGATAACATTTGCTAGAGTACCTGAGAATGGGGAAAGTCTTGCCTGCATAGTAAAATCTTGATATCAAAATAATTGATGAGGTTTTTTATGTGGCTTTTTAAAACTGAACAACAATTTGTCAGAATTTAATTCAACAGGTATCAATTGACACAACTAACAAATTCTCTCTCTTACAAGACTCTCAGATTTTAAACTATCCATCTCAGTTTGTGAGCTAGAGATTTTAAAGTGTTTTTTCTCATTCTTCACCAAAACTAAGAATGACAATATTACAAGTGTCAGCCTCTTTTGAAGATTTTGGGTTTTGAAACATTTTCATTCTTTCATCTTTTCAATAGCTACTGTTAAGAAACTTTATCCGGATGAAGCGTTGCGTCATCGTGCTCATAAATGCCGCCTACTACATTAGCAGTTGCTTTGACTGGGATTCTCCCTCAAGAAGTCTCGCTGCTTTTTTGGTATGATCTTCTTTACACTATTGTTATTGACCCTGGTGTGTTTGTGTTCTAGACTGAGAAATAACACAGTGCTGACATGGTGGGGTGCTATTTATTTATTTGTTTTAAACTTTGCATTATGAAGATACTGCAAGTCATGTTTATTCACTTTTTTTTTAATTTTTAAGTTTAGAATGTCACACAAACAAGACAGAAAGTTGGATTTTTTAAAAATTTATAACTGTACTAATAACATTGTGGTACAACTCAAAATACAGTCAGCAAACTATGGATGACATTCTAGAGCTTCTCACACATTACCTCCGTTAAATTTTGTGTGGCCCCATTGTATGTCACATGTTTACTCTTAAGATTTGTTTTGTATATTTCATGGATTCTTTTACATATTATGAATGTAAACTTAGTGTTATTTTACCCTCCACATATCAATATATGTTATGCTTGTAACTTTTTTAGAAGTACAAATCTCTGGGCCCCAACAGTCACTTCCTGTCTAAGATTTAGTACTCTTGGCTAAAAAATAAAAGCAAACAAAAACCAAACAACAACAACAACAACAACAAAACACCCCAAAATAAAACAAAACCAACTTTAAAATCATTAATGCAAACAAATTAGTATATTGTAGACATCAATCTCTGATAGTTGTTTTCAGTTAATTCATTTTTAGTGATTTAAATGAAACTATTTCTCCATAACCATTAGCTTCACTAATATTAGGCTTTCTTTTTCTGTTAAATTTAGAAAATTCCAAGCATCATTGTAGGTTAAAGTGTGTTTCCCAAATGAATATATTTTAACTGTCAAAATCGTATGAGCTACAAATAAGACCAAAGTCTGTTTTTTTGTTTGGTTTTGCATTTGTTTGTTTGTTTGTTTGTTTTTGCCAACAGTAAACAGTATGCATGGGTACAGTTTCTGGAATATCTAAATTTATTAAGTTGGCTTAAATACTGACATTGTGAGCCTCTTCACCATGAATATGAACATGGGTTTGGTGTCGCTTTCAGTAATATAAAGGGAATCTGGTGACAGTGCTCCTAGGTTGGGTGCCTGAAGTTCAGATACCTCAAATCTGGAGAAAGCAAACCAGGCAGTGGAACTGGTTGTGCTGGAGCAGTAAAATGGTGTACTTTGGTGTGTCACTAAATTTAGCTGGTTTGCAGGAAGTTTCTTTTAGCAGGACTCCTTTGTACTACAGGACTTGTTAAACTCCGCTGTAGCCTGCCATCGTCACCACAGAATGGTTTGGGTTGGAAGGAACTTTAAAGATCTTCTAGTTCCAACCCACTGCCATGGGCAGGGACACCTTCCACTAGACGAGGTTGCTCAAAGCACCATCCAACCTGTGAAAGGATGGCAGCACACTGACAGTCCTTGGTTGCAATGTTCGTCAGGAGTAGAGGATATATGTGTGCTGTTGAAGCACTCAGGGGTTTTATACATTTTATTCATGTCTGTTGTAACTATAATACGTGCAAAATCTAAACAACTTTCTACTGTTTACTTTAGAAAAATGATAATTTCAGTTTAAAGTGATCAAAATTTCATACAAAAATGCAGGTCTCTACTTAAAATTTTAATGTTCATGTTGCTATTACTGCTCCCATTAGTGAGAATGAATCTGTCCAAGTCTGATTTTAATATGGATATGGAAAACCCACTTCTTCGTTGTAGAAGAAAGGGAAGTAGAAAGACATCTTATTCTTTGAGGCTACTAAAATTATTTCTTTCTCATGGTGCAGCCCTCTGGCCATAGAAAAAGTTGTGTTGCTGTCAAGTTGTAATTGTTTCCAATCATAACAGAAATACAGTGTCCTAATAAGTAGCTGGAAATATGTAAAACACAGAATTTGAGCAGGGAGAGCTGTAGTTAGCATATTGCAGTAGAAACTAGTTCCTGGTTTTATTTTTACGTATATATTTATGATTTATAAATATGTATGTTAAAAGCCTGCTCTTCCTAGTTTCCTTTTAGGATTTGTTTTGCTATGTGGTGGTTGTGGTAGTTGCGGATATATTGCATCTACATCAGTGCGGAGACTTGACAGATGTGTTCCTGCTCTGCATCCAAAGTGCATCCTGTGCTTTTCAACCTCATGGTATTCTCCCCAAAGATCAAAGCATCCCTCTGTGGGGCAAAAAATGGATAAGATTTTGCTAGGCAAGTCAAATCTGTGTGAACATCTATCATGATCATAAGCTTTGGAATTCAGATGGTTTCTGAAGTTTCAAAGCTACCATAGGCCCTTAAAAAATCTTGAGAGTGGTCCACTTGCATGGGTGATGCTGAATTATGCTTGCATTAAGGTTACACTTCAATTTAATAGAATCTATTAAAAAACGTGTACCTATATGTATCATTTTCATCTCCACTACTATACAAATTGTATGTCCTCTTGAAGTCATTTCCCAGAGGTTAGAGAATATCACAGTGAAATAACAGTGCCAGAAAGCAAATGGGAAATAGGCTGTTTTGGAGCATTCCAACTCTGTATTCAAACGAATGAATAATGTACAAGAAGTAAACTTTTAAACTAACCATTTTTTCTTTCCTATTGGATTTGAAGACATACGTTGATGGATAACATTCTAATACAGATTTACAGCATTTCACATAAGTTACATGTGTGAGGGTTGATTTTTCAGATCTCCCATTGTCCCAAGTTCCTGTCATTACAATTGCAGGTACCCTTGTCTCATATCTCTCCCCAAGTCTTTGCTTTCTGATGGGGCTACTGGTACAGTAGACCACAGCGGTGGAAATTCTGTCAAACTAGCTGAGCTTTTAGAAATATAATTGTAAATAATAAGAGAGATCTGGAAAGGAGGACTCATCTTCGAAACCCACATAATGCCTCCATTAATATGGTGACTCCATAACATGCTGCAGTTATCTACTTTATGCTCTTCACATGCTAAAGTGTTCACTACAGCTTATTTTAATGTCATTCTCCCTGGAGAGTCACAGTGTTGGTCATCAAGACTGTATGTGTTCATTGAAGGGACTTGCTGATTGTTTATACGCCAGAGCTCAGCTGTCTGAAACCATTATGTTATTTGGGACAATGGCTCTTTCTCAAATCTCTCCAAATGCATCAGCTCAATGACTGGTTTTGCACATAATGTACCTAGAAGTATAGAAACCTAGAAGTTACATTTTTAGTGTTCCAGATGGTACACTTCCTCAACTAAACAATGTTTTACCTGTTTCTGTTGAACTTCATAATTTCATCTCCTTCACTGGGGATTTTGTCTGAATGACTTAAGGTTTTGACTCTACTTTTTTTTTTCTGTGCCTCAGTAATTCAGAGCAAAACAATAATTTCTACCCAGAAATATTTTTTGTATTCTTGCTTCCATCTAACTGTTGTTATTATTATTATTGACATATTATTTGTTATTTTTTGATATTCAAAGATATTTTTTGTAAATAGCTCATGGAACATAGATTGCTCTGGCTAGAATATGGCTTTGGATTTGAACCATCAGAAGATTTTATATTCTCCACAGTTTATTCATATTTATTTCCTGTTAAATAAGTCTATAGCAGCAATGTTAAATTAGTGTTTGAGTTCCAGAACAGCTTTATTGTATTACATATAGCCCTGTTAAGTCTAGCTGCTGATAAGAATATGTTATGTGCCTGTGTTAATGCCTCTTAAGAAACTAAATGCAATGGAAAAAAATGGTATAAGTAGAGAGAGAGAGCCTTCACTGTAAATTCGTGTGATTGATTTTCTGTATTTAAACAGACCTTTGGATAGTTTAGCAGTTAATTTTTATATATTTTTAATTCAGTAATTAATATGGTATGTGTCAGGCTGAAGAACTTTATTAAGAGTATGGAAAAGGGGATTTTTTTTCTTTAGATAAATCTACTGTGGGCTCTCAAATGTCTGCTAAATTGGGCCTCATTTCCCTCATCTTCTTGAGCAGACATCTGTGTTCTTGCAGATGTCAGTGGGTGCAATGTAGGGGGAAAAAAGTGTGCACACTTTTTTTCCAATACTGTCATTTCTCACTGTAATGAGCACAAAAGTAATTGGACAACTGAGCTATCACTAAAAGGACACACTTCAACTTGAGTCAATGAATTATTTTACGGGACAAACTTTAATCTTTAAATGTGATTGTGGATAATTTGTGCTACCATCTGTCCATTTGGAATTCTTTTAGCCTTTTCAGTCGTTATACAGTAAGTGCTGCTGTGTTTAACATTAACATTTGATATTTTACACATTTAATTTCTGTACTGCTGCATGGTCCTTGGGGAGCTTTGCTGTAGTGCTACATGAGAGAGACAAAGTATTGATCAGTTAACATTTCAGCTACATTTATGTATGTCGCAAAATTAATGAAAATGCCAGACAAAAATGTCAGAGTGCACAAAAAGGTAGAATTTAAATTTGGTAGTTTAATGAAAAGTTTAATATGTGCATTATCAAAAACGTCCCCTTACCTTTAAAGTACAATTCATAACTGATTAACTAAAGGGAACCACATATTTTACTTAGAGGAACATTGAACATGAAATATGAGGTAATATATAATCTTCAAAGTATTTGGTATCCCAAAATGGTCTCACTAAAGCACTTTAATTACCTGCTTGAACATTTAACTGTTGCTTATAAAATAAACTTGTTTCCTTTCTCATTTGGAAGCAGAGTACCCTTGCCTGATCACATGCATGCTTTTCAATGCATCCTCCAATTCCTATGAACATATTCTCCTGTTCCTCATCTTATTCTTCAGAATCTTTCTATATGTGTGTATGCACACAGAAAATGCTCCCTTTCTCAGACTGAAATATTGATAAAATGACTTGCCGTGCATCAAGGTCATTTGTCAGGTCTAACTTACCTTCGCTTTGTCTTCTAATGTTACAAAATCACGTGTGAAAATGACATAATAGTGTACCTAGCATTAAGAGTTAGTTCTCTTGCACATATGCCATTTAGTTGTGGTGGTGTCATGCTAATTAATTGAAACTGAGAAGGAAACAGGAGAAAAACAGAGCTGGCCCCTGGCAGGAAATAAGACAGTAAAGTAATTTGGTCAACTTACTTAGCTTTTCCCTAGTAAAAAGGAAGGTGATCACTACTGTGTATTTCAGAAGCAACTTTTACTCAAAGCTGAAGGGCAGATTATGTTTTGGGAGTGGGGGTGCCGTCAGGAGTTGGAATGCACTTGTGTTTATCATGGCTTGGCTTCGTGAATGAAGATTTGAGAAGGGCTTTACCCGCACTTACTACAAGCGCGCTGATGGCTAAAAAGGCCAATGCAGGATAGAAAAGTCCAGTTCCAAAAAGCACAGCGGAAGGTCTCCTTAGGTGATATAGGCAAGGCATGGTTCTTTCTGTGTTTTTTCTCCTCGAGACTGATTCTGCGTGTGTTCTCAAAAGACACAACAGTTTTATGTGTTTCCAAATCTCCCAATTGGAGGCCAGGGTGGACCACTGGTGGTAGTCAATATGGCCAAGGCTAAGATATTGTTTCAGGGAGTCCTTATATCTCCTCTTATGTGCTCTTCTCTTGTGGCAGCCTGTGGCAAGTTCACCGTAGAACACAATCTTAGGGAGACGGTGATCTTCCATCATGGAGACGTGCCCTGCCCAGCGCATGTTTTCAGCAACATGGCCTCAATACTGGTAACCTCTGCCTGTTCAAGGACAGTAACATGAGACACATAGCCAGTCCAGTGGATGTTTAAGATTGTACAGAGGCAGCAGTGATGAAAGCGTTCGAGGAGTCACACGTGATGGCGATAGATGACTCATAATTCAGACCCATGTAAAAGAGTAGACAGTACAATGGCTCTATAGACACTAATCTTTGTGCTTTTCTTCAGGTGTTTATTACACCAGACTCTGTTATGGAGTTTTCTGAAGGCTCTGTATGCCTTTGCTATTCTGTTATCTATCTCTTTATCAATCATGGCATCTGAGGAAATGATGATTTGCAGGAAACTGAACTGCTGGACTAACTTAAGCTCTGACTTGCCAATGGTGATGTGGGGATGATGGTAGTCTTCTTGTGGTGCAGGTTGGTAAAGAGCTACTGTCTTCGTCAAGCTGATTTCCAGGCCAAAAATCTCAGCTGCCTCTGCAAAGCAAGATGTCAAACGCTGCAGAGCTGCTTCTGTGTGGGCAACAAGGGCAACATCGTCAGCAAAAAACAGCTCTCGAATAAGGGGATTTAGGGTCTTACTGTGGGCCTTCAGTTGCCTTAGGTTGAATAGGCCCCCATCGGTACGATATTGCTCGTTTTTTCTTGTACAAGGTGATGTTGGCTGCATCACAGAGATCTGGTGGTAGTTCACCTTGTTCCCAGCAGCTCACAACAAGCTCATGAAATTTAGCATGGTGTGCTTGACCTCCATGCTTCCAGATTTCAAGTGGGATTCCATTGACCCCAGCTACCTTGCCAGTTTTCACCTGCTGAATGGCTTTAAGAGCCTCTCCCACGGCAGGGACTATATCCAATTCATTTTTCACCGGTTGTTCTGAGATGTGCTGAATTCCTGAGCCTTGGACTGCACGATTGGCACTGAAGAGAGTTTGAAAGTGTTCAGACCATTGATTCAAGCGTTTGGCCATCTTCACTGAGTAGAGGACTTTGAACCTGGTATGTGGGTCCATACACTGCTTTCAGAGCCTCATAGAATCCTCTGTGGTCACCCAAATCTGCACATAGTTGAATCTTTTCTGCTAGGTTAAGCCACTACTTGTTCTGGATGTCACAAAGTTTCTGTTGGAGTTTATTGCATGCAAGACAAAAGGCTGCTTTTCTTACATGACAGGATGGCTGAGCAAGGTGTGCTTGGTGAGCAGATCTCTTCTTTGTCAAGAGTTCCTGGACTACCTGATTGTTTTCATCAAACCAGTCTTTGTTTTCCTTTGAGGAGAGCCCTAAGGATACTTCAGGGGACTGCAGGATACTATTTTTAATATGTTGCCAAAGTGCTTCAGGAGAAGAGTCTGTGGGATGGTCTTGAAGCCTAGTTTGAAGGTTTGCCTGGAAGCTGTCTCTGGCTGCAGCTGTTTGAGGATTGTTAACTTTGAGCCTCCTCCTCGGAATGCCACCCCTCTCAGGTTTGGGCTTAAAGTGGAGGTTAAGTTTGCAACACACAAGGCGATGGTCTGTTTGACAGTCTGCACGAGGCATCACTCGGGTGTGACGGACATCGCGAACATTTCTCTGGCGCACTAAGACATAGTCAATAAGGTGCCAGTGTTTAGATCAGGGATGCATCCAGGTTGTCTTCAGGCTATCTTTCTGCTGGAAAATAGTGTTGGTGATGGTAAGCTGCTGCTCTGCACAAAACTCTAGCAAGAGGTGACCATTGCCATTGCAGCTTCCAACACCATGCTTGCCTAGTAGTCCTTTCCAAGCTTCAAAGTTCTTACCTACTCAGGCATTGAAGTCACCAAGGATTATGATCTTATCATCTGCAGGAACCTTTTGAGTGAGGCGGCACAGATCGGTGTAAAATTTGTCTTTTTCTGCATGGTCAGCTTGCAAAGTTGGGTCGTATATGCTGAAGAGAACAGCATATTGCTTTTTGTGTAGTGGGAGATGTAAGGAGATAATGCGATCAGAATGACCTGTTGGCAAATTTTCAGGTTTAGAGGTGATAGACTTTTTAATCATGAAGCCAACTCCAGAAAGATGACTTTTGGTTTTGGATTTGCCCGACCAATAAAGTGTATAGCTGGCACCATGTTCTTTAAGGCTTTCTTCCTCATGAAGGCGAACTTCACAGAGAGCAGCAATGTTGATGTCAAGTTGTGACAGTTCATGGGCAATCAGAGCAGAATGATGCTCAGGATGCCCACTATCCGCTGTATCAAGCATGGTTCTGATGTTCCAACATGCGAGTGTCAGTCTGGGCATGCCCTTGGAGGCAGGTGTATGCCTTTGTCTCTTTGTCTTTAGTCTACCACAACAGAAGATGCCTGTTGGCCACGGCTAGCCAACCAGGTAGTGGGGGAGATGAGCTTTGGTTAGGCCACCTTTTCTAGGCCTCTCTCCGAATGGAGCAAGCAGTGATCTCCTTGAAAAAGGCTGCTTGGTCATTCAGGATGTTGCCGAACAAGACTGTCATCTCATGAGTCAGTCTCGAGCGACCAGTGTCCTGGACCGCCTGCAATCAGGGTTGGATCTGTGGCTGCCAGTGCACCTTTTCACCTGCCATTTCGTCCCTTGCCTGTCGCTACAGGGCTTTGCAAATGTGAGTAAACCGTTTGGGCCTGCACAGTGGATTTTTTAGGTGAGGCACAGCGTGCATGGAACTGACCCCACCCTTTACACCTAAGGTTTATCTGCCAGGGCCTGGTGGGCTTGGATGGTGACAGCAAAGTCCTCAGGTCATAGGTTTAGTTAGAGTATCCTTCTCTTAGATGGATGGCCTTACAGGGCTAAATGAGCTCCATCTGCTCAAGTTTGAAATTAGAGTTGTCCTTCTCCTAGGATGGTTGCCGAAGGCTAGTGGGCCCATCCTGCCCATGGGCTCACTTTGTCTGACCCGTCAGTTGAGACCTGTCTGGCTTGGGTGACCCTACCGGAGCCATATGCCACCACCAGCATAGCTCTCAACCTCACAAGGGCACGTAAGCTCTTTCCCCATGACAAGGGGGTGTCTGTGAAAGAGGCACTTGTATTAGCTACTATATATTTGCCTTTTTTTTTCCACACTGTAGGAGAATCAGAATTTTGCAGGTATATTTAAGAGCACATATATTTTGCCACTGTTGATACCATTATTGAGGACATAAAGTAAACACCTTCAAATTGCATTTTACTGAACCCAGTGTTTAGTGGACCATCAGGTTGTCTTTGCCGCCTGTTGTCTAGAATTTGAAATTGGAAGAAATGCTGGTGAGGTAGTTGCAAAAACATATTGCATTCTAAAAAAGCCTTTCCAAAAATTCCTGTTGCTGTCAAAACTGCCTGTTCTCAAAGGGGAGATTTTCAGAGGTAAAGTGACATGGCAGTGGCAAGGGCAGATACAAGATTTATTTCTAATGCAGGTTGCACACATGTGCAAGAGTTTCTGAGCTTTTGTCATCTGTATCTTCACTAGCAAGAAAGAGAATGAAGTAGACCAGACTGCTGTGCTTTTGTTTGTTTGTTTGTTTCCCAGAAATAAAGGAGACAGAAAGAAATCTAAATCCTGTTTCCTCTTTCCTGATTTTCTATAGATCAGAAGAACTGATGTGAGACTGCTGCAAAAATACAGTGGGATTTGAGCTCTCTGAAGCACTTAGCTATACTGTGGGCCAGGTTTTAGGAAGTGGGATAGGAAAGAAAAAAAAAGAGCAGATCCTGGTATATTTGACCATTGAAATCCTGAAATCCATTAACCAGTCATAACTAAAGAACATACCAGCAGCAGCAGTGATTAAAAACACCCTCTGTACTTGTCTTTAAAACTGAGGAATGATGCCGGTGTAGAATGATGCTTGCTGTCATCAATCTATGTCTTGCGTTTGAAACATTGTGTGTTTGTAAATGTGGTACACAGAAAGATTGGGTAATACTTCTTCATGTAAAATATTTCATTATTTTATTTTGTTGTTTTTTTGTTTTTTTGTTTTTTTTTTTTTAAATCACTTTCATTTCACTTCCTTCATGGAGTGAATGCAATACTTGCTAAACCAGTTTAATGGTGTAATTCATTGCCTAAGTGCAGACTTGGTGCTAGTTTCAGTAACCTCACACACCCTGTGCACTACTCAGCTGGTGTTCCAGAGGGGCATGTGGTCTGTCTTAGGTTCTGTGTCACTTCAACCATTACCACCCAGGTAACTGGAGTGCCCACCCTGTGGTGTCTAAAGCAACACCAGCTCTACCTTCAGGCACTTTAATTGCTCCCTTGGGTGTTTATTTTACCTTTATATCTATTTTAGGTACTTACCTACATTCCGTTCTAAATTCTTCATGATCTTAAAGTGTTCCATCTCAAAACTAGCTATGCAGTGTGGGGAAATACCTTCCTTGTTTTATGATTTCTCAGACAGGAAATACACAGCAGACTAGAGCATCAGTATCCCAAGTCTTGTCCTTTTCCCTTCACTACTAGGCCATTCTTCCCATCTATTTTCCTTTTCTCCCTTCTTAGAAAACTGAAACTTTGCACTGAAAGTTTTTTATTATCAGAGATTAGATTTCCTTTTAAGGCAGTGAAGTGACTTGGAGTCCAGGCAGCCAATTCACATGAGTTGCAGCCTTGCTCTGAAGTACATTTCCCATAATGCAAATCATGTGTAAGGCAATTTCCAGCTGCCTGGTGTCACTGGAAATGTTGCAGGGTAGTTGCATCGGACCCGGTATGGTTATATATCCAGAAAAGGGTTGCACTGCGTCAACTATTCTTACTTGACTTTCCTCTTGAGTGCACAAAACTCTCCACGATATAAAACATTCAAGATAGCACTGATATAAAATTTGGATAATCATTTAGTAATGCTGTTCTAAGAAGGAAGTAGTTGTGTATCCTTTCATCCATGTGTTCCCCGAGTTGCTCTTTAACAGTCGTTGCAGGAAATCTTGGCCATTTAGACTTTAATTACTTAAATAATACACATGGGTGGATTATAAAGTACCTTACTTTTTCATCTTTTAGTTGTGAGTCACATGAAAATGAACACATTCTAAAATCATGTTACAAAGAGTGTTTTACTTCCTTTTTATTTCAGCAGTGGTAGGTATTATAGTGGTTTCCTTTGAAGTGAAAGAAGTATGGGGCACACTGATTTTACTGGGCCATTCGATAGGTAATGCAATGTTTTGCAAAAAGTGTGTCTAGTAAAGAAAGAAGCAGTAAGATGTGTTGCATGCTAGTGAGGAAAAGCCCAGGTAAGGAAAATCAAGCAGAGAAGCAAAAAGGGCAACCTGTTCAGAAATTAAGATACTCGTTTCTTTCTAATGTTCTTAAGAAATCTTCCTTGTGCTCATCCCTATAGAGTAGTCACTTCTTTAATAGGTATGTAGATGGCATGTGCCTGAATGGAAGAAGTAATTTTCAACATGCTGAATTTTACTGGCATGAAAATACTTACAGTAATTTTGTAATATTTCAAATATTTGTCCTAAAAATATTTGTCCTGCTGATATTGTTTGACATGCAATTTTATATTTTCGGTTTTGATTGCAGAACCTGAAAAGCAGAGCATTGATACAAAAAAAAACTTAGAACATACGTAGTTTCCACTGGTGCCACACATGCTATATGACTGACAGCAACTGATTTTATAGGTGTTGCAAGTAAAGCCTTCTAAGTAAAGAAAAACAACCCTTATGAAACTGTTTCCAAAGTTACATGGAAAATTTTGTCCCTTTTCTATAAAAGGGTCTGTCTGCACACACAGCTTTAACCTGCATTTTTGGCCAAAGAGAGTTGCTTCATGCTTCCCATTCCAAAATTGTCTGGCTCGGACCAGACAATGTTTGAAAGCTTGCATACTGCTTGGGAATCACTGGCAAGTAGGAATGCTGCTTGTGGTGGTGTCCAAAACCGGCAGAACTGGCAAGGAGAATGAATGATCAGTCTGTTCCCCGTCAGGACTGCGGGAAATTGAAGTGGAAATCAACTGTGTCATTCTGCTGCCTCTTTCTTGTGGCCCCTCTGCGTTCCTCCTCAGCTTGAGGTGGACTTCCAGTGCAAGAAGCTTTATTTTCTCCTGAGCTCTACATAAATTCATGTAGGAAAGTCCTAGGAAGGAACTGGACATTTACAGCTAAGCTAGGAAAACTGCTTATTGACACAGTTGGGGAAACTTACTTGTGGCAGGGTGTGAAAAATCAGGAGCCCTAGAAGTCATCCTTCATTTGTGATAATGTGTCTCTCTCTGTACTGAGTAGACTATCTTTATTTCAAGTGGACAAAGTACTGAAGTACAGTGTTAGAAAAGAAGACTTAGGAAGTTTACAAATGGTGGAGTTTTTTGTTTTTCTTCTGTATTAGGAGATATACAGCACATTATTAACGTAATCTTGATTTTATAATTTAGTCAGATAAATGTTATTTCCAGCCAGGGTGTTTTCCATGCCTGAAGAACTAGGATTAAATCCATCCTCTCAGAAAAATTATACTTTCCTAAATTACCTTTCCATGTGTTTTTTTCTCTTCCATCCTGGGTGCTGGTTCAAGGCAGCAGCTGCTGATGGTGGTGACAAGGCTACATTGAGCAGATCACTATCTAGGGAGAATGCTTGCTTAAATTTCTTAATTAAAGGCCAAAATGATGGCTTCAAAGCTGTGAAGAAAACCCTCACATAGCCTTAGCCATGTAAAAGTTGGGTGTTTGCAATGGCCTGTCTTGCACAGTAACTTTTTATACAGGTGACAGCAATATAGAGAGGAACAAAAACTGCCTTGAAGATCCTTTTAGTTAAGTATTAATGCGGGAAACAATGTTGTTTAGGTCGTCTTCTAACACATGGAACACTCAAGAGTGTGGATGGAATGCTGAATTTTTACCAAGTGTCACTCTTTAGTAATTCAGCTTCTGCAGGAGAGGGGAATTTCAGTAAACCTTGAAATAAAAAGCCTGTGAACGTCATAGCCATTTGCTTGGTAGAAATAACATTTTTTTTTTTTTTTTATATTATTTACTTTAATCATTTTTTTTTCAAAAGCAAAATAATAGCTGTTTGTATCACAGAATCTCTTTATTACTTTCAGTAAACAAGGAGACTTATTTTAAAAAGCATAATTTAGTTTGGTTTCATTGGTAGATTTTGTTTATTCCAGAAAAAGTATTAACAATTATGCAGGAGAGATAACTACAATTGTGGCCAGAATTGTTACTGAAGAGGAAAAATAAATCAGTAACTATAAGCCAAATGGCTGTAGCTGTTACTGAATGGACTTAGAGTTGCATGGCAGATCTTTGGAATTTGTACATTTCTATGAATAACATCCACACAATTACTGTAGCTCTGAAGTTACAAGATACCAACTGCTTTCCAGAGATACAAGCATCCTAAGAAGAACCCACTGATTTGCAAATCAAAAAATTGGCATAATTTAGTCTTGTTTATTTGAGATTGACCGCTGCTCTTGCAGCTATTTGTTAGCTCAGCAACATTATCTATTAAAACTGGTACTATGCAATTGGAACTTCTTGGGCAATTAGCATGCAGCACTGGCTGAATAGGAGACATGATTTTCTCTCCACAGCCATATAGTACCTGTGATTAGACATGCCTGTATTCCAGTTCTAATTGGCTGGCCCCTGTAAGCAGACACTCCTCATTAATGAGCAAGAGACAGACACATCCTAACCTGATTAAACAAATAAAAAGTAGTAAAGAAATGCTTACAAATGGATAAAATTAATTCTGTCTCGATATACTGAGTACATATTTTGCATTTTTGCTACAGGAAGTGTTATTGTATATTTGGGTAAACTTACTATTAAAAAAAAAGTCAAGCCAGTATTAATGCATATCTCTGCACTCAGTATGTCTCCTGTAAATCACAACTTGAGGGGTAAACATGTTAAGCTGAAGGTAAATCTCAGTATTAGCTCTGGCAGGACTGGTGCATGAGGTTTTGCTATTTCCTTGTATTGCTCCGCAATTTTTAAGTATATGAGTATGTACTGTCTGTTAAGCTTCAGATGCTCCTTTCTGGACTACTCTCATCTTAATAAAGTCAGCCTGTATGATATGTCTATTCTCAATCTATATGGGAGAGAAAAAAATCTCTCAGGTGCACATATTTGAAACTATTTTCCAATGACAAATTCTTCAATTTCCAGGAAAAGTGTAATAGTAACTAAAATCATCTAATTCCTTTGAAGATGAGTGGTTGATATTTTAAGGAATAGTATTAATGATGATTTAAGCTTGTTTTCCTTAATAAAGAAAGAGGTTTTAGTTTTTTTCCTCAGTATAAAATATCCCATTTTCCCTTAAAGAACCTCCAGTACCAGCAGATACAGTATCTCTTTAATGTGACTGAAAAATTTAAAAGTAGGTATTTTCAATATTTGCTGCCATCTTAATTATTAGGGCTTAAAGCACCACTGTTAGCAGAGGGATTATGAGTTAATAAAAGTCATAGTATTAGTATATAAAACACAATATAATTTTCCCAAGATAATAATTAACAGCATAAGGCACTTAGTGCTTTTTCCCGAAATGTGCTTGATTTTCATCTTTTAGGAATGGTATCACAAGTAAACATACAAACATTTTGGAGTGATTTATTTTAAAGAAGAGGTAACTGATGAAATCTCTTGTTTGAGCTTTTTTCTGTATTATGTTGCTAACTTTGTAGCATTCCAGATTCGCATCAATCTAAATAGTGTTTTTAATGCTGGATATTAAGCTTCTCTAGTGCAAATCTGGTGAAACTCATTAAAAATTTATTCGTTTATCATTAAAAAGTTATTTATTCATCACAGTCTATTAGCTAAAGCGTTTGGAAAGTAACTTTGGTGCGCTGGTAGGTCATTATTGTGTCAGTATTCCTTTTACAAACCCACTTTGTGTGTGGGTTGTGTGTTTTTTTTAACCTTTAAAGGTATTTTTGCTTTGTTCCAAGGCTGTTTCAATTGCCTCAAGGCTGCTTCAATTGTTTTATTAGCCACCTTAATTCAATTGGTGTGACCAAGACACATCTCTATAACTCTTGATGCGCTCAATCGTGTGTCTTGGCGTAGCAGCCTCAGTGGCCTCCGCCAGCCCAGCTCATAGGTGCTGTAGACCACTGGCGTGACTGACCACAGCAGGGTGGTCCTGCCAGGTCACATATCCTCCAGCTGCCATCTGAGCACCTGCAAACCAGCAAGAACGGCTCCATTGTGGCGGGGAGAAACGTTTGTTTCTGGAGGAAAATTACTCCAGTTCTACTTCTGAATGAAAGACGGGGCTGTTATTACTCAAGGGATGTTAGGCCTCACTGCTTTTTTGAGAAAACAAATTTGCTGTAACTTTATCTGTAATTTAGTACCACATGGGTGCAGATAGAGTCTGCATTGTGTGGAAGAAGGGGCAGAAGTAAGGGTTTGTTAAAGCCATAAAAGGCTTGGGTAACCATTACATTTCCGAAAGCAGCCTTATCAGAGTCATAGGTTAAAAAAAAATAAATCATTGTGGCCTTGCCATTAACCGTCTGCTTTGAATTTGCTTTGAAAGTAGTATTAAAGAAGTAATCTTTCTGTCTATGTGGAGAATATTGAGAAAAAAAGTATCTGGAAAGTGAAGTAGATATTTTGCCTTGATCAACAGCTGACCCAGTAGGTAAAGTAGGTCACGGTAAAGGCTATTCAGAATTTTTTCTGCAAAGTTATTTTTGTTTTCCTTTCTCCCAGTAAATGTAGCAGAGCTTTGCTGTTCTCAGGTTTCACTTCCTTGAGGAATATGATGTCAAAATGCTTAAATAAAATTTCTATCTTCTTGATTTATTCTTGATGGTCAGCATTTGATAATGAAATTATACGAATTGTTTAAAGCCTTCATCCTGCTTGCATAGGAAAACAGCCTTTGCAAATTGTCCTATTGAAGCTGGTCAAAGATCAGACAAGTATTTTATTCCATCAGAGTTTATTTTTACAACTGTGTGCTTGTTCGCTGCCTTACATCCTGATTAGGTAGTAAAAATGCAAACTCCTCCTTAGTCTTTCTCTTATTTCCTTTTTTTTTCAATAGAAGAAATTGCAATCCAGTTGTAGGAGTTTGATCTTGCTGATTAGCAAAGTTTAAGTTAAGAACTTGATGTGGTTTCTAATCATCTGGCAGCTGTCATTAGTGAGTGACAATGTATTTAATCCCCCCTGACACACAAGGCTGCCCCTGCATTCTCCCAAAAAACAGAGGCAGCCACCTCCAGGCACACTCCCAGCCAAAGCTGGGAGCGGGGAGTACGTATCTGACCCCAGATCTGAACCTGGGAATCTCTGGTTGGTGCGCTTCATTGCCTCTGGATCACTGCACTCACCCCACTGCTCCTTAACTTACAATGTCTAATACGCCTAATTTAAATTAAATTATTTTAATTAAATCATTCAGCTGTTTCTCACAGTGCGAGATAGTTGAGAACGGTAGCTGGCGGTGTTTTAAATCAGGTGCCTTCACTTGATCGGACCAAACATGACTGTGGACTCTGACGCAGGCAGAGCAAAATGTGTCTGTGACAAGGCAGTCACAAATTAAACTAGAGCTGAGAGTCATAGCAGTTATTTTTATAAACATGGGTAGCATTCCTGCTGCTATGTTTCTCTCGATGTCATGCCACAAGCGCTTTGCAGGGAAGGCAAAAGGCTGAGCAGAGAGTTTGTGATTTCTGGATGGAAATAAAACTCATCTCAGTTTATCTCCTGATTTGAGCAGTCCTGTCATTTGCCAGTCAGTGTAATGAATCCTCTGCTGCATCACTGGCCAGGGTTTTTCGTAGGTAACCTCTCAACAGCTGATGACAGTGCACTGTGGTACTCCAGGGCTGGTATTTATTCTGCTTTCTGCAGGCATCCACTCTTTCTCACACTTTTTATATTAAAATCATGAATATTCTACTCCTCCAACTTACAGAGAGCAAAGTAAACCAGAGCCCATGAAGAATTCTAATGCTGGGGGAGTGCTTTGAAGCAGGCTGTCTGTGCTCTAAAATGTGGTTATAGACTAATTAAATTCCGTTGTCTGCCTGGCAGTTACAAATATGGCACTTCTTTGAGGCTGCTTCAAGGTCTGCATGGTAGAACCAACAAGCCCTTGTATCTCTGCAGTACAGGACCATCTATTTGTTCTGTGATGAATCTAGTCTCTGCTGACTTTTTGGTTTTTAGAGAAGATAGTCAAATATAAGGTATAAATTGGTTAAAAAATGACAGAGTATTTCTGGGGGCATTTTCAGTGCTCACCTTTATGATAGTTGTATTTTTTTAAGTTAATGCGGTTTGGAAATCATTTTGAGTTTTGTAACACTAAGGAAGGGAATGAGATATTGGATTCACAAACAAAAGCTTTATTGGTTTATGACAAGTAATCCATCTTTTTGCATTAGTGTAGCATTCTACCCCAGATTATTTTTCATAATTGATAATTTGTGAGTCATATATTTGTTATCTATTCTTTATGGGTTTCTAAATAGTGAATGATGTCAAAGGTCATAAAACTTTCATAAGGGAAATATTTTTATTTTGTTTTTTAAGTTATGATTGGTGTTCTGAAGCACTTTGTGAACATTCCAGGGAAACGTTTAAAGGAAAGAAAGTGATAGCAATTTTCCTGGTAGGAACTTCATGCAACATACTGTTACAGCAGTTAAAAGCTGGAAATGCATGTGTTGCATATTCATGCAGCAAAATTAAAACCAGTATTTAAACGCGATTAATTTATTTTGATGTTTTTTCCTTATTAGAAATATTTTTGCAGTAATCAGCCAGCCATGGTTTTCCTTCTATCATAAAACTAGGTGGGTGTTGCAAACATGTGCCGTCTCCACTTTTTGGGAGAATTTAATACTGGTTATGGATTGAAAAATCTAATATGGGGGAAGAAAACTATTTTTGCACCTAACATGTTATAAGACACCAAAATGAGATTATATGTGATGCATTTGTTTGTCAAGGTAAAGTAATTAGTAGAAAGATGTGGGCATATGATTTAAAATTTAGTTAACCTAATGCGAAAGCTAGTAGGAACTTTTCCCTTTACTAATGTTTCTCTGGCAACCCATGAACATTGCTCACAGAGCTTTCTTATACAGTTAAAAATTAGGAGAACTATTAATAAATTTAATCAGGGAAAGGCAACTTAAAATAATTTACAGACAGCTATATATGAGGCATAAAGTATTTCAAAATTAATTAAATATTAATTTCAGAGCAAAGTTGTGATGATTGTGCTGTTACTTGTGTGGTTCTCTTCAACATTCATTTAAATGCTTCTGAACAGTTTAATTATAGTGAGACATTTCTATTAAAAATGATTCAGGATTATAATCTTCTTAATTAAAATAGAATTGAATTAATTTAATTGTGATGTAATTATGTTATTATAAGTGGAATGTCATTAAAATGATGTAAACATTTTTTCCACAATTTCTAAAAATAAGAAAAAGAATAGCTGCTAGTTCTTGCTAAAACTGTTCTTGAGATTTCGTTTGAAAATCATCAATAATTGGATATTTTGAAAAATAATCTGAATCTCAAATCGATGTCAGTAGGATCAATACTTTTTGTCCTTAAGAGCTATTTCAGTTGCATAAGATTAAAGCAAAAGTTATGTATCATTGCTGAAAACTTTTAATTTCATTTATAGCATACATCAATACTGTTGTTTTTTTTTTTCCTGAGATTTAATTTTTTTTTGATCAAAGTTTATGTTGGGTTTGGGTTGGTTTTTTTTTTCTTTCTAATAATGTTTCTAGCCAAGATGAAATTAGTAATGTATTGTAACTATTTCAGAAAAGTGCTTTAATCTAGTTGCTCTGTTCAACTGCGACTGTAAAATAAAGCATTTTTTTCAACTCATCAGATTATTAATCTTCAATGTTATAATTATTTGATACAAGTAAAAATTATATCTTGACATTTTGTCCCTAAGAAGTATTTAGGATTTGAACAAATAGACACAGAAAAGATGCATTTTAAAATTCGTCTTTCACAGTGTTGCAGCGATTTTGAATATATCTAGTTGTACTTGTGACAGTCTGATGTCCTTTGATCAGTACAGGTGTAAAAATACAGCATTTAAATACAGAAGTGATGAGTGCAGTATCTGGAAGGAAAAATATTTTTAAGTTATTACTCTGATATCTGATATAAATATGTTTAATAATATTACTATTTTTTCTGGTTTTATACTACTTATGAAACTGCTTCCCTCAAAAAACAAAAACAAAACCAAAAAACAAACAAGCAAACAAAAACAGACCACCAAAAAAAAAAAAAGAAAAACACAAAACAACCCACAAAACAAACAAACAAGCAAAAACTAAGAGACAAAGAATGTCAGATCTTTTTTGAAAGAATGCACTGCTTTTGCGTTGTGTGGCTTGCCTGAATCTTAGCAGAATACCAATGCAAAGAAGACGCTGCTGCTGCTGCTATTATTATCTGCTGGTTGTATACTGCATTGGTGCCTGCAGGGCAGCGGGCACACTGTAGGGACCCTTGTTCTGAAAAGTTAACAAACTGAGCCTGTGCTGTTAAATTCATATGATTCAATTTAAATAAGTAGGGCTGTCCCCAGGAGTAAATTTACACATATGCATAAGTATTTGCTGTATCTGACCTGTGTGAGGAAGAGATGAATGTAGAAAAGGCACAGGGAAGAAAAAGCATGTACTTAGAGAACCTTACCAAGCATCCAATATTGGACATGCTGTTGTATTTCAGCTATTGTCAAGTAATTCTCAATACAGATGCACTGTGTCGAATGAGGCATTGATTACTCAAGAGAGATAGAGTGGAAATATGTGTGATACAGATACTTCCTGTCTGGCAACTTGATATATTTACAAGACCAAGCAGTATTTGTCATCTTTGAATGTGATTTTTCAGTAGTTATGGTCAAAATTTTTTGGCAACAACGGTATGTCTCAAATATGTGTGTCAGAAGAGTGTAGAGGTTATTTAATGATTGTTATTGAAAAAGAAAGTCTATTTTTCATGATGCCAGAAATTATTCAAGCAGAGAGAAAATAAAAAATAGAAGTACCATTGTAAGATTTAAGATTAAGTTGGGTTAACTGAAGATCTTTGGGATTATGAGTTTAAAAAAAAAAAAAATCGGTAAAACATAGGTTCTTTAGCCTGAAATTAAGGAGGGTTTAGTTTAGTGGTAATGCTAGTTCTGCCCTATTTCCTCATAAAAATGGGATCTTCTCTATCTCACCTGGATGTCATTCTCCACGTACGCCTGTAGGTAGCAGCCTTGCATCACACAAAAAATCTCTGCCTTTTCTGAGGCGCAATTACTGTGTAGGTCGGGAAGCCTTTACTTGTGCAGACCTCTAAATGTAGCTAGTACTATTTGCATAATTTCCAGACTTTGATGACAATCTGTGATCTTAAAACAGTAGCCTAAAGATTATGCATTAAGTTGTTTGGCCTTGTGACTCACTCCTAAGACTTACCCTTTTTATTATTGTGCGATGGGTGGAGGAAGGCACAACAGATCACTCTCATGAGAAAATATGGACATACAATGTTCTTTCATAATTAGTTGTTTTAACATACTGTCGTTCAGGTATGAATACATGAGCGGAGTTAAACATTTCTGTCTCACATTTTCTTCTCTGTTCTGCAAAATGCATGACACTTGTGGTCTCTTTTAGCTGCTGGTTAAGGTAAACTCTGCAGTTATGAACAAACTCTTTTCATCCTCCCCTCTGTGAGTTTGATCCGTACTTATTCGAGTCAGGAACTGTCCCTTGAGTTGCAGCCTACTGGTTTGTTGGTGACCAAGTTTCACCAAAACCACAAGAGCAGCATCAGGCCACCCAGAGAGCATCAACCCTGCTGTCGGTACTGGGGACGTAACCCATTGCCAGTGCTGCTATTACTTGCTTTTTCAACTAGTAAAATATACAACAGCAAAAAATGCAATATACGCATTATTTTTAAATCCAGTACTGTTCAGATAGAAAATTGTTCTGTAAATTATCTTTAGAGTTTAACTTCCAAATGTAATTTGTAGAATTATCCCCTCCACCACCTGCCCCTGGTAAATGCTTACATTTCCAGAAACTATCAACATTTCGTCTCTTAAAATGACAGTTTATTTTCCTTTGGAGTTGCTCTTTGGTCACTTAAATGCAGAATGTCTCTAGGTGTATTATAACAGGTTATAACAAAGGTCTGGTTATCACCCCTACCCATGATCTCAGTATGATGAATAAAACTTTGTATTTTACTGAGTTTGCATTTAATTTTACTGAGAGGCAGTAAGCAGGATTTAACAACAACAAAAATCATACAAAGCTATTGGCAATGGGCAAGTTAATTTTGTCTGTGTGCTGGACTCGGATATTTAAGAAGGGAACACTGATCGTCTGAGGGAGCCTCCCACGAACAAACTGGGATTTAATTGTATTGTCTGGATACTGGGTTGTGTATTAGAAGCAGCAGAGTATGATGCAGGTGGGAGGGAACTAACCTTTGACTCACTGTAGCAGCAGAAAACGATCAGGACTATCAGCATGGGAGTTTCCAGCCTTTCCCTTTCTTGCTAGAATAGAAGGCATTTTTGTCATGGAGCAGAGAGGCACAGATTGAGTTCCCACACACACCGAGACACTCTTTGTTTTTTTGTGTTTTCTTTTTTCTCTTGGGTTATTTTGGGGATTTTTTTTTTTTTTTTTTTTTTTTGGTCAAAATGAAAACCTTCTCAGCCTTGCAATTGTTACAGG
Source organism: Amazona ochrocephala (assembly GCA_039720435.1). NCBI lineage: Eukaryota > Metazoa > Chordata > Aves > Psittaciformes > Psittacidae > Amazona > Amazona ochrocephala. The sequence continues at coordinate 73,112,954 of CM077909.1, read as the reverse complement.
AGCCCAAGCATAAATAACAACTGAGAACAAGAGTATTTTTTACCAGTTGTTTTGCCTGGGCAAGGTTTCCACATGGTTAACAAAGAAAGCTGACTTATTTTTGAAGGCCCTGCTTCAATTTGTCGTGTCAGTGGCCAAGTTAGAAAGGCATCTGCTGTTCATAGCCACTATCGTAACTTGGTAGACAAGGGATTCGTTTTCCAACACAAGGGTCCTTGAGGGAAACAGGATGCCCAGGAGGAGAAACTTTCATCAAACCAAAGAATATACTTGTATAGAAAGGAGAAGGGGAAAAAAAATGTGAGGGAAGGAGGCTTTTCTATCTGCACATTTGAAAAAAAGCTCCCAAACTTATTTCAATAACGTTTTATTTTTAAATCTGTTACATCCTCACAGCAGTGCACATGTTCATGTCAAGATATTTTATATTCAGGTCATAAACAGGTTTGTGTAGACATACATACAATTTGTGAAGCATGATAAAACAAACCGTGTACAGGCATGGCTGGTAGGGCTTTTTTCCTGTATATTGCATTCTCTGTATTTGTGTTGTTAGTGTGTGGAGAAAATAATGCTACACAAAACATGACAGGAAACTGTTTAGATGATTGTCTGGGGGGATATAAGTTATCTTTTTTAACTTTTTATAGTTAGGTAGCAGTAGGTAGAAATCTGCTGGGGTCTGTGGCAGAAATATTACAGAGAAATGCACTTAAATAGTTCTATTGTTGATTCCTCTAAACTTAAAAGAAAGTCTCAAGTGAGGATATAAAACCATACCTCATGATAAACTTATCCTAAAGCTGCTATAGAGCAATTTTGGTTTTTTTTCTGTTTTCTCTTTCTGACTTCTTTTTTTTTTTTTTTTTTTGAGTGAACTGATTATTTTTCATTAATTGCTCAGCATATAAATACCACATACACCTCATTGTGCATGGGGTATTACAGTGATGTGAAACTTGTATTTCAGGGATAATCATGAACAATGTCATAAGATAAATAGGCATTTTTAATGTTTGAAGTTATTTAAAATTTACCTGGTAATCTATTTTAAGATTTCCTGTCCTGTGATGACATTCAAACTATTAGATCAAACTCTTTTTAGTTAAGGGCAGATTCGGTCCATGTGAATGTGTTTACCTGAAATACTCCTCTCTTGGGTAAGAATATCTTCTATTACGAGGCAGGTCCACTGAGCAAAGAACCAGCAATTTGTCACTGTCAAGACACGAGATCAAATTTTCAAAGGAAAAAACTGGAATGCAATCACAAGCTTTCACGAAGCAGACATGGAGTATTGTGGTCTTACTTTTAATGCATTTTTCTTTTTGAAATCTGACATGGATAAACATTATCAAAATACTGGTTTACGGGATTACTGATATTACTTTGTTGTAAGATGTAGAAAAACCCATGGACGGATTCTGTTCTCATTAGGCCAGTTTTACATCAAGATTTTTAACAGTATTGGAACAGATGATTGCACCTTTTTTACCAAGTTTCAAGCATTGCATTGCTGAGGCCAGTTTGCTGGAGTAGGCTGCCAGAGACATCATTCTCTCAGGAGACAAAGGGTGATGTTTTTTAGCAATGGCACTTTCATTCAGTCCAAGTTGGTACAGACAGGAACCAGAGGTCACTGCTTTCTGGATTCCTGACACCAGAATGGCTGCAGCTGGGTCTGTATCACCACATCCATTTCTGTCATTTTCCTGGTATTGTCCTGGCCAGGAAAGGGGTTTTCTTTCTGCTAGCATTGGGATGCCATTTCCTGAAATTGTAGCGTAGTGAAATAAAGGTCCAGGAGAAGAGAATGTAAGGGGCTTACAGCCAGTTCTTTGTGATCTGAAATCTTTGATCTTAGCGTGGTAGTATTTTAGAATGGGATGTAAGCGCTGCTCTGGTTTTGTCTTTCTGCTCTCTGGAATAGCTGAATCCTTTCAGGTTACTTATGCCTTCATAAAAGTAAGGTCACCAGATTTTTTTTCACCCACCTGTACTGAGAAGTCTGTTAACTAAAAGCCCCTACTACAAGATACTCAGCTATTTAATAAACAACAAACAGGGTTGTTTGGAAAATTCACAGTTCTTACAAGTTACTACGAGTTGATCCGCGAATGACCTTTCTTACATTTCTATCCAATTTCTCCTTGATCCATGGTGTTTGTGCAGAAGTTAGCGAGATGGTAACACCAAGGAGCGCCAAGGTGCAATCCCACCAAAGTAATCTTAAAGTCATACTCTTTTTTTTTTTCTGAGTGAATTCTTCATGATTGAATCAACAAATCTAATGTTATAAATTATGCAATTTTTTTTAGTATTTTTTTTAGTATAAAATAAGATGCAATGTATTGCCTATCTGTTTTCTACCTGAACTTTAAATAGCAAGAATTTTTACCTCAGCAGCCAGTGTCGGTAAGAGACGCACTCTGTATTAACACAGGTTTACCTATGAAGTGAAAAAAAATAATCTTGATTGTAAATTGGAGCAGAGTGTGTTAATATTGACTTTGTCAAAAGCAGCATTAAATCAAGAAGGGGACTGTACTTTTTGAATATTTATTATAAAATTAACGACTTTGCATTTTGTTATTTGGTAGAAAGCTAAGCCGTCAAGTGAATCAGAGCCTGTTTATTTCACAGCTACTTTAATTTCACCTTTTTTCCCCTTCTGTGAACACTTAAAGCCCCCTTTTCTTTCCAAGTCTATTTAAGACCAAGACCTAAATCAATCCTAAGTGGCAACCAATTCTCAGAGTGTTGTGTGTGGCTGTGTGTTAATTGGCTGAAATAGATTATCCCCTGGTGTGTGGCATAGTGTCTGTGGTAACTCTCAGTGTGCATAGTTTGCAGTGGATTTCATGTTTATTTTCATGTACTGAGGCAAATTCTCAGTATGTCTTCAAATTATCTCCTTGGGGGTATTTTTTTCCCGAGCTAATCCTGACAGACTCTCCCTGCCAGTATGCTCATCACCAAGAACAGGAGAACACTACACACGCAGGAACCTCTGTGCTTGGGGCTGTATGCAAATTTAATGCCCATCTCATTTCTGTTTCTCTTACATGCATGACAGACATTTTAACAATAACTTTCACATTTCCCCATGGAAATTCCATTGTGTTACTATATGTATATGACTGCGTACATGCATTTACTTTGTGTATGTGTTTGAGTATGATATCAGGAGCACCTATACTTGACAATATGTTTTATGCCCTATTTGTGTATTTACGTATAGATAAAATGTATGTAAAAAAGCTTGTGTCGAGAATGCAGTCATTAAACAGGTCTTTATCAGAGATGTAGCTAGATTCTGGGGAGACTTATCAGATACTAAAAAATAGATAGGGTGGAAAACGTGATAAACAAGAAATTGACACTGAAAATAATTCCACAGCATTTGAGACTTTCATGCCTTCATAAAGTAGCGAGAAGCAAGAGCATAGGAAATAAGCTTTTGTTTTCTGATGTTTGAAGCAGGTACAGTCAGGGCAAATGATATCCCAGCAATTCCAAATAGAGCTTTCTCCAAATATGTCGCAATCTTCATGACTGAAATGAATTCTCCCTGGTGATACAGGTTTGGGAAATGCTGGGATCAGCTGAAGAGCTACTAACTTTTTCTCCACCCTGCTCTTTAAAGGCAGTAACCACAATGTGGGCACTTTGACACCAGCATTTGTATGTAAGTGTTGAAATACAAAGTGATTTGACTGGCAGGGGTGTAGCACAGAATACCCATGGTCACTTTCCCCTTCCTCTGTGTGTGTGTGTGTGCACATCCATGCCGCCTTCTGACAGGAATTACAAGAGGAAAGGGTCACACTTTGCTCCAGCTGGAGATGAGGCATGTACCTGTTCCTCAATATCTGTGAAATCAAAAATTAGTTATGCTGGTTTCTATGTTTAAATTTAGGCAGCACAAAAGTCACTCGTCAGCAGAACTTTGAAACAGAGATTCCAGAAATATGGAGAGAGGTTTTAAGTTTTCAAGTCTGTGAATTAATACAGACTTATTACAGTCTGTAATAATATACAATAATAATCATATTTACAGTCTGTAAATATTATTTTTTCTTTTGATGAGAATTTCTTTACTCTGGAATTCTTGCTCTACCTGTATGCCAAAGTTATGTTTCAATAAATCTTTTCTTCTGATTTGTCATCATTCATGTTGCATTTTGGCTTAAAAAAGCCATCATTATTGGCATACTATTTTTTTACTTCAGTGTACTGTTAGAAAACTGCTTTTTTTTTTCCTACTCGAGGTTGGAATGACAATTTCGTGGTGGTGGTGTGCAGAAGAAAAGCAACAGTAAACACCCACCTACTAAAGTATTTGAAGATTACCATCACAGCTCAAGAAGAAGTTCTATAAAACTGATGGGAATATATTCCAGTATAAAAATAAACTGTAGAATTAATTCAACCGATTGTCTTTCTTTTTATTCTTAGAAATAGAGTTATTATTCGTATGGAGAGGTATAGCTACACCTATGTGTAGACATAGTTGCAAAATATACATATACATAAACCTTATTTTCTCTACTTTTTGAAACTGCCTGCTCTTATTAAGTCGTATTAAGGGAAATTAAAGAAAATACCTCTTAATTGAGGTTCATTCAGTGTAAGACATTATACCTCATCAATTTTAATGTTATTTCACAAATTAATGAATACTATGTAGTAGTACTGAATAGTATGTAATAAAGTGACGGGAATGAAAGAAGGTGGGGTTTTGACACTGCCTTCAGTTTTGTAACTGCACGGGTTGATTGGTTTTAAAACATAAGGAGTACATACACCTTTCTGCAACATCTGTTGCTTCGACATGTTTTTATATTTACTGGTGTTACTCCTCTTTTTTACTTCATTATTATGCCCTCCTTTGTTTCAGGCTATATTTCTTCTGTTGCTTGCTTTATCTTTTATTGTGCTATAAAATAACTTACTACACCACTAGTTCTCAGGCTGTGATTTGTAGTCTCTTTCCATAGCAAGTGCTTCCCAGTAATAAATCTATATTATGTAGCATGTATTTAAAAGTTTGATGATGAGGATGTGTGGTAGTCTGGAAGAAAATGTGATAACTTAAAATGGTCTATCATTTCAAAAGCTCGAGAAGTAGCGCTCTAGGCAGTACAGACTCACAGAGGTATAGCCATGTCTTGAATGATTTGAAGGTAAGGTGAATAACTCACTCATGGCATGCTGTCTCATCCTTACATAGCCTGCCTCACAGTCAGAACACATCTTTGTACCTCTAACACAGAAATACAAGAAGTTTTCCACTTTTCTTGGGAAGGGAGGGCAACCTTGGAGAGTATGGCAGTGACTCCTGTGGCACAATTTGTTTTCTTACAGATGAAGGATTTTGCCCTTTGCTATCACAGGCCGTAGTGGGATTGTGTCTTGGAACGTCAGCTACCACACTATTTAATTTTTCGCTGTCTGTGTAGTGGTCAGTAAGCATCAAGCTGATTTGTCTCTTGTAAGTTGAACTGCTCTTTATCATACATGGAGAACATTTGGAGAAATTTCAGGTAGAAGAGCTGTATAAGCAAACCTGGAAGGATATGAAAAATTCTGTTATGTTTTCACAGATACATGTTTTATTCAAAACAAAACAAAACAAAACAAAACAAAACAAAACAAAACAAAACAAAAAAAACACAGACGAACAAAAAAAACACAAACGAACAAAAAAAACCAAAACAAAAACAAAAAATTTTTCTACATTATTCCTATACCTTTCTGACAACTCTTTAGTGTTAAATTATTCATATTCTGTCAAAATAGAAAACTTCATTGCAGTGATCCTTGATACTGGATTATATATATAAATATGTAAGGAATTATGTTAAAAGTATTCTGGACAATACTGAAACAGATTTTTAAGAAACTCAAGTATTTTCTGGATGATTACACTTATACACTGCAGGATGGAAGGGCATCCAGCCGGATTTTCACTGAGGCTTGTTGCCTGTAGCATGACAAAAAGCCTGTGATGTTCAGAGAAGATGGTAAAGTACTGACTGCTATTAAATTTGGAATTTTCCCTGTGTTTACCCATATTTTCATATGTGGTCCCAAAATTACGAACTACTAATTAGTGAAATGTAAATTAAAAAAAAAAAAAAAAAAAAAAGACTTTTTAATGCTGTCTTAGGCACTCTGAAATTGGGCAGGAAAAAAAGATACTCTAATGTAAAGCAAACAGAAGAAGACCAAAACAACATTTTCCAGCCCTGTCTGTAAAATCAGAGTTGTTTTCCTTTCAATAAGAGCAAATGTTGTGTATGATTGTCACCTGGGCAGAAAAAGTGCAGAGTAGTAGACAGCTTTTCCACTTTATATCATTTCTTAACTGTGCCATGATATAAATGATCAAATGAGGTACTGAGCAATGAAACCTCATCCCAACAGTGATATTACTGAATTATGTATGTGACCCAAAAGACCAATGTAAAAAGTGTAAAAATGGAATAAAAAAAAATGTGTGGAGGAAAGATTACTGTGCTATGTAAATACATAGTTGTGTGTGCATACATTTCAAATTATGCTTGCATATAATGTATATTTATCTCTTTACCTGGAGCTAGTTCATTTCTGTTTCAAGTTGGTATGTGTTGATTTTGGAGCTATGGATTCCAGCTGTGGTGATTTCCATCTCACCAGTATTGAAAAAAAACTATGGAATCACGCAGAAGTATGTCTTTACCAGTTAAATTCTCCTATAGGTTTTCAAAGAAACAAGAAGTTTCATGCTTCTAAGATGTGAAGAGACAATGCAGGAAGGGACTTGTAATTTGTTCTATTTTGGACAAACAGTGCAGCTGTGAAACTCCTAATGACGAAGACAGCTTCTGTGATTATTCCATAGAGACTTTTGCCAATAACTCAGATCCTGATCTGATTATACATTCAAATTCCTTCTTTCTGCCTGGTATTTGTAGTATTTATTGTTGGTGACAGCCAGCAAGGCTTCACTAAGGGGAAATCCTGCCTGACCAATTTGGTGGCCTTCTATGATGAGGCTATGGAACTGATGGACAGGGGCAGAGCAGTTGACATCATTCACTTGGACTTGTGCAAAGCGTTTGACTCTGTCCCACACAGCCTCCTTGTCTCTAAATTGGAGAGACATCAATTTGATGGATGGACCACTCGGTGGATAAAGAACTGGCTGGATGGCCGCACGCAAAGAGTTGTGCTCAACGGCTCAAACTGCAGTTGGAAACCAGTAACAAGTGGTGTCTCACTCACCTCTCCTGAGTTGCTGTTCAGACCAATCCTGTTCAATATCTTTGTCGGTGACATGGACAGAGGGATTGAGTGTGCCCTCAGCAAGTTTACCAATGACACCAAGCTGTGTGGTTCGGTTGATACATTGGAGGGAAGGAATGCCATCCAGAGGGACTTGGACATGATTTAGGGGTGGGACAATGCCAACTTCATGAAGTTCAACAAGGCCAAGTGCAAGGTCCTACACCTGTGTTGGAGCAATCCCAGGCACAGCTACATGTTGGTCAGAGAAGAGATTCAGAGCAGCCCTGCAGAGAAGGACTTGGGGGTGTTGGACAGTGAGAAACCAAACATGAGCCGGCAGTGTGCGCTTGCAGCCCAGAAAGCCAACCATATGCTGGGCTGCATCAAAAGGAGCGTGACCAGCAGGTCGAGGGAGGTGCTCCTGCCCCTCTACTCTGCTCTCGTGAGACCCCACTTGGAGTATTGTGTGCAGTTCTGGTGTCCTCAACATAAGAAGGACATGGAAGTGTTGGAACAAGTGCAGAGGAGGGCCACGAGGATGATCAGGGGACTGGAGCACCTCCCGTATGAAGATAGGCTGAGAAAGTTGAGGCTGTTCAACCTGTAGAAGAGAAGGCTGCGTGGAGACCTCGTAGCAGCCTTCCAGTATCTGAAGGGGGCCTATAGGCATGCTGGGAAGGGACTCTTCATTAGGGACTGTAGTGAGAGGACAAGGGGTAATGGGTTCAAATGTAAATGAGGGAAGTTTAGATTGGATATAAGGAAGATGTTCAAGGCTGGGTTGGACATAGCCTTGGGTGGCATGGTTTAGTGTGAGGTGTCCCTGTGCGTGGCAGGGGGGTTGGAACTAGATGATCTTGAGGTCCTTTCCAACCCTAACTGTTCTATGATTCTGTGATTCTAAGATGTTCTTCACTGTGAGGCACTGGAATGGGTTGCCCAGGGAAGTTGTGAGTGCTCCGCCCCTGGCAGTGTTCAAGGCCAGGCTGGACAGAGCCTTGAGCACCATGGTCTAGTGTGGGGCATCCCTGCCCATGACAGTGGGATTGGAACTTGATCATCTTAAGGTCCTTTCCAACCCTAACTATTCTATGGTTCAATGATTATAGATTATTTCAGCAATGTTATCTGTGGTTAAGATCGGTCCATAATCTCTTCAGTTGTCTTTGACTTTCTGAATCTTCAAATGCTGGGGTTAAAAATTTTCACTTAGCCAAAGTAGTAACACAGTTTCTGACATACAAAAATCATATGCTCACCTTAAAATACTTGCAACCATCTTGAGGCTGAATTCCTATATTTTTAAACTTACCAGGACTCACTAAAAAGGGGTCAGTTACTGATGTCAGTGTTTTGATTGTTGTTTTCTGCCTGTGCACTGGCAAATATTGGCCAGCTCTTGAAAGCTGCCTTGCCCATGTGTTGTGGGAGACATGGTCACTGTGTTCATCTGGCTACCATCTTGTTGTTTACACTCTTCCCCTACCAGCAGCCTTTGTGCTCCACCCTGTGTGAGAGAAGGCCACACGCAGGAACTGGGATCTAGAAAACCTCTTACGTTTTCTTTGGGACCTGCAGTACAAGAAGGGCATGGAGCTGCATAGATGCGTCCGCAGAAGACCACAGAGGTACTGTAGGGCTGGAGCAGCTCTGCTCTGGAGACAGGCTGAGAGAGATGGGCTGATTCAGCCTGGAGAAGGGAAGGCTCCGGGAGACCTTGGAGCAGCTGCCAGTGCCTGAAGGGGCTACAGGAAAACTGGAGAGGGGCTTTGAACAAGGGCCTGTAGGGACAGGACAAGGGGGAATGGCTTTAACCTGACAGAGAGGAGATTTAGATTAGACATTAGGAAGTTCTTCCCTGTGAGGGTGGTGAGACACTTGCACAGGTTGCCCAGAGAATCTGTGGCTGCCCCATCTTTAGCAGTGGCCAAGGCCAGGCTAGACGGACTTGGAGCAACCTCGTCCAGTGGAAGGTGTCCCAGCCTGTGGCAGGGGGTTGGAACTGGATGAGCTTAAAGGTCCCTTCTAATACAAAATGTTCTGTGATTCTATGACTCTATGTTATATCGAGGCAAGGAAAAGGAATAGGGATACTGATGAGAAACTATATATTTTTTGGGAAGGAAGGAGAAAGGGAATGGTAACACATCACATTATAGAAAGGGTGGGAAAGAGGACGAGATAGACTTCTGCTGAGCATTGTGACAAACTGGGAAGAGAGACAAGAACAGAGAGGAGTGCAGTTAGTGAGGCGAGACCCATCAGTGGAAGGTGAGCCAGTTCCTTTCCTGTGGGAGCTGAATAAAGACAGAAAAGGGAGAAAATAAGGGAAGGGCGTCAATTGGAGCTGGCCAAAAGTCCAATGAGAGGGAGTGGCAGAGAGTGGAGCAGTCTATACCTGCTGGAATGCACTTTCCTATAGAATAGGTAGTTGAATTCCCGAGTCTTGCAAATACCTTTGATGAGCATCAGCAAAGCATTTAGCCTGCTCTCAAATGCTGTTGTGTGGATAGTGGCCTTGCACAGCATTACCTGAAGTGGTAAACTCTGACCTGCAGCTCTGAAGAGCCCAGGGCCCGCTCACAAACATCATTGTACTTCAGTGTGACAGGTCAACTCCACAGTACCTTATAGGATTCTTAAATTCCCGGTTGAAACTACCACTGCCTTCCTCTCCCTAATGTCAGCAGAAGCTTAGGTGGAAGTCAGGTACAAGGGAGTTAGGGAAGAAGAAGTGACATCAGAAGGACGGTCTGCTTAAACCTCAAGTCTGCTCCCTGTATATTGATAAAAATACAAGGTCAGTATTTATACCATGCACACTGCAGCTGCTTCGACTATGAAAGTCACAAGGTCAAATCTTTATCTTGGATTTTCAAGGTGTCATCATTATTTTGGCTTTCTAGCAATGTAAAAAGAAGTAGGGAAGTGAGGTTTTTCACAGTGTGCACATCGACTAAGCATTAGTGATTTTGTTTGGAAAAGAAAATGTACTGTTTTTGCCCTAAGGACAACTTCTTGTTTCAGAGACCTTTTAGTATTAATACATGCATTAGAACTTCTATAAAATTGCAAAAAAATCTCTTAGAATGGGAAGTGGTGGGCAACTTGATAATTAGAGCTTCTATAATGCCATATTCATCTGATTTAGCTTGACTGAAAGACTCTGGGACTTGAATAAGCTGATAAAGGTATAGAATCTGTGTGTTAATAATACCAGGTCTTGAGTTCTGCTCACTTAAATTTGTGAAATGTCTAATGCCAGGGTTTGGTGCTTTCAAGGGGAATGCTTCTCTCCCTGGTATGTGTAGCACCTTTAAACACACATACACACAAAATCTGCCCTTATTTTAACACCAGCGCTCTCATTGTGATGTTATTTTGCAGAAAAAGTTAAGAATGTAGCAATGGCTATTAAGAATGATGATGCACTATTCTGTAGATAGCAATAAAATCCACATTCCCCTATTCGCCTTTTAAGGATGTGCTTTAATATAAGCATCTATAAAATGTACTGTTCTTCACTGGTTAGTAAACATTATTGATGATGCTGCTGGCTCAATAAATGGATTTTTACAGCTGTGGAACATTTCTATGTTAAAGTGCATCTCAACATGTTGGAGTGGCAGACGTCTAAATAAATGAAGTGTAACGTTGAAACAATGAACTACTGAAAGGTGAGGTAGATTCTATGAAACATCATATATTTGGAGTGCACTTTCTGCAAGCTACTACAGCATGGAGACAGATGATTGTAAAAAGGGAGACAGTTTGGGTTGCAGCATTTGCTCCCTGGAAAAAGTAACTGTAAAAACAATAGGAAAGTTGCCAAGGCACACCTCTCTGCACTAAATATGATTTAATGTAGTTTTGGAAATAGAAGTATAATTAAATTTATTACAGAGAAAAAATTGGAAGGTCATGTTTGGTTTTTAATAGCATGAAAATATACTTTTCTCTGCAGGAGCATTACCTCAACAAAAGCAGCAGGAAACAGTTTTCCACTTACGATCATAAAAAAATCTTGTCTTGTTGAATTTGTTTGTCTGACAAATTACACTACAGGTTATAGATTAAAAAAATTATTTCTCAATATATCTGGCAACAGTGGAGCTTAAAAATTTAGTTAAAAATGTCAAAAAAATTTGTAGGCTGTTTAATTACATGGTATGCTTTTTCTTTATTTTAGATGGGTTGTGCCCTATCTAGCTTACTGGTATCCACAGAGCTTTCAGTGACTGCTATGAACATCTGAACATTGTCCACCTTTAATTCTCTTTCAGCCTTCATATTAGCTTCAGTTTTTCCTGCATCTTGTATGAATGGTTGCTTAACTCTAGCCAGAATGTTTTTTTTGGTTGTTTTTTTGTGGTTTTTTTTTTTTTTTTTTCTGTAGTTTGTTAAGAAAAAGAACTCAGGTTTTGACATTCTTCATGCAGAGCATCCAGTTCCTCCAAGATACTGGTTTTGTGTTTGCCCTTGTTAAATGGGGCAGTTATGTGGGTATTGAGAGAAACTTTCCACGTGACCAAAAATGCATTTCCCGCTGTTAGGTGTGACTAGCGTATTTCTTAAACAGGTACCTGACTCCATTTCTTGCACAGCTCCCAGCTGTTCAGAGTTTTGCTATTACAGGAAATGGTGCATGAATTTGGTCCGTTCCTCAGATGCACCTGAATGGAACTTTGCAGACCACAGAAGGTCTGCAAAGTTCCTAGAAGGAAAAAAGAAGTAAACTCAGCCAAAACTCTAAGTGGTGACAGAGTAATAACTATCTTTGGGGTTGTTTTTTTTAATTATTTTTATTTATTCATTCATGACTGTCTACCAAATTGTAAAGGTATTGTTAAGAGTTATCTTTGCACTCCTTTCGTCTGTGTATTACAATGGAAAGAGTCAGACTGAAAAAGTACAGGATACCTTACATTTCACTGGCACAGGTTGCCCAGAGAAGCTGGGGCTGCCCCATCCTTAGCAGTGCCAAGGCCAGGTTGGAAGGGGCTTGGAGCAACCTGGTCTAGTGGAAGGTGTCCCTGCCCATGGCAGGGAGCTGGAACTGCATAAGCTCTAAGGTCCCTTTCAATACAAACCAATCTGTGACTCCATGATACTGTCACATTTACCTCATTGAAAATATATTGAGTTTGTACTGTCTATGCTGACAGCAGAACCTGGTTTTTTTATTTATAGTGCAATTTTTACCTAGAAGGATGTGAACATACATTAGCTTCCTGAGGATCTACTGTAGCCAACTAGGGAAAATTGCCAGAGAAAAATGAACTTAGTTTTATGTTGCATTTTGTTTAAAGAAAGTACTCAAAATATAATGATAGCTATCCTACCAGAAAACTAAAAATACTTGCTTGTCTTTGTGGCCTTAGCCCAGGGACAGTCTTACAACTAAAGAATTCAGGTTGTTCAGACACCTAGAGCTGCCTTGCTCTCCCATCTAAACTAGTATTCTCTGCTGACTTCTTGTTACCACAACCTACAACATTAATCTGCACAAGGACATTTAGAGGCTTGGTAAATACTGAATAAAAATATATACCCAGCATACTAACATATGTATATTTCTGGCATCTAAATAAACATAAAGAGGTCATTCCAGGTGGAAGGGGAAATACTACAGGATGTCCACAGGGAAAGAGTAAAAGAAACTGTAAAGAAACTGTAAAGAAGTCAGTAATATCAGCCCTGGATTAATATTAGAGTTGCAAATAGAAACAGGCACACAATGCTAGTGATGCTACATATAACTCTGCAAGGTTTCAGAGCTGAAGTTTTTTGGGGGGGGAATTCTTACAATCAATGAAGCAGAAAATTAGAAAATTACAAGACAGACTGGGAGATGAAATTACAAAGAATGGTAAGGTAGCTGAAATGTATTACTCCTTAAAATTTATTTACAAAGTATATTAAAAGGTAAGAAGGTATTTTCTCATGTTGTGTGAACAACTGCAGGCTAGGTCATATGTGCTTAAGGAAAGCTGGTCAGTGAAAACCTAGGCTTTAGTTTATTTATGTTTTATAGTTATACCCAACCAATAGTCCAGACATCACAGAACAGCAAAATTAAGCAGATCATCAATCACAAGCATGTAAATCAGCCTGGAGAGCTCACTAAAGTTGGCTAATGTCTTGAAAAGTTAAGATAAGCCAACATTAGACCAAGTTAGTTGATATCAAGTAATGGTGGCAAGTGGCACCTTCTATAATTGCTTCTAATACATACAAAAGATTTTAAAGAAACCATTAGGGACATTTGAATGTCTACATGTATTAGTGCTGTAATGAATGGATGTTCTCATTATTTTGAAAAGCAGTGGCCCTGCCACTTGGTGATTCTCCTGTCATCCTGTTCTTTTATGTCTCTATCTTTTCTTTCTCCCTCAAAAGTCCCCAAAACATGCCATATTTATAAACACAGATTAAAAAGACCCAAACAAAACAAAAAAAAGAGACAACCCCAGAAGCAGCATAAAGGTTGCTTGGTTCAACTTAATTTCAGCTCTGATTAAAGGGACAGATTCAGCAATAGGGTTCTGTGCGTGAGCAGTTGACATCTCCAGGACATCACAGAAACCAAAGTGTTGATGCACTTTTCTCCTAATGTTGTGGAAATGAAATTAAAGGATTTAGCCCTTAATGAAAAGTTAAGCCAGAGTACCTTCACTATGATAAGGTCAGTACAGGTCTGGTCTGTGTAATAAGCCTTCAGAACAGCTTGTGGAAGTGTCTCTGCTCTTCTAGGCAGTGTTTCTGTTTGGTCCAGACATGTGAGTGGTTATCAAACCAAAAATCAGTATCTTTGTATTTTATTACTGGAAATCACAGACTGCCCATGTACTTTTAAGCACATGATTTTACTCTTCATTCGTACAATTTGAATTTTATTGCTGTCCTTTTCACTTCTGACAGACACTTGACAAAGTGTAGGCTTTCCTATAATCAGTGTAGGGTTTTCCTACAACCAAAGGACTTAGTTTTTCCTGGCTAGACTTTCTAATATCTTAATGGTCCATTTATTTTGATGGTGGCTCTTTGTGAATGCATAGTGAGGAGGGGTCCTTTAGTTTTTCTGTAGTACAGTAAGGGTGAGCACAGTAAACATTTGGAGGTTTAAGTAGTTCACAGTCAGCTTCTTAAAGTAATTGACTTATTTTTCTTTGCAAAAAGTAAATATGCAAGTCTTTTATCTTCCAGTAGTTGGGCAATGGTAACTGTTTCTACGCTATTAAACTTTTTATAGTGTTTTCTTGAAATGCTGAATGATTTTCATTCATTTCCAAAAATAGATGGAGAATAAGGGAGCAAATTAAGAAAAAGTTGATCTGATGCAGTTATGGGATGCAAAGAAGATGCAGCATTTGGAACAACTTCCAACAAATATCCTATATCTGTTTTTTAGACTACAGCGGACATACAGTGAAGCCATTCTCAGTAAGCTAAAGAAGATGATAGCAAATATTTTTTCTCTGTGCCCAGCTTAATAACTTTTGATGGGCACTTTAATTTTACAATCTTCAGGAGTTTGGAAGGAACAGGAGGCAGGTCCAAAGCCCATCAGCCCCTGCTCAGTTTATCGAGGTGTAAGAAAGAAAGGGGGCAATCCATTACACATAAATAGCTATAGTTATCTAGCATGATCTATGTTGTGATATTACACTTCTCACAAAGTCGACACTTTAGAATTTTCTTCTAAAGCGACACATGGATTTACACTTTCAACTGTCCCACCCTCATAGCACTGTGATTGTAACACAGGAGAAATCATAGAATCATAGAATAGTTAGGGTTGGAAAGGACCTCAAGATCATCGAGTTCCAACCCCCCTGCCACGGGCAGGGACACCTCCCACTAAACCATGCCATCCAAGGCTGTGTCCAACCCCACCTTGAATGCCGCCAGGGATGAAGCATTCACAGCTTCCTTGGGCAGCCCATTCCAGGGCCTCACCACCACCACAGTAAAGAATTTCTTCCTCAGATCCAATATAAACTTCCCCTGTTTAAGTTTAAACCCATTACCCCTTGTCCTCTCACCACAGTCCCTAATGAAGAGTCCCTCCCCGGCATCCCTATAGGCCCCCTTCAGGTATTGGAAGGCTGCTATGAGGTCTCCATGCAGCCTTCTCTTCTCCAGGCTGAACAGCCCCAATTTTCTCAGCCTATCTTCATACGGGAGGTGCTCCAGTCCCCTGATCATCCTCGTGGCCCTCCTCTGGACTTGTTCTAACAGTTCCATCTGTCCGATTACTTTTTTTTTTTTTTGGTAAAAGGAATGGAAACATAGATTTATGACATATATATGAGAGTAAAACAAAAAAAAAAAAAGGTAAATAATGACTTGAAATGTACTTTGTAGAAATATTGGTCATAATACGACACTTCCAACAGAAATGGTGTGTGTGGTTTTGTAACTTAACAAATTTTTAAAGAATTTTAAAGCTGGGGAGGATGGGATTCATTTCCAGGATGGAAAGAGGTATGTACAATAGGGAGAGGGCTGAAGTATCTCTTCTTAAAAATCTAGAGTAAAATTTGACAATTTGAATTACAAAATGGCTTGAATCGTGCAGCTGGTGACTAGCCTTTTCAGCAGAACTGTGCTAAAAAGAACAGGTCAACCTAAGAATTATATATTAAACCAAAGCAAAATCAATCTGGGGACAGGCATTGAAAGCACTTTTTTAACCTGGAAAATAATTAATGTGTAGAACAGTCTTCTAGGTAATGTCACTGAAAAAAAGATATGGGTCATTCAGTAGACAGTTGGGTATTGTTCAGAAAATGCGGTATTAAAATGCAACAGAGGTTTGATGAATCTAATAGCACTCTTCTCCGTCATGCCTTTGATCTAATGTATCCTCATTGGGCATTTGTCACTTGATACCAGGTGTTATTGCTCATAGGGAAAATACTGTCAATTTCTCTTAGCTGTCTGCATTTTAGCAGTCTGAGGGAACAAATCTGTATAGAAGTGCCCTGAGAATGGCAGGAGGCTGTGAGTATGGGAATGGCCTCAATGAACCATATGTTGCCCTTATAATTTTCACCTGGATGCCAACTACTCAACTGTAATAATGCAGTTCAGAAACTTCTAAATGAAGGGGGAAAAATGACTGAAGAAATTCCACAATGACTAAATATTTAGAGGGATGGCAAGAGAAGCATCACTTACCTTTTCTATGTGAAACTGGTTACAGCCATAGGACTTTTATATCCATAATTCATGTGCTGTTTAATACAGTGCTGCATTCATGAGGCTCAAGTTCTTGGAATTGTCGGCATTCCCAAAGCAAAGTCATTTTGCTTCTGGAAGATTCTGTGAAACATCATTTCAAAGAGTAAGCAAGAGAAAAGTACCCAAAAATTAAATGTACATTTTTAAGCTTTTAACTAGAATATTTTAATGGTGCTGACAATTTTGTAAAGACCCTGTTATGTTACAGTATGATGTGATTGGACAATAGAATCATTGTGAAGGTTGTTCAGATGAAAGAACCATCTAGCTGCAGCAGTGTTTCAAAAAATCTGAGTGGGTTGAAGTGCATCAAGTGAATCACACTTAATTGTCAGACTCCTTTAATAACTAATGGTACACCATGCATAGATGAAAGAAGTGAGATGAAATAGATCTGTGGGTTTGTTGTACAGCTTAATAATTTGGAAAAAAACATGACCAGAGGTGTCCTACCTAGTAAGAAGTGGATTTCTATTTTTTTAGCATTCTTCTAGCTGTGGGATGCAGGTGCTTTAACAAGAGCTACCTTAAGTCTTTCAGATATACCAAAAGTTTCATCAAGACTGGCTTTAAAATACCACTTTACCCAGTTTGCTAAGATCTTATTATTATTTGTCATGGAAGTATCTCCATTTTCTTTTTGCACATAAAAAAACCCAGAAAGAATGAGAGAAAAAAATCTCAATTGTGGAGAACTGGATTATTCTAATTCCAGTAAAGAGAGAGAAGAAGAAGAAAATTCTGTAAGGTTGTTTCCAAGTTAAAGTAGTTCTTAAAGGATCAAAATACTAATTATTTAGCATTTCTCAGACTACGAGGACCTCTGGATTAATGTTGGTTTTCTTTTTTAAATGCCGAAGTTGCACTGGAAATCTGTTAAAAAAACACAGGTGGGAATGACATGAATTTTTTCCTGTAACTTTTTTTTTAACATATTCCATGCTTTGGCTATTTTCAAGTTGACTTTTGCCTGTTTAAAGAAACAGAGTAATGGAGAATGTGTTGTATCTTCAGTCTTTCAGACGGCACCTTGTCCTGGCACTCAGGTAATTGGAACTGAAATTGCAAGACTGCTTAAAAAAGTGTGCTGGAGGGTGCTTTATAATATGTTCAAAAGGCACATTTTTTCCAGACTCACCTGCATAAAGGCACTGTGTTTGAAATGGATTCCCATAACTGTTTACATTAGTACTAGCATGTTTGAGATCTGATACAGTTCAAAGAAATGCTTCCTTTTTAATTTTTTAATACAAGTGCCATACAAGATGAGAGGAGTTGTGATTGCCAGAGGTAACTGACTACTTTTGTAATGGTAGAAGCTACTGATTCTCCAAGGTACAGCAAAAGTATTTTCAAGTGCTTTGTTGTATAAACACCAGGCAGAATTTTACCAGAGCCCTTAAAACTGACAGTACTGTGGTAGAGTCTATACCATGCAGATATGGGGGTTATCTTTCACTCTTTTTAGTCTTCTGAGAATATGTCTAAGGGCAAAGCCTCAGGAAATACAATTGTCCTTTTAAGCTTATAGGGTAAATGGTCGATCTTGTCATTAGAGCATAGTGTTTGGAGCTGCCAAAACACTGTGCAGCCAACTTCTGCATTTCCAGGGTAGTCAGGAGTTTAGTAATGCATATATTGCAAGGATATAGGTAATATGTAAATGCAGCCTTAAGGATCTTTTTTGAAAATGATCAAAGAAAGCCACAATTTGGCAAGGAGGCTGCAGTATGAGTGGCATGCCCTGTGTATCCTGACACTGGTGGGAGTGCCCACAGCCCATCACACTGCCCAATGCATTGCAACTCATGACTATAGTAGCTGACATTGCAATCTCAAGAGCTCCCATGCGAGCCTGGGGCTGGCCAGGCTCACCCATGTGGACTTCCCCTTCCCTGTTTCTACAATGAGAAGCTGGGAACAAGAAAAGCTGGCATGCGATCAAGCTCCCTGTTGTCTTTTGCCTGAAGGCAATCCACATATCAAGGTTGCTGTGAGGCTGCAGGTTCTGGAAAGCTCCCTACATCTCAGATGGGAGCATCTTATGCTTGGTTCTGTGACAGTCACCAAACCCAGGCAGTTCTGTTCAGTGAGCAGTTTCTAGATTTCATTGGAAGGTTCTCAAGCAAGAACCACATCCCTGGCAGTGTTCAAAGACAAGTTGGAGGGGGCTTGGAGCAACCTGGTCTAGTGGAAGGTGTCCCTGCCTATGGCAGTGTGGTTGAAACTGGTTGGCTTTTAATATCCCTTCCAACCCAAACAATTCTGTGATTCTATAAAGCAGCAGTACTTGCAGGCCTGCCTTGTCATGTGCGCTGCTCTGTCCTGCACGTGAGGATGTGGGTTAGTCTGTCCTGCATGGAGTGATCCTCTTCTTAAGTGTTCTGCTCTGTTTGCAGTCAAAACAGAAACAAAAGAAAAAAATTACATGAGCTGGGAAATGAAGGGGTTAATACTATGAAGCCTGTGGGTGCAAAAAGGGTTCTGTTAAAAAATGAAACAAAATTGGGTGGAGGTAGATAAAAAGAAATCTGAAATAATTGCTCTGTAGAATGTGGCCTTTCCACATAGGCAGAAATCTTTCTCTTCACTTCTGTCTAAAGAGACAGTCAAATAGAGAATCTCATCTCTTAATTAGAAAGAAAAATACTCATCAAACACATCTCATCACTGGGAAGCTAATGATCTACAGCTGCTAGTCTGAAAGGGCAGGCTTTTTTTCTGAACAGTACGGAGTGTTAATCATTTTGGATGAGATTTCTTTTTAAAACATACTGTAGCTTGCAAAAGAATAGGATATTCAATATTCTAACTTAAATTATTTTTCGAAGTGTTGTACACCAGGGATAGTGTCATGTGTCTCCCTGAATGATGGTTTAATGCATGTGTCTCTCACTAAGAGTATCATAGAATCACAGAATGGTTCGGGTTGGAAAGGCTCCTTAAGACCATCTAGTTCCAGCCCCCTGCCATAGGCAGGGACATCTCTCATTAGACCATGTCGCCTAATTGCCTGTCCAGCCTGGCCTGGAAAACTGCCAGGGATGGGGCATGTTATGTTTTAGATGGCCAGTTCATGCCTGTGACTCTGAAAATCTTGATCTCATGGGGGAGAAGAAAAAAAGTGGTTCCTTATATTCTTCTGTGTCAGGAATGGCAGCTATATTAAGCTGAAACCTTTGAGACTCCCGCTCCTCCCTTAAAGTAGTTGGCTTGTTTCAGTAGTGATGTGGATCCTTTTTTAAATGAACTAGAGCCATTATTTGCTTGGAAGAGATCATGCCAGATACAGTCCATGTTTCAATAGATGCCTTACACACATAGGCAAGTCCATAAACTGACCTTTGAAACTTGCTCCGTAGCTTTTCTGGTTTTTTACCCCCCATACTTGTTTAATTGTTGAATACATAGGATTTCCTCCCTTCCTGTGTGACGTGAAGGTTTCTGCATAGCACTACACTTCTTCCCTCTCTTTCCCCCAGCTACTGGGCTCTTGCTAAGTCTTAGTCCTGTTCTGCACCATATTTTGGGTTTGCTCATGTTTACTTGTTTTTTTACAAGTTTTGTATAATAATGATACTAATGCTAAAATCCTAATACTGGGAATCTGCTTGTTTTCTCCCATGTGTATTTCATGAGTGCATTTCTCTTCTGGGGAAGATAGTGAGGCCATTTTGCTTGCAGTGTCATCACAGAATCACAGAATCACAGAATAGTAAGGGCTGGAAAGGACCTCAAGATCATCGAGTTCCAACCCCCCCGCCATGGGCAGGGACACCTCCCACTAAACCATGCCATCCAAGGCTATGTCCAACCCCACCTTGAACGCCGCCAGGGATGAAGCATTCACAACTTCCCTGGGCAACCCATTCCAGGGCCCCACCACCCTCACAGTATAGAACTTCTTCCTCAGATCCAATCTAAACCTCCCCTGTTTAAGTTTGAACCCATTACCCCTTGTCCTCTCACCACAGTCCCTAATGAAGAGTCCCTCCCCAGCATCCCTATAGGCCCCCTTGAGGTATTGGAAGGCTGCTATGAGGTCTCCACGCAGCCTTCTCTTCTCCAGGCTGAACAGCCCCAATTTTCTCAGCCTATCTTCATACGAGAGGTGCTCCAGTCCCCTGATCATCTTCGTGGCCCTCCTCTGGACTTGTTCTAACACTTCCATGTCCTTTTTATGTTGAGGACACCAGAACTGCACACAATACTCCAAGTGAGGTCTCACGAGAGCAGAGTAGAGGGGCAGGATCACCTCCCTCGACCTGCTGGTCACACTCCTTTTGATGCAGCCCAGGATACGGTTGGCCTTCTGGGCTGCAAGCGCACACTGCCAGCTCATGTTCATTTTTTCATCAACCCACACCCCCAAGTCCTTCTCCGCAGGGCTGCTCTCAATCTCCTCCACGCCCAACCTGTAGCTGTGCCTGGCATTGCTCCGACCCAGGTGGAGGACTTTGCACTTAGCATGGTTGAACTTCATCAGGTTGGCATCAGCCCACCTCACAAGCGTGTCAAGGTCCCTCTGGATGGCATTCCTTCCCTCCAATGTATCAACCGAACCACACAGCTTGGTGTCATCGGCAAACTTGCTGAGGGCGCACTCAATCCCACTGTCCATGTCACCCACAAAGATGTTGAACAAGACCGGTCCCAACACCGATCCCTGGGGGACACCACTGTGCTGATCTCACACAGCACACATCTCATTTGTGTTGCAAATACAGAGTCCCTGTTTTCCTAGTGACAAGTGCCTGAAAGGAGGAACTGGTTGAGATTCAGCCAGACTAGATGGAAATTTAGGTGGCAGGTCAATGAAATCATCTACAGTAGGTGGTGAATGTAATAGCCACATTTTTGAAAGTTATTTCCATACAAGTCATAAAGAGGTAATAATATTTTACTGGCCTACAGAGCACAGTACTGTAGGGAATTAGTACTTTAAAGGATCATCTGGCACTTATAAACTCGAAGTGAGGGGCGTTTGGATGGGAATTCACTGATTTTCTGGAGTACAAAGTACTTGATGGTCAAGTTCCTCAGTCTCCATTGAGGTCCGTATCTCTTGGGACTGTCTAGGTTGTTTGTTTCTTCTGGATCTGCACATTGTATGGGTATTACTTGATTTTCTTTCCATCTTTCTAGCCAAAGTTCAGATGGGACCATAAGAAAGACTCTATGCACTGCCATTTCTCAACAGGTAATCTCCAGTACTTGGTTTTCTGATACTTGGATCCTGTTTGCCAAATTCCAGAGGTCCCTTCAGCATGTATCCATTGACTTGAATCATTTCTGGGTTAAAGGGTTCAAGGACTATTTTCTTTTCTTTTGAGACACAAATTCTGTTGCAAGTTGCCTTTATCAAATTTACTGCATCAAATCTCTGTAATCTTGCACTCAGAAGGGTGGTTAGCAAGCTCATGGAAGAACTCTGGAATTCCTTGAGCTGCTGTTTGCTTCTTATTCATTACCATTTCTGACAGATTTCCTTTTAAACTAAGCAACCTAAAAAAGGCAGTTTTCTTTCAAATGAAAAACTGTTAGAAGTGCCATTATCCTCTTACGTACGTCGCACACACGCTGCTTTTTTAGTTCTTTCAGTACTTATTATGTTTGTCTTACAGTCTCACAGAACTCACAGGTGAGGCACTGGAATGGGTTGACCAGGGAAGTTGTGAATGCTCCATCCCTGGCGGTGTTCAAGGCCAGGTTGGACAGAGCCTTGGGTGGCACGGTTTAGTGGGAGGTGTCCCTGCCCATGGCAGGGGGCTGGAACTAGATGATCTTAAGGTCCTTTTCAACCCTAACTATTCTATTATACTATGATTCTATGACTTCCATATATATAGCACTCAGTGGTAGAAGGTAAGGCATGAGGTACATTAGCTCATCTTGAGAGGTTACTCAAAATGCAGATTTTTTTTCTTTTACATGGAAGCTTGTATTTGATAAGAGTATTTTATTTTAACTCTAAGCAAAAATCCAGCAGAAGATTGTTAAAATTCCCATTTTAGTCTTAGATTTATCTTGGTGGTTGATTTGGGAAAATGAGCCCCTTTTAGTTTACCCAGTGTTACCTAACTACATTACCTTTTAGTTTACGTAGCTATTGGCATTGCTTTAGTTCTGTGGCACAACACCTTCTTCCATTTTAGTAGATATTAAAAGTACAAATATCCAAACCAGAAATTATTTGGATGATAAAGGCTTAGTAAGATTTCTGGGTGTATATCCAGCTGTGGTACATAGCAAGATTTGCTATAGTGCTTTCACATTCAGCTTTTGTCGTATTAGAAGGAAACAAGTCAAAGTTATGGCTAGAGCTGGCTAAAATAGGGGGGTTTTGTTCACAGGCAAAACCAGATGTAAAAACGGTTTCAGTTTGACCCCATCTAAGTTCAGATATTTTTAGTTATTTCCTGCAAAACAATAATTTTGTACCAGCATCAGGACATCCAGGCTTCCAAAAAGTCACGTCTGTACCACCTGATGAATCTGACAGAGCTCAAGTCCAGCATATGAAGCTGATCAGATTTCCATGGCAGAGATCTGAGGTATACAGATGTTTTCTCCTAGGCTTCAGTCCTTGTGTGGCCCCAGGCTGGAGAGCATCCCCAGTTAACAAGGCACATGCTTCTGCCAGCTTCCAGCCATGCAGCACTTGAAGGTGCTGAGGAAACACTTCAAAAAATCAGTTTTCAACGGGGTGGACTTAGGCGGCTTCTTGGCATTCCTTTTAATCCCATTTTCAGGGAGTCTGTGGTCAGTACTGTTTTACGGTGTTCAAGGCTGGGTTGAACCGAGCCTTGGGTGACATGATTTAATGTGAGGTGTCCCTGCCCATGACAGGAGGGTTTGAACTAGGTGTTCTTAAGGTCCTTTCCAACCCGAACTATTCTATGATTCTATGATTTTTACTTTTTAGTGTGATTTTTTTATTTTTGCAAGTCTTTTTCATATTTAATTATGTTGTTTACTTCTGCTTGCTTGTGTGACATTACTACTAAATGATCAAGTTCTTTCGTCTAAATAGATTATTAATTTTTATTCATGTAAATAACTAAGTTTACTTTCCTAAATTGTAACTTTATTGTTATGCTATTTGCATTATTTTACCTACATAAGCATGATTTTGCAACAGAACAATTAATACAATTAATATTCTTCTTAGACTGCATCGATTTTCCTTTTGCATGAGTTAAATTAGGAGCAGAAAGTGTAGCAGTTCTTTCATGGGGGTAAATGGCTATTCAGCAAGTGGTTAACAACTTTCCTGCCTAAGGAGAGGTGGGTTTCTTTAGAATTGTCTTAATTTATTTGTCCAAACTGTGACGGTAGTTTAATGCAATGCTGATTTGAATTACTTTTTTTCCTGCTCTGTCTTCTAGATTTTTCTTTTTGTGGTCTGGAACTTTGAGCTCTACATGATACCACTGGCTTTTTTGATGCTGCTGGCATGGAACTACTTCTTGATCATATCAGGGAAAGATAACAGGCAGCATGATATGGTAAGTTTTCTCTACTTCAAGAGCATATGTGTCTTTTCCTTTTCTCAACCAGACAAAATTTTGTAATTGAATTAACTATGACATCTTTTTGAAAATGTCTCAGTTCACAGTGCTTGATGGACAATTTTCCCACCTGCAATTTAATTTAAATTTTCTCCGTCTGTCCAGTAAATATGTTTGGTTTTGTTGAAAGTGTTGTGTAAAAATACAGTAGACCATGTACTATCCTTAGAATCTGGTTTGTGTGGGAGCAGAGATGAAAGGCGTGACCACCTTTTCTGTGTTCAGGAGAAGGCACATTCTTTGGAAATGTTTTTGTGTGCCTAAGCCCTTATGTTGCATTTTTTATCTCACATATTGATGTTAAAGGTTGAAATTATTCCAATTTATTAACAGTTTCAGAATGTATCACATTTTGTTGTATTTCACAGTTTATTATTAATACGTTAGAATTTATTGAGCTTAACATAAGACTTTTCTTATTATTTTCTTCTCTTCTAATTCTGTCACTTAAATGCATATAGCTGGGATATAAAGTAGCAAACATTTACTAATAACTGCCATTTATTATTGATAAAAGCATGGTTGAGTACTACATATCAGAAGTTGAAGTTGTTTCTATGCTGTACAAGTTTTCTAGTGTCCAGGCAGCTTAAGGATTTTGCACGTATAATGTTACTGAGACTGATGAATTTGATATTTACATCAGTATTCATATCCCAAAAGCAATGTACTTTATAGGACATTATAATCCAGATGGATAACTGAATGGGTGGGAAAAAAAACAAAACGAATTAAATAATTGGTCTCAGAGGATAGCGATTAATGAAGGTTGGTTACAAGTGGAATACTGCAGTGTACAAGGGCCTGTTATGTTTAAGATCTCTGTCAATGACCTGTAGGAGGTGGCAAAGTGCACTCCCATCCAGTTTTTGGGTGACACCAGTTAATACCCTGGATCTGCCAGTCAAAGAGACCTAGGTAGGCTGGGGAAATGCGACAGCAGGAACATGATTAAAGAAGGTGAAATACAATGTCTCGCTCATAGGGAGGAATAACCCCCTGCAGTGATACAGGTAGTGGATTGAATGTCTGGGAAGCAGTTGCCTGAATTGGGCCTGGTCATCTTGGAAGACAGTGATAAACATGAGCTAGCAGTGTGCCCCAGCAGAAAAGAAGGCCTCCCACATCCTGGGCTGCATTAATAGGAGCACAAACAGCGGATTGAGGGAAGTGGTTATCACCTCTGCTCAGCACTTGGTAGGCTAAGTCTAGAAAAGTGTCCAGTTTGGGGCACCCCAGTTCAGGACAGCTTTTGATTAAATTGAGTGCATTCAGTGGAGAGCTACCAAGATGGTGAGGGGCTTGAGCACTTGGTCTTGTAAAGAGAAGCTGAGGGAAATCAGCTTGAAAGATCCTGGAGAAGAGAAGGCTTCAGGTGACCTAAAAGGGCAGACCAGAAAACTGCTGAGGGACTTTCTACAAGGATATGTAGCAATAGGACAAGGGGGAATGGGGACAGGGTGGAGGCTGAGATTAGATTTTAGGAAGAAGTTCTTGTGAGGGTGGTGAGACACTCGCACAGGTTGCCCAGACAAACTGTGGCTGCCCCAGGTCTGACAGTGTTCAAGGCCAGGTTGGATGAGGCTTGAAGCAACCTGGTCTGAGGTGTCCCAGCCCATGGCAGGGGTTGGAACTGGATGAACTTTAAGGTCCCTTCCAACCCAAACCATTCTGATTCTATGACCTGAGCAGCAGGTCTCCACTACCGATATGGAGGTTATCAAGAAAATGGAGCTAGACTTTTCGCAGTGATATGTGATTGAAGAGAAAACAGGCATAATTTAAAACAGAAGTTCTAACTGGAGAACGTTTTTTGCAATGAGAATTTTCAAGCCATGGAAGAGGTTGTGTTGGAAAGTTCTACGGTTGCTGGTAGAAGTTTTCAGAACCGGAGTGGATAAAGCTCTGAGCAACCTGATCTGACCTTATGGCTGACTCTTCTTTGAGCAGGAAGTTGGAGGTTCCTTCAAGTCTCAGTGATCCCATGACGTGCTAATATCTAGCAACTGCAATTATTAGTGACCAGGGGAACTGATATAGCCCTGATCCTGGCACTGGTATTGCTGTCTACATCACTAAGACTGTTATGCTTCCAAGGGTCATCTAAAAATAAGGGTTGATGATATAGTCCCTAATTCTGAAGTTTGTTACATTTATATAAAAAGACCAAGATCAAGATTTAAAAGATGTTTAAATCACAAACCCAGGTCTCCTGCTGCATGAAATGCTTAAAGCTTCTCAACCTGAAGATTTTATGGGTAACTCAAATCCCTTGTGAAAAGAAAGGTTTCGGTATATTCAATACACTTCATTTGTCTCTGAAATAACACCTGCCTGTGAAGATTAATTGGGTCATGGAGCTTTACTAACAAAATAACAAAGCTATTGATGGGCTCTGTTAAGGACACCAACTGCTACTCTAAATGTTCCTCTTGGTGAGATTTCTTCAGACCAAGGTACACAGCTCATATCATCCGATCCTGTTCATCCAAAATGCTTTATATCTGTGCCATTAATTACTATTTTTTGTTTAGCTTTATCACACGTAAGTTGAGACCTAACTTTTGATTATTTGAACTTGTTTATCATTGCAATGAGCATCTATCTTCTATGAAGTGATGTCTCTTCTAATTAACTCACAAAATCTTCAGTAATATCACAAGTCCTTAGCTCAGGTCATTAGCACAGTATCATTAGATTAGGAGTCATTTAAATATTTCTGTTTTCCTATGCAAAGTGTAAATATTGGCTAAATTATTTAAGCAGTGTTTCCTGGTGGCTAGAGGATGCTTAGGATTCACATGATCTGGCTTCAGTTCCCAAACCTCCAGAGATACCTTGTGTGACTCAGTGAAATCATTGACTACTTATCTTAGGAATTTGTTCAGAAGTTACTTTGAAATCCTCCAGCTAAAGATAAGACAAAAAGTTAATTATATTTGCTTGTTAACTTTTCTCACTCAATGCTAGACAAGTGTAGCTAGAAATCATATGCACTTCAAATTTGTTTAATGTCTGTGGAAAATAGTTAAATTTGGGACCTCCAAAAGTAGGTCAGCAGAGTGAGTTTCCACTGTAATATCCCTACAAGAAAACAATTATCAATTGTCTCATCAATTCAGGCATTAGGGACTGCATTCTTCTGTGGGTCAATGAAATAGTGATCGCTGTGTTTCTGTCCGGATATGTCAGATGGAACTTGTTTGACTATTTCTATAGACAAGGTATCATTTGCTGTCTCGGGCATCAGTTTCTTTGGAGTAGTTTGGAATTTACTTTCCTGTGAAATGATTTACCTGCCAAATGGTCTGGCTTACTCCATCATGACATGAGCCTGCGCTGCTCGTTTGACTGAGAATATGATAATTTTGCCATTTACTCTGACTCCTCATAAGTAACATGCAGGTCCTTCCTTGAATTAGAAGTGCAATCAAGTTGGGGCAGGGAGGAGCCCAAGTGTATTTACTAGTAGGAGATAAGTCTATTGGGAAGCCAGACAGAAAGGTGAAACAGCGTATTAGGTGTTACTGCTTTCATGGATTCAGCTGGAGTTTTTGTAGGATTGATCATCACTGTGGATTTAATTGAACACTGGCACAGACTTCAAAGAGAAGCATTGGATTCCTTGTCTTTCATACATTTAGATTAAGATTAGTTGTGTTTCTGAAAGATGTGCTTTCATGAAATATGAACTCTTGCATTAAATGGTAGTGTAAGCAGAATTAGATAGATGTAGATTTAGTGGACAGTTCTGCTCTGTTAGAATTCAGAACTGATCTAAAATGAATGAACTTCTGGCATTGAGTCATATGGCAGGTATAAAAAAATCAGAGAGTAAATGTTTCCTTCCTGTATTAAGCAAGGAAAAAATCACTAAAATGGCATTCTTGATGCCTTCCTCTGAATTTTGCAGTAATATTTTTTACCTGAAGCTTATTCTCCAAGGATCCTTGCACTTCCTTAGAATGCAATTCCTAAATATCCAACCTCACAAAATAATTTATTTTTAGCACCATTGCCATTCTGCTCTTAAACCATCACCACCTAAACATGAAAGACTAGAACTGAGTAGATCTTACTGCTTTTATCATTTTTCCATGCCAGCCCTGTGCCTATGGCAGGTAGGGGGTATCAGAGCATGGCAGAGTGACAGACCACAAACTAACAGAAAGTATGCTGGTGCTTTAAGATTTTTTTCTTTTCATTCTTTTTAAGAAACTACCTAATATTTCTATGTTTCCAAATGTGTTGGACAAAAATCCCCACCTTTACAGCTTGGAGAAGACAGCAGCACTGCTGAC
Organism: Amazona ochrocephala; assembly: GCA_039720435.1. Taxonomy (NCBI): domain Eukaryota; kingdom Metazoa; phylum Chordata; class Aves; order Psittaciformes; family Psittacidae; genus Amazona; species Amazona ochrocephala. The sequence continues at coordinate 73,084,564 of CM077909.1, read as the reverse complement.
TGGGATCACTTCTCAGCAGTGCCCAGTGACAGGGGCAGTATCAATGGGAACAAACGGAAATACACAAAATTCCATCTGAACATAAGAAAGCACTTTTACTGGAAGGTGGTCCAGGGCCAAATTCCCCAGGATTTTCAAGAATCCCCATGATTCTTGAAAATCATGGAGGTTTTCAAGACCTTACTGGACATGGTGCTAGACAACATGCTGGGAGGTGACCTGGACTGAGCAGGGTGTTTGAACTTGATGGTCTCTGGTGGAGTAGGGGAGTTGAACTCAAGATGTTCCTCCTGACAGCCTGTGCCATTTTGTGGTCTTTTGTCTGAAGATACTACTAATCTTTCTCTCCTTTTGGTCTATTATTAGTTAGGTTTTTTTTTTTTTCCAAGTAATTTAAATTTTAATAGAAGAACAATGCACAAGCCTGGAGTTACCTTCTGCCATATATACCCCTATGGAGAAGAGGTTTAATCAGTCATATTCTGCATTTGCAGTTAATACTTAGAGCCTTTAAGGAAATATTAAATAGCTAATTTCCTCTCTAAGTTTCAAGTTGCACATGTCATTGCGTAGAAAATGACGGTGAGCAGCTGGGAGTTAATGTGCCATACAAAATTCTTATGAATGCGTATAATAGAGTATATACACATATTATGATCTTGTAAGCGTGGTTGTCGTGGTTTAAGCTCAGCCACACACAGTTTTGCTCACTCACTCACTCCCCACTCTTTCTTCCCTCCGCTCTTGGAGGGATGGGAAGGAGAATCGAAAGAATGCAACTCCCACAGGCTGAGATAAGTACAGTTTAGTAACTAAGGTATAACACAAACCACTACTACTACCACCACTACTAATAATGATGATGACAAGGCAAATACAAAGAAAGAATACAGTAGCTCACCACCCAGCTCGACCAAGCAGTGCACCCCCCACCGTGCACCCTCACCACCCTTCTGAGTCTCTGCTCTCTGTTTCTACCTCCTGGAGATGATGTGCTGTGGTATGGAATAACCTCTTTGGTTAGTTTGGGTCAGGTGTGCTGTCGCTCCTTCCTCCTGGCTTCCCCTCCTCCCTAGCAGAGCATGAGACTCACAAAGTCCTTGGCCAGCCTAAACATCACCAAGCAGTAACTGAAAACACTGGTGTTATTAGCACTGTTCCCAGGCCCAAAATCAAAAACACAGCGCTGCACCAGCTACCAAGAAGGAGAAAAAATGACTGCTGCCGCTGAACCCATAACAGTGGTATACATGATACATTCTTTAATTTCACTGGAGATTTTTTTTGAAATAGGCTTTGATGATTTATGTTCTAGAGTATATGTTTCTATTGACAGTTGGGCTGGACAAGCTCAGGATGAAATTTTGAGAATAGGAGAAAAAGACTGTTAAAGACAACCTTTCATTTTGAAATTTTAACTGGTTTGTGTGGGTACTTTCTGTGTAGTCATCCAATATGGTATGTATACTTAGATTTTTCAAGTATCTTTGCTTTTTTTCTGCAAATTGCCTCATGAAGAGAAACAAAAGGGGGAATGGGAAGAAGGATGTTTATGAACCATGACCCTAGATTCTTTCTGTCCTTGAGAAAGAGCAGGAGGCATGACGAGCTTGAGCTAGCTGTGCAAAGAAGATCTTTTTTAATTACAGTTGCATCACTGTCTTTGGGAGCAAGGTGACAGTGTCTGCCAGAACTTTTGGTGAATTTTTTTGGAGGCAAGAGAGTGTCACGTTATGAATTCAATGCAGAAGCTAACCCCACCAGGAAAGTGCCTGACTTCATCCCACCTGTTTTACTGCAGATTGAAAGCTAGCTGACCAAGCAAATAAGCAAGGTCGTAATTTGATTTTTCTTTGTTTCTTCACATTATGGTCTTAAAACATGGAAGCGTAAACCTTCAGGTTCTTATTTTGAAAGGTTTTTGAAGGGTTTTATCTGCAGATGCATACAGGACAAGCACCAAGTGCTTCAGATCATTTCCCTGTGTAGTACTGAGGGGTTTTGTGCTTGACGTCCAGAAATTCTCTTCTGCCAAGGAGTTGGCAAATATTTCTTTGTTGAGGACTGAATTCTTGCTGTGAATTTATGGCAAAAAATAAGTATCATCGTCCTTGTGTTCTAGCTAGACAGTGTCTGGAATATGCCATTTGCACAAGATGGTAGAAAATGGTGTTGGGACTTAAGTTGTCCATTACATCTTGACTTGGCTGCATGTTCCTGAGAAGTTTTGCCTGTGATATGACAGCAACAACAGCAGCCACAAAATCCCAAAAGCATGAGGGCTCACGGGACACTACAGCATTAGGCATAGTTACATGTGCAAAACTAGTCTGCTTTGTGGCGCCTCTGAAAGTAAGGAAAATATGGTTGTTTTTGTAGAACAATTTTCAATATCACACAGAAAGTATTTTACCTTATATTTCCTAACAAGAACTAAACTTTTATTCTCCTCTACACCTCAAAATAGAAAGTGACTCTCTGTTTCTGCTGCAGGCAGATGAGAATAAGCACATCTCTCTAAACAGTGCAGCAAAGTCCACCATCTTTCTTTAAAACATGCAACCTGCCTTGTTTTTGCCAAATTAATCTGTCACAAACTTGCTCTCCATTCATTATCATCAAAATAAGTTAGGAAGGCTTTTGCAAAGAGGTGATCGTTCGCCTGTGCGTTCTGTGTGGGTTCTGTCAGAGCACAAAGACCACTGGCAATACGTGTCTGGGTATTAAGTAATCTGCTGAGAACCACTGCTGTCTCCCTGCAGCAGTTTGTTCTTTCTATATAATCCATATAGTCAAAGAGGAAAAATACCTTGGAGTGCCCCATTATGGGACAGGGCTTTTTATTTTAATAAATCAGACAAGAAACATGAAAATGTCAGCTTAATCAAGCATTTAAATTTTATTAATCAAGACTAATTTTTATGAGTGCAAATAATCGCTGAAGCTGGACAAATTTGCTCTAGATTGCATCAGAAACATAATTTTAATATTTAATGGCCTGCTGAATTTAAATGGAGAATTATCTTTATGAAACATGCTTTTGATAATTTGCCATTAAACGAGAAATGAACAAATCAACATAAATCTTACATAAAGGTTATTTAACTAAATATTGGTACTATAAATATTTTAAATGCATTATGCACTAATTTAACAGTCACACATTACACTATATAAAGACATAAGTTGGGCAGAAACTATTTCTTTCCTGCAGCATAATACAATGTGATATTGCACGTGGTTATCTTGGCTCTGGTTAAAAGAGTTATAATCCCCATGTCAGGGGTTAGCATACAGTATCAAAGTATGGAGTAACCCTTCTCTAAAATTTTATTTGGCTGTTCTCCTCCCAGTAACAGTTATAAAATCCAAATGCACTACAGAATTGGAATATTTTGGCTAGGTTTGGTCACCTGAAGTCAAAACACCAAACCTTCGGTATCTCCAGCATTTAAAAAATCTGGATTTTTTTTTTTATATCATAAATCACTTGGCTTTTTAATTTAAATTTTCCCACATTTTTTCAAATACAGTCTTCCAATATTTCAGGCATCTAGAATAAAATTGAAGTTCACAGCTCATAGAGGTATTTTTTTTCTATAAGAATGTTTTAATGATTTTTATTTTTTTAAATCAAGATTTTTACATGGCAAAAAAATCTCACTTGAGAGATTGTAGTATAAATAATCAAAATAATATAACTCAACATCAGTTTAGTTTCCAATAAAAATTCCCATAGTCACATGAGATTTTTATTTATCTTTGGTTTAGTTTTCTTTTACTTTAGCACATTTTGGACTTTTGGCACTTTGGAATTGTACTGCAGTTCTATTGTATTTACCAAAATATGTCAATACCTGAAAAGTACTTGGAAAAATATTAACTGAAATAATAATAATGTGTATTACATACGTTGTTACCTAAAATGCATAATACAGCTTTTTTTCTGTCAAAAAGTTTGTCCGCTCCAAATTTGAATCTAATAGACTGTGTCACTCCTAGAAGCTTAAAATTATTTGGATAAACACTGTTCTATGAGTGTATCTGGTCCCCTTAGAATCTGAAAACTTTTTGAAGAGAAGTAGTAATAAGAGTGAAAACCATCATTGAGCTATTTTGTTGTTAATAAGATTTGTCATGAGTTGTTAATAATTTGTCGTTTTATTAAAAAGTTTATTGTGAGTTCTTGCCCAAGAATTCCGGATCACAACACTTAGTGAAGGTGTTACTTTTAATAGTGCTGCGTATTAATCTTGCCATTGGAAGTTCGCCAAGCAAGGAATGTTTTATTTTTTTTTTGCTGAACTAAAAATGAAGCATTCTGAGATCTGACACTTCAGCGTACAGTACGTGTTGAAGCCTTTAGATGGAGACATACTTCAAATAAGCATCTAATATTCAGTTCACAGTGCATTATGCAAATGAAGAAAGAGCTAAAATAAATGTGAAAGAAATATTTAAAGAATTATAGAGAAAAAGGCTTACCACTTGTGCCATTTTTACTTTCAAAATGACTCAGTCTAAACTACATTGCAACTGAATTTTGAGGGCATATAAAGGTGACAACAGGAAAAAGGTTACATGTTCTTGTATAATAAACTGTATTTACTGCCCATGCATGTTGCCAAGAAATTTATTATACTGTAAATAAAGATTCTGTTGTTGACATTACAGAACTACTTGTAATTAGTAGCATGCATCAAAAGCCATTTGATAGCCATATTAAAGTCTCATTTCCTATTAAGAATCAGACTCAATAACAATATGAGCACTTCCCAGAATAAGCTAACAAAATGCATTCTCTAAGAAGAAATAATTGCATTTGAGTGTCTGCAAAAATCAGGAAGTATTTTAGCAGTAAAGTACTAATGCCTTTCTTTTTACTTTGCTGTCTTCTGTCTTGCAATATATTTAACCTTACTGGCAAGCTTATCACACTAATTATTATTACATCTAATGGCTCAGTTATCTTGATGATTACTGCAGATGAAATACCCCAAGGTCAAAACATTAATAGTATAAATCAAGATCAGCTGTATTCCAGATACACTGCACTCTTAAATCAGAATCTCTTAATTTAATTTTTATTTTCCTTATAAATGTAGTATAAAAAAGGTGGGCATTTTAATTAAGCTGAATCTCCTGTAAAGTTTCTCCTCGACAATTCCATGAAAGAAGCAGACATCGTGTTGTGAAAATGAGCACAAAGCTGCTGCTGCAGCAGGCTTATTGATGACACACATCTTTGCTTCAACTTGAAGTACCTGGAGATAACCTGTAAGAGCCCAGGTGGTTTTATGCATCCTCCTTAATCTGTATGCATTGCACAATTTTATACTGTATCTTCACATAAAGAATTTAGCGGCTTGCAAGCACAAGGAGCTGTTTATGTTTGGACAGTATGAATTATCATGAAAACCAAACCACTGCACATCTAAAATGTGATTAATTTGGAACCAATTCTCATTCTGTCATTTATTTTTTCCTATTAATTTTAATACCTATGTATGAAAATACAAATATCTGCAAATATCTTGACACCATAACGTGATATAGCATAAAAAGTTTTTTCTTTTATTATTCATTTGAAACCACCTACTTGTGTTTGAAGGATTACATCAAGTAAGATACAAGCAAATGTAGAGAAGTGCTAAGCAGTGGGGCATTGCTTCACATTAAACAAAATAGTAAGGTAACTCATCAGGGTTATCAGCAGTGGTAGTGCTTCTCCTTTTCTTTTTTCTTTATTTTGCATATTGATGCCAAACATATATCTGGTATTGTTAAAACATAGGGATATCAGACTATCTTCTGTGTAGGTGTTTCTGTTGGATCAGCCACAGAACTTTGAAGACAATTCATGGAGTGACTTGTGGTTTGCACACTGTGTGTGAGAAATGGCAGGCTGATAGTAAGAGAGAAGGACCTTTCATTTGAAGTGGTATTAAGTTCAATGGGTCATTTTTCTGTGGAGTCTTTAGATTCACGAGGTATTTCAAAGTCCTCTACAATCATGGGGGTTTGATTCAATGTGCGCGTACATAGCTAGGATGCCACCATAATTTGCAGATAATGAGGTTAGAAGTAATAATTAATTATTTTCTCAGAGATCCTATGCTGTTTGTTAGTCAATAGATCATCTTGAGAATAAATTCAAGTTGTACTTAATTGTCAGCTTCCTCAGAAGACTCAGACTTCCTCAGAAGCTACAAAAACAGGTTTTCTTTGGTGTGCAAATGTGGTGGTTGTGCTTCCTTCTGCTAACCTGGTATAATGTAGCTGCACACCATTGCAGCAGAACAGACGCTTCTCCAGCCTGCTGTGGATTATGAATCACAGATTATTTATAGTCTGAGTTCCTCAAAGAGGGTGGGAATGGATCAGGAGCAATGGCAGTACATAGGAATTAGACCGCATACTCCTTCTGATTAATAAGCTTTTAATAGGGCTACTTTGCACAGGAAGAATCTTAACTTTGCAACGTTTAAACATCATCTGCTCACTCTTTGGCCGTTAAGTAACTGGCATGGAGTATCTGAGGTTGTCTACGTGTGTTTTTTTAAATGTCATCTGTATTCGTATTGCATTCAAGGGACAGTACCAAGAAGCAGATTCTTTCAAGACCTTCTACCAATATGCAGCATATAAGTCTGTGACAAGTGACATTACAGAAGGTCATGTCACTTTTAACTGCTTGCATTAGATCTTTCTGATTTCCCCAGCGCCCTTCCTTTGTTTGATTAATACTACTTGATTTCAAGCAACGTATCGGAACGCATAATTCAGAGTGAGTATTCTAGGGACAGTCTAAGATTTTTACCACAGAACTTTTAATAAAATAACGCTAATGTTTCATTTTATCTTCCTATACTTTTTCCTGTCCTCCTTCTCTCTCCTCTCCCTCCATCCCCATCTCTTCCCTCCCTCCATCACACCTCCCTCAAGTACAATGCTTGACATAGAGATCTGTATAACTACTGTGTTCCTTCAAACCAAGCAACACGTGCACTTTATTTGAATAGCAACAAGGCAGAATCAAAGCAGAAAAAAATCCATTGTCGTTTTTTTTCCTGCAATATTCTTACTACAATGTTACACTGAAATCTGTTGCCGGTCCCACTGTACCTCTCTTGAACAGCCTTGCTTTGTTCTGCAAAAAGAGAACGTACTTCAGTAAATGGCTTTTGTAAGGCTTGGGCATGGAAATTCCTCACGTGTCATATGATTATGAAGGATCTACTTTCTGTGTTTTAATTTGAATCGAAGTTCTGGAAATGCTTGTTATAGTGAACCAATAAATTGTATTATTGTGTCCATATTGTCTGAATGTTCATGGTTTGTATTTTTATTTTGAACTATTCCTTTTGAATTTCAAGACGAGTGAAAGCATGGGCTATGTTTCATATACTAAAAAGAATCATTTGTGCATCTTGGCCATAGAATCACCTTTACTACATTTTATTTTCCTGCAATATTTGAATTCTGTTTTCCTTTCCATATAATTCAGTACTCCAAAACTCAATGTAATTCATGATATGACTAACCTAGAACAAGAGCACAGAGTGGTAGTGGCTTTTGAATAAAAAAAAAAATTGAATGGAGGAGCTGGAAATCTGGGCTTAGCCCAGGGCTTCAAGCAATTTCAAAGGACTCTATGTCCTTTGAATGGGTTAACATTTTGGCAATCTATAGAAGCTTGTAAAGTAGTTTGAGATCTTTGGGAAGAAAAAAAAAATAAAAAATTGAGTTTCATGTATTATTACCTGGATAATTTAGAATGAGTATTGTCACGCAAGTGATTTCAGCAAGGTTCCATCATTTGGGGGACTTAGGGGTGTTGGTCGATGGAAAAATGGACATGAGCCGGCAATGTGCACTTGCAGCCCAGAAAGCCAACCGTATCCTGGGCTGCATCAAAAGGAGCGTGACCAGCAGGTGGAGGGAGGTGCTCCTGCCCCTCTACTCTGCTCTCGTGAGACCTCACTTGGAGTATTGTGTGCAGTCTGGTGTCCTCAACATTAAAAGGACATGGAACTGTTAGAACAAGTGCAGAGGAGGGCCACAAGGATGATCAGGGGACTGGAACACCTCCTGTATGAAGACAGGCTGAGAAAGTTGGGGCTGTTCAGCCTGCAGAAGAGAAGGCTGCGTGGAGACCTCATAGCAGCCTTCCAGTATCTGAAGGAGGCATATGGGAATGCTGGGGATGGACTCTTCATTAGGGACTGTAGTGAGAGGACAAGTGGTAACAGGTTCTAACTTAAACAGGGGAAGTTTAGATTGGATATGAGGAAGAAATCCTTCACTGTAAGGGTGGTGAGGCACTGGAATGGGTTTCCCAGGGAAGCTGTGAATGCTCCACCACTGGCGGTGTTCAAGGCTGGGTTGGACAGAGCCTTGGGTGACATGCTTTAGTGGGAGGTGTCCCTGCCCATGGCAGGGGGGGGTTGGAACTCAATGATCTTAAGGTCCTTTTCAATCCTAACTATTCTATGGTTCTATGATTTGTAACAATTTTAGAGGTTTCCAATTCAGCTAATTGTCTCTGTGCTAACTTTAGCGCTAATGTGAGATAGGTGTTCTGCTGTTCAATCCTGTCAAGATGAGGAATTTCTGGATGTACATAAAGAGATCTTTAAGTCTGTGGGGAATATTAATGTTGAAAATTATGAGACCTAGTGAGTTTAGTCAGCTCCAGGCGTAGGCAGTATCTGAGTCAACAGATTCAGGTTTATAGCTTGGGCTTCAGTCACCTAATGATGTAATTACATACTTTTCTGCATGTGACAAAACTGATTTTAGAGGGTTTATATCTTGCTGAAGCCCTTAACGGCTTGTTTTCATCCTCTGTTTTCAGTTCACCATTTCTTGGTAGAGCTGATGCTAATGTTTTTGGAGCTGGTTGGTAAACTGGGTAACTGAAACCATCCACCTTAAAAGTTTTAGGGTAGGTAGGTCCTGCACATGGCTCGGGGCAATCCCAAGAGTAGGTACAGGCTGAGCAGAGACTGAATTGAGAGCAACCCTGAGGAGAAGGACTTTGGGGGTGCTGGTTGTCAAGAAGCTCCCCGTGACCTGGCAGTGTGCTCTTGTAGCCCAGAAAGCCAACTGTGGAAGTGTTCAAGGCCAGGTATACATTGCTTGGAGCAAGCCGGTCTAGTGGAAAGTGTCCTTGAGGTGGCAGGGGTTTGGAACTAGATGGTCTTTAAGGTCCCTTCCAACCTAACCATTCTATGATTCTGTGTTGTAACTGTCTAGCTTACATCAGGTCAGAGGCTGTGGAAGATTCTGTCATCACACTGCTCCTGATAAAATTGTTCTCTGGGCAGGAAAGAATTGAAGAGCAATTGTTCCTTAATTGTTTAGGTCATGCTTCTACCTTGGGGTTTTGGACATGCTAACTCTTCACCATTTCTTTGTGTTTCTTGTTCTTTTGGTTATAAGCTTCAGGACAGAGCAGGTAGCAGACAGAATTGGAGGCTACTTACCCTCCAAAATCCCAGGCTTGTTGTCAGAGGGGTTTGGGGACTTTCAATCAAGGATGAGCAGGTGGAACTCAAAACGTTTTGAACTTTGCAGTTGACTTGCATATATGCAGAGTGCTCTTCTAGACGCGCATGTTGAGTACACCCATGTATTGCTTACATCTTAAATGGGCCCATGTAACATGATTAACTGGGAGCTTCGTGATGGTTTAGTTACCTCAGAGAAAAGCATATGGTACACTCCCATTTCACTTTTAAGATCTCTTGCCTGAATTTGGTTCTAGGATAGTGTTACAGTCCATTTAGTTTTTGGACATGGAGTCGGACTTAATGAAAATATCCTTGCAGCAGTATTTGTTGAGGATGATTATGAAGTTTTATTTTTAATGTGTTGTCTTAAATGACAAGTACCATATAACTGTTTGTAGCTTCACTATATAACAAAGTAAACTATCTCATTTTATCTGGTTTCAAGTCTGTAAAATAGGCACAAGTATTAATATTTCATACCAACAAGCTTTTCCTTCTCTTGTCCATTTTTTGCATATTTTACAGTGCATAGTACAAACTTTTTGCATCCATAATATGAGACTGGGCTAGGTAAATCTTTGCAGACCTTCATTATAGCTGTTCTTACATCCTAGTAAGTCCTTAAATAATGATAAATAAGTATAAATAATGATCTGTTTTCTGTTATAAGGAGGTACAACTTCATTTCAATTCCACGAATACAAAATTTTTCCCATAGGGTGGGCTGAAGACTCAATCAGAGTGTTACAAGAGAGGGATTTTTGAGTTTTTTGTTTGAATCTGTCTCTGACCTCAGAAGATCACTTAATCTCTCTGTAAAGTAGATTTAACAATGGTTCATTTGATGCTTATGGTGTGATTAATAATTATTAATATTTGTAGAATGAATTGCATGCATGTGTGTATTTGATAGTGTTACACTGAATAGACTTTAAATGGAGAAATACCTCGAGGCAGACATAGCAACTGCAGCTAGCAATGAATGTGCATAAAGTCAGATGCACTGACTGTATAAAATCACTAGTAAGAAACAATGCTAATGCTGATAGAGCTTATGGTATATATCGTTGTAGATCATAAGGAGATAAGCTAGTATAAATTTATTCCCAGTTGTGTACTCTTCAAAAATCTCTTGGTGAATGCTGTAAATTCTGTTTTAAATGTTGCACTTTTCTGTAGGTAACAGTAAATAAAAGAAAGCAAGCATTTGTGTGTGCTGCATACCCACCAGTGGACCTAAGAAAGGATTCCTTTAGTTAAAACAATCATATATTGAATTTTGAACTAGCTTTTAAATACTTAAATTGTCAAGCAAGCATTTTGTACAGGAAGGGTTTTCAGTATATAATTCCCAAAGGCAGGTCAATTAAAGCTGCAACATGTTCCTGAATTTGAATCTCTAGATCAGCTGTTTTTTTCCTACTTGTACATTTTTCTTCTGTGCATTTATTTCAAACGCTAATAAAGTTTTCATCTACAAAAGGTTCAGAATTGACAGAACAAAACTCTTCCTTTTTAAATCATGACAACTACTACTGTTTCTGTCTGCAGGTAGTGGAGGACATGCTAGAGGACGAGGAAGAAGAGGATGACAGAGATGACAAGGTAATTATCTTTCCTAGCACTTGGGTAACTGGGGAGGGGAAAATTTAGACATGACACTGTTTTTACAGACAGTTAAAAAAGGAGTTGAAGTGTTTTAGTCCAGAAAATCGGACGGAGCTGTTTATCATCCTAACAATGCTACAGTGTGTTGAAGGAAAGGACAGAGGACTATAAATCCTGCTTTTCTGGTTTGTTTTTTTTCTTGGTCCAAAGCCGGACCATTTTTTCTGCCAGGAACAAAAATAATTCAGCCTGTCTGGAACTTGATAGCTCTTGTGAAGATAACTGCAGTGACAACTGTTTTTGAAGGACAAAAATTTGTCCTGAGTATTACAAATAGGGCTGCACTTTAGGGGACAAATGGTGTAGCAATAGCAACTCCATACTGGTTAAAGGTGGGATATTGACATCTATAATTTTCAAGGAATTACTTGCCGGAAGAATGGCTGAAATGTCTTGCACGCTGTTTGACATTTAAATAATCACAATGCTTATAGACATCCACTTGATTTGAAGTTGGCACTGTGGCCCAGCAAGCTAGAATTCTGATGCAGATCATTCAGCTATTTGAGCAAGCGTGGTTCTGTTTGGAGGCGGCTGGTTGGGTTGAGGATTGCAACCACAGTAAATAACAGCTCATTTCCACATTTTATTGAGCCAAGCTATGGGACTGCTTGGATTGCTTGTCCCCCAGGGAGAGGGCAAAGCCAGAGAAAAGAAATTAGAATGACCTTGCACCACTGAAGCAATGGCTGATGCTGGCAGAACAGCTTTCTGGTGAGATGAGTATGGTGAAGACAGCCCCATTGTTGCTGGTATTTTCATACCAGGAAGGTGATATTTGTAGAAGAAAAGAAAAGGGGGAAAAAAATCATAATTTTACAAGAACTGTGAATTAAAATACAGATGATTTTGACCTTCACAGATGTTACCACACTTCTGTTGTAGTACAGCAATGATTTTTTTTCTTTTTTTTTCCAGAGGAGAAAAGAAGTGTATCTTAATTTATGCCCTTGACCTTTGTTTCTAGTTGAGATATACAGTTATATACCACTGTAAGAACTCATATACTGGCAGCAGCATTTGAAATGTCAGAAAATTCACTGTGATTAGTTAATCCCCTGAATGATTATTTTCCTGTTAGCTAACACCTAAGATCTGAGAGGTGATAACAAAGGGGTATTTTCCTCATTGCATTGCCAGCTCAAATATTTTACAATTGACAGAAAGTTATTATGTGATATTCTTCTATACATCACTTAAATTGTTAGCTACATCATTTAAGAATCAGCAAACACTGTAGTAAGAAAACCTTCTTTTGCAAAACACGTGATGGTTTTTAACACTAAATGATATGAGCGTACACTTCTGGCAATAAAATATATGATTTGTTGCAAAGGTCAGTCATGTAGCTGTGGAGAGCTTGTATTTTAACTCAACATGCTGGCTTTTCTGATAAACACTGATCTGCCATCCATTTGAGGTTATTTTCTCTTCTTTCTCCCTCCTTTATTATTAGAGCTGGTGCAAAAGTATCATCCCAGTAAAACGTGTGTATTCCTTGATATTTTAATCACTGTGATTAGTTCACAAAGAGTAGTGTTTGACTGTTTGCAGTTTAAGCCAGCCTATGTACTTACTGCATAGTGTTTTCTGGAAAATGCTAAACAAACTCTTTTCAAAGGGAAGATGAGGGAGGGGGTCAGCCCTCTCTTTTCCTTCCCAGTTCCCAGGTGATTAGCAGATGCCGGGCAAAACATACCCAATTAGAAATATCAGTGTAGGTTTCAATGTTGTGATCTAATATTCAGCTTTCTCAAATTGACACAAAAGTTCAAAAAACATTTTTCTAGATCTAGCTACCAAGGTTGAATAAAAGTGAGTACTGACATTACCGTGTGCATTCAGTGAGCCCTTTTATTGAATATTTAAGAGCTGTCTTTCTATACAGAAGGTGTTTAGGTTGATTTTTATAAATTCAAAGCTGTCTTCATCATTGCAAACATTTTGAGTTCTCGTGATTGAATATGCTCTTTGAATGGAAAAAGAAAATCACACTTTTTAAAGTAAGCATGTATGGACTACCATGTACATTCAGTATTCTGCACAGTGGGCGTTATTTTGCATTGGGTGAAACTGTAAAACATCAACACATAGTTAGGACTGAACTGTTTGTTGTTAGAAGATGGTAGGGTGTTTTTTCTTTTCTGGTGTATGAGACATACTGTGAACTACTGCTGTCCTTCCTACATCTTTTTGTCAAAGTGGAAGAATGAAGTTTCCAATTATTTTATTTCATATATGTGTTTTCTTAAAGCCATATCCAAAATAGAGTTTTGTGAGAAAACACATGTACGTTTTGTAACACCACCTGGTAGTGGCCTCTGGTTTTTCCTATTCCTTTTTTTCATATGGTATAATAGAAAACTCAGATAAATGGGTCTTCTTATGCGATAAAAGTAAAAAGATCAATAAATGTGCAAAGCCTCACTTTAATTGAAACTGAAGCATATGTTGCAAGTATGTAAAATACATCCCAGATGTCTGACCATGGCCAGTGTCTTTGCTTTCCCTGATAATCACAAGGCAGCTATTAGTCCTGTAACCTTTGGACTTAACAGTAAATGGGCTATTACATGGTGCAGAACTGGAGCACCTGTTTTCCATTCAGTAAAGACCCCTTGCAGGCTTTACCTAAGCCTATCCATATGTTTTCACTTAGCAGATTGTTGGGTAATTATGAAAAGTGTCTTTCTTTAGAGCCAGCTTAGATATTAGTCACTTGCTCACAGTGAAAGGCCAACTTTTTGGCTACTTGATGAGGTCCGTGTGGGCATACACTGATGTAAGTTATGGGACGTGTGATGGAGCAACGTTTCTCAACAACCCCAAGTTGAGTTACAGGAGTAATAAACTGGACATGATGAATGCTCAAGCGTATGCAATTAGTTAAAATAATGCATTTATGAATATTAGTGACGTGTAATACTGAAAAGAGTTTGACAAGGTGGATCTGCACTTACCACAATATTTAGTATCATTTTAATGTTAAGGATTTTAGTGACTTCTGCTGTATAAGATAGACAGGACTGTCAATTTAAGGTAGCAAGAAGTTGGTTTGGCGTTTTTTTTAGTTTTTTTACTGGAGAATATTGACTTTCATGTTCAGTTACAATACAACTAATAAGATGGCAGGTACCCTTCTTATATCAGTTGCAAAGTGGTTCTTAGCAGCAGAATACTTTTTTTTCCTAATTTTATTTCTTTGTCCTATTATGTATTTAGGAACTAAAAAAAAATGTAGTTTATCTGGCTCAGGCATTTGTCCATAATTTAATACTATTTTTTCCAAGAAATGGCACTAGATTCTGCATTCCATATGTTCTGTACCGCTTGCGAAACCTATGCCAACCACAGATTTACAGTTTAATCTGATTTTACTCCTGTCTCTTTTTTTTTACTGTTGATGTTTTTTGGCTCCCTTCCAAACACTGGCTTATACACTATCTTAACAAGTAATGGTCACTTTAATTACATGAAGTCAAGTTATCAGCAAGCTATCAAAGCGATTTTCACACAGTTACATTATAATAATGTAGTGGTCAATATGAATAATCTACGTATATAAGATTTTAGTTTGTCTTTTAAGAAGTGCTTTACTCATTTAACAAGCTCCAGATAAGATTTCAGATGATCACAAAGAATTGCAATTCAGCATTTTCTGGGAAGCCCTCAGCATGCCACAGAATTGGGCCAGTGAGCAATGCTGCTATTGCAGATTTAAGTAGAAGATGCACGGTACAAGCACTATTTTATTTTACCTTTTTATTAACAGTAACAACATTTTATTAATACAAAATATTAAATCATTTGCACCGTTGACTACTCTCTCTCCAGGCTTTTGTTCTTTGGAAAATTCTTTGCAGTTCTGAGTCAATGTTACTACCTTTCAAGACAACTAGAAGCTTTTATAATGAACAATAGTTGAGTCAAATTAAAATACATTTAGAGCTGTTAATCATCCCTGCTGAGAGGTACCAACTTTGTTTTCAGACCAAGACATGTTCCTATCCTGTCTTAGAAGCATGCCCTGCCTTTTGCCAAGATGAGGAGGAGGAAGAAAGATAACTCCAACATAGGCTATATTTTTATATCCTATAACAGAGAAGGCTGTAATCTATTGTAGTTGCAGTTATTTCCTATAAAAATAAATGGTGGGAAAACAATAAAGAAATAGAGAGTGGAGTGAAGAGAAAACTCTAGAATGAATAAATCCATAGATTCACCTTTAGCTTGATTCCACCATTAAATTCTACATGAATGCAGCACCAAAATACCAACTGTAAATTAAAACTTAGTAGCTTTCAGTGAAAACTGTAACTTCATATGAAACTGCTGTCTCTTAAAAGCTTAGCTAGGCTATGTGTACTTATTAAACAAGCCTACAACAGGGCAATCTACAGTACATAGCTGCAGAGGTCAAACTTGTCAGTGCAGTTTGGGTTGAGCTCAGCTTAGTAATTCATACGGAGATGGTGATAGAAGGCATGTGATTTTTATCAAAATCATGCATAATAGGAAGGAATGGTGGTGTAGACTGCTTCAACCCATACACTGTGTGTCAGCTGTGACTGTTTCTGATCGTTGGATCACCCCAAAGTCACTTTTGTCTGGATGTACCTTGGATCATGTAGAGCCTTTGCACCAGAACTTCCACAAAGAGCAGTTTTCACCCTGCCTTATTCTGGGGCATGGGATATGCTTTGTGATCAAAGTGTACACCTTTGAAGACAGGTGACTTGGACACCCTTCTGAGCAGCTGAGTTTTAATCAGATCAGACTTCTCCATCCTGGTGCAGTCCTGAAATACTGTCAAAATTAGTGAAGTAAAATGATTATTACTGACATCGGAATCTGAGATTTATATATGAAGTTTGGCACACAAGGAGGCGTATGTGTGAGATGATCCATGAGGGACTTTGGGTCTATAAATTGTTGAATGGATTACACTCATCCATGTGCCTGTATTTTTTCATCTGTGACTAATATAGTGTGGGTAACGTTCCTCATTTATTAAGTAATCCAAGTATAATTCAATGAATTATTAAAGCAAATGAAGAATATGTCTTAATTATGTTAGCTGGTTCAGAATATGACATGATTTTGTCCTACAGTTTTCCTCTTCTTTTAATATTATTTCTTAATATAACTAAGCAGATTGAAATTCTTTGAGACCAAGCAAAGATTTATTTTCAACTAGCTCCTCAAAAAGTAACTTTATGAAATGGGATATAGTAAAAACATCTGTATGGTCTTCTCTGTGACTCAGGGGAGATGAATTAAGAGTGTTGAGGAAACACCCAAAAGCTTTTACTGCTGATTCTCTTTGAAACCTTCCTACATGTCCAGGTTGGTTTACTTCTGAGCTCCAAAGGCCTCCAACTGTTAGGTGGCTTTAAAAGTGGTGAGAATAGATCATTCTTCATTATCTAACAGAAATTGTTAACCTAGTTTCACAATATATTCTGTTTAAGCTGCTGCCATGAGCAACTTGCGATTTGCAAATGCTCAAGATGAGGTTTTATGGTCTTGGAGCAACCTGGTCCAGTAGAAGTTGTCCCTGCCCATGGAACCCAAACATTCTAGGATTCTATGACTCTAAGCAATCCATGTAGTCACTGATACCTAAGTATTTGCTAGCAACCTGAATATTTCTCCAGGTTTCTCCACAGCTCCCCATTTTAGCCTTCTAAAGAACAGCACCAAACACCTGTTTTAGAGAGATGCCATTTGAACTTATTCTTCAGCAACACATAGAGCCCATAATACATTATTCTTCATCTGAGCCCCACAGAAAGCAGAGAGTAATGAGTAAGACAGAACTTTGGAAGCCTGGTAGAAGAAAAGTCATGTACTAGCATGAGGATGAATGCTGCACGGGCCCAGTCTGTGGTGGCAGATATGTGGCTGACACAGTGTCTGTGAACAAGAATGAAGGACCAGCAGAGGTGATGCTGTGAGAGAAGACAGTGTCCATCAATGCAGCTCTCTGCAAAACGAGTGGCATGCCATGTTCTGGGTTTTCAGCTGAGGTTTTATGCTGAGGGTCACAGCACAGCACAACTCAAAAATCTACTTTTTAAGCTAAGTGTGTGCCTTTGACTTCGCTGAAATATAAGAAATATTTTAAGCTGAACTGCGAAAATTTGCTGTGACATTTTATCAGGCATTTCTGTGCTTTATGGTGGAAAATACAGGAATATGGGAAAACAAACTGCAAGTTTTTGCAAACAATATGCATATATTTCATTTGCAGTTTGAAGTATCTGTGTGTCAGTGGAAGATTTTATATTCTTTAGTTAGTGTTGATATATGGATCAGTGATGAAGTTTCCAGACAGATCATTCAGGCAAAATTTGATCCCAGCAAAATGAAAGGGGCATTCCCATGCTCAGGAATTTAAGTGCAAAGCTTACCCTAGAGGAGTGTGGAATGGAATTACAGTTGCTGTACGGTAGCATCCACAAGGACACACCATGTTGTGGTAGACAGCAGAGTCCGCCACTGCTCAGATTTCATCTGCTGGTAGATGAAGGGGTGCATTTGGCATAAATAAAACCTGGGGACAAACAGTGCATACGAATAGCTTCATTCTCTCTCCTTTTCATTTTTTTAGATATGAATTTTATGCATTTACTGATAACTCTTAGAAAAGCTCTAAAGGTGTGGTATTTACCAGGGTGGTTTGACCTCTAAATGAATTTTTGCGATTGCCTGCTTCAGAAAGCTTTCAATACACTTCCATTCAGAACAGGCAACTGGTTCCACCTATCCCAGCAGGAGGACATGCAGCTCGTAACTAGCAGGTATCTGTAGATGCCTACAGACTTTTCACCAGGAGTTTTGTTTGTAGGCATCTTCCACTTCACTGTTCTGGAGTATATATGACTTTATTTGGGAAAAAAACATGTATTTGACTATTGATAGATAGGACGACATCATCTCTGCCAAAAAAACGCTTTGCCTAGTCCTCAATCCTGCACTATTGCTTCCACTTTCTGTTGGAATAGGGATTGAAGCAGTCGTTTGTTCCTTTGTTCTTATGGCTTCTTGGTTTGGTGTCTGTTGATATCAGTTGTGCACCACATATGAAATGCGCTTATTTTTCAGTACTCCAGCCTTAGAGGTGATTCCTTAGTCACAGGAGCTTTCCATTAAAACACTTCTGTATATTTTAAAGTGGAAGTGCAGGGAAAAATATGCTGGGTTTTGGTGTGGGACAAGTATATATTTTTGTTGATATCTAGCAGAGACTTGAAAATAACTACTGAGATGTGTGGCTGGTATGAGAAGGATGAGGCTTTTCAAATTACTGTGGAGCCCTTATCTCTGCTTGCACAGCTTATGCGGGTTGGTGATAGGTCTGGCCAGTGGAAGAGGCAGCAGTTTGCCAGCCGTCAATAGAAACTTGCTAAAGCTAAGCAGTTGATTTGTGAATTCCTGCCTCTGTCATTGCAGAGCACCCTTTCAGTGGGGCTGGGACATCAGCTGGTGCTGCCTGGTGCAGACTCATGAGAGGTCAAGTGTTGTAGCCAAGTGCTGGCAAAGGAAATGGGTTTTCAGTGTATTTACTGACTATTACGTTGAGGTGCACTTCAAGGGTACAAATGCCCACCCACAAGCCTTGTAAGAGCAGCTCTGAGTCAAGGAGTCTGAGGGAGAAAAAGGGGGGACACAGAGAGAGTTGTAGACAAAAGGCAAAAACCAATGTAGAGACAAGTTAAGGCGCAGGGGTGGCTGGATACTGGGCCGGCAGGAGTGTGGGGAAGGATGCTGGGATATACATCAGAAGGCAGAGAGAATCCACACAGTGCTGGGTGGAGGTGTGCTGGGGAGTAGGCATGATCATCCATGATGCAGGCATGTGCAGAGCTTACCTTAAATCTCACATACTGTAATTTGGGAGCATTTGGCTTTGTCGTCTCACTACTTTGGATGTAGTCTTTGGTGTACAGTCAAAAATTAGAATTTATGGCATGTGGAAAAGGAGTAAATGGTTGTTTCAGCATTGTGGCTTAGTACTAAATGTGACTTAAGGACGTGGGTGGTATCTGTGTTATCTGCATGATCAGCAAATGAGTGTTTGACTGGTTTGGGAGCCCATGAGGTAATACAATAGGTTAACATACAGCTGTAGCAGTCTGATAATGCAGTGTTTTTACTGATTGTCTGAGTAACTACACTGGATATTATGTTTGCTTGTCACAGTGCTTAGTGCCTGGGATAGTTGAGCAAGTTACTGTTCCACTGAGTTGACCCCAAACTCCCAAAGTCTTTCAAGCAAACTCCTCAGATTTCATACACTGGCAATTCCTTTCCTTTTCTAATGGCCTATATTACAGAAAATGTGTCACCTTTTGCACCATGTAATACTAAATCAAATCAGAATTCATGCACAACTATGTCAGTGGAAATCTAATATTACAGACCTGCTTATCTTGAGATAGCACATGGAAAAATAAACTTGCACAACTGACAACTGACTTGATTCTACTCATAAGTTATTTGTATGTGATTGAGCCAACGAATATATATAGGTTATTTTCATACATCTCAAAAAACTTATAAGACAAATGGCTAATAAATATTATTGTTTCTTTCTCCTTTCTCTTTCTCCTAAATCCTTTTTCTCTTTGTCTTTTCTTGGCTTGCTCAAGTACTAAAGTAATGAAGTCTAGGATAGGAAAAACAGATTTTATGTTAGCAAACTGTTTTTGTTCTGACGGCTAAAAAGTTCACAAAAACGAAATGGACACCGTTCATTTATGTAATGTCACAGATATCTAATGGCATCTAGGTAACACAAAACTCTGATAGAAAAACGTTCTATGGAAAAAAGCATTGCTTTCTGTTTTTCTTTAACAGTGTGAAGAAGTCAGGGCATTGTTGCTAATCTGAAGTTTTCTTGCAATCAGAAAGAGTAATTTAAGATCTATTGCTCAGCAGATGTGCTTTTTAGTGTTTTACACAAAAGAATGGTGCAATTCCTCCTACCTTCACAATATACATCTGTGATTTTGCCCTTTAACGTGTGGTATTAGCTATAATTTAAAATGAAGTACGGAAAAGCTGTTCACCTTTAATTTAAGTTCACCTGTAGTTTAAATTTTAAATATCAATATGGAAAGAGTATATAGAAATCCTTTGGAATACCATCCCTGCTGCTGAGTAGGAGGTCAATTAGTGGTTGGAATGGGGCTTTTTTTGTTTGGTTTGGTTTGTTTGTTTTGTTGTGCTTGTTTGTTGGTATGGTGTGTGTGCGTGTGTGTGTGTGTGGTTTTTTTCCTGGGTTTGTGGGGTTTTTTAATTTTTGAGGGAATTTGAAATTTGCGCATATGTTTGTGTGCATCAAAGCATCTTCCTGTCTATTCCGTGAAGACCCAGGGCTTCTTTCCTTCTCACTCTCAACGAACAAATGCTGCTTGAATGTTTTAGATAAATACATAGCATATAGCAAAGATCCAGAAAGAGTTCACTCAGCTATTTTTTATTTACACACCCCTATATTTTGATAGAGAAATGGTTTGTATAGCATTCATTGTGGCTTCTGGACAGTCTATGAAAAATTAAGATTTTATAGTATGTTCTGGGAATGACTGAAGCTGCACTATGAGAAATTGTTACTAAATAGCTTTTCAAACAATGTTAGGTTGTATATTCCTTTTCACCCACCTTCTTCACAGTATATTGATTTAGAAGAAACTGTTTTCTAACACTGTGATATTAAAAAAAGCCCAGCAAACAGAAAAAGATCATGCTGATTTTTGAAGTCTTAACACATAAATACAAAAATGTCATTTCCTGAAAGTGCCAAAGACTTTTTTCTTTCATGTGAAATGTTATCTGTTTGATAATGAACTTCAAGTGTTGAGATAACAGCTGCAGGTAAGTCATTTTCTTGGTTTGCTTTTGCAAATCAGTGCCCACAGACTACTCATTTCATGGGAACTGCAATGGCCCACTGAAAGTTGCTTTCAAGTGAGACTAAAAGTGTTTTTCAAAATAATTTAATCAAGAATGTAATTAACACTGCACTCCAGCAAAACTTACCCAGCAAACACAGGCCACTTTAAGGTGTGAAATCCTGTTTTTTGTGGGTGGTACTGTTTCAGGAGGCTGATCTCACCCCTGTGCACAGGGAGGCACCATGTTCCTCAAACTGCCCAGCTTGAAAATGAAAGCAGAACAATTTGGATCAGGACCATGTTTTCTTCTGATGCCAGTCAGACATCAGGGACTGCTCATTCATGGGCAGTAGCCCCCAAAAGCCACAAACAAAACCTAGCAGAGACAGAGCAGCACTTTATGCTGTTGGAGCTTCCCAAAAAAATTTGTTGAGAAACCTCTTTCCTAGTAATTCAGGTATTTGGCACTGTGTCTATTAATTTAATCAAAGAACAGCGCAACCCCATCCTGGGAGCCTGCTGAAAGAGTAATATAAGGAAAGTTCAACATGTTTTGCATCTGCAAATTATTGTTTTGATAGGAAGTTCGGGTGTCACCACAGACATACTTTATTGAGTTTGAAGAAATACTATTTCCTTTTAAAAGCAGGTTAGCATTAAAATACAAGGAAAATTAGAACATTATGCAAGATTTGATGAAGTGTGTAGAACAAAGTGAGATTCTTTCTCCAGATGACCAAATCAGAGTGGTTATAAAGCATAGAAAGTAATTACTGAGCCCTGGAGAATTTTTTGCATCAAATACATGGGGTTTGAAGTTATTTTCCTGCAATATACTGTTTATTTTTTATTTTCAGAACAGTAGAAGAAACTTCCTTTGCTGTTGCTTTTTTTGTTTTCTGTGGCTTGGGGATCAAGTTATTGATTACCCATTAATCCCCAAATCCTTTAATTTTTGCTCTGCAATTCACATTTTGATGACAACTAGGACACTGGATTATCTATTTTCTTCAAAATTCATTCGGGAAAAGAAACAGTTTAAGTATTGTTCTTCCAGGTCATTCAAAAGCATTACTTGAGGGACCTCAAGCATGCAGGAATGTTTTACAGAATTTTCTTCTTTATTCTCATTTTAATACTGTGATTATGTGATTACTGTTTTAATGTGTGATTTCAGATTGTTAAGATTCAGCAGTCTATCCATGTGTCCAGAGCTAGAGTAGAGAAAGAAAGGTCTTTTCTCCTTCCTTTAAACATTTCTTCTCCTATGCCAAAACCCTGGGGGAGCAAGTCTGTGAATGATGTTATTTGTCACAAGTATTAATAGTTCTAGGAAATTACTGTTTCATAATGAGCAGCACACTGGAGTAACTCTGAGCAAATATGGGAAGAGTGAGTCAGGGGAAAAGGTACAGGGGAGGCAGAGAGAAGAAAAGAAAGAAAGTGTCTGTATGATGTGTTTCACTGGGATAGGTGGGGACAATGGATGAAGAACTTGCAAGGACATTGTCTGCGGGGCTCTGTATTTGTGGGGCATTTTGAATGTATAAATGTAATTTACATGAATTATGTCTCTTAAGGTGATAAGCACACAGCAACTTGGAATTTGTGGCCAAGTTAATACAGATCAGTACAGAAGCGGTTTTGGTTTTTTTCTCCACAAAATGCACTGAAGTTAACAAACCCTAAGTGATCTGTGTTCACAATTCCTTTAGGAGGAAAGGATGGCCAGAAACATCCAGTCCCTGTAGATTCACAAGAGATTGCTTGAAGATCCAAGGTTAAAATTGTATTAAAAATAAATAAAAAGAATTTGACCAAACTGGACTACAAAGTCAGTTGAGACTTGGTCCCCAAAATCAGTATCAGGACTTGGGCACCTAGGATGGGTTAAGTACTTCCTGTCAGCTTCCCAGGAAGCTGAAGAGAGTTGGAGGAATTTATTTTCAGAATCTGAATGTGCAAAGCAGTCACAAAATACAATATTACCTTTTAAAAGAAACTTAAAAAAAATAAAATAAAAGTCTACAGTCAGTGTGATCTTACATCATGTTCTTATTTATTTCTGTTTTTTTTAATAATTCCATTTACATGTATGAGATCTGTAATGGCTTCCAGAGAGTCTAAAATGACGTATTTCCTCAACGATGAAACTAAACAGCAGAAATGCTGGTACAATTATGCTCTAGTGGTATCCTGCTTTGCTTTCTCCGTCATTTATCTACAAAAGGGTTAGTCAAGGATGCGGAGCACTGCAACATTGTCTCCCTACTGGACACGCTTGGTGTTGTTCTTTCCTTTCGAAGATGTCAATACCATCAAGACAATATCCGATTCTTCTGACACTATCAATATCTTTATGTGCAGTTGTATCTTAGCAGAGGATGTAAGGACAGAAAGCAGAAGCATAGCCTGAGCCATGGCACACATTTATAAACTACAATATACTAGACAGGTTACCTGCTGCTAGGACTTTGCTAAGTTTTTGTGCTTAGAAAACCCTTATTTTCTTCCTTCTCCCTCCTTTTTTCTGTGTACAATTCTTCCTACTCTCATGCTGTAGGAAAAAATTGGAACTGTGATTAGATATGCTAAATTACCTCCACCATAAACTATGTATAATTTGCAGCATATAGTTATTGCTCTTATTTTACAGGTTTACGTCTTATTTGAACCACATTGATGGTGGCTAGGTTTTAAAAATGTTTATTGAAAGTAACTTTTGTAGTAACAGTGAGGAATATCGAATGGGAGCGGATGACATTAAAGCATATTGCTTCTCAATAATATTTCAGGTGAATAATTTGGATCCTTCTTTTAATAATATATATCTTTTCCAATTAAGATACTTGTGATTTGCTCCATAATATTGGGCAAGTTGGAGAGGGGAAAGCTTAGTGCAGCTCTGTCACTGGAATCAACTAGGGGATTTGTACCACATAAATGAACTATGAAAAAGTTGGAAACAAAAATAACTACATGGAAGGGTGTAATAAACAATACCCTCTTTACCACTGAGCAGATCTAAACCCTTCTGATACTGGGACTGCATTTAATGACACAGTGCTGTATATAGTGGCGCCCTCGTACTTAGAAAGGATCTTTTAGGCACTCACGAAATACACACAAAAGACACAACATGGTAACAACTGAGAAGGGCAAATAAAGCCTGTGCATGAAATATTAAAAATAACAATGATTACCAGCTGTGAAGAGGTGGCTGTCTTTCTATACTACTTTTCTGAGAAGTAGTTCCCATTTTACTTTGGTTTAACTGGTTGCTCTGTTACCTTGCATGCTCAGAAGTAACTGGTAAATTACTGAAAGAAGGTAGACTCAGATTAGGGAAAAGGAAGAAGTTCTTCCCTGTGAGGATAGTGAGGCTGTGGCACAGGTTGCCCAGAAAAGCTGTAGCTGCCCCATCAGTGGCAGTGTTCAAGACCAGGTTGAGCGGGGCTTGGAGCAACCTGGTCTAGTGGAAGTGTCCCTGCCTGTGGCAGGGGGTTGAGCTTTAAGGTCTCTTCCAACACAAACCAGTCTGTGATTCTATGATAAATTAGTATTTAATGCTTTCTTACTTTTTTCAGTCACCTTCTCTGGTGCAGCGATTGTTTTTCTGCTCCCTGCTTCAAGGTAAACTTGTCCTCTGGGGATGTTGACTGGCCCCCCCCGGCTCTGCTTCAACAGGTCTCCCCTCTCCTTCATAGGGTGAGCAACAAAAATAGTCTTAACAGCAGTGGTCATTAATTGTTAATAGTATTATCATTTACTGATGTCAATACTGCAAATAATAAAGAGCTTGAGCCATCTCCCTGTGGTGAGGAGCAATCTCAAACACAACCCTGGAAGGAGGGTGCCCATTCAGGCTGTGCCATCTCCATTTGCCACAGAATCTTCCTTACTTTCCCCGTACATTATCAATTGGGATATCTCTCGGTTGCTTCAGGGTACTGGAGGGAAATGCTTTGCATGCTACACACTTCAACCCTCCCCTGTTTTGAGCGAGCCTTGTTAGTACTGTATTAATATTTTTCATTCCATGCATTAATATTTTCAACCACATGGGAATCAAAAGCACTGAAGTCAATACAAAAGAGAATGAGACTTTGGGGATGAGATTTTGCAGCTGAGGCAGTGCAGTAGGATGCCATGTGGGAGATCTTAATTCAGGAGTGCCATCTTCTCCAAAGCTCAGAGGCCATATGTGAGTGAAGCTCAGTACCGCAAGAGTAGGAAGAAATTCCCACAAAGTTTTGAGGCACTGACTTGGTAGCTGATTTCTGAACTCTTTTATCATAAAAATAAAAAGTAAGCAAACTCAAAGAAAAATGCTGTTGTGTTTTTATATGTAAAGCAGAGGTTCTCGGATGATTTTCAGTATGAGGTTGGATTCAAGGTATTCAGATTTCCTCTCCTTCCCGAGAACCCTGGAGATCTTCTTACATGTTTGTTTTTGTACATGCTACTGTACAACCATGTAATAAAATTAATTTATTCCAAAGCATGGATTGACAGAGTTCAACAGAAGGAAACATTGAAATAGCTGTTAGGACATAAGTATTGATGTAAGTGACCAGTGTTACAACCCTAGGCATGCCATGTGTTCTCTTAGACCCCATGTCCATAACCAGAGAAAACGCAGTAAAATTAACTATTTATTCATTCGGGATGGAAATGGAAAGTTCAGAAACTTTCTTTGAAGTTTGTTTTCACTGTATGGCTTGGCTGAAAAAGCAGGAGACTTTTTTTGTGTGTGTGCATATCTGTGCAACCCTTTTTCGCAAGCAGTGGACTGTGATCCTCAGTGCTTTTTCCCTAGGCTACAGTATCAGCAGTTGATTTCTTGTTCTCCTACTACTGCTCTGACACATTTTAACAAAGATGCAAATATCTCAAATAATAAACAGGAAAGGTTTCATCT
The DNA here is from genome assembly GCA_039720435.1 of Amazona ochrocephala. Taxonomy (NCBI): domain Eukaryota; kingdom Metazoa; phylum Chordata; class Aves; order Psittaciformes; family Psittacidae; genus Amazona; species Amazona ochrocephala. Next base: position 73,058,558 of record CM077909.1, on the reverse strand, counting down.
CTTGTGTGCATTGTATACACTCAGTTTTCATAGTAACTTCTGTTCTCTGTTGTCACTCAAACTCCTGCTTGAGTTCCACAAGAGATTTTAATTGTGTTATAAGTTTGTCTGAAATGACAGACAGTTTTTCTACCCACTATTTTTATAATTTCATGGGAAAATGATGGTGTATGTGCTTAATTCTGCTGTTAGTTTTATTATGCTCTTCATATTAATGCTGTTTTGGCAGCGAGTTCCACCAGTGTGTTTTGTATTGTGTGGAAAAAATTTTGCTTTTATCAGTTTTACCTCTACTGCCTTTCAAGTTCATGGAACATTTCTCTCTACTGCCTTATGAGAGTAATTAAGAGTCCCAATTTACTTTCTCTGAACCATTCATTATTTTGAATATCTTGATTATGTTAATTCATCTTCTGTGTAAATTAAAATGTCTTAGTCCTTTCTGTTGCTCGTTATCTAATTTTTCCTCTTACAATGTTCATTATTTCAATAGCTTGTGTCTGCATTTTTTTGGATCTGCTTTTTTATTTTTATTTTTTATCATGAATTTTATCTCATCAGGTTATATAATGGTGCTAGGTAAAGCTAAACCACTAGTGATAGTAATTAATCTAACTTTATTTCATTCCTCAGAAGTTTGACATCACCTCCTTAAGTAATTCTGTCAGCTATAAGATTGGCATCTCAACCTTCCATCTTATTGATTTCGATTAATAAATATATTAATTATCAGGTCTAATACCAAATTTTATTATAATTTACTATCAATCTTTTGAAATATATCAGCTGGTTTACCTCTTTCTCCTTGCTTAGTTATTTTAACATCTTTTTTCTTAGGAACAGTCTAAAAGATTATTTTTTTTTTTTTAGCATAATGTAAATTATCATTTGGTTTCCCTAAATAAATTTGTCAGAAATCATTTTAAAAGTTTTATATAAGGTATTAGGAACTGTGGGTGTCTGCTCTTTACCATTCTGTTTCTGCCCAGGCATATGTCCATACTGTGCCTTGCACGAGCTGTCCTCCCACAGGTTTAATAGCAGAGAAGTGTAGTGCAGTCTGGGTATTTCTAAATATCACACAAATCTGTCCCTTTACAAAAAAAGCAGATTTAATCTAATACAGTTGCTTATTGCAGTCTCTTAGATAACTGTGGTGCAACAAGGTCAAAATACCTCAGGTGTGTGTGCTTAATCTCAAACTGCCTCTCTAGAATAGTGCAGCTCTTCTAGAGCAATAGCACCTGCTCTCTTCCATGTTTCCTTTGGAAAAAGGTTAAATACAGTTTAACCTCCCAGCCAGTTGTTTCAGTGATAAAAATTTCACAGCCTTCTCCCTGTTTACTTAGCATCACTGTGCCCTAGATATGACAATGTGTGTAGATCCAGGAGAAATAATGAAATCTATGGAAAGCAGGCACGCAGGAGAAAAAAAAGACGTTTAACAATGGCAGCTTTTTTCCCTGCTGTTGTTGGACTGCAAATGGGTACTGAGTTTGCAACCGAGGCTGAAAAGTGTTTAAACTTTATTCGCTAGACAATAAATAATACAAAGACTGTTTGCAGAAAGTTGAAGAAGAGAACTCTCATTGAATTCTTGCATTGATGCTTCTCTGAGTGCCACTAAAGCAAGTTGTGAATTTGGGGGAGGGGGAAAACCTTTTTAATTGTTTTGGGTTTGTGGTTTTTGGTTGGTTGGTTGGTTTTTTAGTATGGAGGCCTATAGGAATAAAATAGGTTATTCTAAACAGACTGCACCTTGTTAGACATCATGCACTATACAACACCCTCAATTAGGGGGCAGTGGTGGAGTTGGGGAAACAGGAGGTGTCACAGCGTGCAGGCGTCTGCAGACAGCTTGTGCCTGCAAACCTTTGAAGCTGATGGCATCTTACACTGATCTCTGGCTTTTGCAAAAAATGCCAGGAAAAGATCAGGGATTTAGGAAGTGAGAGATGGTCTCCAATTCTCTTTACAATTTCCTGTTTTCTCTCCTGAAAATAATTCCATGTTCACATAGGTCCTCTTCAAACAGGGGCACACCATGGCTTGCATCTTTCTACAGCTTTCCTACAGGTTTTCCACACCTTTCCTACAGGTTTTCCACACCTTTCTACAGCAGTTCCTCACAGACTGGTTTAGGTTAGTAGGGACCTTAAAGCTCATCCAGTTCCAACCTCTTGCCATGGGCAGGGACACCTTCCACTAGACCAGGCAGCTCCAAGCCCCATCCAGCCTGCCCTTGAACACTGACAAGGATGGGGCAGACACAGCTTCTCTGGGCAACCTGTGCCAGGGCCTCAGCACCCTCACAGGGAAGAACTTCTGCCTAAGATCTCATTTCTGTCTCCCCTCTGTCAGGTTAAAGCCATTCCCCCTTGTCCTGTCCCTACAGGCCCTTGTCCAAAGTCCTTCTCCAGCTTTCTTTGTAGCCCCTTTTTTGGGCACTGAAAACTGCTCTATGGTTTCTCTTTAAGCAGCCTTCTTTTCTCCAGGCTGAGCAAGCTCAGCTCTGTCAGCCTGTCTCCAAGCAGATGTGCTCCAGCTCTTGCTCTGTGGCCTCCTCTGGCCTCACTCCAACGGCTCCACATCCGTCTTGTGTTGGGAGCCTCTGCCCCTTTTACAAGCTAAATGCTGTTGGATACCCCTTTTGCTCATTCTAGATTCAGTCTTGTTTATTCATTTGCTTACTGCCCAATATGAATTGAATTGTTAAACAGCAATGATTAGTTAGTTTGCTGTCACGCTTGTTATTCCCTGCAGCTTTTCCAGCCTTCCTCTTCCTGCATTTATGTATCATGGATCTTGGTATTTTAAAGTTTTTGAATAGGTGGTGTGTAAGTTAGAAGATGGTGAGAAAAAACATGGTGAAATGCATGTCATGTGGTGACATGTTAAAATACTTTGTTTATTTGTTTTTGTTTTTTTTTTTTTTTAAGACAGGAGGTAAATGCCATGAATTCCTATTTTTCATCTACTGTAAATTAGGTGTCCCAGCTGTTTTTTTTCATTCTTTGGTTGCAGGATTTAGTAAAAATCATAGAATCATAGAATAGTTAGGGTTGGAAAGGACCTTAAGATCATCTAGTTCCAACCCCCCTGCCATGGGCAGGGACACCTGACGCTAAACCATGTCACCCAAGGCTCTGTCCAACCTGGCTTTGAACACTGCCAGGGATGGAGCATTCACAACTTCCTTGGGCAACCCATTCCAGTGCCTCATCACCCTTACAGTAGAGAGCTTCTTCCTTATATCCAATCTAAACTTCCTCTGTTTAAGTTTCAACCTATTACCCCTTATCCTACCACTATAGTCCCTAATGAAGAAATAATATCATCTGTGATCCAGTATATGTCCTATGTCATAGAATCGTAGAATCATAGAATAGTTAGGGTTGGAAAGGGCCTTAAGATCATCTAGTTCCAGCCCCCCTGCCATGAGCAGGGACACCTCCCACTAAACCATGCCATCCAAGGCTCTGTCCAACCTGCTCGTGAGCGTCATGAGTGGTCAAGTTAATATTGCCTGAAGAATGATGAATTTCCTGCCCCTTTTTTTTTTCATCTGCCATTCCATAATTACAGCAATCATCTGGATTTTGTACATGATTTTAGCAATGCATTCCTTTCCTTTTCCTTCTGCAGCATCTCCTTTCGTAATCAGTTCAACTTAGCAAGTTTCATTATTCATGTCTCAAAAGTAAATTCACCAAAGGTGACTGAAGACAAGGTCTGGTAGCTTCTACAACGTATTTTATTGTAAAGTAACAGATATCACAATCAAAATTTTGCTTTAGCTGCATTTTTTCAAAAAAAAAAAAAAAAAAAAAGGGGGGTAGGTATCTGTGTATGTATTTGCCTTTGAGCTACCTTTTTCTTTTCAGCATTGCAGATTGTGTACGCTACCAGAATGTGTGCACCTCTTGAAACGTTATCAGTCAGAGTGTCATTTACTGTGGTCCAGCATAAATATGTGCTTTTTTTTTCCAAGACGTTAGCTTGCTGAAGTGGATTTGAAATGAACATAAAACAGACTACTGCAGTCTGCTAGACATTAAAACAGCATTGTTTTTAATTACCCTTGACTGTGATTTTGTATATTCATGCACTCACCCTGTCTTCACTAGATGACTCAGCTTTAGATCTTGTTCAAAATTTTAGTACTTCCTATCAAAGAGGGGTGGGATTTTTTTCCCCTATTTCAGTAAAATAAGCACACAGTGGAGTCTTTTCAGGCTTTTATCTGGATTTTCTCCAAAAGGACCCTTGAATTCTTGGTGCACTCTTCACACCCACCCACTGTTCCCCCAGAATATTTGCAGGGTTATTTTCTAGGTGCTACGTTTTTCTTCCTTTTTATGTTGTTTTGCCTCAAATACCAAACCATTTTTCTACACTATATAATTTTCCAAAAGCACAGCTTGAACATTTATGCAGGGGAATTGTATTTAAAAAGGAGTGTTTTTAAAAAGCTTCCTTTCTTTCTTTTTCTTTCTTTCTTTCTTTCTTTCTTTCTTTCTTTCTTTCTTTCTTTCTTTCTTTCTTTCTTTCTTTCTTTCTTTCTCTTTCTTTCTTTCTTTCTTTCTTTCTTTCTTTCTTTCTTTCTTTCTTTCAATGAATTGATATTTGATAGATTTCTTGAATAATTGTAACTGCAGTTTGGATCGTGTATTTATGTATGCATTGTCTTTGGAACATCACTTAGTTTTTTCTGTTGTAGACACGGTAGGCTTTCTTCTGAGCTGAAGTAGCAGAGCTAGTGATAGGAAGAGCACGCTCCACCTCCTGAGAGGAGCACTTCTAGAGAACAGTTCATGTTAACTCTACAATAGAAGTCTAAGTCTGGAGTACTGAATCATATTCTGGATCATAGTTTGACTCCTTCCAATGGCTCCTCTCTTGGCAGTTCATATAGCGGTGGTGACAATTCTGAGGTTTCTGAGGTGACAGTTCTGTTGTCCAGCATTAGAGATGCAGGTCTTTTGGCAGCAGAAGCAGTTACAGATGCTGTTGCTTAGGCTTGCCAGGTCTGGTTGATAAGTTAGTGTAAAATCATTATCTCTGTTTGTTTAGGTGAATGACTTACTTATGTAAGAATTATAAGATCATAATATCCTGTCAACACAGGACTGGAAAACTTCCAGAGACGTAAGAGTAAATCTAAATGCAGACTTTGATGCATAGATGATGTCCTAGCCCAGTATGGAGGTGATCTTGAATATTCAGTCTCTGCCCAAAAGTGTGTTTATCATTACTGTAATTTTTACAAGGAGAAAATCAAAATTATGTTCTACATACACTAATACATCAAATTTAACTTTTACACCAGCTACATTCAAGCCACTGTGTTTCAGAGCTACAAAAGAAATTTTGAACAACTCTTGACTCCAGCAGAACTCCATAATCTTCCTTTTATATCAACCAGTGACAGCTGTATGGATATTTATTGAAAGATAAATTTTAAGGCTACTTTAAACTTTCAGAACAGAGTACTATATTATTTTGATGAGGCCCTTGTTGGAAACAGCTGGACAAAAAAATATGTGTGGGTATGATTTAGATAAGCATATCAAAAATTCAGGTGTTTCACTAACCGCAGTCTTTCATCATTCCCTTTCTGGTTTCTCCTGTCTCTCACCCCCACCTGAATATGGAATTTTATAGTAGCTGGCATGACTTGTTCTCACCCCATGATCCTTCCAGGCTCCTGCATAGTAGGGCTGTTCTTATTTAAAATAACTCTTTCTCATAGAACTAGCAGAATCATTCTTTATGTTAGTACTATTAGAGCTTTGAGATTTAATTTTTTAATTTGTCATCCCTCACATATGTATCACAGAACTTAAAGAGCTGAATTAGTGAACGCATTCATATCAGTTTTGCATTCAGCATAGATAGAGAGTAAGTGCTGTTAAGAACTACTGGAATTTACAAATCCAACTGGAAAATCATGACCAAAGTTTGCTCATTAGTAGAACTTCAGGATTGTATTCTAAATTAGGTATTGCAAAAAACTGCTGGACAATATACAAAGATTTCTTTCATAGCCTCTGTTTGATGACATTGATGTGGCCAGATAAAAGAAGAATATTACTGTGATCACTGCCAAGTGCCATTTTAGTTCTGCCTCACATAAAGGAAGAAACTCTCTCTTACCTTGTTTAAATATAGCAGAGCAGGGTGAAGAGGAGGGAGGGGGAAAGAGGCAGCTGAGAGAAAAATTTCAGGTTTTTCAAAGATGAACATGAAGTATATGCATCTGATGGATTCTCGTTATCCCAACGCTTACTCCCACAGCCCCTTAATCCTTTACGTTTCCTTCCCAAATAACGTCAGAAAAGCAGGGCATTATTTAGCATTGTTGAGGTTTGCCCATGAACGTGTCACCATGAACAAACAAGCTTTCACCTTTTTCAAGTGATATATTTGTTTAGAGTATTTATGAAATGAACACTTCATAAAGGCTCAGCATTAGCCAAAAAGTTATCACACAAGGAAAATTTAAGTTTTTGTTTCCCTCCACTAGATGGCCCTTCAATGAAATGGCATTAACTGGTTCTATTACGTTCATACTTCTGTATTTTTACTGGAGTGTTATTTTTACAGTATTAAAATGTGCAGTGAAGGAGACAGCAAGAAGGAACACATTTAAACAGCATTGGGCAATACTGTGGAATGTAGCAGGGAGAAAGAAAAAGTAAAAAGCATTGGCCAAAAAAAAATCTCCATTTAATAATCATTTATGTAAGAATTGACGTTCAAGTGTTTCTTTGCTTTGTAATGATCTTGCAATATCTTCTTTTCCCATAGAACTATTACTGTAGCTCTTGACCTCTTTTTTTTTTTCTATTTTATATTTATGTTCTAGCACTGCAGCAGTTCATTACACATGAAAAAGTCTAATTCACTACATAGGTGGTAGTGCCAAAAAGCCACAGAAGGTTCAAAATGATTTTTATCAACTCTTAGTGTATGTTTGAGGAAGAACAGATTGTTGTAATATTCATGCTCACAGGCATGGTGTCTTCATAAACAGTGAATCTTCAGTGTTTCATCCGCATATTTATATGGTTTCTATTGTGCCTACTTTCTGCTGGTTTAAATGCGGAATGCTTACTAGACAATAACATTTTAGCACTTCTTTCTTTAATAATCATGGCCACAAATATTATTTCTCTTTGTAAAAACCAACCTTTTTTAATAATTATGTGTCTTTCTCCATATTTTAAAATCCCCAGCCTAATTTCCATTCAGGCATAAGCAGTTCTTTTCAGACCTATTCTGCACGCACACATAAAGACTTATGTTAGCAGGTAGACTTTAAAGATGACATATTGAACATTTGTAAACAACTGATAGTGTCTTAAATATGTGGTGACAGAAGATGGGGTGTCAGGTAATACAGAATCAGAGAATTGTTTGGGTTGGAATGGACCTTAAAGCTCATCCACTGCCAAACCCCTGCCACGGGCAGGGACACCTTCCACTAGACCAGGTTGCTCCAAGCCCCATCCAACCTGGCCTTGAACACTGCCCGGAAAGGGACAGCCGCAGCTTCTCTGGGCAACATGGGTAAAAGTGAAGCCCACATTTTCAAAGCTCAGTTCTGGATATGTATGTAACCCTTGCATTCGATGTCCACTGTTAAATGGTGCCAGCGCTGTACAGAAGCCTCCTCCCAGTGTTCCATTCCATTTCAGGACGGTATGAGTACCAGCCAGGCCTCCTCTTTTGCTGAGGGCAGAATATAAGCTGGTAACTGTCTGCCTGGCGTGACATCAGTAACTATTTAAAATAACTGAAAGAGTTACAAGGTAGCTTACTGAACGGGTGGAAACTTCTTAATCAGTAAGGTCCCACAGAAAGGTTTCAGTGTGTCCAAGAGACTTCCTGTAATTTTTCAATTAAAAGACGGCAAAACTAGGTGGTTATGCTACTCCACAAGCAGCCACCTTCGAGATGGAAATGCAGTCAAAACATGATCTTCTCAGTTCCTTATCAAAGGAATGGAGGAGGTAACCTTATGCAGTCTTCCAGATCCTGTAAAACATTCAGCTTTTCTTCATGATCACGCTTGTACAATTAGCTTTAAAATAGCAATATCATTCTGACCTCTTTCCATAAAATAATGACTTACCTGAGTATCCATCACCAGATCTAAAAGCTTTTGATAGGGGTTCAGAAGACTTGGAGGACATCAAATGTGTCCAGAGGTGAAATGGTGTTGGCTTGCTGTCTTCTTCTTAGTGACCTTCCCAGGAGGCAGTGGTTGTAGTCTGGGAGGTAATAGCTGGGGCCATTAATCCCCAGTGACAGGTTTTTGAGCAGTGGCCAGACCATAGGACATTATTCAACAGTTAGTATCTACATGCCCTTCCTGGGAGGTACTAATGAATCCTGACAGTAAAGGGCTAAGGCATTTCCTACCAACACTTGTGGATCTACTTTGTGAGCCTCCATAGGGAGGTTTACCAGGACACTGCAGCCCTGCGTGTGGTTGAGATTCATTCTGGGGGATGACAGGGGTGCCTATGAATGCACTCTGCTTTGGTGGCCAATTATTACTTGAAATAATCTGCAGTGTTTCCTCATAGAAGCAGCATTCTTCTATTCAACTAAAAATAATCTACAACTCTGTTACTAAAGGAGTTCCTCACCAATAGTTGTGGGGCTATACTTGTGTGGCCATAGGTAGTCTAGCATGACACAAGCAAACCTCAGTCTTTGTCAAGAGTGTATGTGTCTTCTGGAGGCCAAGTGACAGGACCACAGCATGTACAGCATACCAGGTGAACACTTTTGCTCTCAGTGGGGGCTTCATATCCTCTCTGTACCTATCACAGCTTAGTCTGGCCTTGTCTCAGTCACTTTTGATTGTAAGGAGATGCTCCATCATACCAGCTTGGTCAATGAAGGATGTTTCCAGAGGATCCATCTGGATCCTTTGTCTTTCAAAGACAGTATCTCCTAAAAATTTCAAAATGTCCTTCTATTCTTGAAACACTCCTGTTACTTTGGTTTTATGATCTGTGCCTTTCTCTCCAACTCAGCAGTTATTAGTAGAACAGTTACCCACTATAAAATGTTCAGAGTTTTATTCCCTGTATTAAAAATATCTCCTTTCACTTAAACCTCTTTTTCTTGCTGGTGTAATTTCACTAACTTTATCAAAGTTCACTTTTGAATCTGGCTGTCGTGGTTTTAGCTGAACCCAGGACACTGGATTATTTATTTCTCCTGTCTTTTGAAATGTTTGTTTTGTAAATGCACCTTAACTTGGAGAAAACAGAGGTTTGGGGTTAGAGATATAATCCTTTCCTAAATCACCCTATTTTATCATGGGTTTGGAATCATAGGCCACTGAATAGAGACTCACACAACATCGTTGTATTCAGGGTTTCATGTGAATTAGCTCCACAGTTTAGAGCAAGTCATTTGCTTTGTTTTGCTCTGTTTTCACCGAATGTAAAATATGATTACAGCTGAAAATCAGTTAAGCATTATTATTGGAGTTATTATTATATACAAGAGTTAAGTATTAGTATTGGCCAAGCAGTATATCAATCTGTCATCTACAATTTCCTATGAAGGAGGAGAGGACATGGTCTCAGACTTTGTTTTTGGTTCATTCCCTTTTGTAAATTCAAGTCAGTCTATCAACATCAATTTCAATTTGCTTTCACAGTTTATGCTTAAAACCATCCCTTAGCAAACATCTTGCTTTTCAGATACCTTAAGCCTACTGCAAACAAACAAATCATGGAAATTAAATGGTAGTAATGCTGTTGTTAGCTTTGTATAATAAATTTTATCCACTATTTAAGTGGCAATTACTTCCATAAACTTGGCGTTCTAGCCATACAAATGATGAAATTTATTCCAGTTACAGCCCATCTTTCTTTGGAAAGGAAATACCAGTAGTGTTTGAAAAATGGATTAAGAACTTTGGTTTGCTGAAAGAAGTGGCACATATGTTCTATTTGCTAACACAGCACCTTTCTGGGAGAAAGTAAGTACAGCTTTTCCCTAGCCCAGGCTACTTTTTCCACAAATCTTTGGATCATGAAATAAAAAACAGCTAATAGTTGTGGGGCATGTGGAATTAGTTTAAGCAAAGCCAAATCCTGATCCTTCTGACCACCTGCTCTTTCCTCTGTTTTGTCTATTCCTGCCTCAGAGTATGTCAGCAAATTTATTTAAGCTCAGAAGGTGCAGGGGAGAGGGGGTGGATATAGTGATTCTTTCTCTGTCTCTTTCTGTCTTTGAGGTTTTTGTAGGGTTCTTTTGGGGAATGATTTAAACCAGATGTATTAAAAGAAGAGTATTAGTTTGTCTTGTAAAATAATTGTGAAGAAAAACAGTATCACCACGTCTGAATGTAATCCCAGGTGACTTCTGGAGATGTCACAAAGAGAACTGGTTTTGTTACAGTAACGTAGTTCTTTTCTCACACAAGTTAATTACAAATCAGGATAACAGGTTCTGCCCTTTCCATAAAGTTAAGTGAAAATTAAGGGGCAAGGTGTATAGTATTTGAAAAGCAGAAAAATACCTGTGATTTCTGTATGGTTTATTGTTCACTTCTGCCATATGAGAAAACAGTTATTTTCATGTTTCTCCATTACTGGAAATATGCATTTTACGTGAAGGAATAGAACAAGTATCTCTTTCAAATGAAACATGCTGGATGTATACTGCACCTCTTCAGAAGCTGCATACCTGAGGACAATAATAGTGTCATTCCAAGGCCTCAAGCATGTAATAAATATTAAGGAAATAACTTCACAAATTATTCAGTGTTGCTGTGCAGCACTGGATGGAGTTGATATCAGCTATTGTGGTTATGGTCATCTGCAAAAAAAAAAAACAAACCAAAAATATTTCTTATGATACGAACAATTATTAATCTTAACTTAGAACATAAGCTTTTTCATGTTGTCTGAGAAACTCATGTTTTTTCCTGAGTCTGAAGTGCTTGGGGTCTTAGATGATAATCAGTCATTGGAAGTAGTTCTGCCATCTCTGTCTGTTTCATTATTGTATATTTTAGTCTGTGTTCTGTAGCTAAACACTTCCAACATTTTCACAAAAAATCTTGACAATATAGTTGCAGAACCAGTGTTGCTGAAGTAACTTTAGATGATTAAACAGTAAATGATGTTTTTCTCAGCCGATCTGGTTTATTAAGATGGCAAAAATGGCAATGATATAAGTGAACCAATATACTGTCTGCTAATTAAGCATCAGGAGAAGAAAATAAAAATTAAATGCAACATATGCTAATTTCTTCGGTGCTGGACTTTGGGGTCAGTTACAGAGACCTTTGTATTGTGTGGCTTGTGATGGCAAAATGTTGAGCAACTTTTTTTTTATCAAATATTTTGCTAATCTTTAAATATTTATTTTTCCATTTCTTATTTTGAGAAAACACTAATTATACTCAACCTAGATGCAGTAATATAGCATCAATTCATTGGAAATGTTGAACATAAATTTTTGACGTACGTGAATCTGATTAAAAAAAAAATGAGAGAAATTGTCATTTTTTCTCCATGGTGATGCTTCATTTTAATCCCATGTAACGCAATGTTTTGTTGAGAGTACTGTTGGCTCTGTGTGGATTTGATGCTGCAGCCTTTATGAGGTTAGAATAGCTTTCTGAGGAAAAATGAACAGCTCATCGGAGCAGGACAAAGCCCAGTTGAGGAATGGTCCCTGGAGTACAGTGATGTACCCAGGCAGTAGATTGCTGGGTTCTTCCAGGATGCAAAGTCTGCTTGAGTTGGCAGAAAGGAGGACAAAGACCCCAGAAAGCATCTTAATGAGGGTGGTTCCTGCTTTTGAGGGACAAATGGTGATTCTGTTTATGAAAAATACTCTCAGAAATTTTTGATAAATTTAACAAAAATGAAATTACGGTTAGACTTTTACATTAACATACATTGATGGCTTTGTAAATTAAAGGCCAATAGTGTATAGAATACCTGAGTAAATAAGGAGGTAATTAGATTACTTCCTACTATGATACCTTCCCCACATTTTGAAGTTTCTCCATGGCTGAGATGTTATATGCTTTTGCAGCATGGGCTGAAGTAACCGTGTTATAAAGGCGGTTGGAATTTCATCTCTGATGTATTTGCTGCACAGTGGCACTTGACTATTAGAAAGAAAAAATGAGAGAGAGAAAGCAAGTGTGCACAACAGCCAAGCAGAAAGGTAGAACAGATGATGATGGGGGCATGGGTACCTCTGACAACTTAAACACAGAATGAAGCCAAAGGGGATCATCCCTGTAAGAGATGGGGTGTTTCTGGTTTCTCACTCAGCGCCTACCACAAGGAATGCTAATCTTCCCGGTGCCTACAGCAGCACAAGGACCAGCATTTTGACAAACTGCTCCCATTCCACCTTCTGTCTCTTACCACTTAAAAGGGTGCACAACATAGGGGGTTGGCACCTTCATCATGTTCATAAGCCAGACACCTGGCTTATTGAAATATGTATTCAGAAACTAATGTAGTGACAAACAAAATTGCATGGTGCTCAGCATACACTCTATCATACTTACTGTAAATACACACAAATACACAAGAAAACAATTTCTGATAACCAGGTTTTACAAATTACTTCTAGATGAATATGTAACATATGCACTTTTGAAACTTAACTGATGGATACGTGGTCCTTTTCCTACAATCAGAATTTTTTTTGTTCAACTACTATTATTCTTTTCTTTAGGACAGTGAAAAAAAAGGATTTATGAATAGACTTTATGCTATCCAAGAGGTGTGTATTAGTGTCCAGAATATCCTTGATGAAGTGGCTTCCTTTGGAGAAAGAATCAAGAAGTAAGTGCTGACAGAGGTGCTGTATTGCTCTCCGAAACTGTTCATGTTGTTTTCCACTTGAAGTACCAAGGGTACCTCTAGTACACTTCAGTACCTCTAGACCTTTACTCTTTTTTATTTTGTGGGGAACTCCAATTTTTGATGATACATTGTTAAAACGCATCTATATTTCCTTTGCTTTGTGGACACCCTCAATTAATGAAAATCCTATCATATTAATTTTGTAATTTAGAAATACAGAAACTAGGGGGAAGAAAATTATAAAGAAGGCTTTGAAGTAAAACAGAAACTTGCTGTGAGACCTAACAGTAGTTATTTAAAAGTAATAATAAATAATGCAGCTTTGACCTAACTATTCTATGATTCTATGATAAAGGAAATAAGCAGAGCTGAATAAGGTTTCAGATTTTAAGGATGTACATATGTTCCGTTCCTGGAAGTACTGGCAAAACCTTTTCTTCTAGAGTATTTGTAATTTGTAGCACTTCATACCTGATATATAAGAATTGCCAATAAATTTAGGCCTTAAACAGGACTGGTTCTGAGATTTACCACAGGAAGTTTGGTGTAGTTGTGTCATGGTCAGTGAACACCAGTGTAACAAACATTTATTACTGGAGATCAGAAGCGGTCCAGAAAGATGTCTTCCAGCCATCATCTGTGACGCTGGCTTTCTGCTGCTCAAAAGCAAGAGCGTCTCATCCTCGGTGGGTGAGATATCAGGAGCAGCATATTCACAACCACCTTTCCACTGCAGGTAAAGGGCGGGTAGAGAGATGAGCAGGGAGCCACGCTGAGTTAGAAAACCTCCACAAGAGGCTTTGCTGTAAAGCTTCCACTGGTGCACGCAGCACATCTTACGGGAGAGTTAAAGCCATGTGCTGCCTTCTTCTGGGTGAGATCTAGCAGTGTGAAGCACCTGTCTCATCCACTGCTGGTGCCATCTGCAGCACATTGGTGTCTCACACCCCTGAGATCATAGCCTGTGCAAGGGGTATGGCCCCCAAATAAGTTCCGACTTCTGGAAGTGAGTGTTAGAAACTCGATGGATGAAGGTCATCCCATAGGAAACATGATGATCATCTGTCTTGCTGTTCTGCCTAATTTTTTTCCCTCCAAATCTATCAACAATGGCAAGCATATCAGGATTCAAGAGGAGGTTGGCGGTTTTGCATTTAAGAGCAGTCTCTAGCAGGAAAGCCTGGGAAGCATTCCCATAAGGACGCTTCCAGACAGCTGTGTTCACAGCAGCACAGACAGGTGCAAGCACACTATATTGCATGACTTTTCCAGGCAAGCAAAATGAGCCTGTGTCTGAAATAAGTCTTTTATCAAAAGGCTGTTCATGGAAGTTGTCTTGATAATTAAGTTCTTCTAATTGTGCATTTTGGAAGTAGGTCCTGTTCTATTATATACCAGATGAGAGCAACAGAATTTTCTAAACTGAGTGAGACCAAATCTTCGTATAAATCTTTGTAATTTGTTCCTAAAACTATAATGGGAAACCTGTACTGAGTGCTGTGCTAACACAGCACATAAGGAGGTTTGCTAAGTGAGGAGCCAGTATTCCCACACATGGTGTGTCTGTGATCCATTGCACAAAGCCGAGTCACAGGAACATGAGCAGACCCTCAACCTTCTGTTCATCCCAAATGCATGCAGAAGAGGGGAAAAGAGCAGGTGTCCCCTGAGGAGAAAGGGAGTGATCCTGCACCAAGCAACACTAGCATAATGTTCACTCTGGAGACATGTCAAAATTGCCAGGGAGAAAAGAAGACAAATAAACACAGGAAGCCAGAGCTCATTATGAAAAATATGGCTAGCAATTCAGATAATTGCAATTATTCAGCCAGAGAAGCCAAAATAATGTAATCACACTGACTGGGGATGTAGCTAGTGATAATACTTTAAAGAGTATCATCAGACTACTTAGAGCCAAAGCCACATTTTCCTTCTGGATAAATGTCATGCAACGCTTTTGACACGGTGGTGCCTTCATGGAAAAATCCCATTGAGCCAAGCTCCCTTTAACCAGTGTTCCCGTGGGACATATATATAAATTGGCCATCTGGCCTCCCTGTCCTTCCTGCACACAGAGGTTGGAGAGCCACAGTGGCTCTTTCAAGATTCCTCAGCTTTCAGTTCCTCTCTGTCACACCTCAGACTCTGCAAAGTGAGGTGATCACAGCGTTGAGATTGGGACCCTTGATGAGGATGTTTTTATCTGGGGTTTTGTTGGAAAGGCAGTGTCCTGAAACTGATGGGATCCCAGAAGTTCCTTTCCTTTATCCATAAAGAAATAATATTTATTTTATTTTATCTAGTAGATGAAGTTTTTCTTTGCAGTGTACTTTATCTTATTCCACTCCCTCCTTTTTTCCTTCTTCCATTGTTTTTCTCCTTTTATTCTTTCCCACTCAAAGTTTTTTATTTCCTTCCCTCATTCAGTGCTTTTGCATTATGTCTGTCTTCAGGACAGACTGTTCTGCACTCTACTTTTCCCTAACCCTCTCCTTGGGTACATGAATGAATTTCCAGCTTTGCATAGGCACACACTTACCTTTTCCTGAACGTACCCCCAAGACAGAAGGGGACCTGGCCAGGGAGTGCATGTAAATGTCAGGCAGAGGGGAAGATCCCTGTTCAGACTTCAACTGCTTTCACTTTCCTTACAATAAAGCAGAGTAAAGATAAAGCAGTGCGCACCTGAGCCCAGAAACTGCCCATGTGCTGGGCTGGAACCCCAGAGAGTGAGCAGCAGGTTGAGGGAGGGGATTCTGTCTCTCTACTGTGCTCTGGGGAGAACCCCCCTGCAGTCCTGTGTCCAGCTCTGGGGCAACAACACAAGAGGGACATGGAGCTGTTGGAGCGAGTTCAGAGGAGGCCACGGAGGTACTGTAAGGGCTGGAGCAGCTCTGCTCTGGAAACAGGCTGAGAGAGCTGGGCTGGTTCAGCCTGGAGAAAAGAAGGCTGATTAAGGGGAGACCATAGAGCAGCTCCAGTGCCTGAAGGGGCTACAAGAAAGCTGGAGAGGGGCTTTTGACAAGGGCCTGTAGGGACAGGACAAGAGGGAATGGCTTTAACCTGACAGAGGGGAGACTGAAATGGGATCTTAGGCAGAAGTTCTTCCCTGTGAGGGTGGTGAGGCCCTGGCACAGGTTGCCCAGAGAAGCTGTGGCTGCCCCATCCCTGTCAGTGTTCAAGGGCAGGCTGGAAGGGGCTTGGAGCAACCCGGTCTAGTGGAAGGTGTCCCTGCCCATGGCAGGGGGTTGGGAATAGGGGAGCCTTAAAGTCCCTTTCTGAAGATGGGCTTGAGATGTGCACACTCTACAGGGAGTGTGGGAAGCCAGGAGCTCTTTAATTTTCACTGATAGTAAGTCCAAGCCCAAGATCAGCTGATTTACAACATTCATGTACCCATTTGTAATTTCAGTTTTTTCTTGCTGATGGAACTGCTGCTTCTCCCCCTGTCCTGACCATTATTTGTACTTTTATTGGCTCTGTCGGGTGACCACATTTCTGACTTTTGTTAATTTTCCTTTTAGTACATTCAACTGGACTGTCCCATTCTTGAGCTGGTTGGCAATTGTTGCCCTCTCCGTATTCACCATTATCCTGTATTTCATTCCACTAAGATACATTGTCCTTGTCTGGGGTAAGTAAAGTCTCTTTTAACTGTCTGTGCCACTTAGAAAAGACTGTTTTTGAAGGGATGACTTATATTGTCGGTACTTTTCTGTATTTATGGTCTTAAAGCTGCCCTATGATGGAAACAGACAGGTTAGTTAAAAATCACAACTGCTTAAAGATGTAGGCTCACCTGCAAAATGCATTTTTCTTGGCTGGCATTCTAGACATCATCATACTATAAACATGTAGCCACAAGGATTCTTTATATATCAAAGTGTAGCTTTGTCTAGATATTACTCAGATTTATTTTCACCACTTATACACAGACAGAGGCATTTCAATCTATATAATACATTTAGGACAATATGCCTTTTTTACTGCAGTACTTCATCTTCTGAAAATGTATGTAAACATAACAACAAGAAACCTGTGTAAAGGGTCACCTTTAGTCAGACAGAAAGGTATATGTGGTATTCGGTGTTGACAATGAACAGAAACTGGGTGGGGGGTGTTGGGTGGGCCACAGGGTGGAATCGTGGTTGATCCAGCTCTCACTACTTGTCCTTATGTTTATTTTTTGTACTGATTTTAAACAGCTACCATTACCACATCTGTCATAAACAATGCCCCAAGTTTTTATTTGTATATTTTGTATAAACATTTATATATTGTATATACATCTTACACCACCAGCATCTGTACCCTTATTCCATAGTGCAGACTTGTGAAGAGCACTGTCCAGTTAAATCTGGGGCTAGATTTTCTTTCTGAAGAAAAGGATAGCTATCATGCCTTTGTGAAAAAATTCTGAATTTAAGAGACAACATAAGATCATTGAACTAACAGCAAAGAATGTAATTTTTATACATCAGTCAGTATTATTAGTATTCTGACAGGTTCTTCACAAATAATTATAGCAGAATATACAACATGGAGAAGAACCAGTAAGGAGGGTTTGAATGAAAGTATTTCTATAGAACTGAAAGAAGCAAGTGTGTGGGCTTACTGTCTTTGACTGTCTTGGAATTTCACTTACTCCTCACATACCATGTATCACATGAATGCAACCTAGCACACACACACTATAGTAGGCCTTGTTACTGAAGTTTGAAGTATTTGGTCTGTTGTCCTTTTTGCTGTTTTTTTTTGGGCAGATCTGGCATCTTGTACACTTGCTTTAATATATCCCCTTGATTTCATGCAAGAACCCGAGATTGTAATACCCACAAAACTGTAGTAAGCATTTTTTTATTAAAAACTCCTGACATGGACCCCTGTGATACCCCCAAAAGGGTCACACTCCCCCCAAAAAAATGTCTGTTTCAGGCAAGGAAGAGCCTCAACGCCCAAACTGGAGTCCATGCTTCCCAAACCATGGATAGATAGCATAAGCACAAATTATTGTAGATGCACCATGTTCTCTTCCCCTCCCCATCTCTTCTCTTCCTGTCTCCGGGTTGCCTAGTCTATCTAGGTACAACTTCAGGCACCTTTGTTCATAGAGGTTTCAGGTCCACATTTTCCTCCTGCATTTCACTTTAGGTAGCTTCTTACTCAGCAAGCTTATGGGGATCCCTTCTATATTTTTTCTATGTTTCTCTTGCACCATGCCAAGAGACCAGACACGTGCTGCATAGCTGCAATGCCAGCAGCCCAGACCTCCCTGGGGTGAACCACATTCACACAGAGCCATGTCATGCTGTGCGTAGCTTTAAGCAGCTGTCCCTTAAAAAAATGCATATTCTAAACACATGCCTGCTTTCTCCATTATTGTGTATTTCTAGCCTCCCCTGTGTACACACATCTCTTCACACTTCCTGCACTTGGAAGAAAATGGCCTTTGTTATCTGACACTTGTTCCCAGGAAATTTTGAGCTTGTCTGTAGCAGCATCACCCATTTCATTGTTTGGGAAGTCAGGGAGTTTTAAATGTAAATTCTTCCGTGTGATGGCTGGTCTTTCTTATAGTTGTCTTTCTTCTGTGCATCCATAGGGACTGCCTCTTTCAACCTGCCCTTGCAGAAAATTTTAGTTCTTTCCCTCCTGGCCATGCTTTTCACTATGGAGACTACTGGTCCTTCAACACGTGATGCGTTAGCCACAGTAGAGCAGGAACCGCCTCTGCACTCTAATCACATTCACTGTAGTGGTGGTAAAAACCTCCTGGTAAAAGCTACAGCTGTTTGTCTAGAAAAGACTCTAAAGAAAATTATTTTCAGCAGAAATTTTCCACACTTTTGGAAAAGACTTTTTTGCTGTATTTTACTTCTCTGGTAGCGTCCCATCTCATCTGGTCAAGCTTTTCTTTTCTGAGCCTTGATCGTGATTTATTCATGCATTTATTTTCACAGCATGACTGGTACTTTATCAGGTGGGACAAGGTGAGGCCACATCACCCATAGGTGGTCCAGTGGCCACGTGCAGTAAACAGTGGGGCAGATCTTGAATTTCTCAGTCACTTGCTGATGCAAAAGACCCTCTTAAACAAGGTTTTCTAATCTCAGATATTCCTTCTCAACACTCACTGTTTAGTCACAAGATAAAGGGATGGCAGCATCTCCTATCTATACCACAGAACTGAGAATTCATGAAGTGGGAGGCTGTGGGTGTTATCAAGACTGCAGCTTGTATGCTCCCTCCCAAAGCTTTATGTCCTTGCTAAAGCTTTCCAAAAGGCCTTGCCTCCAAAGACTTTGTGGAAGATAAACTGTATTATCTTGTCTCTGGTACAGCCTGGATAAATTACACAGGATGGCACATTTTTAATGCTGCCATGACTTTCTTGATTCACACAAGAGTCTGTACAGTTTGTACCATTCCTGCTCATGCTTCGAATGTGTGTGTGCAGAGCCCACGAACAACATTCTCACATGAAAAGTGTATGAACCTGACCCAGCATGTAATGATAAGAAAATTAGTTTAATTTAAAAGCCTGCTTTCTGCTTAGTTTGGGGAGGATTTTCTGGGTGCTTCTGAGCACTAATTTTCAATAGACATTGTAAGACCATGATGTCTGAGGAAGATACCACATCCCTTCTCTGCACTGTCATCAGTTCATCCGTATCTGTCATTCCTGCACAGAGACTTGTGTTAACTCATCCTAAAACCTTCTCCTGATGCAGACTTTGCTGCTTCTTGTGTGCTTCTCCATCCTTAGCATTAGGAAGATTTACTTGTGTCTGACCTACGTCTTCGGCCCTGCAGATAAGCTGTTAAGCACATTACTGCTCACCCTCTCTGCTACAGAAATGGAGCACACTTTATTTCTCTCCTTTTTGCAACCTCCACATAACAACCACAGTTTCTCTTACTTTACCAAAACAAAAAAAAAAAGTATTCGAGGAATTTGAAAATGTGCCTAGAACTTTCGCATTTTGAAGCAGAGGGAACCGCAGCAGCAGATTATGACTTTTAGAGCCTGAGTTCACTGTTCATTCATTCTTTAATTCAGTGCTAATGTCAAACTTACTTAAAATGGATCCTAAAATCTTTTTTAGAACTTTGCCAAGAAATATGTTGGTTTGGGTTTTTTTAATGGTGATAGTAACATTTGAACTTTCACTTTGTAGGTATCAACAAATTTACAAAGAAGCTTCGAAGCCCGTATGCAATTGATAACAATGAGCTACTTGACTTTCTATCCAGAGTTCCTTCAGATGTGCAAGTGGTGTGTATATTTTTAAAGTGTCCTTATGGCTGTTAATTTGATAAATGGTATCATGATTTTCTGGGGGGTTTTAAACACATTTTAAAGCAGTTACTTTGATTCAGTATCTTCAGCACAGTATTGTATTCTTTAGCAGAGAAATTGCATACTCAAGATGGGGAGGGTCTATGGACATGAAGGAGGTTGTGACCTTTTTCCAATGAGAAAGTTGCCACTACCTTAGTTGTGCCTTTCAGGATACTTTGGAGCAAAGAGTAAAAAGACAAGTAGGTGGGTGACAGTAACAGGTGCTAGAGTTTGTATAAAGCAGCGCGCAGCCTCACTTGAAAACGTCTGGGATAAGGCTGAACATAAGCCAGCTTGTGCCCACACAGCCAAGAAGGCCAACAGCATCCTGGCCTGTATCAGCACCAGTGTGGCCAGCAGGGCCAGGGCAGTGATCATCCCCCTGTACTGGGCACTGCTGAGGCCGCACCTTTAAGCCTGTGTTCAGTTCTGGTCCCTCACTAGAAGGGAGACAGTGAGGTGCTGGAGTGGATCCAGAGAAGGGCAGCAGAGCTGGTGAAGGGCAATGGAGCACAAGTGTGAATAGGAATGGCTGAGGGACCTGGGGGGTTTAGTCTGTAGGAGAGAGGGCTCAGGGGGTACCTTATCACTCTGTACAACTGCCTGAAAGGAGGATGGAGCCAGGAGGTGGTTGGTCTCTTCTCTCAAGAAACAAGAGACAGGACCAGAGGAAATGCCTCAAGCTGCACCAGGGGAGGTTTAGGCTGAAGATTAGGAAAAACTTCTCCAAAAGTGTGGTGAGGCATTGGAACAGTCTGCCCACAGCAGGGGTAGAATCACAATCCCTGGGGGCATTTAAAGACATGTAGATGTGGCACTTGGGGACATGGTTTAGTGCTGAATTAACAGTTGGACATGATGATCTTAAAGGTCCTTTCCAACCTAGGTGATTCTGTGATACTATGATTCTAAGAGTTTGTGTAGGAAACGTATAGTAGCCTTTCAATACCTTATGAGGAGTAACAAGAAGGCTGGAGAGGAGCTTTTGACAAGCACCTGTAGGGACAGGACAGTCCCTGGCAGTGTTCAAGGCCAGGTTGGACAGGGTTTGGGGCAACCTGGTCTAGTGCAAGGTGTCTCTGCCCATGTCAGGGGTTTGGAACTGGATGAGCTTTAAGGTCCCTTCCAACCCAAACCTGTCTCTGATTCTGTATTACCTGACACCTCACCTTTAGTCGCCACATTTTTAAGACACTGTCATTTGTTTACAAATGCTTGCTATGTAATCTCTGAAGTCTACCTGCTGACATTAGTATGCATGGAGAATAGGTCTGAAAATAATTGCTTACGCCTGAATGGAAATTAGACTGGGGATTTTAAAATACGGAGAAAACCACACAATTATTAAAAAGTTGGGTTTAAAAAATAAAACAGGAAGGTCAAGTGATGAAAGGAGCTGCACCAACACGGAGTCAGTGGTGGGTGGCTTTGTCTTGCGGCAGCACTGTGAGAGTGTTTCGGCCTTCACTTTCCTAGGGTGAAAGTTTTTGATGTGGCCACAGTTCAGCCACGCACATAAACTCTTTTAAAAGTATGCTGGTTGTAAATTATAAGCTTTTGTAACGCAGTACACAATCTTGTGAGGAGGTGCAACCGTTAAGATAATGTCAGGCACATAAATCACCTCTGGTATCACAAGGATTTTATACTTTTCACATTTCTAGGTAGCGATTTCAGTTCAGAGCTGGTGTATAAATAGGATGTATGGGTGCACATAACACCTCTGAATCTCATCCTCTCTGTGGCTGGCCTTTGAAAATAAGCAAGTTTTTAAGAAAATTACAAAGGCTATTCATCCAATTCATTCAAGAGAATACTGTTTATTCTCTATTAAAGCTCATGGAAAAAACAGATGTAGCCTTCTTAAACTTTACTTCAGCACACAGTGTTACTTCCTGGCAGGATTTTCCTAATGCTGTCTTTCCTTCTTACTCCAGATCTATCATTCTGTTGCTGTGGAATCACAGCTACAGATCCCATTTAGTTTGCAGGGGGATAATTTTTTTTTCTTTCAAAAAATAAGAGATCTTTCTTTTTATAGCACGTGCCACCTGACTAGTTTCTTTATGAACGTTGTGTTTAAACAGGTGCAATACCATGAATTGAAACAGGATCCCAGTCACAGCCCGAGCAAGAGGAAGAAAAACAACCCTGGCTAGCCTACTCAACGTGTTGAAGGGACAAGCATCTGCTGGGGGAAGATAAAAGAAAAAGCCTACAGCTTAAGCAGTGTTTCCTTTCTTTCTTGAGCTTTTTATTTATTTTTCCTTTGTACCTAATGGGGAGATGTTGTAAATACTGTAAAAAGGCATTTCTCATTGAAGATGTATTTCATACTGTAAAGACATTTGTCGAAGGTTTGAAGTAGGGTTTCTGCTTTCGAAAGCCTTATTAGATGCAGCATAATGCATTAAAGGAATCAATCTAAAATGGTAAAATATGCACAGCTACTTGGTGGTCGAATCATGCTGACTAAATCTGCAAAAGGTGTACATTTAAATCTGACTCAAAAAATTCAGTCAGATATTATTTGTGAACATTAATATTTTTATCCAGTAAGTCACCATTACGATTTTCTATGTTTTATATGTTTCAACAAAAATACAATGTAGTGAAGCCTACTGCAGTTAAGTTTTGGCAGATCTTTTTGAACTCCAGACCCTATGTTAACTCCTGGTGCAATGTTTTCCTGTGCAGGAGGGCTGCTTAGAAGATAATGAGAAACATCAAGTGCAAATCTCTTTCTGGAGCTCCCAAAAGTAGTTCCTGATGTTTTTATCATTCCATTGTAAGTCCTAAAAATCTCTGTCTCTCTCAAAATACTGCCAGGTTTGTAACTGATTGCCTATCTGATTTTTCTATATGTACCGGTAATCTTCATTTGTACTGCATAGTTTAGTGAATAAAGTTCGTAATTCTGCTGTAATGGAAGTGCTATCAAGCTAACTCCATATTGCTTTGGCGTCGTGCTATGAACACGTTCCGTGCACATAACTATTTTAATATGGAATCTTGCAGAAAATATTTTTGCTTTCAAATCACAAGATCATATCAATATGCTTTATGATATAGCACATTACCTGTTACCAATGTGAAATATAGTGTAGAAGAAAAAATGCAGTTGTGGTAAAACTGATATAATGGTTTTATTTCCTTAGCTAATAATATAGACAATTCATCTGATACAGTTGTGCCCTACTGCATGGAAACTGCATTATTTTATAAATTACGTGGAACATAGATGGGAAAGTTTACATTTCAAATGTCTTAGTGGCCACTACATAATGAGTACTTGGGGATATATTCTGGTAGTTGCATGTAGACTTCCACACTCAGCTCCCCATGTAGTTAGCAGAGACTTCATTCCTAAGCGACTACCTGTGCACAGCTCTTAGCCATAGCTCCCGGCAACATGAAAGGGGATTTTTGCCCAGGAGAGGATGGCAGGACTGCATCCTCGAGGGAAGCTGTTTCTGTGGTCTTGTTTGGGTTACCTCTTACTGGTTACAATTGCTGATAAAGTTATATTGCACTACTCTAACAATACTTTTTGAAAAGACTATTTAGAAATACTTTGCAAGCAAATGTATATATATTTGTGTAAAGAATTGTATGTTAGCTGCATTGCCCATGAAAGGTCATCCTGGATTTGTTTATTTCACAGATATGATAATAACTGGTTTCTGCTGTGACTGTTATTTTGATCCTTCTGTTTCTATCTTTGAGAAAATGCCAATCAAATAACTGTTCTGCAGAAAGTCTTGGACCTAAATATGCTCTTGTTGCACCATGACTTTAAAAGAATTTATTTGTAAAGCTTGTGTAGCCTCTTTTTCACTGTATGCTGCCTGAAGAGCGGCATACTATTGATAAAGCCAGAGTCTGATGAGCCTATTTTGTTTAAAAAAAAAGCCAGACTTTTGTCTTGACAATGTGCAAATGTTTGTTGCCAGTTGTCAGTTTTGCAGAGTTATTTGATACACTGTAAGCCTTGTACCTTAATGTTGCCCATCGGTCTGTATGCTGTTTCCTGTTGCATTTCTTTTTCTGTACTCAATTTCAAATGTCTACTTTGATGGTAATGTCTTAGTTATACACATCTACTGCATTAAACACATTTTATGCATCTCTCTACTAGATATTAGGAAGCCTCTTTCTTTGAAGTCCCATGTTATTGTTTTCCATGAGTGGTGCAAAGGACAAGCAATTAAAACATCATATATCTGTGTGTAGTATTTCAGTATTATAAGCCCCAAAACATAGAAGTGGATGGGTCAGGGGGAGAAAAAGACTTGTTTGTGGAAAACTGGTGAGCTACTTCTAATGCCTTAGTCTCTCAAAATTGATATCACTGAAAATACAGTGCAAGACTGAGAGTGCATTTTGCTTAAATGCGACTCTCCTGCTACAACAGGACATTTTAAAATCACATTTTAAAATAATTTTTCAGTGAATTCACTTTCAAACTTTGCAGTTTGTCTATTCTGCTTTGTGTGGGAGACCTCTGGAGAGAATCAGTCCTGCCTTATGCTGTGAATAGTTCAAGATTTCATTCCATTTCCAGATTTATTCTGAAGTCAATTTCTAACCTGCTAGATTTACTGGGTCTTATTCCTAAGCAACTTCCCTGTTCATGAACAATCAGAAAAGAATAATGCACCTCATGATCATGAAACTGTGTCTGCTCTCAGAAAATAACATTTAACAACTTCATTTGGGTCCAGTGAAAATTAGTAACTTAATTGGGGTCCACACTTAAAATAGGTCTCAGAGCTCTCAGGATCCACTGAGGCTCATTGTCTGAGAGGTTCTAGTCACTGATTCTGATGATAACTTACAGTACAGAGCTTGTTTACCCTGGTTTTATAGTTGTTTCTTTTTGTAGTAAGGGACAACTTGGTGGTTTTCATATTAGCAATGAGCTTTAACTTGAGCTACTGTAACTTAGCATTTTAAACCCAAGTGGAATAAACACCTCTATTTCTTATTGCAATTAAGACAACAGTGGAATAATGAGAAAGTAATACAGCAGGCTGCATACAGTATATCTGGCAGTGTGAGCCCTAAGGCTCTGCCAGAAAGAGGAAGAGCTGCTGGACCTGCCACCAAATGAACTACATGATGCTGAGGTATTTCATTCTAGGATAGTGCATGAGCACAAAGCACAGGACAGATACGAATAGCTATTTCTGTCATCAGCACTAGATCACATACCTGCCATGCAACACATAATAAAACCTTTGCAGCTCTTTGCCCATCAGCCAGGGATCCCTGCCTCATGGGAGAAGGGAAGCTTCTACCTGTGCCTTCTCTCCCTCAGCTGCTAGAGCCTTGTTTGACAGTCAGGCACAAACTTCTTTCTGAGCGTGCTTCTCCTTTGAGGGCAAACTTCTTCCTCCCAGCTGGGCTAATTTCCAGATGCTGTGCAGCAGCTTCTATAGAAGACAGCTCATCTCCCCACTCCCCCACCAAAACCAGTACTGCAAATTTTCAATAAATACCTCCTCCTCCAGAATATTTCTGAAATCTCACAAAAATTAAAAACCAAAACGTTTTACAGCAATCACAATTTCAATGATGGCTATTTTTCAGTGTGGAACACCAGATTTCCATTACTTTCTTCCCAATTAAGGTATAGCATAAAAAGAAGTGTAACTTCTGACTCTCAAAGGGGAAACTACTCCACATAAAGTGCAAACTTCAGACATCAACATAGAAAAATGTGAAGGTTTTAACAAAGTATACTGTTCTCTACTCTGTCACTTAGGGAAGTGGGTGAAATCCAACTGGTTGAAAGCCTCATGCAGTTGGTGAATCAGTTATAGGGAAGAAAAAGGAATGAGGGTGAGGGGCAGCCTAGAGAAGGGCTTGTAGACACAGATAGAAACATTCACAAGGGCTCACCTCTAGGTAGTAATCTCCCCCTGCACTTGGTGGAGAAAGAAAAGATCCTTCACAGCAGAAACTGTGTAGGTGTCCTAAACCACCTTGGCCTTTGTTGTGAATAATACATCCCTTCCATCGAAAGCAGCCTTTTTCTCTCAGGAGAAAATGTCCTGCAGCTGCTGTCAGCCGTGGAAGATGTGAGCAAGTGTAGATCAGGTCCTCAGATCAGGAGGCTGGATGCTCTGAAAGGGTTCTTTCACGCCATACTTAACCAAGAGAAGGCATGTTTCTCATACACTAAGGATTTTAGATATTAATTTAAAAAAAAAATCCATAAGCTATCATATGGCAAAGCATGAAATAAATCTTAACTATGCGTTGCACAGAATGCTATATTTCAAGATGATGTCTTCTTTATGCTCAAAGTCAGATTTTGCCTACTTCAGAGAGGACGAATTCTG
The DNA here is from genome assembly GCA_039720435.1 of Amazona ochrocephala. NCBI lineage: Eukaryota > Metazoa > Chordata > Aves > Psittaciformes > Psittacidae > Amazona > Amazona ochrocephala. The sequence goes on along the minus strand of CM077909.1, from coordinate 73,032,000 downwards.
CATCCATGAATCTTGAGGGTCAAACTTGAATTTCTTGAAGTTTGAAATTGAATTCTTTTAACAAATGACCAAAAAAAAAGTATAATCATGTTTTTCTCCTCATCAGCCTTAGTACCGAATTAAATTTAAATGTCAAGACCTTTTTTACGGTTCAGGTTGCACAATATAGAAGCCTGAAACCTTTAGTTATGAGTCACCGGCAATAAGTATTTTCCCATTATAATATAATCAAAAGAAGCTCAGAACTTCTTTTGACACTCAACTTTCAGTTAAATTACAGCAAGTGATTAAAGTAAAGCCTACAATGTTGATCACTGGTACATATTTTGGTTAAAGAGCTCTGATGAATAATTTTCGGAGAATTCTAGTTAGTATTGCCCGACATGAAGACACATTCCTAGAAATTCACATTTTGCATAGTTGTCCATGTTCTTTTTTTTTTTTTTTTTCAGGCATGTCACTAAAAAACCCAAAGCCTTTTAGATCTACAACTGATGAAGAAAGATCCCCAGTCAAAAGTAGTATAGAAACATCGAACAGTCTGAATGACTATGCAAAACCGTGGTCAAATCTGTAGGGAGCACTAAGCACTGGGCAGCTGCATGGAAGAAACTAAGAGCTGCAACTTTGGATCTTCCCATCATTTCTTAGTGCATGCCATTGTAATTGCCACAAGAACCACACTTTTGAAAGGCAAATATGCATATACTAAATAATTATTTTGCTGTATCATGCCATTCCTAGATATTACTGGAAAAAAGAAAGAAAATGGTTTAACTAATCTGCAGCACTGCTAGTTTAGCAGAGCTGGAATGCTTTCCAGCTGAAGCTCCTTGGTTAACATTGACCTATTTTATGATCTGAACTGCAACTCCCATGGGCTGCTCTGAGCCTTTATAACCATCTCACTGAAAGGTAACAGAAAAAGGGCTTTTGCTGAACTGAGTGCTGAGAAATCTCTTTTCCAGTGGTGTTTTTACCACGTTATAGGACTGGCCTCAGTAATTCATGGTGTGACACACTGACCATTTCTTTCATTTGCAAAAATTTACATCTCAGAAAGCAGCCTTCTTGGTGCATGTCTATCCTGGAGTTATGACATGCAGGAAGATTTTTCACTGCCTCCTGAACAAATATGGTAACAAAAGTGTGAAATCTTTTCCTTCCCTGCAGGGATGCTAGCCCTGGGACATGTAACAAGCTTGACAAGCAGTTGCACTCATCCTGGGAGGAGCTGTTGCTCATAGGCACAAAATAATGGCTTGATCAGAAGAAACGGGCCTGGGGACTAAAGCAGTTTATTCTCTCAGCTGTTCCTCAGGCTGAGACTCCCTGAAGACACCTGTTGGCGAGGGGGGAGGAGAAATGGGAAGGGTTTGGGTTGCTTAAATAAAAGATGTACTCGTAAATTAAACTACCAATTCTTGCAGGATTGTCATTTATTTATTTATTCATTCATTCGTTTATTAAACTGGGTTTTATTTAAATGAGAAAAGTCTTTCTGCACTACATTTCCGGAGGTAAATGTCTTACTTACTTAGAAGAAAGTTCAGTCAGCACAGCTTGCTGAGGCAGCATACAGTTTTGGGAAGACTGGGTGGCATCTTGGTAAAGAGCAGGGGGAGAATTAAAATGGATTACAAGACTGGAACTAGCCTGCTTGTACTTTCTCTTAACAATATAAACAGGTCCTTTCCCCTGGCATACTGATGGAGATCCACAGCTCAAAACTATAGTTACATCTACAGGCTTCTTTCCAGATGCAGCCCCATTTCCCATCTCTTCTCAACTTCAGAGATTGCTCTTTCCCTTTTTCCACCTTGCCATACAGTCCCTAGTGACCAAACTCAAGAATACAGCACAGTATCTCTTCTTCATTTCCTAGCCACCATTGATACAGGCAATTAAGCCTTCCTGTGAAATCTCACTGTTTGCCATGTCATGCTTTCCCACTTATCCCTCATTATTTTTTATTGGCTTCTTTCCCTTATCCACAATTTCTGCTCAGCTTATTCCTCTTCTTTTGGACCTAAGCCCTTGGCAATATGGTCACAGAGCTTCAGCTCCTTGGTTTGCATTAGCACTTCAGGTTTTCCTTGTATATCTTTTGCATCTGAAATTCAGTGTTTGGTTTCTCGTCACTGCATTAAACAGAGTCATTCCTGTGTTTCATCGGTGTTGCTCCTCTTGAGCCTGCAGTGACTCCCATCTAGATCACCCTTCTTCTGATACTCTACACCCAGACTTTGTTGACTCCCCGCTCCCTTGTTGTGACATATTTTGAAATCATTCTCCATGAAAGTCAGTGCAGAAAAGAAGAATGTAGGAAATGAAAATCCAGGTTTAAAGGAAGAAAATGTGTCCTGGAAGATGTGTAACTAACTGTTCCTGAAATATGTGTGCATCTTGCTGTCAATTACTTGCTTCTGAAATATTTGAGCTTAATGCTCTGCTCCACTCCAGCTAAAGGATTTGTACCTCTGTGCCACTTGCATCAAATCATAATGAGCATTTTGTTTTCAAAAAAATAATAAAAAAAGTAACATAAAGCCATGCTAAAGCAGAAAACCTGTACTTTAAACATAATCCCCTTTAAATATATGGGGGGGAGGGTGTATGTTTAAAACTGACAATTGCATCAACTATGCATTGTTTGGGGTGAAGGAAGATTGCTCTAATGAATTCTCCACCACTGTTCAATTTGCTGCTCTTTGTTAAATCCTATGATTCATAATTAAATACAGGACTATGATTTTTGCAGTTTGGCTTCCTTCTCTTTAGGGTAACACAGAAGCTGCACTTGGACCAGACATTTTTTGAACTAAAGGTACTATTTTAAAAAGGCATGATTTTTTGAAGTAGTTGACACACTTGGTGTTGAAACTGTCAAATGTCAGGAAGTTTAAAGACAGGGTTTCTGTTAATCTTTTGATTTGAGTCGTGATAAAGCAAGGAGAGCAGTGCAGAGAGTATCCATTGTCACACGGTGCGCCTGCTTTCAGAGCTAGGAAATTGGCCTTGCATATTATTGAAGATATAGACAGTGGTGCACTTGATGTGTGCTGTTCCCGAGCTGCAGATGCTGCATGGCTGACAGTAACTGACATGAGACGGTCGGTGCTGTAACAATGGAGGCATGAGATGCACTGTTACGTTTCTGTGAAGAGCTCTAGAGAGCATTTGTTCCATCTCAAAAAGATGCATAAGTTCATACTTTATGTGAGTGTGAATTCAAATGACCAGTTTACGACAGGAAAATGGTCGTGGTACAAGGCAAGGAGGAACACTCAGTCTTAATTTTTAGTTTCTTGGGCTTTCTCCATCTCAACCTTCTTTCTTCTTTCAATACACAGTTAAGTAGATGTGACATACACCACTGCAGCTATTTCAGAAGTTCTGAACTTTCAGAAACACAAGTTACTCTGTTGGTACTTCAGTTCATCTGTGCATCCCTAAAGAGTGCACACTGAGCGCTGCTGCTGAAAAGTAGTTGCTCTTCTTACATTACTCATCTATGCAACACGGAAAGGCCACATGCATCTCAAATTCTCTTGAGTAACACTCAGTGATGAGAAACACATGTGAATTCTGATGTTATTTTGAAAAATGTGGTGTAAAAATAATTTTTCACACCCTACATTCAGTAGCAAAATGCAGTTGATAGTTTGTCTCTTAATTTCAGCCCACTACCAGGGACAGACATTTAGCCATGGAGTGAACAACTACTGCCCTCAACCATATGTAGAATCCATATAATAGACTGCTATTTAATGAGGAAACAAGTTATCAGTCTTAACCCAGAATCAGCCTACTTATTCCAGAGGACACAGATAAATTTAAGAGGTGCACAAGTAGTATTTAAGGCTTGTGGCATGCTCACATACAACATTCTTGTTAATTTGAAGAGATATGGGTTTTATGTATAAATACTTGATGGGTAAGGTGTTGGCTCAATAGCTGCATCCAAACAGTTGCCGTCAACGGCCCAATGTCCAAATTGAGATGATCAACAACTGGTGTCTTTCAGGGGTCCATCCTGGGACCACTACCATTAAGTATCTTCATCAATAATATTGATGGATTGAGTGCACCCTCAGAAAGTCTGCAGATTACACCAGGCTGTGTGGTCCAGTTGACATGCCTGTAGGATGAGATGTTGCCCAATGGGACCTTGACATGCTTGAGAGGTGGGTCCGTGCAAATCTCATGGAGCTCAATAAGGCCAAATGCAAGGTCGTGAACCTGAGTTGGGGCAATCTCAAGCACAGCTACAGGCTGGGGGAGACTGGATTGGGAGCAACCCTGAGAATAAGGACTTGGAGGTGTTGGCTGATGAGAAGCTCCCCATGACCCAGCTTCAGTGTGAGCTTCAGCCCAGAACCCCCTGTGTGCTGGGCTGCATCCCCAGAGCATGAGCAGCAGGTTGAGGGAGGGGATTCTGTCCCTCTACTGTGCTCTGGGGAGAGCCCCCCTAAGTCCTGTGTCCAGCTCTGAGGCAACAGCACAAGAGGGACATGGAGCTGTTGGAGTGAGTTCAGAGGAGGCCACGGAGATGAGGCAAGGGCTGAAGCAGCTCTGCTCTGGAGACAGGCTGACAGAGCTGGCTTGTTCAGCCTGGAGAAGAGTACGCTGCTTAAAGGGAGACCTTAGAGCAACTCCAGTCCCTAAAGGGGCTACAAGAAAGCTGGAGAGAGGCTTTGGACAAGGGCCTGTAGGGACAGGACAAGAGGGAATGGCTTTAACCTGACAGAGGGGAGACTGACATGAGATCTTAAGCAGAAGTTTTTCCCTGTGAGGGTGATGAGGCCCTGGCACAGGTTGCCCAGAGAAGCTGTGGCTGCCCCATCCCTGTCAGTGTTCAAGGGCAGGCTGGATGGGTCTTGGAGCAACCTGATCTAGTGGAACGTGTCTCTGTCCATGGCAGGGGGTTGGAAGTGGATAGTCTTTAAGATCTCTTCAAATCCAAACTATTTTGCAGTTGTATAACTGCTCTTGGCACAGCTGGCCAAGAAAAAAAAAAAAAAAAAAAAGCCCAAAACAAACCAAACCAAAAACCTGGTGAAAATTTATGCAATCTTAATGTAAACATTGGAGCAACAAGCATCCGCGGGATTAAAAGCCAAGTATCATCTCCCCTTGAGATGATGCTCTGGCCTATAGAGGTTTCTGGGGGAGGGTACGGTTTTGAAAGAGAAGCACAATCCTCGTTCTGCTTTGTAGGGACAGAAGCCTAGAGGGCACCCAAAAGTGTTTCTTGGATTTGGCATTTGCCAGGTACTTGATGTGTAATTCATCTGTTATTTACAGGTCTTCATTTCAGGATGCTGCACATTTCAGGGTAAGTAAAAATGAAATTGTGATTAAATTTATAAACAGTGAATGTATGAAGTGATGCCTGTTGCACATTTGTTGTTTGTCATGCAAAGAAATTTTCTTTCTTTCCTCTTGGCCAGCTTGCAACAGCCCCCTCCAGCAGCCCAGCAGGGTCAATTTACTGATGTTTGGCAGTCACTGTGGGGAGATGAGATAGTACCATCTCAGAATTCTGTGGTGCTTCTGTAGCACAATGTGCATTTGAAAGGATTTTTCTGGATTTGTGGAAAAATCAAAAACCCTCCAATTTGTACCTTAGTTTTATAATGGTGATGAAGTCCCCATAAATACAGTTGTGCTAGAGACTTTGATAACTGTACCCATCATCTAATCTTATAATTTCCCTCCTTGCTTTTTTGTACGGAGTTTACAAAGGTCCTTTGTTACCAAACAAAATCCTGAAATCAGAAGGGGTTGTCAGAGAAGATATGTTATCATCAGTCCATATGGCATCCATATGAATTTCAGTCTTCAACAGTTTAAGAGCCATTATAGATAGCACATCCCCTGAGCGGAGAAGGTGTGCTTTGAGCAGCTGAAAGTGGTGACTGGTTGACCACCTCAAACAGACCATGTTTGTTCTCAGAGCAAAATTTCAGGATGCATGCACATAGTATAACATTATTAAGGAAAACTGGAGCTGGAGCACTAGTGAGAAGTAGAAGATGTTTTAAGACTAGATGGGTAAGAAAGGCAAATAACAAACCAACAAGCTGAATTAGCAACACTGCAGTTCTAATATTTTTTAACAGATCTCTCTAGATTAATTTTTTAATTTTTTCTTTGCTTAGCTTTGCTTTCCCTAATTTTTTCCGAAGTGGCAATGGTTATAGATGAGCTTGTATAGAGATAGCTACACATCTTGGCAAGATACCCACTACTTTCAAATGAAAGAGCTAGGTGATTTAGGTGCACTGGGAGTTAAATAAAAAATGAGACCTTCTTTACGTGACTCTCCTGAAAAACTGTGACATTTAGCAAACATATACCAGCTCATTTAGGTAAGACAAGAATTAGATTAATTAGACTTCAGCTGTGTGTAAGTGACAAGCCACAATAGGTAAACTTCCTGTGTCAGCACTCTGAACAATTTGTACAAACTGATTGTTCATTCTTCCATGGTTTTATTTTCACTTCTCCCACATTCCAGATTAATGACAAATTTCCAGCATCAATAAGATAGCTCTCCTGAGAGATTAATGAAACTTGTCTTGAGAGAGCCCTGTAGATGGATCTCAGTTTCTCAACTGGACTTGAGTGCAGTATTTTTGAACTGTTCTTTCCTTCCTTCCCCCTCAGGCAGCAGTCCCTTTGAGCGTGAGTGGTAACAGTAACTCCTGGTTGTTAATACCCAATAAAATAGCCTAATTTTTCCTTTTTTTGATGTATATTATCATCAGCTTTTGGCAGATAGAAGTATTGTTTCTTAATATTCCTAATTATTTTTGGAGCAGTTTAATCATCGTCTGCAAACACCTGGTTCATGGATGCCTGTGTAGATAGTGTTACTGGAGCTCTGCACCTTTAGTGTTTTACCTCTTTTGCACAGCTTTCCCTACCTGCCTGCAGGACAGCCTGCAGAACAGTCCTCAGCTCATCTTTTTTTAAAAGAAAGCATTTTGCATTTACTCAGATGCCTAAAATATGCTACTATAATAGGAACTATTGATATCCTGACTTAAACCAACTTCTTAGACAAACCAGAATCTGTATTTTTTATACACAGAGGTTACAAGTTTGGTTGGTAGATCAAGTACATTTTCATTATCTTTATCCGAATTTGAGAGCTGGGACAAATACTTTTCAAAACTGTAATTTTTAGGGTTGTTTTCTTGAAGAAGCATCATTTCATATCCTGGTAAACATGATGATAAATTTATGAACTTGTAAGGATATTTAAATACCATAGTTTGATGATGGTAATTATTTAATGCGCATTTTACAAGTTAAAAAAGGGGTTATCTGACAGATTTCAAACACTGCACTTGGGAATAACCACTGAGCATGAAATGTTTCTCATGGTGTTCCTCTGACTCCAACTAGAATGTTTTACCAACAAACTAAATATTCAGTCATTTGTATTTACATTTGCACGTGGAAGGAAGGGTCATGATGTAGCCAGTGCAAGTTACGTACAAGACCACTATGAAGGCTATACTTATCTGACAATAATTGTTGGATTCCCCTGAATTTACTAGGCACTGTTGACCACATGGGAGCATGGCATGGTGCTAAGGAAAAAGGCACAGTTTGGTCCTTGAATTTATAGGGAAAGGGTAAGTCTGTCATAGAATGATGGGATCATAAAATCGTTTAGGATAGAAAAGACCTTTACTATCGTCAAGTCCAGCCATTAATCCAGCACTGCCAAGGCCACCACTAAACCATGTCCCCAAGTGCCACATCTACACGTCTGCTAAATACCTCCAGGGATGGTGACTTCACCACTGCTCTGGGCAGCCTTTTCCCGTGCTTGACAAGCCTTTCATTGAAGTTTTTCCTAACATCCAATCTTGTCCTTTGCCTTTTTTGCTTCCTCACTATAAGCTGTTTTCAAGCAGTTGTAGAGAGCAGTAAGGTCTCCTGTAAGTCTCCTTTTATCCAGATTAAACACCCCCAGGTACCTCAGCTGTTCCTCATCACACTTGTGCTCCAGGTCCTTCACCAGTCCTGTTGCCATTCTCTGGATCTGCTCCAACGTCTTTCTTGCAGAGAAGGACCCAAAACTGATTCTGGGAGAGGCCTCAGCTGTGCCCAGTATAGGGGGACAAGGTTGGGTTCTGATACTACCTGTAAAGGGCACTTGTGATACTGCCATTTTGGCCATTTTGCAATGCAGCATCTTAGCATCAGTTGGAATACTAGATGGTGCAGGAAACAGCTTCAGGACTGTTCAGATAGATAGTTTAAAGGGAGTTCAGGCTTTGAGGCTTGAACCTCCTCACGAATTTTAAAAGTTTATTGAAGCCACAGTAATATTTAAATTTTATAAGCTAACCTTTGCTCCTAAACAAAAATAAAACATATCAACATCAAAATTCATTAGCCCAAACTGCTAGTATACTGGCAGTAGTGATTTACTTGCCAATGACTGACCATTTTGAAATCAAGAGACACTCTGTAAAACATCTTGTGAACACCACCAAGACTTCTGCATGTCAGATGTGCTCCACATCTAGCCAAGGCAGTCATGTGAAACAAAGAATATGGGTCAGAAAAAAATCTTAACACTGAACTTTGGCTTGATGCAGACTTTTTACCAACTTTCAAAGCTTGACCAGTATGTTGGTGCACCATTATAATTCCTGACTGCACATGGAATCATAAAATAGCTAGCGTTGGAAAGGACCTTAAGATCATCTAGTTCCAACCCCCCTGCCATGCACAGGAACACCTCCCACTAAACCATGCCACCCAAGGCTCTGTCCAACCTGGCCAGGGATGGAGCATTCACAACTTCCCTGGGCAACCCATTCCAGCACCTCACCACCCTTAAAGAACTTCTTCCTTATATCCAATCTAAACTTCCCCCATTTAAGTTTGAACCCATTACCCCTTGTCCTATCACTGCAGTCCCTCATGAATAGTTCCTCCCCAGCATCCCTGTAGGCCCCCTTCAGACACTGGAAGGCTGCTATGAGGTCTCCATGCAGCCTTCCCTTCTCCAGGATGAACAGCCCCAACTTTCTCAGCCTGTTTTCATACAGGAGGTGCTCCAGTCTCCTGATCATCCTCGTGGCCCTCCTGTGCACTTGTTCCAACAGTTCCATGTCCTTTTCATGTTGAGGACACCAGAACTGCACACAATACTCCAAGTGAGGTCTCACAAGAGCAGAATGGAGGGGCAGGATCACGTTCTTCGACCTGCTGGTTGACACTCCTTTTAATGCAGCCCAGGATATGGTTGGCTTTCCGGGCTGCGAGTGCACACTGCTGGCTCATGCTAAGTTTCTCATCAGCCAGCACACCCAAGTCCTTCTCCGCAGGGCTGCTCTCAATCTCTTCCCTGCCCAACCTGTAGCTGTGCCTGGGACTGCTCTGACCCAGGTGTAGGACCTTGCACTTGGTATGGTTAAACTTCGTAAGGTCGGCATCAGCCCACCTCACAAGCGTGCCAATGTCCCTCTGGATGGCATTCCTTCCCTCCAGTGTATCAACATCCCAGTGTGCTCTGTCTTCTATTTTGCTGCTAACACTATCATGCTGCTGGCTGCTGTTACTCGACTGTCTGGGCAGCACTGCTTCCATATGCGGAAGGGAGATCCTCCAGCTGTATGTTGAAGGTGGAAAACGATGAAGAACTCCTCAGAGACCTGGGAAAAACAGGCCTGATTGAGGATGAAGATTGTACCTTCCTGCTTGTGAAGCACATTGGCATGTGAAACAGAGAGCAAAAGTGGAGGGGGCTAGCTGTTTTTTTTAACTAAGCCAGGAAGTGGGAAATACCCTACATACCAAGAGGGATTTTAAAAAGAAGACAGTTTAATCACTTAATAGATTGCAATTTATTGCAATCATAATTTAACAGGAGAGTTTTGCTATTCTAAAAGAGAGTAGGTACTCTCTAATAAATCAGATGAAGCATATAATTTTATGTTAAATACAACTGAAATATACTTGAGACTTTTTAAGGATATGGAGTTTGCAAACTTGAGTACACATAAAACTGAGTATGTATAAAACTGAACAGGAAAATTTTCAGTATATGATCCTTGAACTGAGAGAACATTAGGGAGAGCAAAATGGTGTCACCATATAATTAAAGACTGACTATACACACAGACAATATTTAAGTCCAGGCTACATGGGGAGTTTTAATTGAGACATTTGCTAACTTTTGAATGTTTCATTTTGCAATGTTAATAATGTTCATTTAGCATATGCTATCTACTTTACAGCATCTTGGAGACAGGTACTTGAAATTAGTTTAAATAGGTAAGTAGGACTTATAAATGATTAAGATGCAATTTACATAGGAAAAAAACCCACATAATAGCAAAATATTGTGAGGATATCTTGGATATATAAGCAGAATCACTTTTTATCAGACCAAAATAATGTTTTTCCAGCTTTCATTTTATTCAGTAATGTATTCACTAATATATTAGGAATAGATGTGAATATTTTGAAGCATTTGCTTTCCCAGACCTGCCAGACATTTTTCTATGGTTCTCCAAGCCCCAATTATTTAAAATTTCCAATTACTGTTCAAATTCATGACTAAAGAAAATGTTAATTTTTTCCAACTTAAATGCATATTTTGCATTCTTTAGAATGTATGTACATAGTATTTCTTTCATCGCATCCTGCAACAGGGAATACTGATGTTTATTAGTTCATTCCATATATGATAAAGATTTTTTCAGTGTTGCTTTCTTACTAGAGAAAAATGGGAAGTGCACAAACCAAAACCAACCCAGTATTTACTGTCCGTTTATTCTATTAGAGCAGGCTGTTCTGTATGCATGTATAAAAATAATAATCAGTCATTAATAACCACTCCACACAATGGAGGTCTGCTTCTCAGACCAACTCAGTCTGAGCATTTTCAGTGGATTGCTTTGAGATCATGTGTTGCAGCAGCAGAAAGGCTAAATGGATGTTTTAATGCGCCCCAAGCCAGCTGCATCAACATAGAATCATAGAATAGTTAGGGTTGGAAAGCACCTTAAGATCATCGAGTTCCAACCCCCCTACCATGGGCAGGGACACCTCACACTAAACCATGCCACCCAAGGCTCTGTCCAACCCAGCCTTGAACACTGTCAGCAATGGAGCATTCACAGCTTCCCTGGGCAACCCATTCCAGGGCCTCACCACCCTCACAGTAAAGAATTTCTTCCTCAGATCCAATCTAAACTTCCCCTGTTTAAGTTTGAACCCGTTACCCCTTGTCCTCTCAATACAGTCCCTCATGAGGAGTGTCTCCCCAGCATCCCTATAGGCCCCCTTCGGATACTGGAAGGCTGCTATGAGGTCTCCACACAGCCTTCTCTTCTCCAGGATGAAGAGCCCCAACTTTGTCAGCCTATCTTCATACGGGAGGTGCCCCAGTCCCCTGATTATCCTCGTGGCCCGCCTCTGGACTTGTTCCAACAGTTCCATGTCCCTTTTATGTTGAGGACACCAAAACTGCACACAATACTCCAAGTGAGGTCTCACGAGAGCAGAGTAGAGGGGCAGGATCACCTCCCTCGACCTGCTGGTCGCACTCCTTTTGATGCAGCCCAGGATACTGTTGGCTTTCTGGGCTGCGAGCACACACTGCAGTTGGCTCATACTCATTTTTTCATCGAGCAACGCTTCCAAGTCCTTCTCCGCAGGGCTGCTCTCAATCTCTTCCCTGCCCAACCTGCAGCTGTGCCTGGCATTGCTCTGACCCAGGTGGAGGACTTTGCACTTGGCATGGTTAAACTTCATCAGGTTGGCATCTGCCCACCTCACAAGCGTGTCAAGGTCCCTCTGGATGGCATTCCTTCCCTCCAGTGTATCAACCGAACCACACAGCTTGGTGTCATCGGCAAACTTGCTGAGGGCGCACTCAATCCCACTGTCCATGTCACCCACAAAGATGTTGAATAAGACCGCTCCCAACACCGATCCCTGAGGGACACCACTCGTTACTGGTCTCCAGCTGGACATTGAGCCGTTGAGCACAACTCTTTGTGTGTGGCCATTCAGCCAGTTCTTTATCCACCGAGTGGTCCACCTATCAAATTGATGTCTGTTCAACTTAGAGACAAGGATGTCGTGTTAGACGGTGTCAAACGCTTTGCACAAGTCCAGGTAAATGACATCAACTGCTCTACCCCTGTCCATCAGTTCCGTAGCCCCATCATAGGCCAAGCAACATTAGCTTCAGAAGCAGCTATTATTTACACCTTTTCTTTAAGGGTTCTTTTTTTAAATACTATAAATGGCTATTACAGAAAAATTGCAAGTGTCACTAACTAGTACCTTCCTTGCTAAGATTTTAAACTACTCCTAATTTATTACTGAATCTTTTAGAAAAATATCAGGTATTCTCATTCCAAAGGAGCACTCCCTTCACCCCTCCTGGAAGGAATAAACTTCCCTAACCAGTGTCTCTTCGCAGACCCTAGTCTGAGATGAATTTGGCACTGGATCTCTACAAGACACAACGCAGGAAAAGTAGTTGATGCTGTGTAAATATGCAATAAGACTTCTCCAAAATACACAACTGTTCCCATCCTCAGCCCCATGCAACACACTTATGTAGTTCAGCTGCCTCATGAGCCTCAACACCTTTAAGGAACAGCACAGGATTTTCTCTTTCTCTTAATTAATAAAAAGGACCATCTGACAGAATATGTAGCGCACAATTCTAAACTAGGTTAGAAGGTTAGAGGATTTATCATGTGTAGTTTGCATGTTTACAGAATGAAGAACAAAAGTCTCATACGAAATGGAGTGTAATTTTTAAGGATCAGAATCTGATGCCCAGAATACACTTACACCGTCTTGTCTAATCATCTGTAAATTTCCCTGCCACACAACTAGATTAGCGCCACTGCCACCAGTGGCATCCTTATTGAGGGAATCCCAGGAGTGTTACCAGATCATTTTACACATTACATTGCCTGTGTAATGTGTTTATCAAACGACTGCAAGCCAACACATGTTACAGCACAGCCAAGAACACTGCATGCAATGCTGAAGGTAGATTTGGCCCTTTGCCACATCAATGTACTGGGAAGCAGCAGGATCAGTTGGTCATTTTAAAGCTCTAGAGTCCCCACTGGAATAGTGCAAATCACCTGACTATCTGCAACCGTCTCCTCAACTCAGTCACTGCACAAATGAATTTGATCAAAAGCGCTGCATGCTGATAAGGGAGATTTTGTGCAAACATTTCTATGAAATTCACAAGGACATGTGAAATACATCCATTCTGTACATACTACTACCTTCTGATTTGAATTTTACATGGTGTTTTTAATTTTTACAAGATAAGGATAAATAAGACAAAAATGGATAGAAGAAATTTGCTTTTCAACATGTTTTAGTTTAATGACAGATATTTGTAATACTACTTTTATTAAAGGATATTAAAACATGTAGACACAAGCCTTTTTAAAGGAAAAACTGCTTGGTTATGTAACAGTACCTCTGGAAACCAAAGTAAACTATGGCATGAGATGGGTAGCTAAGATTTCCAGGATTGAAAATGCAAAGTTTAACTTACTTAGTACAAATGATATAGCACAGGTGGTCACATGCATCCAGATCTGCTAGAAAACTAGAAGGCATTAGTATTGGAAAAATTTTGCCCAAAAAGTGCATTGACTCCACGCTAGACGGAAGTATTAACAACATGGGAGATATTATCATGTAACGGCTTGTGTAGGCTGTGAAATCTGTGCTGCTTCAGTTGCCAGAAAAAAATTTAGCTCAGCATCAAGGGTGAAAACTCAAGATTCAACCAATGTGGTTTGTTTGGAAGCTAACTCTTGAAAAGATCTAAGCAAAGAGCTTGAATGCCTCTACCATAGTTTCCAGAGTAGCTAATAAAGCCTTCATCTGTTCTCCAGGGAAGAAATCCATATTTGCAGATATTTCCTGAAGAAACTGTGGAAGCTTTTGAAAAGTTTCTAGCTCTCTAAAATATGCATCTACTAGCCAATCTGCAGAAAACGTATTTTTCATCTCACAGTTATCCCGAGCCATTACTGGAAGCACATTTGAACAACCTACCTCTCTGAGAGTTAAAGTAAAGGGTGAAGACAGATTATAAACAGAACAAAAATTCAGCAGCATCTTATTAAATAAAATCATCAGCAGTTCTCTCTGCTGACTGTAAAAACCTTGCTCTGTGCGTTCACAGAAGCTTTCAATGCTCTCTTCTGGATGAACAACATTCAAAAGTTCTTGCTTTACTGGGATGGACTCCACATAATCCAGTGGAAATTTTCCAGTGCTATCCCTCTGCTGTAGAAGGACAGGTCCTGCAGGAAAAACATAAACATTAATAATAACAGTATTTAAATTTGGCAGCCAAACAAGATTCTCCCTCACACCTCCCCAAAAGCTACAAGTCTGTTTAAATTCCTTTTTGTTATGTTATGTTGATGTAACTGATAAGTTACACATTTACAATACAATCTAGAACACGCAGAGAGATTCTTTGTAACAATTTCTTTTCAGCATTGTTTTAATTTACACAGAGTATGTAAAAACTTAATGTTACTGCTGCTGTAAAATTCTATTAAGCCCTTTATAGACCAGGTTATTTGCTGACACAGACTCCAAATTAAATGCACATTACTATGATGGTCTTTATTCTACTGGTCCATTATTCCACGGTGTGGCCAACCTCATCTTAGACTATGCAGCAAGGTACACTATTGACGTAGGAATCTTGGTCCCCCCCAACAAGTGAGTTTCAAAATTTGATCTTAACAGACTTATGAAATGCAAAAAGTAATCACTCAAATAGTTTTAAAGTAAGTAAATGGGACATGTTTTACTTGTTCAGATTTTACTACATTCTTCTGGCATTTCCTGTTTATTAGTATAATGAAGCTATTAATATTTAAACAGTTTACAGATGACTTGATAAGCTTAAGAAAGGCTGCACCAGAAATCAAAAATGAAGGCAGTTAATATGCTACAGGTGGTGGGTTTCAAAGATGAACACATCAGGAATCCTCTTACATGTGGGTTACTATATTAAAGGAAAGATGTCATTTTAACTTAAATACAGTTTTAGAAATATTTTTTAATAACGAGGTAATTCATTGCATTACATATCCATGCTAGAGGTCGTAACTTTGATGTGATGAAAGCTGTATCACTTTTACGCCCTCACTGATTATTCAGTGCAATTAACTTTTGCAAAGCTGAAGGTTTCTAGAGACAGAGGCGTGTTATATATTATTGAGCAGAGTAAATTCACACCCAATGAGTAACATGCCTTCTACCACAGTCTTGCCAGTTATTTGACAGGCCAAAATTCAGAGTGTGACAAAGGCAAAGATAAAGGTACATGCAATCTCACAGATGATGAATGCAAGTGCAAGTAGAGCTCTTCCCCTAGACAACAGGATCATCTACTACCTATTCTTCACAGCAGCCTAGAAAAAATGCACATCTGTCAGTGCAATGCCATTTCCAATTGAGGAGCTGAGCTTACTGTAATATTGGCTATTGCATCACTTAGACCGATTGAACTGAGCCCAGGTATTGGCTTGGCATGTCAGATACGTAGTTCAGTAGATATATAGAACACCTGGGAGCCACAGATCTGAGGCTCAGCAAACACAGAAGTAGAACTGCAGAGAAACGTATTGATTATGACCTGGTGCGTGCACACAGGCACAGAAATAGCCTTTAGGGGGCAGGAGAAGACTGTAAATACAGAGGGTCTCATGCCAAGAATGAAACAAAATTTTGTTTCTCTACCTTAATTAAGTAATAGGTCATCTAAATACGGCGCATTCTTCTGCCTCATGGGTATATATAGAATGGTTTTTACTGAAAAAGTCTGGACCTGGTGTATAATGCACAGAGATTAAACTGACAAAGTAGGTTAATGGGAAGGCTATCACAACTATTTGCTTTAGTAAATGAATTAAAAGACGGAAAAATTGCTATCCAAGAATATTCTCTGCAGTTGTTTTTTAAACAACATGCTAAGTTAATTATATTGATACCATATATTTCAAGACAAGATACAAGCTCTGTGTCACTGAACACAAAACAGTGCTCAAAACATATATCGTGTCTGCCTAAGGGGCAATGTATCTTTTTTAGAAACTAAGACACCCCTCCCACTATTATCACTAAACAGCAGTTATGATTACAATATAGATTCCTTTCTTAAACTAACTGCCAAGTTGTGTTCTTCAAAGACCACCACATTAATTTTCATAAATGCTGAACAAATTTATGTTGAAATACATGATTATACAGAGATATACTGATCTATTTTTGCATTGTGGTAAAAATAGATTAAAACAAAAGAAAACCCTTAGCTTTGCTGGGTAATCTTTGTCTTCATTAATGAGTTTGGAGAATATAGTTACAATGCATATGGTGTAAAATGCAGAAGATAAACATTACCATAGTGTAAAAAATGTGAAAATCTTGGTTAATTTCATATTCAGCTGATCAAGATACTTGTGAAAACAGTAGTATTTTTATTGTGACCAAAACAGCTTGGCTTAACAATGTTTAAAAATAAATATTTCATAAAAACATTGTATTTTAAGCAACTATTAAGAAAAACATCATGAACTTCATATGGACTCAGAACAGTGGATAATTTACCTAAACTGGTTTAGCATAAATGCACTCACCCCCATATTGAAGTAGCAGCTTGCCAATTTCTGCATGTCCATTTGACAGTGCATCATGCAAAGGAGTCACCCCGTCCACTTGACTGAGCAGGTCTACCTCTGGACAACGCTGCAAAATTTCACGGACACACACTGTGCTGCCATGGTTACAGGCTTCATGCAAAGGCGTCCAGCCAGCATAGTCTGAATTATAAATCAAGGGAAGTTTTAAAACAGCAGAAGTAGTACTAAAATGTTAATAATGCAATTCATTAGACAGCAAAGCACTTTGCTTTTTATTATTCATCACAGTGGCAGCTAGTGATTTCAGAACAAGAAATTAGACTGGAAAATAACTGAAAAATATTGAATAGGTATTTAAAAAATCAACAGAAAATGGGATATTAAAACACACTTCAGCAATAAATTAACCTTTCCTTAATGTTTGCAACAAAGTCTTCATTTTGTGGTGTTTAAAGTAATAGACAGTTTTAATAGTAGAAATACAAACCTTATTACCAAACAGATATCGATACAGTTCTTTACTTAATTTCTCAGTTCTGTAGAGAAAATGAGTAACTTACCTTTAACATTAATGTCTGTTCCAGGCAAAGAGAGAAGCCGAATCAATCTCTCCACTTTGTTACTTATGCAAGCCTTATGCAGGGCTGTCTCTCCTACCATAAAAAATTAATTGATTACACTAGACTAGGCAAGATAGCAACTAAAGAAAATAATCAAAGTGCCTGGAACTAGGAGACCTGGCTATATGCCAGAAAATTCAATAATGAGTAAGATTTTCCTTTATCCTGTTTAACCATCTTTCAAGAAAATTCAAAAAAAACCACAGAGCTTCTGTTCCACCAGAGATCCAGCAATGAAATTGTATTGCAAACGGTTTAACACAGGAATTATCTCCCCCCCGTTCAAGGTTTAAAGCTTCAATCACACTATAAAAGCACCAAGTGATCACAGAACACCAAAAATACTGGGTTTTGAAGCAATAAAACTTAAGAGTGCAGTTGCCCTCCCTTAAATTTATTCATGAACCTCCGTTAAAATGTATGGTTCTTTTTACACAGCATTTATAGCTTAATTCAAATGAATGTTTCTGGCTAAGCACGAGTGCCTCTACACACTCAAGTATAATTTAGAACTTCAAATCTGTTAACAGATGGTTTGCTGTTTCTCAATAGGCTGTCTTGCTTGGCTACAGGAGCAAGGGAGGGGGGAAAGAAAGAGAAATAAACAAAGAGGTCTTAATAATAAAAAAAGAGAAAATCCTCTGGAAAATAAAAAAAATCCCAAGCCTTAATACCATGTAAAGCTGCAGTAAGTGCAAAAAATTGAACAATAAGCAACTGAGAACTGCTACTTATATGTAAAGACATCATTAGTTTCTACATGATAAAAACTTCAGACCCATTCTAAATCCTGTTTTGTTTACACTAAATGACTACTCTTGAACAAGAGCCAGATGAAAATCTTGATGCCAGGTGAAAAATGATGCAACAAACATCTTGGAAATGAAAAATATCTCAGGCTAGATCTCTCAGCATTTGTGATAAGATTTAGATGGTATATTTTATTATATTAATACCTTCACCATGTAAATCTGCCAGCTCCATACTCATTCTTGCAACAGAAGATACTACTTACAATGCTGGTGGGGAAAGAATAGATAAAAAGCAGTTTGGATTTTTTTCTGCCCTAGTTCTCCAGCTCACTTTTATTTGTAGAAGTCAGTATGTAATAATTCACATCAATTTTACTTGCAAAAGCAATAAAGAGAAAGGGAACCACTTTTAAAAATGCATGGTCTGGCTCTGTTACTGAAGCTCTCTCAAATCCCAAAAGAGGGTTAGGGCTTTTTTGTCCTTCAGTGTTCGTAATACAATTATGGTTTTAAGTTTTTGAACAATCCCAGCTTGCTTTTGCTAAGTTTTTTTAAGCCTTCTCTTGGGTGTCATATTAATATAATTGTGGTTTAAGCGATATATGTAAATTTCTGATGTTGAAGACAACAAAAAGTAGTTCCAGCAAGTAATTCTGTTCAGGTAAATGCTCATGTAAAGTATGATTTATTAAATTTGTTTAGTAAGTTGAAACCAAATGACTGCAGTGCTATTTTATTCCTTAGGTACTCGGGTTCCAGTATAGCTAAGACAAAAGCCAAATGCCTTTCATAGTCTGGGCTGAATGCCTGGGAGAAAACAGTCCATATGCTTAACACAGCTATGTAACATAGCATACTCCTCAGTCTTTGTTCACAAAATGTCTAGGACTGAAAGAGATGAAGACTGAATTATACTTTCAAATCAGAAGACGTTGATCCTACCAAGCACAGGTTGAGGTGGATTAGCAAAGTAAGGCAGGCAAGACTGGAACGAGCTTGCACAAGCTGTACACTGCATTTAATATCTAGGAGGGGGAGGGGACTGATGAAGGCAGCTTTATTCCACCATATATACAATTCCTCCTTTTAAATACACATCAGAAAAAAGGAATATGAACCATAAGAAAATAATTCTTGGGCAAAAGTCATAATTTTAGTCAGCACTTACCAGGACAAGATTTTAAAACCTGAAACTGTTGATTCTAACCATATAAAGTTCTTAACATAAATTAGATATATGGAATACCTTTAATATTTCTTCTGTTAAAATGTACCTCTTCAGCCAAACGGCAGTGATTCTCTTTGGTATATGCAGCCTCACCTTCTGCTTCTGCTCCAACCATCTGTGTCAATGGAGGGCGCTTCTTAAAGATTAAGTCACTGAAAACAGAGCAAAGGGAACATATCTAAAATCACTATTTCATATTTTCAGATAATGTATGTGTACTTAATGCTTTAAAATACGCCATCCTTAGATCCTTTATGAATTTCAGAGTAATTTCTGAAACTTAATTACATACTTTTTATTTCATTTAATTATAACTGTATTTAAAAGTGTAATAAAATTAAATTACCCACAATTAAACTTTCTTTAAAGTTAATTCTATGAATGGTTTGACTTCTCTATGCACCCTTTAATACTGGAAAAATATAACTACATCAGACTGCATACAGACTGAGATGGATAATGGGGAGAAAGGGGGAACCCCAGCCCAGAGGTGTTACAGGTTTATACCGGAGCTTTCTGACAGTTGCAGTAATTTGTAGAAAACAAAACAGGTCATATAAAGTTCAGGAAATGTGTCAGGTCAGAAGCTGTCCCCCAAAGCAGAATAAAACTGGTGATGTTATAGGTATTACTTACGGTAGATCAGGCAGCACTTTGACTTTGTTCTCATTGCCATTTAGCATCTGTAATGCCCTTTGAGACTCAGGGCATGGCCACTGCCCTATTTTCTTTGTTTTGTGTATCTCTCTTGCTTCATGCATCCCTATCTCTTGCAAAACGGGCAAATAGGAACTGACCTGTTGCAAAAGTAACATTTTCAATTACTTTGCATACACTAAATTAAAATGCAGCCAATTTTCTTTTGTCACCCTTGATGAAAAGCAGTCATCCACCACCCACAGCTTGCAGTACCTACATTTTTAAAAATATGATCCTAAATGATGGCATATATAGATTGTTTAAAGCTGTCTTCTGCAATCTTCTTTTGTGTTCTGGCAATTCACTCTTTATGCTGGCCTCAGAGGTGGGTGGGTTGTGTCTGAGCCAGAAAGCAGGAAATTCTAGACTTCTGACATAGATCTTTGGTTGCTGAGAAAATTTTGATCACTTTAGCTGGATGTAAGACTGAAGTAAAGCTAACTGATTCTCACATACTTAATGAAAATATTTACAAGCTTTCTACTCGCAACCCAGGGAGCAAAACCCAGGGGGTAATTTGGTAAAAAAATACCCACTCCCCTCCTTCATCTCTTCTAAGATGAGGGCCTGGATTAAGCCCTTAAGCATTGCGAGTGTAATAAGCTAGTTCTTTCTTAGGGTCTGTCCCATTAGTAGGATAGCTTTGGACGTTGTAGATACGGCTTCTTTCTTGTAATACAGAGCTTCCAACCCACCTATGCCACTCATTTTAAAAAGTCTTGTAAGTTTCTGCAGTTTTGCAAAAGCAAAGGAAAAAGTCCACTGAGGAGACTCATTCGAATGATTGCGCAATAATAATACATGAAGAAAGATATTAAAGAAGGCTTTGAGTACCCAGCAGATCACTGTAGATTCTGTAGGCAACTTGCAATAGGTGAAGGATACCTTAATTGTACCTTCACTTTACATTTACCATCAGAGAGCAGCAGGTCACCATTTAAACCCATAGAAGAGCCTAGCTGATAAGATGCTGTATGAGAAGAACTGGCAAAATTGGACAACAGTTACTATTTATTATAGGGAACAAGAAAGGAGGCACAGTAATGCTAAGGAAAGCCATAAAAAGCACATGAACTTGTTTCAGGCACTACAAAAATTTACATTTAAGTAGTTGCAGAGAGTGATCAGTAGTCATGGCAATACTAAAAATAGCAATTGCTGCTGCATATGTGCTGGCAATATATGTTAAATATTAGACATAGAGTTGGTCTAATTTTAAAATTCTGACAGTCTTTTGTTCAAGCTCTGTTTAAACATGACGTATTAATAAACAGTGTTCGCTATTCACAATAGCTCATGTAAAATTCAGGAAAACTTATGTATGGCAAATATATAAAAGCGTAGATTTCTTTTTCTTTTGATTCTACCTGGAGAATTTTAGGACATACAGAAACAGCTATGGATTCCATGTTCTGTTTATAGAATCATAGAATCACAGAATAGTTAGGGTTGGAAAGGACCTTCAGATCATCTAGTTCCAACCCCCCTGCCATGGGCAGGGACACCCCCCTCTAAACCATGTCACCCAATGCTCTGTCCAGCCCGGCCTTGAACACCGCCAGTGATGGAACATTCACAACTTCCCTGGGCAACCCATTCCAGTGCCTCACCACCCTTACAGTAAAGAATTTCTTCCTCATATCCAATCTAAACTTCCCCTGTTATTCATCAGTATTAAGATTATTAAAATGAAGCTGTAAGTTAGGGCATGTCATTACTGTGTGATCTCCCTGATTAGCCTGCATCCTGCCAGTAGTCATGGTTTTGAGAATTTCTTTCACAGTTTTCACCATATATTTCTTCATCAGCTATCAGAAATTGTAAAGTTTGCAAGTAGGAGAAAGTTCTTAAAAGGAAAAATTCACAAGAAAACACTGTCGTTCAAAGTCATAAAATCTTGTATGTAACAAATGCTTGGACTCAACAGAATAACAGACCATCACCTCTGCAAAAAACAATGAAGGAAAATATAACCCAGGAAAATCACACACATTTTCCTTAATTACAAATGTAACACTGCAATAAAGTGTTTACATCAGAGATTATTTTAAAAAGCTTTCCTGTGACTTTTAATATTAACTGAATGCAAACAGATGACTCAGGTGTTAGATTCATAGGTAAGAAAAATCCTACCATTGTTTTCAAATCCAGGTCTCCGTCAAAGAGAAATTAAATGCAGTACAGTCTATCAACAGGTGGAAGACAATGCATGCCATGAGCATGACCTTAGACCACAAAAGAAAGATATTTTCCAAGACTTTCACAAATCCAATTACTTGTAAAATACTTGAGTGTGAGTTAGACAGATGAGCTACTTACTATTTTCTGAAGAGAAAGAGGTTCTGTAGAAATAGTTATATTCCTCTGTAAACACAGTTTTTTAAAAACTGCTTCTGCAACAAACATTTGAAGCCAGACGGATGGTATGGAACAAATGAACATTTCTAATTCATGCACTGAAAAATCTGGATAAAAAAAAAGGGAAAAGGGGGAAGAGAATGCCTTAAAATAAGAATATACAAACCTGTACATCTAGAGTTATCTAGAAGATAGCTCTCCCAGACATTTTTTTCTTTCTGCTATTGCAGATTCAGAAACTAGTCTCTATGAAAAATACTCAAAACCACCAAACTAAAAGGATTATATCCATCATTTGATAAGAAGACTAGCTTCTAAGAGAATGGTCAACAGATTTTAAAAGGCAAAGCACCACTTTTTATGCGAAACTTTTAAAAAAACTTCACTCTAAATACACTCTTAGACAAGTTACATCTTGGTTTTGAGAATGATTTATTTGGGAAGTTACGCAAGTGATGACCTTTAAAATCTGTAAGTGACACAATACAAACACAATTCAGATAAAATGCGCAACACATGAACAAAGAACAAGTAATACAGGGTGATCTATAAACCGTACATTAAAAATGACTGTAAGCAAATTTCAAACCCATTGAGATGTGCCAAACAGTTCATACTGTTTAAAAACCAACCAACCAAAAACCAGACAATGGCTGAAGAATATATATCTATCTCAATATATATAAGGCATATATCTGGGCTACCTTTCTTTGTTTTTGGAAAAGGAGACAGAATGACTGTTTTTTCTTAGGGTGGTAAGAATTTGTATTTTGATTCCAGCAAATTAATTTTTTTCAAAATAGCAACTGAAACAGGTGGAAAGCATGGGCTGTCACGAGGAAGAAAGTCTTTACTGTATTAAGGGACTAGTCTATTCAGCTAAATAGTACCCATACATTAACCATTAGACAACGTTAATTGTAAGCTCAATCAAAACAGAAACAAGTTTTGATAGTACAGACCTTTTCTCCTTCAAAAGCAACACAATTTAGGAGAACTCTGCAACAGTTTAAAAGACTTTAAGTGCTGTGGACTGAACCAAGCAGCAGTGATCACCAGTAAGTCAAATAACCGTCACTCTTTATAACCAGACTGTGAATGTTGTTCTTGTGAATCCTCTCAATAAAGGAGAGTATAGAAAGTATAATTTTCCACTTGTGTACTGGAAAGTAAGAAAGTCTTACAGAAATACATATCCAAGATTCTCCCTATTAAATGAAACCTAGAAAATCTGTTGGAAAGATGGCACAGTAGAAGGTACTAAAAGCCCCATTGATTTGAATACTATAAAGTTCCAACTGATTTGGCCTTCTATGATCTAAAGGAGGCTATAATGGCTCTGATTATTTGCTTTCTATGAGTGGAGTGAAACTATTTGTCTAGAGACTAAGATTTTAGTTGATTTTTTTCAGGATAGCTCTTCTCAAGTGTCCAAGGAGAAGAAGACACTTTAAATGAAGCCTATGTACACCTATCTTTAGATAAAATGATGACTGAAACCAGGATGTCCATATTTCATAACTGGGGGGAAGTTTTGGTTGGAATGAAGTTTGAAAATTAAATTAAAACATTCTGTAGTTTTCTCGAGATTATTTTTTGTCTTTTGAGTTCCTCATTTTATAGTTGCTAAAAGGACAGATAACTCGACAAACAGGCCATGTTAAATGATATTGGAGTTGTTACATTTCTCCTTATCAAGTATATTTAACGAAAAGGAAGAATACTGATTCATTTGATTAGCTGGAATTTTCCTCCCCTTCCCCCCAGATAATGTCCATTAAGGATTTGGAATGAAACACTGAAATGTTTCATTTGGAGTCTGCATGGGTCAGAGTGCAGCATAGCTTCTGTACTCATGGTTGAAGTGTCTTTAGTAAAAAAAAAATCAAGTTTGTGGAGTGAAAAATTTCACCTGAGAACCTGCCTTCGCTAAGATGTCTCCAATTGCCTTTCTGAAGTTACCGCGCATTATCATATGCTTTCAGCTATTCTTAAACTTACAGGAGAGCTCCAAAGATTTTCCGAAGATTTTTTTTTTACTTCGTTTATTCTTCATACTGTGTGGTTGTGCTTTCACATTAACACCTACTGAGATTTATTTAGAAGGATTTTAATACTTCACCGGCAAATGCTCTGACCATACCACCCAGGTCTTGGAAGGCAGACGCAGGGACAGTGAGAATGAAGACCCTGGGACCACTGTAGGAGAGGATCTGGTTCGAGACCATCTTAGGAATCTGAACGTATACAAGTCCATGGGACCTGATGAAATCCATCCGCACGTCCCGAAGGAGCTGGCAAATGAAGTTGCTAAGCCACAGTCCATCATATTTAAAAAATCACGGCAGTCAGGTGAAGTTCCCGATGACTGGAAAAAGGGAAATATAACCCCTATTTTTAAGAAGGGGAAAATGGATGAGCCAGGGAATTACAGACCAGCCAGTCTCACCTCTGTGCCTGGCAAAATCTTGGAGTGGATTCTCCTGGAAGGCATGCTGAGGCACATGAAAACCAACAAGGTGCTTGGTGACAGCCAGCATGGCTTTACAGAGAGGAAATCCTGCCTGACCAATTTGGTGGCCTTCTATGATGGGGCTACAGAACTGATGGAAAGGGGTAGAGCAGTTGATGTCATCTACCTGGACCTGTGTAAAGCGTTTGACACTGTCTCACATGACATCCTTGTCTCTAAGTTGGAAAGACATCAATTTGATAGGTGGACCACTCGGTGCATAAAGTGGCTGGATGGCCACACACAAAGAGTTGTGCTCAACGGCTCAATGTCCAGCTGGAGACCAGTAACGAGTGGTGTCCCTCAGGGATTGGCATTGGGCCCAGTCTTGCTCAACATCTTTGTGGGTGACATGGACAGTGGGATTGAGTGCGCCCTCAGCAAGTTTCCCGATGACACCAAGCTCTGTGGTTCGGCTGATACACTGGAGGGAAGGAATGCCATCCAGAGGGACCTTGACATGCTTGTGAGGTGGGCAGATGCCAACCTGATGAAGTTTAACCATGCCAAGTGCAAGGTCCTCCACCTGGGTCGGAGCAATCCCAGGCACAGCTACAGGTTAGGCAGGGAAGAGATTCAGAGCAGCCCTGCGGAGAAGGACTTGGGAGTGCTGCTCGACGAAAAAATGAACATGAGCCGGTAGTGCGCACTTGCAGCACAGAAAGCCAGCCATATCCTGGGCTGCATCAAAAGGAGCGTGACCAACAGGTTGAAGGAGGTGATCCTGCCCCTCTACTCTGCTCCTGTGAGACCTCACTTGGAGTATTGTGTGCAGTTTTGGTGTCCTCAACATAAAAAGGACATGAAACTGTTGGAGCAAGTCCAAAGGAGGGCCACGAGGACGATCAGGGAACTGGAGCACCTCCCATATGAAGATAGGCTGAGAAAATTGGGGCTGTTCATCCTGGAGAAGAGAAGGCTGTGTGGAGACCTCATAGCAGCCTTCCAGTATCTGAAGGGGACCTATAGGGATGCTGGGGAGGGACTCCTCATTAGGGACTGTAGTGAGAGGACAAGGGGTAACGGGTTCAAACTTAAACAGGGGAAGTTTGGATTGGATATGAGGAAGAAATTCTTTACTGTAAGGGTGGTGGGGCACTGGAATGGGTTGCCCAGGGAAGTTGTGAATGCTTCATCCCTGGCGGCGTTCAAGGCGGGGTTGGCCATAGCCTTGGATGGTATGGTTTAGTGGGAGGTGTCCCTGGCCATGGCATTGGGGTTGGACCTAGATGATTTTAAGGTTCTTTCCAACCCTAATTATTCTATGATTCTGTGATTCTATGAAAGCCTGTTCCATTTGATCTTGGGACAGACAGACGCATACACACAACAAACCACAATAAAAGTTTCCTGCATACATACACATCATACCGTAAGAGTGCACATATGCAACAGAAGGTAAAATAAAACTTGGAAGTAAACTGAGGATTTTACTTCGGACTTTAGTGTGTCTGATTAAAAGACTTTTGAGAGGCCTTTCAAATACTCACCATCACATGCAATGGCAAGGTACTGTGCCAAATCATCAGATATTTGATGGAACATATTTCTGTCCATAAGCAAACTTGAGATGATCCAATACTCTACTACTGTTCCAAGAATTGCATTTAATAGACCACCTACTTCACATATGAAAGCCTACATAAAAAAAAAGATAGAAAAAGATTATCTATAGACCTGTAGTGTATAAGAAATTGACACTGATAATGTACCAGTAATAACACTAGAGAACTTCTTTATCTAAAAGACTACTCTGATGCCACATCACTTTTGTACTGTTTTTCCTTTTTCTGCTCCAAGGTTAACTGTTGCAGACAGGTCAACAAAATTAATATGCTATTAATGCCACATCAGTTAAGACTTGGCAATGAATAAATATGTTATTTGAAAATATCCTATCTAAACCAACATGCACAATGAGATCAAAGTTTGCCAGTTTGTGGGATCACGAAACTTTCTTCTGCTACCAAAAATTCCGAAGAGACTAGCAGCCGCAAATTTAGAAAAAAGCATACATACAAGAATTAGCCTTACCTTTTTCTCCCCTGAACCTGCACAAAATGGTCATGATACAAAAGCCAAAGTGTATTTTTTGCAGCAGGCATCAAGACAATATGTCATAATGTGAGATAGATGAATGTATTTGTTCACCCACATGAGCAAAATGCGGGTGGAAGGGGTGGGGAGCAAAAGCTGACCTTGAGGCAGCAAATTCAAATACTGACTGTTAATACTGCAGGTATTAATGTTTTGCAGTCACATATATAGCTGCATAATAAATGTGGTTGGTACACTAGTTGCAACTACATCTGCTCGGCTAAGTATCCCCGCACACTGATAAAGACAAACCATATACTGCCAACTGGCGTAGGCCTGGTTGCCATTTTGGTAAAACAATGGCAATACAAAACAAGAGCTTCTCGTTAGTATTTTGAAATGGTTCAATGCCACATGGGGGGGAAATGCTCCAATTTACCGAAATCATCATCTGTTCTGAAAATATTTTCATGTTCAACCACAAACTAATACAAACATGGTAATGAAAACACATGCAAAATTGAAAAGGAAAAAGAAGCAAGCACTTCCATTAAACACAGGAATTGTTATAATGTATGACAGCGCCAAGGCCTTGCCTTTGTCCTACTATGCCCCCACAGAAGGAAATTGGGAGGTGGCACAGCCAGGACAGCTGACCCAAAATGACCATGAGATATCCCATGCCATAAAGTGTCATGTGCAGCAATAAAGGCTGAGGAAAGAGGATGAAAGGGGGGACATTCAGGGTTATGGTGACGGCCTTGCCAAGTAACCACTACACATAATGAAGCCCTGATTTCCAGGAAGCAGCTGGACATCTGCCTGCTGATGGGAAGCACTGAATGAATTCCTTGTTTTACATTGCTTGTGCACACAGCTCTGCTTCACATATTAAACTGCCTTCATCTCAACCCATGAGTTTTCTAGTTTTTGCCCTTTCAATTCTCTCCATCATCCCACTGCAGGGCTGGTGAACAAGAGGCTGGGTGGGCACTTACGTGCCAGCTAGAGTCAAACCACTACAACATGCACAGCAAATAAAGTAAGATCCAGCTAAACCTTTTTTTCAGAATTCTCTTCCTTGTTCTTATTGTTGAGAATCAAAGCTATCTCACTAAGAAAAGCATTGAAGTGGGAAGAGGCTGTTGACTGTGTTAGCATTCAAAGGTCACATCAGTACAACTGATGTCTGCCAGCTTAGCAAATACAATTCCTACATTGCTGTTCCATTTAATGCTTTGCCAAGTACAGTGTGGCAGTGACAGAAGTTTCACAGTGTGTTTTAGTACACATAAAAGTTTTTACAGGAAAGCTTTTAAGTCATAGGAAAATTCATCTTAACTTTGAGTTACAGAGTTATTTTAGTTGTTCTTTACAGTTCTTTTTCATATGGTGTAAATGCAGTACTCTGAAAATGCCTAAAACATACTTCCAAGAAAACTAATGAAAGTGACAGCTAGACCAAAACGACATTTAGATCTATAAATTTACACCACAAAAACTTACACCAGGTAATGGTACTTGAAACAGGGAAGAAGACAAATTAGAAATGTGCAAGATGATACAATTAAAAAATGGAATTAATGTCTTTTTCACTTGTTGGGCTATGCAAGACAGCTGTTTTTAGCGAAAAAAACCCACCAGTAGTATCAGGAATGAAAAGCATTTCTGTGGCACTATGGCACACTTCTGTGCCATGCAATCGCTCAATGCTACTTAAAGTGTTATAAGGAATATACAGGTTGCTTTGTAAATTCTTAAAACTGAATTAACAGCTTTGATTCAAAAAACCTTGACCCAGGAGTTTCTGCATCAAACCTATTTAAATAATGTAATAAATAAAAAATATTATTTATATTAGAAGTACATTTGATATTGATCTGAATATTTCAAGTTGTGGAAAAATTTGTATGTTATTTGACAGTGAATTTTTAACTCGAAGTATACTGTATCACTGCTTTCAGGTATTTTTAAGATAAACTAACATCTATCAAACACCAGAAAGCAAATGCACTCATATATGTAACTGAAGTCTTTACAGCCCTTCATTCATTCTTTTTTTTTTTTTTTTTTTTTTTCCTGATGTAGGTTATAATAGATCTCAAAAGTGAAATATCTGCAGAGTAAGTAAGCCAAGGAAGCCGGTAACTCAGAATTTCAGCATGGATTTTCACAGAATATTACAATTGCTTCTGGATTGCTCTTTCTACACACACACACACACACACACACACACACACACACACATACACACACACATACATTTATAGAACATAACTTTGCAACAAATCAGCACTGGAAGCGAAGAAACATACACAATATTTCCTTTCTAGTGATGACTTGTTGCAATCTTAGAATCAATCTGATTCTAAAAAGCTAAAGAAGAAAAAAATAATTTTTCCCACTTTTACCATGTAGGAAAGAATATGTTAGATATATCCCAATAAAAATTAAATTATTTATGTGGTTTTATTTACAGATATTTTTATTGCAGAACTGCACGGAAGTTGAGTATATTAAAACTGGCATGCTTGCTTCTTCCCACCAGCTAACATGGTTGTAAAACTGGGAAACATAGTCACCACTTTACACTATGCTATAAAACACTTAGCTTCTGTGCCCATGCAGATAATACGACTATCCCAAGTCACTACTTCAATTTATGCTTCTGAATGGCCTTACATGATTCTCACCGACGTATTGACCCTTAAGCAAAGAGCTTTTAAAAAACCAAAACTGATAACAATGACTCACACCCTTAAACTCAAGACAGGAAGGGAAATTTCATACCCAATATGCTATATTTAATGAAATGGAAATACTCTGGTTCTACTTATGCATCTCTAAAATAATGAAAAAATAGGGAGGAAAAAAAAAATAAATCACAGTTCTGCCTGCATAGCTGGGAAGGATTTGCTCCTTTGGCTTTCTGAATGACCTTTTCAACTATGGCATGGAATTTTAAATGAGTATCTGAATATATGGAAAAATCAGCATATCAAGATTTAGTACAACAAAATTGAGAGTGCAAAAAAGATGACAATTTTTGAATGTAAAAATATAGTAATTTGTTTCAGAGTTTATTTTTGCCCAAAAATGCAAACGGCAAGAAAGCGAAATACGAAATTAAAGAATAAAGCTGTAAGAAAGAACATAACACTACAGATACATGAGCCAACAAGGTGCTTTTTAAGGCTAGAATTCGTATCTCCAGGGATATTGTACAAATTCTTATACATATGTACAAAACAAACTAAATTGAAGGCAACTTAATTGCTGTTCTGTGACCTGCTGACCAGCAGGACACTGACCTGAAAGATACTGAGTGTTCTGTACACCACTTCTTTCTTTTCAAAAGCCAGAGGCCTTGTAAGTACAATTCTTACATACTACAAAGTACAACAATTATATACATGTATATAAAGAAAACAGAATCTAAACAAGAGGTAGGTCTCTATGTTTTATGTTATGTTTTATTCTTTATTTTTCATATATGCATTACACTCTGACACAAGTGATTATTCTGCTTATGCAAAGAATGGTTTCTGAAAAAGGTATGGCTTAAAGTGCTGGAACTTGTCAAAGGAAGACATAGTAGAAAAAAGAAAATGGTGCCTATACTTGAACTGCAGATTCAACACAGGAAACATGAAAGCAGCCCCATTTTCCAAAGAAACAGAATGGCCACTGACACCAACTGAATGCAAGCCTGCTTGGTGCTCAGTACCTTTGAAAAGGTAGGTTGTTTAAATATAAATACAGGTATAGAAGCCCAATTTTAGGCACTTTTTTAACATCTTGACCAAGGATAAAACGCAGCACTGTTTCAGAACGTCTTGCTTTGATAGCCCTCAAAAAAGGTAGGAGGTCTGGCTAGGTAAGATGAGTGAAGCTCTCATTATGTTTAATCTTTCTTCTTTCTTAACATAATGAAGAACTACTAGGTATTACATTAAAAGTACTTTTTTCCCCGGAATACTTCATTTTCTATTGTTGTTCTGTTATTGTATTGAAAAAATGAATGAAACACCTATTTATTCTGTGCTTTCACAATAATTTAAAAGAGAATGCAGAGACAGCAGTAAGTTTGTATTTTATGTGAGAATCTAGAAGTCAAAGATGTTTTACAAGGCCTCTAGCTTCTGAAAAGAAAGAGATGGTATAGAGGACACTCAGTATCTTTCAGGTCAATGTCCTGCTGGTCAGCAGGTCACAGAACAGCAATTAAGTTGTCTTCAATTCCGTTTTTCTGAAAAGACCTAGGGAAGATACCAAATGAAACTAAGGGACTTGGAAAGAAAACTGGGGCATATATTAAAATAAAATAATGCATATCTGTAGAAAATAATAATAATAAAAAAAACACATCAGTTTTGTCAGCTATCACCTTCCAACATTTCCTGAATACAAGCACTGTAAAATAAGATAATCACCTTTTCTGTGACACCTTATTGTTTGACAGGATGTGTTAAGTTGGTGTCCCTAATGACTACAGTAATACCCGCTGGTAATGGCATGTGAACATCTGAATGCAGCCAACAAGCTACTCATGATTCGTTTCTTCTCTACAGATCAATATGAGAATCTTATGGATCAATTCATTTCCTTTAGTGGAGCAAAAACCAGCATGCTTCACAACAAAAGGCAGCTATAACAAGCAGCTGTGATACTTACATATAATTCCTCACAAAGGAATGAACAAAGGAATGCCTTTAAAAAAAAAGTCAGCCTTCATTATTTTAAAGCATAAAATTCATACTCACATCATTTTTTCTGTTCAATTCTCTACGGGAAATTATGACCCAGTCTGCTAAAATATTTATGTTTTTGGTAAAAAGCACTGAGGTTTCGCTTTCCAGCCAAAAGGTCTTTAGAAGAACTGTCTGTGGCCTGACTTGCTGACGCTGTGAATTGGTCCCTTCAACCAAACTGAAAAAAAAAGAAAGTGAAAAAACCTAAATCTTTATGCTGCTTTGATTACAGTAGTTACCAGACAGAAATGCTGTCTTCTGTCAAAACACACACAGGTTTGGCAACTTTTAAGTGTGGAAAGATCAGACACAATTTCTGATGAATAGTAAGTAAAATAATGATGACTATTAGTCAGACTGAAAGAATTCTAATATTGTGCTAATATTACATAAAGTAAAGGCTGTCTTTAGTATATAAATGCAGAGCAAAACCAAGACTATTTTTATACTTGATAAACTAAAGGAATGTAATTGTCTCACTGGCAAAAGATAAAGGTTAATTGAATAAGAAAGGAAAAAATCAGTATGTTCAAAATACTGCTTGTCTACCTTAAAGAATGAATACCAAAGCACTGCAAAGCTAAAAATACAACCTTATGAGCAAAATGAAATGCTTACTGAAACTTGTAATATAGTGAAATAACAGGCTGGTAAAAGTTAGAGACCTTAAGTCGCAATTATGAAAAAACCTATACAAATTACAATAAGCATACTATGAATTTAAAAATACAAAAGGAAATCCTGAACTGTCATCTCTGTAGAACATTATCTTATTAGGAATATATAAAAATCAGGATGCAACCTGCTGTACATATAGAAATGCATATGAAATTGTGGAAAAATAGTAAGAATGTATTATCCTATAAAACCTACCTTTTTGTCAGATACTCTACTTCAGATTTTACTAACTCAAAGAAAAACTTCAATAGTCTTTTGTGAACTATCCTCTGTTCATCTCCTCCCCCTGAAACTGGGACTGCATGACAAATGGCTTTGCAATAAAGGCAGGACCTGAAAAAATAAACACCGAAAATCCATTTGTATAACAGGAATCATAGCCTGATCTACCTGCTAAAATTGACTTTTGACAATTCTGACATGGAAATATCTTGCTCTCTAGCAACATTCATAATTTTAAAGCCTAACTTTCTGGTTTTAAAGCATTATTAAAAAAAAACCAACAACATAAAAAAATAAAAGTTTGTGACTGTGACTTTTTGTTGTAGCCTAAGATTTTTTATTAGTCTAAACTAAATAATTTTACCGTATTTAATAATTCTGTCTCTACCGGAGGTACCACATAATTACTGAACTTAACAGGACTTCTTTAAAATCTTTTACCTACGACGTAGTCTGGTAATATTTTATGGACACTGTAACATTCTACAAAGCTTAGTTCAGATGACAGTTCACACATACTGTTTGACAGGACTAGTTTCACAGTTTGTGACCAAGTCTAATGATCAACATGACAGAGATAATTTTGAAGTCAAGTGTGAACACAGTTTTTTGGCTACTGGAACACATTTTTTGGAGTACTGGAACCACTAGCTAAACTACTGGGTATTCATATTCTGTAAGTAAGTACTAAAAGATAAAATACTTTATCGAAGAGATAAATTCCCTTCCATTCCATGTGACACGTTCCTAATAAAAACTACCAAGAGTCCAATTACAGTGATTCAATGCCCTTCAAGACCATATGCATGCTTACAATCACATACGTTCACATGTCTGTAATCGCGGCTGCATCAAAACATTTAGTTTCTACTTAACATTTTATGACAGTAATAAGAAGAGGTACTGTTTCCCTTGCAAATGTACAGAAGAATTCATTCCTATTCATGTAAATTGCAAAAAGTGAGTTCTCAAGCTAAAGGACAGACCATCTACCCAAACAGCTCCTATGTACTGATCGAGACATGTATTTGTCAGCGTACAGGACATAATCAGACTTCCTGAATAAGATGGTAAAGTTTATGATTAAAATAAAAATAAAACATGAAGCTTCATATTTGGTAAGATAAGACTGGAATGTGCTTTGTAATTGCAGCTGTATGTGTGTGTGTATGCATATACGTACGCATACATAAACACTAGAAAAGCAGCAATTTGTGGAAAACTTAAAATAAAATCATTTCTTTAAAAGGAAGGAGGATGAGAAAATGTACTTCTTTTCCTTTCCAAAAAAAACAACAAAACAAAAACAAAAACAAAAACAAAACAAAACAAACAAAAAAACAAACAAAAAAACAAAAACAAAAACAAAAACAAAAAACCAACCCTCTTCCTCTGAGCTAACACTAAGTACTGAACCATAAAGTGAAAAGTCCAGATCCCAGTTACAATTCTAGGCCTTCACATTCTGCTAACATTTCCTGGTGAAAATGTGACTTTAATACAATAGAATTTCAAGTCTCCTCCCCCATCCCAGAGTGTGGAGTACGATAACAACTGCTGCATCCAACACCTCATTAACCTTACCTTACAAGCACCTCAATCAAGGACCATGTGCCTTTCTTACAGACAGGGCACTGAAGAAGTTCCAAATAATACTTTAACATAGATGGGGACTTCCAAGGTGGATCATGTTGGAGAACGAGGTACAAAACGTGATGAAACTTAGCATAAAATAATGCATCAGTATTACCCTGTAATAAAATGTGAAAATATTATTGGCTCCATACTGGCCAAGGATCCCCAATCACTAAGAATTCATATATTTTCTTTATTTCTCACAATCCCAGGTGACCAGCTTTAATCACTGAAGTAATATGCAATTTAATGCATAACTACAGCAGCAAAATTCTGAGTTTACAAAAAAAAAGAAGGGAAGAAACAGAGCTTGCTCTAGCGTGATATTCCAGCTGAGCGTATCACTGCTGAGAACAAACCTTCTTCTCAATTACGTTCTCTATATGCAGTCCACTAGGTTAAAAAAAAAAAGTCACAGAAGTGCTGTTTCTAAAAGCAACAAAAAACATTATGGGCCAATTCTTCCACAATTTTAGAGCACTACATTCATACAATTTGTAAATAAATAATAATATAGAAGAAATCCTTAAGTATTAAATTCTTTCCTTTGTAACACGCATTGGTGAACACAAAGTGAAGGGTAAATACATCACTAAAAAGCCCACGAAATACTACATCAGAAGCAAACTTCGATTCCTTGCTTCAATATTTATAATATTTTTAGTCTTCATCTCTCACCAATAGGACACACTCTAGAAGAGAATTAATAAGTTGCACAGGAGGTGTAGAGTACTTCTGATTAGCAGCAAGTTCTGTGATTACATCAGGAAATAAATATTCTTCAACTAATCCTTCAAGTATATACCATGTGCCTCTGGACATGTCAGTATTTTTAACCTAGGAATGAGATAACTTTGTAAGTAAAAGAACAACTTAATAAAACCAAACAAAACCAAAACCAACAACAAACAAAAACACCTTACAAGAACTAGCAGGAAAATGTTAGTAATATAATAAAACAGGGAGATTATAAATTAAAACAGAAATACCACGTATTCCCTGATCCAATAAGTTGTCACCTAGAAAAGTTGCTCTTACGGAACTAGGATTTCATTGAAAAGACAGTAGGTTCCAGAATGTGCTTCTTTTCTTAGAAGACCTGGATACATAGAATCATAGAATAGTAAGGGTTGGAAAGGACCTCAAGATCATCGAGTTCCAACCCCCCTGCCATGGGCAGGGACACCTCCCACTAAACCATGCCAGCCAAGGCTATGTCCAACCCCACCTTGAACGCCGCCAGGGATGAAGCATTCACAACCTCCCTGGGCAACCCATTCCAGGGCCTCACCACCCTCACAGTAAAGAATTTCTTCCTCATATCCAATCCAAACTTCCCCTGTTTAAGTTTAAACCCATTACCCCTTGTCCTCTCACCACAGTCCCTAATGAAGAGTCCCTCCCCAGCATCCCTATAGGCCCCCTTCAGGTATTGGAAGGCTGCTATGAGGTCTCGATGCAGCCTTCTCTTCTGCAGGCTGAACAGCCCCAATTTTCTCAGCCTATCTACCCTTTTTAAAAACAAAATAGAACTCACACCCAATAACTAGCCTGTAAGTTATTCTTGAAAAGTACACAAAGGAGTGTTAATATTTCTAAAAGTGCAGAGTACCTCCAACAGTACATGGCTGGAGCACTAAAGATAATTAGTACCAATGAACACCTTCTGAACAGCACTGAAGTTAGAGAAAAATGTAAAGTCATGAAATACATCATTTACAAGTGCACATTATAAAACCATAAACCGTGTAACTGTTTTATCTCCCCAGTTCTCCTATTCCCATTTAGTGCGTCAGAAAGTAGCTAATGCTACAGATAGTATAGATATCGATCCCAGTGCATTTCAAAGCTCTGAAGATCATCTTAATGGCACAGGCCTTCTTTCTTACTCTCCACCACTCCTGACACTGAAACACTTAACTCTGCAAGCTTTCAGAGGACCCAGAAGTATCTAATGGCTTTCATGAAATGCTGTATCTGCCCTGCAATTTCCCTGTTACTGTCTGTACTCTCAGCTTTCCAAACCTTTATTTCCACAGATTAATGATAGGAAAGAGGAGCTATTGAATATCTCAGCAACATTGTTATTTACCTCTTTCCTCCAGCAAGGTATTGCTATTTCTAGTCCAGATTCAAGCTGAAGCCAAGATGTACTAACTGGTCGCAACCACATTGCTAACAGAAGCACAGTTTTCCTCTGCCTGATAAATTTCAGTTCTGAAATACAGCTATTTTGTTTGACCATACTACCTGAGGCTCTGGCAAATTCCAAGAAACTCAACTAGGAAATCACAACTCAGAGAAGCAGTCAGGAAGACCACTGACTGGACTGCTGGGAGTTAAACAGTTACATAAATTTACTGTTGCTTTTGACCCTCATAACTTGTAGACTTTATGAATCCTGCCAAAAAAACTGGCTCCTACGGTACATTAGATAAAGCTACCCAACACATCCTAACTAATTGCTTTAAAATTAGTTTAAAATTTAAATTAACACAGATTTTGAATCAAATTGTGGTTTTCAGGTCTACGGACTACACTGCTATTGGCGAGATTGTTTTCAAAAATGTTTCACTAATAAAAACATTAGGAGCTCAGGTCAAACCTGAAAAATCTTCTGAAGGAAATTCTAATCTTAGTTAAAGCATAGCTAAAGTCTCAGCAAATGAGCTCCATCTTAGCACAAGACTCTCTGAAAATGTTTAATTTCTCAGTTTCCTAATGTATGCCATTGTTACATTAACAATAAATAAAGCTGCTCATCTAGACAACTTTCTTTTAATCAAGTCTTTGTGCATCTGACATTTGCAATTTGCATTTATTTCAATTTTCTTGTTCATATATGCACTATTAAAGTCTTCACATTATTTCCCCTTGGTAACAATGGCTGCATTCATACTTTTGTAATGTTAATGATATGCAAAGAGCGCATATAAAGAGCAATCCTAAACTGTTTAATAGCAGCCAGAGAACAACTTCTCTGTTGCCTGGATTTAAGACGTCTAAAAATGACTCAGTGTATTGTGCACATACAAGCACATTACTACTGGCCCTCATCTGGTGATTGTACCAGCAGTCGTCTTTTTATGTTGTGATTGAAACATGTATCTCTTGAAAATTCTCGGACTAGAACAAATAGCAGTATCAATGCATTATTTGGAAAGCACACTGAGACAAAGCTATTTTGGGAAAGTGTGAGGCCTTTTGCATCACATTCAAGTTAAGGAGGAACTAGAGAACTGGTTTTCAGTTTATTTGTAAAGGGGGAAGGAAGTAGGATAGAAAACTGAGGTAATGAACTTTATTCAGTATCACAGACACCTACTGTAGGGCCTTAATATTCAATAAGCTGTACAAAGCTGCACTGACTCACATTCTGGCTGACGAGGAACTAGCAGCTTCTTGTGAAGCACTGCTGCTATAACCATCAAAACTTTAGCAGAAACAAATCAAAAACATAGATCCACAAACAAATAAGTTGTGGCTTATATAGCATCACATGTGGAAGAGAAGTTGACAAACGAGAAATATTTTAGAGAAGATAATAGATAACAGAACACTCATCTGAGTTAAGCCTTCCTAGCAGATGCAGACCAAGATAACTGAACATAGCATGTAGTTCTAGTCTGCTAATTTGGTTTGCAGGTTTTATTTTACTTCACTAGTATTACTGGAAATGTTTCTTGGAGCTGTTTTTAAAAACCATTGATGTATTGCTTATTAAAGACCCATGTAAGATGCAAAGACTAGCAACGGATATTCTGCAAAGCAACAGATGCCAGTGGCAGGTCATGCATAAGAAAAGTCTTAAATTAGTCTTAAAATTTCCAAACAAAAAAAATGCACTATTATTAAAAGTACAGAAGAATAATTTCAACTTACATGTGTTAAGAAAGCTAACGGGGTCTTTGCCCCATAAAGTCAATAAGCTAAACATTAACCTTAAATTTCAATACAAATCTGTTAAGTTACAAATCTGTCCAGTAACAGAAATGCACACAGCATTCTGCCCATTAATGGCAGTGCTGGATGACAAAGGCATTTTAGTGCTCATGTTTTAAAAATATTTTTTTCTTCCCTTTCTTACTGTGTTAACAGAAAGAAACCAGATAAAAAGAGATTTATGCGAAGTCTGAGAGCTGATTTTGTCAAACTAGGACTTCACCATACATTGCATAATTATTTATGTAGGACAGCTCATGAAGTTACCAAATCTTCATTTACCAAGAAATACAGGAAACTCATAGCTAAGTTCAAGTGTTTCCGATTTAAACTTTTAAATAACACAAGTTACCACATAAAGTATAGTACCTCATTGCTACTACGTATAATGCTTTTTAAGTACTAAGAGGTAATGTAGCAACATTGTTTTAAGTTTTACGATTAGCATTATAGACAGAAAACGAAAATTTTGAAAAGTATTTACTTAGATATAACAAAGACTTAACACCTGTTTCTGACCTGTACCCCTGATTTATGGCATTTATTTGGCTTAATTGGAAGAAAAAGGAGAAACTAGCTCAATAGCACCAAAAAAAAAAAAAAAAAAAGGAATTAAGTCAAAGTAACTGTGAAAACAGGACTGTAAAGCATAATGTATTCTACTTGTAGTTTCCACTTCCAGTAGACTTTGAAACCTGTATGATGATCTTTAAGGTTCATGCTGTAAAATCTACTGGTTTTTTTTCTGCCATGAGACAACCTTCAGTTACAGTCTGTCCCTATTAGCAAAACCAGGTGGCCACTGCAAAACATGTATACTTTCTCTTTATTGCTACTGCATAAATATAGTGCTTGAACAATTTAAGATGCTCTAAATCATATTAGGGCATTTTGCTTCTTCTAAAATTAACAGATAAGGTTCTCTTACGTAATAGGGTTAAAGAGTTTCTTGTAATAAAGAGGACCGTATAGAAAGTGTTGTAAGAACAAGCAACATTAAACACAGGATCGACTGGGAAAGACCTTTAAGATCATCACGTCCATCATTCCAATGATGCTTTTTAACAGTTCAATAATTTATTAGAGTTTTGGACAACAAATATTTTAAAATGTTTCTCTGATAGCTGATTTCTCACTGAAAGTGTATTCGCCTAATTTAATAATAAATTCAATATATGCAACATGACCTCTCTGTGACAATACTTACCTCTGGGCCACATTTGTTCAGCTGGTCTTTTTGAGCAAACTTGTGCTTAACAGCCTGCAAAACAGGATAAAGCCAATCTACCAATAAACATATTCAATAAATACTGTATAAAGTCACCAAAATGACAACTTTTGTTAAACACAGTTCACGCAAAATATTCAACATAGCAATCTATTTCTATTTTAATATTTGGATGGTGAAGTTATGAAATAGTGAATTAGTGACCTAAAAGGAAAATAATATTAGCATTCTTTCTATCCATTTTTCCTGATATTCTCTGCTTCTTGTTTCTGGGGTTGTTTGGTAAGGACAGTTTTACTAGATTTGGTCCACTTAATCACCTTAAAAAATATTAAGTGTTTTCAGTTTTTCTGTGGCAAAATACAAACTTTGGATCTCTCAAGTTGCCTAGACAAGGCAGTAGGTGTAAAAACTGTATTAGTATTGTTGCTGCATTTAGTTAACAGCCTAGTGGTACAATCTTACTAATACATGTTATCAAAAAAGTCTTTTAAGAGAGATAGATTGCCTTCAGGATTATGTTTACTCCATCTGCAAATGCAAACTACGTAAGAGTTTGAGGGAAAGATAATCTGATAATAAGTGCACTTGTGTGTAGTATACATGAAGAGTCAACAACAAATTTTAAAGGCCTGGAGGGCATAGTCATGATAAAATGTCTCTGAATACAAGATGTATCATTTGAAGGTGTATAGATTTAAGCAGCATGAGTCTTCTATTTGTTAATCTTGTGTTTAAACATTGTATACATTGAGGAGTTAAAAATTCTGATTCTTCTGCTACTAAGAACTTCATATAGAGTACCTGATTTTGCCATCACAAAATCATACAGTGCTTCATGTAAGCAAGCCCTTAAAAAAATACACCACTACCTGTATCACTGTAACTTACAGAAATAATATACCCTAACTCAAATTATTATGTCTTTTTTGATATGAAACAGTAGTTTTAATTGCTAATGCAGCAAGTTTATCAGAATTAGGTATCTGACATTAAGACAAATAAGCGCATTTAGTTCTATCTTTCACTTTATAAAAACCATTCACATTAATCACCAAAATACTTGCTCTAGAATATGGTTAGTTTCACATATCTGTTAGTGCAATTTGGCTAAAGAACAGGAAAGTCATAGAAAACCTGTAATCCAAAGACATTTTGTTGAATAATATTTGTTACTTATCTCACATATTACACTATGATTTCAAGTAGTCCACAGCGTCTTTCATGCATCCATACCTATCAACTACCAATACTAAATTATAATTCAACTAATGGCAGACGTAGTAAATATGGGATTATAAACCACTGAAGGTTAAAAGGCATTATTACTGTTTCAAAAGAGGTAAAATATCTACTTTAATCACTCTGTACTATAATGAAAGATAAATTTAATAGCATACATTTTACGCTAAGAAAGCATTAACTGCTTGTTACTTACTGCAGCAAAATACATATGTTTTATAACAGCATTTTTCATTTCACCAAGCTGCATGTTTGACATGATTTTGTCTCCTTCTTGTGCAGCCGGGAAATGGTCCATTCTAGTATCTTTGGTATTTTGGATCTCATTCTGTGCAGAACAAAAAAATACTTTTAGTTTCAAAGCTAGTGCTCTAAACCCGCTCTTGTGTGCTAAGTCTTTCTACATATTCTATTATAACCCCTTGTTTATGCACACTGATGTAATTGTTCAAGGTTCTACATTATGTACCAGACAAACGGTGGTTTGGAAACAAACCACTGATGCTGTAGGAAGTTATACTATAGTACTGATCAACGTCAGCTTCGCCAGAATTATTTTTCCTAAGCGATTTTAACACTGACCCAATCGTGTGGCTGAAACAAGAGCTGTGTTTCATAATGGACTCTTTCTTGGAACTTCACAAAAAATAAAAATGAAGCCTGCACATTTTTAAGTAGTTGAAAAGTAGCAGAGATTTTTTTAAGACATTGTTTCATCAACTTGACTATGACCATGCCTTCATTTGATAAAGGCCACTACAATAAAATCTTATCCATTCTTGCCAATAAGACTGAGGTAAGCTAGTGATTTAAAATTTTAAAGTTTTTTTTTTTTTTTTTTTTCCCCCCATGTGTTTATTTGTTTGTTGGGGGGAGGAGGTTGGCTTGGGTTTTTTTTTTGGTAATTTATTCTCTAAATCCACCTATTGTTTCCAGCTATCTCATCAGCACTGGAATGAGGATGCATTTCTCAAACTGGTTTCCAACTCATTCTGAAAACACTCTCAGGAAAGCCCCTAGATAATTTTTGTAGTAAAAAAAAACTACAGAAGTATTTAAAAGTTATTTAGGGTATGAGGACAATACATTTCACTAAGAGTTTCAAGGTATGCTTGCCATTAAAGACACAAAGACTAAGAATAAAACACCATCTTTGTTTCAGGCAAACACACATGTAACTACAAAATCAGACTCCTCCAGCAGTGTGATGAGTTAAGAATACAAGGTAGATACAAGGTAAGTGCTCCCCTTGGCCACAGTACTGATGAGAGCAGGTGTGGAAGGCTTGGAGTAGCTTGCCTTCTTATTCAAACAACTGATGGGCAGATGAAGTATGGGAAATAACAGTAGGCAAAAAAACACAGTAGTGCATGCAGTGGCAAGACAGAAGTATAAAACTGTTTATGGCTTGCAAGTTTTCAAGATAAAATTTCATGCATGTTTCATCCAGTTTTCAAATTTTCCCTTAAATATGATTCACACTAATACATGTATCTCAATATATAATTCAAATGAAAAGTATTTGGCATGGGCCTTACTGTATTTCTAAAGAAATACTGTTTGTTGCACATTACAGGAGAGTTAAGTATTTTTGGTGACTTGAAAAGATTAATAGCTTTTGATAAGCCGGAGACAAATGAACTCTTATGCATTAGTCTTTACCTCTTGTGGCATTTTCTTCACATTATTTCCAACATGCTTAGAAAAACAATTTACAGTACCGTCTTGTCAAAATTTTCTGAATTCCAGCATGCATTTAACATAGCATTTAAAGTCTCTTGTTTGAGAACAGCTCCCTAAAATCAAGTACGTTTTAATATATTGAACCAATAAATTAGACACCTTGTAGAATCAGATCATTAATGGGAATCCCACAGAGCATTTTAACACTACACAGTTATGAGGTTGAGATTATAAGAACAGATACAGAAATATAAAAGTGAAGCAAAGACTTGGTTCAAGAAGAAAAAAGATCACAGCAAGAGTAGCCTGAACATCAATGCAGTTACACTGAAAAAAAGAATATAATACTGTTCTGCTAAATTCAGCATCTGGACATGTATGTGGGTGTTTAAGGGAGGAAAAGGTGTATTTATATTTGCTAGAAGTAGCAGTCAAATAGGATGACTACAAATTTACAAAGTTAGAACAGTCTAATGAATAATGTG
Organism: Amazona ochrocephala; assembly: GCA_039720435.1. NCBI lineage: Eukaryota > Metazoa > Chordata > Aves > Psittaciformes > Psittacidae > Amazona > Amazona ochrocephala. The sequence goes on along the minus strand of CM077909.1, from coordinate 72,989,234 downwards.
CCAAGCACTTCCGGAAGGGAGAGAAAAAGATCATGCTCTTAACATTCTTTGATAAAGCATAATACACTTGGACAAGTGCTGTGATTTGATTGCCTATGTTTTATTCTTTTCCTTTTAAGAGACTGTGAACCTTGGCAGTTTTCTGAGTTCTTTAGATGCATTTAAATAGAAAGCAATGCTCTTTTGGCCTCTGAGGTGAGTTACTTAAATGAAATCTAAGAAAAAAAGATACATGCAAGTTAATGGACTGGTTAAGATGGAAGCCTGGGAGGAATTCAGGCTGCATAGCAAGAAACACTTTATTCTCAGAGATCGATAAAAGGTGAGGCAGACGTAAAAACTTGACACTCATTCCTCTATTAAATGTAAATGTCTATCTGAGCCGAAACATGCAATAGAGAACAGTTTCCCTGAACAAGTTTCCTTAAGAAAGCACTAAACTCAGATTCCATGTTGATGCGTGTTTTATTCACAGTGTAAACAGTAAGACCTTTCAACTCTTGTCTCACCCTTTTATACAGCATTGCTGCTCATTAAAGAGCAATGTATATCCTTTGAGCTGAAGAATCCAAAGGATTTTCAATTAAGTAGGTTTCTCCTATTAGCAAACAGTTTTAGCTCTTACTTGCTTGAAAAGGTATTTTGTATTAGCAGTTGACTAAAAATCATCCCACAGTCTAAGGGACTATCAGATAAAAAGAATCTTCTGAGGCATCAGTATTTTGACCTGGAACTACTGAAAGAAGGTCCGAATAGTGCATCTAGTCAGCAAACAACTATGAATCACAAGGCACCTTTCTCAGGGAAAACAGCAAGAAAAAAAATCTACTTCTAATGAATTCCATACATACAGGAAAATTCACTCAACAGTGCCATGTTCCCTCATGGTTTAAGGCAGAAAAATGAAGGGGAAATAAGCTGCTTTTCTTGCTCTGCCATGTCTTTTGCATTACTGTAAATTTAACCTCTGTAGCTTGTAGCTCAATGGTAAACCTAACACTCTGAACCAGTTGATATTGCACTGGGTTCCTCATCTGACTCAGCTATTCCAACAAAAAAAACTTCATCTCTCTGGAATGATGACTTTTAGTGTGGCTTCTCTCAAATAAGGTCCATCCAGGATCTCATGTCTTAGTGGACCTGATGATGCACTGTCTCATTTTATATAGTTAGAGTGACTGAAGAATCCTCTACCAACCAAGAAATACAGAGCTTGCATTCTCAAGAATTTTAACTTCTGACTAAAGAAAGAATTTTTGTCATGAATTGCAACAGGTTTTCCAACATGAAAAGAAACAAGTTGAATCTAGTGAACAAAGCAGGTGCTAAGGGAGAAAGAAAAAAAATGCATTCTTCCTTGGTGTCATTTCCTGTGGTTGGCGAGCTCCCCAAGACCATGCCTGGACAGCTTCTGAATATTGGCAAGGACAGAGACTCCACAGACTCTTCAAGCAACCTCTTCCAATGCTCCATCATCCTCACAGTAAAAACCCAAGTGTTTCCTGACTTTCAGACAGAACCTCCTATGCTTCAGTTTGTGCTCATTGCCTCTTGTCTTGTCACAGGGCACCACTGATGTTACCCTGCTGTCTGCCTTCACACTCTTTTCAGGTATTCATATGCATTCATCAGCCTTCCCTCACCTTGAGTAAACAGTCCTATAATCAAAAGGTTTTGCTACCTTTAATTAAATTACAAAACATTCAGGCTGACCATTGTTATAGCCATTAATCTATCATTAATTATTAATCACTAATGTTGCATTAAATAATCAGTAAACATGACAAATTGTTAACTGTGACAATAAAGAAACCTAATTTTAGGTATGTTTTTTAATTTACTTACCTCAAAAATGTAATGTCCTAGATATTGCACAGGGTAGTAATGAGCTTCAGAGAGACAATTTTTGCTTTGCATAGGAAAAATCTTATTACTGACGAAAATATGAGTTATATTCTGCTCTTTTTGCGATGAACATATTGCTGCCTTTCCAGCTTGAAGAACTCTAAATAAACGTATTTGGGAAGATGTTTACTGCATTACATTAATAACATCTAAAGCTACATTCACAATAGAAGCATACAAGTGGAAGTGAAAAAGGGTTCTAGATGTATGGCACTTTATAGCCTTCAGGAAAGGAAAGAACCCTTTCTTCCTTCTCTTTACAATTTAACACTATTAATTAAAATCAATGTACACCTCCTACATAGCACACAGAAAGCTTTACCTGTGCACTTTTTCAAAGACCAAATTTGGTGACAGCAGCTATGATTTATTGCATTATGTCCCCCACAATGATGATAGTCTTTCTAACTGTAATATGCTATTTATGTTATGCAAATATGGTACTTGTGCTCCATTTTGGAGTCATTTAACAGTATTTGGTGCTGTCCTATATCACACATAGAAAACAGGTTTGTCTTTGAGACACCATTACATGTAAGTTTCTCCAGAGTTGTACTGCTGATACAGCATGCAGACTCATACCATGATCCACTGGACAAACTGCACTTCCCTTCTTGCCCCTGTATCTGTGGCGTTCCCAGACCTGAGCATTTGTAACTGGGATTTCTACAGAGGAGTGTAGCACAGTAGCTGCTCCTGCAGTGAACGTAAAGCTCTAAGACAGTGTACCAGAAGCAAACATTACTTATTATGCTGTTTGCAGTTCAATGTAGCATTCAAACCATGGAACCCTAATGTGCCGGTAAGAGTATGGGGGGGAGAAGGCAGTCCCAGAATTCTCGCACTTCAGTTGTTTTCCTTTTCTCTGCTTTTCCTTTATACTTTTGCCCTTTCCCTTCTGATCCATCTCTACTTACCTCTAATTACATAATATCATAAACATCCATTACAGTACAAACTTGGTCTTCAGACCTATGAGAAGGTTACATAGATGTGACACAGCAACCTATGAGGTCAGACACAGTGTGGCCCAGAACCGTAACACACAGTTCACAGCTAGCTCAGGTCACCCACCCAAGTGAAATAACTTATCCTGTTCTAGCTACTATTTGAATGTAACATCCATATAAAGTAATTATAAAAAACATAAGCCTATTTATCCTCCCTCATGAAGAAAGTTTCTGTAAGCAGTTTCCTTAAGACACAAACATATGTGAACACGTGTTATTTTTGACACTATACAGAAAAAAAGCAAGAAAAGCAGAGAGGTCGAAGATTCAAAATCATTTTATTATAAAAAGTATGGAAGTATATTAGTGTATGTTTAGTGAAAATAATTCAGAGTTTAAAGAGCTGGAGGTTGTTATCGACCAAATCAACTGGGATGAAAGAACAGAAATGTGTTCAACCATACAATAAGTGTTCCATCATTCATCATTTAAACTCTAAGACATATCCTCCTACCTTCTAATAGATGCCATTTGTTTATCGCCGCCTTTAACGGGGAGGACAACTTTCCATCTGTGGAAGGCCCCTGGAGCACGAGAGCATTTCAGTTCTTTGCGCCACCTTTTAGGTGCAGATTGCATCTGAGGTGAATAATGGGCGTCTTCTTCAATTTCATATCCCCATTCGTACGTTGTTTCATCAAGCCATCTGCCAATTTTGGCACTATTAATTATGTACTCCTTAGTTAGTATCCACTTTCCTAAAAAGCAAATGAACTGTCAACCACAAAAGATTTTTTGTGTAGACAAATGGCAATCAATTGAAGATCTAATATAGTATTAACTTCAACCTTTCTTGTGCAAGTAAAAGTGGGAATTATAAGTACCATTTCTAAAATTTCCTGCTACAAGAGTTCTCCTCTTTACACTTCAGGATTACAATGCCACTGAAACTGTTTGTTTTGTTTTAAAGATGACGTACCTTTTTATACTTCCTAGATAAAATACTTGTTCATCTCCTCAAAAAACTGCAAATGGAATTTTTCAGCTTCCCAGACTTTTAAGGTTTTCACAGAATCTTGCTTAACCCTTTATTTTTAATATTATTTGATACTTTTACAAATGTACTAGAATGCACTAAAATGAGAAAATACTTGATCACCAATGATTAAAAAGAGGTACAAACGTTTTACCATGTAAGCTGCTTCTTTTATATATTCTTAATATTACTTGCACTGCGAGCATAGTGAATACCAACATGAGAGGAATACAGCTTTAGACTTTTGTCTTTCCCCTTTCTTCTTTTCACATCCTTTTCTTTCATCCTTTGGCTCCACCTCCTCCACCTCTCCTCTTTCATCTTCCACATGCAAGCTTTTGATACTGTACATAATGATCTCCCCGTTTTTCTCTGTCTCTCTTTTCTTCCAGGTTCAGGTCAAGAGCTGTGGTTAGTACCCTGCTCCTGTACTGAAACTATCTACAGAAGATACTGTGAAAAAAATTGACTTGAATTGTGTGAACCTAATTGGTTTCACAGAACAGCAGGTTTGACTGGCAAAATCTCAGTGCAGGAGCACAGATGGTACTTCTACATAACCTAACATAGGTACCAGTAGACTTGTGACTAGAAAAGATATGCTGTGAGCTACCTGTATGTTAAAACCACTTTCAGTCAAAGTTTCCACCTCAAAACTTTTGCCAGTTAGAACCTCCATGAGGACAGGCATCCTGGTTAGTACTTCTGTTCACATCTAGGGAGTTCAAAATGGGTTTAAACATGATCTTTTACACTTACTTGAAGAAAAATCTTCATCTTGGGAATGAAGACACTCCTTCTGCCATAAAGGGGAAGAGCAATGATTATGTGAAAACAGCACCTCTTCCAGGAGTACTTGATGGTACTGGGGAAGATTTGCAAGTATAGAAACATGACAGTTTTGCATTGCCATGTGGCCACTGCACATATTTCCTCCACTCAGTTCAAGAAAATATCTCCAGATGCTTTAAGTTCCAAAAAGTAAGAAATTCTCACTCTACAAGCATTTTAGTTGCTTATGTAACAGACTTCAGCATCAGCACTTAGGTTAAAAAATAAAATAAAATTAAAAAAAAAAAAAAGCACAAGAGTAAATACCAGGGACTTGTGGCAGAATGGAAAAAAACTTGAATTTTCTCTTGCTGCATGAACAGTGACCTTTGCCAGTGAATGCTGCATTTGAATTTGGTGTCAAAAACCCATCCTGGTTACAGGCGGCCATACTCTCCCTGCCCCCTTCTCAAGCAATCTCTTTTTAAGTGCTTATATCATTTGCCTATGAATTCATGATCTAAGTAATAAATATATTAGTATGCTAATATAAAAATAAACATCTGGGAACAAATGTGGATCAAATAAGGAAGATGGCACGAATACCATTTAAGAAAATATCCAAATCAAAATTAAGTAAATTAGAACTTGAACATAATGCTATGTTAAAAACCAAGGTTAATGGAACAAGCACAAGGGCTTGTAAGGCTGTTCATTCCTGAAATAAAAGCAAGTAATGAGACACCTCTTAGGAGTCCTTTCCAGTCCTACATTATGGGGCTAAGAAACTTTAAGGTAAACCTTTTACTCACCAGCAGAACAGGCAGCTAAGAACTTTTCACTCTTGCACAGCTTTTTTGCTATAAGGTGGGTACAATTCCTGTATTTCTATCAAAACAAAAACAAATAAACGCACATCACTGGAAACAGTTCCAACTTCCTTGGTTATTTATACACAACTCTAAACTCCTGAGTGGTCTTTTCTTTTAAGGCTCGTATTTTTATTTTCTGTGCTAACCAGGAGGTACTTCAGTGAACAATACCTTAGTATCTATGAACACACAGTCCAGTTTGAACAGCCATTTCAGCAGCGCTTTTTTCTCCTGTTTTTTAAATCCAGTGAATTGGATTATCCGCTTCTGCTTGTCACTTGCCATCTGTCAAAACGTAAACACACGAAAAGGAAACATTAACACTAAAGATACATATCACGAAACGTCGCAGGATCAAAAGGGGAAACCCGCCGCCAGGCTCGAACACCATCGGGCGGCGGTTCACCAAGCTGAAGCCGCCACCCCGTCCCAACGGCAGTAAGGGGCCGGACCCCCGTGCAGCCGCAGGCTCTGCCCGTAAAGCCTGTGCCCGCTGAGCCCCAGCGGCTCCAGAGCCCACTCCACCTGCCGTGAGGTAAAGCGACTCCCCCTTCTCCTCCTCCACCCGCCATGCGGAAAAGCGCCGCTCCCTCCACCCCTCCGCTCTCCCGCCATGAGGGAAAGCCACCCCCACTCCTCAGCGGAACCCCGCCGAGAAGTGCCCAGCGATGCGGCGAGGCCAAGCGGAAGCCGCAGTGGAGCGAACTGCCTCACGCTCCGCGGCGGGGGAAGCCGCTGGCCTCACGTACAACCGCTACAGCGGCGGCAGGTCCCCTTCCTGCTCACGCTACTCTCCTCCGAGCCAGGCACGGTATCCCGCGCCCGACCCCTTGCGCGCTCCCGCCTTCCCCCCTGCCCCGCCCCCGGATATGGCGGCACGGCCGTTCCGGGACGTAGTCATTGACACTCCGCTGTCGCCGGGGCTGGCGTCGCGGGGCGGCGGGGGGAGCCCGGCCGGGTAAGTGGCCCCGGTGGGGCTGCCCTTGCCCTTCCCCTCCACTTGCAGTGCGGCCGGGGTCGGGGAGGGCTGCGCATGTCCGAAGCGGCCGTGAGGTTAGTAGGTGCCCAGCTGAGAGGCCCGAACTCGCACCTCGGCCCTAGGCGGGGAAGCGCGTCTTTCCTTCCCTCAGGCCTCGGGCGCTGGGTCCCGGGGCAGAGCCAGGTGAGTGGCGAAGGGAGACGAGCGAGACACACTGGCGCCCGACTCGGATCCTGTGAAAAATCACCCCTTCTGTTGCTCAGCAGAGTTAAGAGTGCAAGGCGATGTGGTAGGCGTGTGCGCTGCAAGACGTAAGAGTGAACTCGCTGAGTAGAGGAAGCTGGCTCAGGAGCCAGGTGGAGTTCCATGTAGATGCAGGTAGAAGCATCTCCCCTCTGGAACAGGCTAGCTAGGAAAGTCGGGAAAGGGACCGGAGTTTTTTGATCCCCAGTACCTTTTATGTCTGTATCTCAGCGAAACTTTCACAGTGCCTTGTACTACATGGTGTCTGATCCTCAGGGAAGGTGACCAGGTACTGCCACAGGCAGGCATATTTTGGAAGGCATTCCTGGCCCCCATGATCAGGCTGGTGCTGGCTCTTCATTGTGGAAGTCAGGGTTTTATTTGGGGTTTTTTACATTAAAAAGCACCCCAGAAAGGTCAAGATAATAGTCAGCTTGTACCTCAAGCATTCAATTTAGAATTCAGAAATTTAGCAATGCCAATATTATGAATGTTTGTGAAACTTATGTATTTGAGAGGTCACTTTCGACTTTTTTCCCTTGTCATGTAATGTGCTGAATGGATAGCACATTAACAAGGATCATCTGGTCCAGCCTTTTAAGAATTCTTTTGCCACTTCATAACAAAATCAGCTTTGTAGAACACTTTAACTCCTTTTTTTAAATAGTTGGAGTGTAGAAGGTACACATCCTGATTCAGGCAAAGAAAGGACTGAATTGCCTGCTTAAAGAGCTGAGTGCTGCTCTCTCCACTTTCACAAAACTCGTATGTGAGTGAACAAGGCACTTTGTACTCATTGAGGTAGCAGCTTCGTATTTGAGACCTGTAAACTGAGATTTATGTACAGCAAATCTTTCACAAGTGCTTGGTGTGTGTCACTGCAGCTTAGATCTGTAGTTTTCAGCTCACCAGTGCTACAAAACATAGGTATTCCTGTGGAAAGAAAACCAAAGCCACCTAGTTTCTGACATCTAAAATTTGGCAGCACATTGAAACTTGGTTTTGAATCTGTCTGAGTTTCCCAGGTATCAGAATGGAAAAATAGTTCTGCTGGGTCTCAGATGGGTCTAATGTTGCTGTTTATAAAGTATTCTCATAGCCATAATGCTTACTGAAGTTCTTCCCATCTTCTGTTTCCTCAACATTCTAACTGTGTTTTTGTACGCAAGCATGATGATGTAACCATCAACAACCTCTGACATATGTTTTTGATATGTGGCACTGAAAAATCTCTGAACATCTACTTGAATATGTGGAATACTGTGACTGTGTTTATTGCTTGCATTTATCGACTGACAATGAAGTTGCATTTGCTGTTTTGCAGTGTTCCGTATCTTTACATTCCCTTCTGAGTTGTCAGCACTGTAAAGGTATTAATTTTAATTCTTGTAAACTTTCACTTTCATGTAAACAGTTTAATTCTTATTAACTGCTACTAGCTCCTAACCATTAACTGGTAACTAATAGCAGTCCTTAAGGGCTCTTAACAGGCTTGGAGGAGTCTTCAGCATACAATACTATAAATTTCAGCGCACAGTATTGTAAACTGGCCTCTAGTGAAGAAGTTGCATGCTTCTATGATGACTGTCACCTTTGAGAGTTAAATATTTTCTAGGTTTTGTGTTTGTTTGTTGTTTTGTTTTTTTTTTTTTTTTTTTTTTTTTGTGTGTTTTTTTTTTTTTTCTTGTTTCTGGCACATGAAATATGTAGAATCAAAGTAACTCAAACATTTGACCTCGAACATTTCACATTTATATTCACTTTAAAATACATGAAGTATGTCCTTCAAGTGTAGATTTTAAGAAATGAAGAACATGTTGCCTTCATTTTAATGGTATCTGATAAATTTGGATTTCACTTAGTCTCTCCATTATTTTTTTTCATAAAAACCTGAAATATTTTCCTCTTTTCTATCTTTCTTGCGATCTCTTTATGGTAGCTAGATGTCTCTCAATGCATTATGTTTTTTCTTAGTTACAAGGGTAACTTAGGTCTCATAGGTCTAGAGAACACTCTTTTTAACTGGTTTATTTTTCAATACCTCTAGGTTTCTTTGTTCTTTTAATGTGATTGTCCAATACAGTCCTATAGACTATATTTAAGCTGTTTGTTTCTGGGTTTTAGATGAATATCTACTTCTCCACTTCCTCTTCCACTGTACCTGTGACATGTTTTGTAAAAATTCAGAAGTGATTTTCAGTGCTACACAAACGGTATTTGACTTACAAAATTTCTAGTTTCATTTTAAGGACTGCCAAGAATGGCTGTACAGCTTGCATGTCCTGAGTTCATTAAGAAGCCAAGATCTGAGGAATAAGTATTCCTTTTACTCTTTCACAAAAGGAGTTTACTTGCAGTGTTTCAGGTACTTATGTCAGACTTCTGAAACTGCTTCTTTCTTAATTTTATTTGCTAGAGAGACAAAAAAAAAGAAGTATTTTGTTTTCATTCCACTGTTCTAGTTTTCTGCCTAATACTTTTTGTTCCCTTTATGTTTGACACAGAATCATATTACCACCATGTGCTTTCCCTTGAAATTTTACCTCTTACATTTTCTCATAAACAGCTATACTATTTTTCTTCAGCGCTCATTGGTGTTGCCATGATCAATGTGATCAGTGTTGAACTTTTTCTCTAAATCTCACAACCTCTTTCTGCAAGCCTTCACCACTTTATCCTTCACTTCGCAACTTACAGTTTGGTGGGTCTTGGGTTGTTGTTTTTTTTTTTTCACTTTTTCATCTCTAAATAGGGTTTTCTCTTGCTGTGTTGAAAATTTTGTGTAATTTCTTGCAGTAGTTGTGATAGTGATACAGTTCAAGCAAAAACATCTCTTCAATTTTGAAATACGATCTGACAGATTTTTTTCATCTAGTGAAAGTTACTTTTCATTATGTGCTTAAAGTATTTTCCGTCATGCAAAGAAGTGTATCAGTTGACTGACCAACAATTTTAGAATTTCAAAAATTATTCATTAGAGCTTTTTTCTTTTGTTGCATGAACATAACATGTACACTCGTTTAAGCAGTATCCTTTGACAAAACAAAAATTACAGTGCCATAGGCAAGTTTTCGTCAAACATTTAGTAATCAGACCTGTGTAAGAAAAAACCAAGCACAAATCCTGAAGAGATACTGGAAAGTCAGTCTTAAAAGCTAAAACAGTATGAAGTGTCTCCACACTGCCTTCATGTGGAGAAAAATCTGACTTTATGTCGTATTTTAAGTCCATGTTGTCTGTCTTCAGTACAAACCACTGACAAAATTATCCTAAATTTATCATAAATTTATGATCGATAATATATTATCATAAATTTTTTACCATAAATTTGTACTTGTTATCATGAATTTGTACTTGTATTTAGAGACATCTTTGTGGTCTTTTCAGGAGGTACTGTTTTGGTTTCTGTCATTTATTTTTCTTACAACTGATTTTTTTTTTCTGATCATTGTAAACTCAGCCTATGGTCTTACCTCCTTGCATTCATCTGCCCTTCTGCCAACTCACATTCCACTGATGTCTGTCAGTTGAATCAGTGCTGAGAGTCAAATGCAGACAGTGCAGAATGCTGTTCAGCAACTTGTTCAATAACTCTTCTGTAAATGGTGCCAGGCTGTATACTTTATGTGTATTAGTTCACTCATTAATGTATTAATGAACTGCAGTTCATTAGTGGATTTTCAGTCACTCATGACTTGAAATAAGTTTTTTTTCATCGGTTGGTTTGGGTTTTTTTTTTTAACATACAGGTAGTGGAATGATTTCATTTTGCCTTGAATACTTAACCTTCCCACCGCATAAAGTTTAGGTTTCTTGTCGTTAGTCCCTGGCTGCTTGGACCTTCTTTCTTAATCGTATTACTGTTCTTCTGCCTTGACCTAAATTCACTGTACCTGCCTGGAATACTTAATTGAGCTAATTCCCCCAGTGACCTTCTAGTATTTTCTCTTGTGCAGGAGATCCATTCTGATGTGATCAGCAAATTTTCCTTTTTCCTTTGTCAAAATCACAGAATCACAGAATCACAGAATAGTAAGGGCTGGAAAGGACCTCAAGATCATCGAGTTCCAACCCCCCCGCCATGGGCAGGGGCACCTCCCACTAAACCATGCCATCCAAGGCTCTGTCCAACCCCACCTTGAACGCCGCCAGGGATGAAGCATTCACAACTTCCCTGGGCAACCCATTCCAGGGCCCCACCACCCTCACAGTATAGAACTTCTTCCTCAGATCCAATCTAAACCTCCCCTGTTTAAGTTTAAACCCATTACCCCTTGTCCTCTCACCACAGTCCCTCATGAGGAGTGTCTCCCCAGCATCCCTATAGGCCCCTTCAGGTATTGGAAGGCTGCTATGAGGTCTCCACGCAGCCTTCTCTTCTCCAGGCTGAACAGCCCCAATTTTCTCAGCCTATCTTCATACGAGAGGTGCTCCAGTCCCCTGATCATCCTTTCGCCTTCTTTTTTTTTTTCTGTTTGTTTTCCCAAATCCGCATAAGCTCATTCAGATTGTATTGTTTGGTTATTAGTTTTGTTTTAAAATGCATTTTCTTTGTCTTTTGTGTATTACGCTTTCCTAAGTAGTTGCCTTCAGAATGGTGAATGTGTGTAATGGTAGAAAAATTATAAATATTTCTTATATTTCTGAGAGTATTCCAGAATTGTTTCTTCTCTGCAGTAACCTCATTCTTCCCCCAGTTTCGTTTATTATTTGGCAGCTGGCAACAGCATGGCTGATGCCCCACAATGCAGATAAGCCTGAATCCTGGCTCACACACATTAGAAAATTCAGTTAGACATGATGTAACCAGTCGAGTAATGTGGTGCTTGTACACTTTTTGCCTTCTCTGCTGTTTGCTGTACTTCAGGTCAGTACAGAGGATAGGCAAAAGGTGCAGATGATTGTGGATGAATGGAGAAGAGAAAAAGACTAAAAAGAAGTTTTGAGAAAATATGGCATAAATTATAATAGAGAAGATAGTGAAGTTACAACAAGAGCAAGCTAGTGTCAAAATACGACACAGCATGTTGCAGTTCTGTCAGTGTATTTTATCAAAACGTAACTTGAAGCTTATACAAAGTTGTGAAATACGGGTATCAGATACAGATAAGCTATTTTAGGTGAGGTTCACAATGTATTGTAATTGTTTGTTGTAACTGTTCAGTTGTTCTTTGAGGTCAAACCGCTGTTACCAGCAGATCTTGTAGGTAACTCATGTATTCTTGCAACTTCATTTGATATCCATCCAAAGAATTTCAGGTCAGTACCCAGAGGCAACTTACCCTGGGTTATTGGTGTCTCTTTAAAATGTTATGGAGATTGTAGTAGAAGCGTTATGTACCAAAATGATTAACTTTTATTGGTTTGTTTTTTTTTTTTATTTTAGCAGCTATCACTGTCTACTAGACTCAAAAAGCAGACAGTATTCAGCACAGAGTAAATCCAAAATTAACTGTCAGAGTAATAGCAAAAAGTATTAATTAGTATAGTATTAATGCAGTAATCTATTGCCATAAGAAGGTGGGTTTCTCTTCAGATAGGCTTTGAGGTCTTGTTCAATGCAAAATAAGCTGAACAGCCATCATTTTTACTTTTCTTACTGAGTCTTGTGTAGTCATTTGAATGAATAAGAAATTTTGTGTAATGGTTCTTTTTTTCCTGTCACACTTGTGGACTTGGGAGGTAAGAAGTGGAGTTTTGTTGCTGTGAACATGATGGTGTTATTCTACTTGGCTTTGGCATACCCAGGTATAAGACATACAGGTCTTTTCCCCATCCAGAGATAGTATTCTATGCTATGAGGGAAATGTTCCCTCGAGTAAAGAGATGGCAGTGGTCTTTTGTGATCTGTAATCCCAGGAGCTTTCAGAGAATTGGTGTTGTCCTCCAAATATCTTTCTGAAAATAACCTGAGGATTGCAGAAGTGTCTAGACCTTTTGCAGAAGGGGTAGTTTGGCAGTCCTTTATGCACAGTAGAATGAAAGACTTCATTTGAAGCAATTACGTAGGTAAGGTCTCTCCTTCCACTTTCCCAGTGAAGCAATGACATTACTGCAAAAGGTTGTTGCTGTTAGCTGTTTCTCCCGTCTGGAGTGCCAGTGTTGGCAGAAGGGCTGTGTGGTTGGTAACATTACTGCTCATGAAGATTATCAGTAAGGGCTGAGATGAGAGCAGGACTGAAATCCTTGACTGGGAGCAAAGTATCTTTTCAGAAAATGCTGGGGAGCACCTCTGGGAAAGCAAAGATCCTTTGGGAAGGCGTTATGGGCCCTGCTGTATAAGCATAAACTCTCTAAAGTGGGCAGCCCCATTCCTCTCATTTTCCTGCATCCCTACTCCCCCAGTGGTGTCCTCAAAAATTTATTAGGCAAACCAGAGTAGTACTACTGTACACTTGTCCATCTGCAGCTAACTAAACCCATGTTTTGGTGATGGAAGGCTTAAACAAGTATGCCGGTTCCACTCATGGGGTTTAAGGACACTGCAGCAGGAGAGGCAACAAAATGAAAAAGAGCAGGACGAGGATTAATGGGGAGACTAATTAGGAGAGTTGCATGTGTAGCATATTGAAAACATACATGATGTAAATCTTCTGAGGTAAATGGTAGATGCTGACTCAAATGTGGTAAATTAGTATGTCAGTTTTATAGTTTAAACATTTATAGTTGCTTGCAGAAACTGATTTGCTGTGGTCCATGGAGGCATGGAATAGGCCTCAATATTCAGAGGTGTTTCCGTATTTAAGTTGCTATACGCCATTTTTTTCTATGCAAAACACCTACCAGTTAAATTTTCACGATCAGTGTTATCTTGGAATGAGCTTGTTTCTGCAAGAAACAACATAGATTTAATCCGAGACACTGCATTAGTTAAAAATGTGTAAATGTACCTGTGTCTCTATACAAATGTACAAGGTAGTATTATGTGCTATACAGGAGCTTTTCTTGAATAAGGCAAAATTCTTTGCTAATCCAGCTAGTTCATTACAAAATATTTGTATTGACATACTGAAGAATGATTATGCATTCTGCTTCTGGGTTTGTTTGTTTTGTGTTTTTTTGTTTTTTTTTTTTTTTTTAATGGATAGATTTAGATCACTTTATAAGGAATTAAAAGGAAAATTATGTTACAGAAAGAATCCTTGATTAAGAATCTTTGATTTCCCTCTCCCCATTTAGTTCCTGTGCTATTATTGGTCTTCACCTAAAAGTCCGAGCAATATAGTTATCAATTCTTCCTTTTATAACTAAATATGTCAGATGGCTGTCAGCTCTGTGATGTGCCTGATCTTCTCTCTTGTGGAATTCAATTCAATATCAAATCCAAGTCATCTGATAGCAATGCAAAATGATGCCAGAATGTTACTTTGTAATCTTCTCTTCATTCCTAAATTTTATGTTTTATAGAGGTGAAACTGTTATGCATTGTTGCTTAGTTTATTTCTTATTAGTTAATATAGGTGAAATAATCAGGTGGTGCCTGCTTCTGCTTATAATTTCAGTTTTAGCAAATACTAACTTAACTTGTCCAAACATGTTGAAAGTATTGAATTTTAAGGCAGAAACATTCACAGTCTGAAAAGGGAACACTGACAAGTTTAGTCAAAAGGGAAAAGAAGAATAATTTATAAAAGGAACTGTAGATAATGATGCCATCCAGTTGTTTTAAAGTGCTTCTACCTCACCTTTAATGAATTAGATTTGTCAACAGTGTATGTTTTATGCACTACTTCTAATGAAGTGGCATACCAGCACTGCAGCATACTTTGAGGTTTATTCCATCAAAGGTTTTTGCTGTTGTAAAGTAGACCTTTTTAAATAATAGATACTAAAAACTACATTTAAATAACTTTAAGGTTGTGACACAAACACCAAATGACAGCCTTCAGGCAATTCAAACTCAGGGCTGACAACTTGTCATTAGCTTGCATTGTTGCTTTTTAAAAAAGAAACCCAATTGCATGATTTAAGGATTTAGTGTCAGACTAACTTTAAATTTCTTGGGTTTTGTGGGTGAAGTTACAACCTTTCTGTCATTTTCAATATAGTTTGTTGTTTGTAGGTTTTTTTTTTTTTGCATAACATCTGTTTTCAGAAAAATAATAAATACTATGGAAGAAGTACAGGCTTTGTTGGCATTATTCGTAATTTAAAAAACAGGTATGAAAGTGTTGGTCAAAGGACAGGGGCTGTCTATCCCATTGTTAAACTTACATGCAGTTCTTTCAATCTTCCTTTGTTCTTGCCTTGCTGATTCTTTTACAGAACTTCTGAGTCACGGAGATTTTAGTCCTGGGGTACTTCACCTGCAACTGTGGCAGGTGCTAAGAGTTCCCAATTCTTTACCATGTAAAGAACCACTTACGTTTTAATACTTAAGTACTAAATCAAATGATAATTTTAATACATGTAGAAAGCCTTGTAAAAAGGCATTTAAATTACTTAAAATATTGTGAAACAAAAGCAGGTGAGCAGGATACTTGCTGTTACTTCTTACATACACTTTCGCATTTTGTTGCTGTTGAACGTAATGGACATTTCTGTTCAGGTATGTAAACACAGTCCTTTCAGTTCCTCTGTGGGGGTGATTTCTCAAGGTATGTAAGTCTAATGCACACAATCTATAATTTTCATCATAGTTTTGTCAATTTAATATAGCATAAGCTGCCACTGCTGCTAAGTGGGCAGGCCTGCACCAGCCACTCATTGCAGTCACCTCCCCTGATCCAGCCATGATTGCCTTGTAAATGAGGGTGGATGGGCTTGCATGGGGTAGGTGACTGGTACTGAAGTCTGGTAGAGTATTTTTGCTGTGTGTGATGGTTTAACCCCAGCTGGCAAGAGCACCCCTTCAGACACTTGCTCACACCTCCTATGGTGGGATGGGGGAGAGAATGAGGTGAGTAACAGGTGAGAAAACTTATGAGTTCAGATTAAGACAGTTTAGTAGGTAAAGCAAAAGCTGTGCACACAAGCAAAGCAAACTAAGGAATCCATTCACCACTTCCCATGGCCAGGCAGGTGCCCCACCATTTCCAGGACAGCTGGGCTGCACCATGTGTACCAATGTCTTGGTAGGACAAATGCTGTCACTCAGAAATGTCTTCACATCCCTTCTTTCCCCCTAGCTTTAGATGCTAACCGTGATGCCATATGGTATGGAATATCCATGGAATATCCCTTGGGTCAGGTAGGGTCAGCAGTCATAGCTGTGTCCTCTCCCAACAGCTTGTGCATCCCCAGCCTGCTTGCTGGTGGGACATGGTGAGGATCAGAAAGTGCCTTGACTCTGAAAGCTGAGCTCTGCTCAGCAATAATGAAAAGATCCCTGTGTTACCAATACAGGGCATAGAGCTATGATTCGGATTTGTGCTGGAAATGCAATGGAGCTGGAAAAGTTGCTATGAAGAAAATGAACTCCATCCCAGCCAAAACCAGGCCACCAAGCTAGTCTTTAGCTACCCTGCTTGATTAATTACATTAGTGTCAACAACCACAGCTGGATGCAACAGTCAATCTTTAGTTCTTTTAATACAGGCATTGAATACCAGACTCACAGACTGGTTTGGGTTGGAAGGCACCTTAAAGCTCATCCAGTTCCAACCTCTGGCCACAAGCAGGGACACCTTCCACTAGACAAGGTTGCTCCAAGCCCCATCCAACCTGGCCTTGAACACTGCCAGGGATGGCGTGGCCACAGCTTCTCTGGGCAACCTGTGCCAGGGCCATACTACCTTTGCAGGGAAGAACATCTTCCTCAGATCTTTTCTAAATCATACCTCTTCCACTTTAAGACCCTTGCCTGTCACTATAGGCCCTGGTAAAAAGTCTCTTTTTCTTATAAGTCTCCTTTATATGTGGGATGTTAATCTCAAACTTCTACCTCTTCTTTTTCCTAAGCTGCTTGTTTTCAAGGAGGTGACCACAAAGTAGATTATTCTCAGTGAAAATACTTAGCTATTTGGACTTTGCCTAAGCATTTCTTATAGCTGCCATATGCTATTTTGGGAGACTCTGTGGCTTTCTAATTTCCCGTCCCATGAATACCTACTCTCCATTGGATTTGCAGCTGTGAAATGAAGTGTTACGTAGCACCATGGTTTGTATAAGTCTCAACAGAAATGGAGGCTTCTAAAGTTAAAACTCAAAAACATTCTAAACTTGGACTACTGTTTACCGGTTGGAATTAAGAATAATACTGTCCTAGAGTATGAGAAATTTTATATAATACTTAAGCAATTAGGATTTTTAACTGTGAAAGTGTTAGTTCATCAAATATTATCTATTGGTATTTATAATTCTTTCTATGCAGGACTACTGATGAACTATTAACTGAGTGTTGCACGTAGAATCATAGAATCATAGAATAGTTAGGGTTGGAAAGGACCTCAAGATCATCGAGTTCCAACCCCTCTGCCATGGGCAGGGAAACCTCCCACTAAACCATGCCATCCAAGGCTATGTCCAACCCCACCTTGAATGCCGCCAGGGATGAAGCATTCACAACTTCCCCGGGCAACCCATTCCAGGGCCTCACCACCCTTACAGTAAAGGATTTCTTCCTCATATCCAATCTAAACTTCCCCTGTTTAAGTTTAAAGCCATTACCCCTTGTCCTCTCACCACAGTCCCTCATGAGGAGTGTCTCCCCAGCATCCCTATAGGCCCCCTTCAGGTATTGGAAGGCTGCTATGAGGTCTCGACGCAGCCTTCTCTTCTGCAGGCTGAACAGCCCCAATTTTCTCAGCCTATCTTCATACGGGAGGTGCTCCAGTCCCCTGATCATCCTCGTGGCCCTCCTGTGGACTTGTTCTAACAGTTCCATGTCCTTTTTATGTTGAGGACACCAGAA
Organism: Amazona ochrocephala; assembly: GCA_039720435.1. Lineage (NCBI taxonomy): Eukaryota > Metazoa > Chordata > Aves > Psittaciformes > Psittacidae > Amazona > Amazona ochrocephala. The sequence continues at coordinate 72,971,626 of CM077909.1, read as the reverse complement.
CTGCACACAATACTCCAAGTGAGGTCTCATGAGAGCGAAGTAAAGGGGCAGGAGCACCTCCCTCGACCTGCTGGTCGCACTCCTTTTGATGCAGCCCAGGATGCGGTTGGCTTTCTGGGCTGCAAGCGCACACTGCCGGCTCATGTTCATTTTTTCATCAACCCACACCCCCAAGTCCTTCTCCGCAGGGCTGCTCTCAATCTCTTCCCTGCCCAACCTGTAGCTGTGCCTGGCATTGCTCCGACCCAGGTGGAGGACCTTGCACTTGGCATGGTTAAACTTCATCAGGTTGGCATCAGCCCACCTCACAAGCGTGTCAAGGTCCCTCTGGATGGCATTCCTTCCCTCCAATGTATCAACCGAACCACACAGCTTGGTGTCATTGGCAAACTTGCTGAGGGCGCACTCAATCCCACTGTCCATGTCACCCACAGAGATGTTGAACAAGACCGGTCCCAACACTGATCCCTGGGGGACACCACTCGTTACTGGTCTCCAGCCCTTAAAACTGAAAACAAAAAAGATTTCGGTTACAGAGAGAAAATATGTACTGAAGGTATGTATTTATGCAAATTGTACATTGGTATATTCTGAAATTGGCTTGCTATAAAATACGTTCAGCCTGGAGAAGAGAAGGCTGCATGGAGACCTCATAGCAGCCTTCCAGTATCTGAAGGGGGCCTACAGGGATGCTGGGTAGCGATTCTTCATTAGGGAGACTGTGGTGATAGGACAAGGGGTAACGGGTTCAAACATAAACAGGGGAAGTTTAGATTGGATATAAGGAGGAAATTCTTTACTGTGAGGGTGGTGAGGCCCTGGAATGGGTTGCCCAGGGAACTTGTGAGTGCTCCATCGCTGGCAGTGTTCAAGGCCAGGTTGGAAAGAGCCTTGGGTGACATGGTTTAGTGTGAGGTGTCCCTGCCCATGGCAGGGGGGTTGGAACTAGATGATCTTAAGGTCCTTTTCTAACCCTAACACTTCTATGATTCTATATAATGTTTAAAAGTTCTAACTGGGTGATTAGATGACCTGTAAAGTTTGTAAGAATTGCTGCTAATCAAGAATATATATAAATTCTTACTAATTGAAGAAAATGTAGAAGTGCTGCATTTAAGAGGGTTTTTTTTTAAATTCTAAATAAGCTTTGTTCAGATTAGCCATTTTGTAAATTCGTATCTCTTTGCGGTAGCTATAAAAGTTACTAGCTGTTTGAACTATTAAGAAATTGGTAGGTATGAACATTGGATTAGTATAATTTCGTGAGTTTCAATAAGTTATCTCTTTGTAGTAAGGACTTACACAGTTACTGTGGAAGCTGAGACCATTGTTTTTTAAATACATATTGTATTTAATACATATTGTATTGAGCATTTGCTTAAGTGCCACAGTCCCTAACATTTATTATATTTGGAGCAGAATACAGTCTGTTCTATAATATACAGAAAAACCTAGTAAACTCTCTTTGGTTAGAAAGGTCAGAAAATGTGTCCTGTCTCTCAAGTTGTCTGAATCTCTTTACCTCAGTATAATCAGTCAATTTCTCTCCACTCTTTTTATTGCATTGCCATTAGTGCATTATGTTACAAAAATCTAACTTGAATAAAAACTTCGGATCATTCCAGGAAGAAGTGGTTTAGGGAGCTATATCAACCAGTAGTACAGATAAAGAAGTGGATTATTTGAAGTAGGAATAGTAGACTGTAAAATGTTTTAAAATCTTAATATGCCTTTTGATGGGAGCATGTGAGTTATGTAAGGTTATGCAGGTCTAGGACCTCCTAGGAATACAGCACACGTCAGTTTTCCTGTAATAAACTTGTCCCTCATGCACACTGTGATAGAAGAAAACAATGGAAGAAGCATTCCAGTCTGTCTTGATGTTAAAACCCAAATTACTTGTTCAATATCATTCCGTGATACACACCTGCAAAGCAGTAGACTTTTGATTCTCTTACTTGGAACAACTTTAGAAGTTTCTGAATAATGTTCAGCTCCAAAGATTAGCATTGGGCAGGATGTTGCAATGTCACTTATCTTATCTAGGAAAAACATGTCATTTCATTAAATGCTCCCTCCCTTTTCTGTCCCTGAACTCTTTTCTCCATTATTCAGAATACATACAATTAACTGTATTTCTCATTGGATGTTTTGTTTGTGCTTGTAACATCCTGCACACTCCTCCATGGTGGTGTACCACTGAAAGGAATCTTGGGCTGGGACCACATGCTGTTAGCTGGGTTACAATAAGCATAATCTATTTTACAAGCTAATAGAATAGAGTTAAACCACAGAACCTTATTTTTTATGGAAAAATAGGTTTGACCTAAAATAGATTTGATCACAGCTCATGCTTCTGAAGGATATTCTGCTAAAGTTGTTACTACACTCAGTTTTAGGCAGTTAAATTAAAAAAAATATATGGATTGAACCTTAAGTATTTGTTTATAATACAAGTTTCCAGCTTGAATGATATATGGCTTATTAAATTTTAACTTTAGAAAAGTTGTAAAATGCTATAAAATTAACATAAGGAAAAAGAAATGTGCTAAAATGTTAACATGACCCTAGAAAAAATGTTTTACTCTTTTTTTAGTATGATGTCCCCTTCTCTTTCTATCTAGAAACTTGAAATGTACTGTTACTTCCAGATAAAAAACCAACAAACACATCTTCAGTCTTCAGTCCAGCTTTGTTCTGAAGCAAAAGGTTGATTTCATGTGATAGAAAAGTAGTGCACTCTTTTACACTGTAGTTCCACTTCTTGGCTGGTTGCACAACTCATTTGAGCCTTGTAAGTACATAAGAAATAACGCAACTCATGGTGTTCACTTGTAAGATATTTATGAGCACTTGCCCTTTTAATCATGAAAACAGAGGCTAAGTGCTTTCTGCACTAGAGATCTTAATATAAATTTTACAGTAATTTAAGATGATAGGGAGGAGGAACCCCTTTCTGCATCACAAATCAGCTGATTGTCTTTCCTTTTTGCACAGTAATTTATGACCTTTCTGGTTCCAAAGAAAGATATCTTTTCCCCTCTGTGAATAGATTTTTTTATGATTCTGTCTCCCTCCTTTGTGACACTATTGCTTCGATATTTTGAAATAGTATTCTTGACACAGGATCTTCCCAGAGAAGATGGTAGAAATGCACTAGAGTTCTCCACAAGTATTCTTGAATCATGTCCATGTGACATTTCCGTAGCATATACAGCCTAACGGGATAGAGGTAAATGAACTTCACCATGAAGTGTGAGATGTTTCCTTTGTGAGCTGACAGCTACAGGACTTGGTTGCCCTATGATAAGGATCTTCAGGCAGGAGTGTGAGTATCGTTTAAGAGATCCTTGAGATGAAGGAAGTTTATTTCACTATAACTATTCCTTTATTTTCCTTTCTTCTTCAGCAGCAATGGAAAGGTATTGTGAATAAACATTCTTTAAAAGTGTCACTTGGTTATGCATTTCTATTTTTGGGAGGGGGGTTGGCGAACGTAACGTAAGTGATGAGTGAGATAAAACTGGATCAAAATAGAGAATGCTGTGGGAAGATCAAGGCTACCTCTGAGTAAGTAGTTGAAAAAATACATTATATATGGCTTGTGGATTAGTAAGAAGCTCCTGTCTTAAACAGAGAAGAGTGATCATGGAGCACCGGCACCAGCTGCAACCCAAACTGTTAAAAGGACACTAAAATACTGCTGTGTTAGTAGAGAGTGTAATTCTCTTGCTGTGGAGCTCTCTGTGGAGCTCTAAACACGATCTAAACACTGCATTTCATAGTGAAATTATGGATTTCCCAAAGGTAGGGTTTTATTGTTTTGATGTGTTTAGACTAGTTACCAAAGAATCTTTTAGAACAGCTGTGATGAGTCTTAAATCAGGCTTGTGCATGGGACAGGCAATCTGAGATGTTTAAACAAATACTTAGCATGAGGCTTCTGATGGGAAACATCTTGGTTATTTTGTTGGGGTTTTTTCATAGCTAGTAACACTTTAAAAGCTGATTGCATGTTTAAATAAGTCAAAATAATAAGAAGCAATAGACTTTCAGGTGATTGGAGAGACTGGTATATCTCTGTGAAGAAAATATTTTTTATAAAAATGTATTGTTCTTTGATTAATCCACATAAACTTCAAATAGAATGCTAATTATACAATACTGTTCCTCATCAGAGAAATCAGTTACTTTTAAATTGATATATGTGAAGCAGCGAGTTATGTTATCAAGCTTGCTTTGAAGACAAGCCAACAGAGAGGAAAATGATTACAGATCACATCCTTCTGTGGAAGCTTGAACATATTTCCTGTTGTCAGATGCTAACCTTTCTTAGACTGCAGCTGATGTAGTTGAATATAAAGTTATCCCCCTTGAAATTCTCATTTATATTGCATCTTAGCTGCATGCCTTTGGTGAATCTCAGAAATGTAAAATGATCTTGAAACACATCTTATGAGATCTACTAAACTGAAATTATTTGTATAATCTTTTTCTTATTTCAGTTAGTTTATGACATGCAATTGTCACCTTTTGCAAGTAATTTTTTTCTTCAACTTGGAAGTGCTGGCTTCTTTAAACACAATTGCAGTTGTTCATTTGTTAATCCTGTGGGTCAATCTGCACTAAACAAGGAGCTTATCTCAAACCCTTGGCAGCTTCAGTGAGAATTAAAAAGCATGCTTTACTGTAGAGATTGTCAAAAGTGGAAATAATATTTGTCCAGTAGGACAGCTTGCTTTTGTAGTCTCTAAATGAAAGTTGAGATTCTGTCTCTTCCTTGAAAGCTTCTGTGTCAAGAAGGTAATTTGGACTGTTTGTGGTTTGACAGGGATTATTAAAATCAGATGAAGTGAAGGGAAGGAAGTGTGAGAAAGCAGAATTGACAGTGGCACTCTATTATTTGCAGCTTGGATCATGATGACTATGTTGATATGATAGATTCTAAATGTTAGGTTTCCTGTTGGGATGTGTTAAGCAGCAAATACAGTAAAATGCATTTACAGATAATTTTTCTGACTTAACACAAAGCCATACAGCGTTTATTTTCATTGGGAAATTTGAAAGGGGGAGTGTAGCAGAAAATGAAAGACTAGAGGAGCAAATGAAAGGAAAAAGGGAGTGAAACAGAAATAATTTAATTTTCTCCTTTGTGGTTTAATTTAAAAGACAAGTCCTTACCTTTTTACCTTTTTTTTTTTTTTTTGAGTTCGTGCAGCTTGCTAGTGTGCTTCAGGGGGAATAAAACTCAGCATTAAGAATTCATGGAACAGGTAATAAAATTTATTTTTCTAATTACTTGAATTTTGGTAGGAATTTTCTAACATTAATAGTTTTGGAGAAAGTGAGCTTAAGTCTTAAAGATTGCTGATCCACATCAAATTTTTATGACTTGCGTCTTGCATCTTATTTTTATATCGTGATCTTTTCTGCTGCTTTGAGATAAATTATTTAAAGACTTAAATTATTGCAATATTCCTATAGCTGAATTTTTTATTGCTGTATATACATTAGCCTCAAACTGTATGCATCTTTTGGTGTCTAGTGAATATACAATGTGTTGTTTATCTGAAGTCTTTTTTTTTATCTCTTGGTCAATAGGTAAACTTTCAGGTTTTGAATAAGCAAGTTATGCAGAAGTAAGACATCAGTCTAGTTTGAAGGTTGCTCTCACTTCCATGTGGTTTCCTTTTCTGTTTTCCAGTACAGAAACTTTGCAAAAAAAAAATCTATTTTGGGGGCAATTTTCAGTATAGAGTTTTACGATTTTTTTTAGAAATTAGAAAACTGAAAGGAAAATAGGTGACACATGAAAGCCTTAGCTGCTACTTAGCATAGCCATAGCTTCGTACCTTTCAAGCCTGTCATGCAACTTTCCAACAGTTGAGCCATGCCAGTATAGCAAGTCGTGTCTCTCATCTGCACCTGTCTTTGCAGCAGTTAAGCATATTAGCATCCAGAGTGATTCATCTCCCAGAACAAAAACGGTAATGGAGCAGAATGACTGAGGAAAAAGTGGTTACGTAGAATTGTTCACAATCTCGCAAGATAAGGACTGTCATGAGAGAAAAGTGTGATGTTAAAAACACTGAGGACACTGGTAAAAGCACATAAAAATGCCTAATGTGAGAAGAGTGTGCAGGCCCCAATATAGGCTGGAGAGGAGAATGTGAAGCACAGGCAAGCACCATGAAATAGACCCTGAGATGAAGGAAGATTGAAAATGTGTGCACAGGACAATCTTGGACATGAAAGACACAGCAATGAGCTGCTCCTGTGCAAGAAGGGAAGGGCTTAGTGCTGTAGTTACAGAAGCATGTGCCGGTACTTTCAGAAAGTTAAGATTAACATTAGTTTTCTGTTGTCCTGCTTTTGGCTGGGATAGAGTTAATTTTCTATTTATTTGCTGGTGCAGTGCTGTGTTTTGGATCTAGAGTGAGAACAATGCTGGTAATACACCGATGTTTTAGTTGTTGCTCAGTAGTGTTTACCCTAAACCAAGAACTTTTCAGTCCCATGCTCTGCCAGTGAGGAGGGCACAAGAAGCCAGGAGGGAGCAGAACAGAGCACCTGACCCAAACTAGCTGAAGGGGTATTCCATACCACAGCACGTCATGCCCAGTAGATAAACTGATGGGACTTACCCGGAAGGCCCAGATCGGTGCTTGTGTCAGGCTGGGTATCAGTCTGGTGGTGAGCAATTGTATTGGGTGTCACTGCTGTTTCTTGTTTGTTTTGGGAATTTTTGGTAAGGGAGCATCTCATTTGCTTTTAACATAGTTGATTTTATTTTCTAGTATCAGGACTTGTTCTGGTTTTGCCAGTCATCTTTTCTGTTTGTTCTGCAGGATTTTTCTGATTCCAAGAGATGTATTTTCTGCTTTATTTATATACTGTTCCCTAATCTTGCACATTTTCCTCTTTGTTCTTCTGAGCCCCTTGTTTGCAACCATACCATAAGTTTCTGTTTACTCCTGTCATAGAATCATAGGGTGGTTTGGAATGGAAAGGACCTTAAGATCATCTGGTTCTAACCCTTCCACCATGGGCAGGAGCACCTCACGCTAGACCATGTCGCTTAAGGTTCTGTCCAGCCTGGCCTTGAACACTGCCAGGGATGGAGCATTTACCACTTTTTTGGGTAACCTGTTGCAGTGCCTCACCATCCTTACAGTAAAGAACTTCCTTATATCTAACATGAACTTCCCCTGTTTACATTTAAACCCATTACCTCTTACCGTATCACTGCTGTCCCTGATGGAGAGTCCTTCTCTGCATCCAGATTTTGGAGTTGTGTGCACCTGTTTAGCTGAGTTACAAAACGCTTACACATTTCCGTGGGTTATGCTGATAGTAGTGCTACAGGGTGCCTGTGCACTGTCAGCAGTTGTGATGTTTTAGTGACTGTGTGTCTCTCTTCAGTGCCAGGAAATATTAAATTATGTCAAAATAGTGGAGATAGGTTTGTGACTAGAAGCATGGGTTCAGCAGTTGACTGCAGCTGTGAGATGGCATTCTGATGTTAATACTGGATGGGAGGAGACAGTGTATGCTTGAGCCATAGCAGTGCATCACCTGACAAAAAGCAGTAATGAATAAGTTAGCGACAAGCAGGGCTGTCCAGACAGAGTGAAAAGCAAGCTAGCTATCTGCCATTTCAGGGTGAAGCATTTATTGGTTCTTAGAGATACAGATACTGTGTTAGCTCTTTCAGCTACTGATAGGACATAATTTATTGTAAACAGCACTGTGTTACACCTGTGAGTTTTGTAGCCTGTTGTTAACTCTTAATTGTGGAATAAAAGTGTAAAGTGAAAACCAGTCATTTTGAATGAAATTGGAAGGATTTTCCTTTTTTCCACCCTAATAAATGAATTACATTTGGAGACAAGCAGTGTCAAATGTCAGCTACATATCTTCATATTTACTTCTCTGTTCTCAAATGACACCATGTTATTTGGTGGTGGTAGTCTTTGGTCTTGTTAAAATACTTCCAAGTGCAGAAAAAAAACTATTAACACAAATTCATGGAATCATAGAATAGTTAGGGTTAGAAAGGACCTAATCATCTAGTTCCAACACCCGTGCCATGGGCAGGGAGACTACACACTAAACCATGTCACCCAATATTATGGAGTACCGAATTAGAAGAACAGTTAAAATTCAGTGTACAGTTTGTGTGGACTTATTCTAGGCTAGGTAGGGTTGAGGAGTGCAGCCCTTCCTGAATGTGCAGATTTTACTGTGTTACTTAGCCAAATACTCACAGTTTTGAAAATATCCCTATTTTGTTGGAATCCATCTCTGTCTCCTGATGTCTAGTATTTCTCAAAGGGGAAGTTGGTTGGATCAGGCTATGTTTTGTAGTGGCTGGCTGTGGAATTAGTCTGAAGAGCAAGGAGAGAGAAACAATAAACTCAATACCTCTGATTTCAGTATTTACAGTGTTTTCAAGTACAAGAGGTAAGATACTTGCTAGAGATTCAGAACATAGCAGATCAGAGGAGGGACTCCTGGCAAAAGTGAATATGAATTATTTTGCATCGTTCCAGAATTAATTACAGATTCTTCATTGCTTATGTTAGTGCGTAATGGTTGTACTGAATTTCATTCTTAAGATGAAAACAGAAATGCTTTTCACAATTTATACAATGTCATATTTTTTCTGCAAGTATAATGCATGCTTACATTTTGGTGTATGTTAGTCTCGAAAGATGTAATTTAGTATTTCAGTTCTTACTGAGCAGTTACCAGCTGAGACACCTTTCCTTGTATAATTCTTTCTTAGTGCAGGGCTTTTAGTTGTGGGAAAGGTGTGTCTTTTTTAATTTCTTATTTTTTTCCAAAAAGAAACAATCATAATGCAGAGCCAGTATTTGTGATTAGCAGAAGTTCACTTTTCACCTATTCCTCCTCTCGAAGGTTTAGTCAGAGAAATGTAAGGGAAGAGGCCTGGAATCTTTTCCTAAAGACATCTCGTAAGTAATGGAGTTAAAGGTCACTAAAAGCTTTTGGTGGGCCTCTGCAAAGGCCATGGTCAGCAGAATCTAGTTCACACAGTGACTAAAAACTTCTTGTTGATTTCTAAGGGATAACCTCACCTTCTATCTGTTTTTTATGTAAAGGACTGATTTGTCTTTACGTGGTGGCTTTTGTTTCCAGATCTACTGGAGCTAGAAACTAATGCTACACTTTGGTAAACTAGCACGTTAATCTCCTGCCTGTTTGTGATACCAGCTGTTAAAAGCTTGAAATAAAAATGTAATGTGAACAACAACAAAAAAAAAATTCTTTGAAGCAAGGGCATTATACTAAATAAGAATTTTCAGTATTTTTAAAACATCTTGGTAAGCTGTCCAACTGAAATAAATCCCAGCAGTTAGATAACTGAAATTTCATTTAAATGAAGCTTAGTCAAAAGTATGTGACAAGCATAAGTGTTTTGTATTTTTCTCAACTAAATGTTACTGTCCCATTATAATTATTTTTATTCTAAAGAAGGTCTGCTTCTTATTTATCTAGCAGGGGCTCCTGTATCTGTCACAAGGGTTTTGAGAAAATGCTGACACCTCTTACTACTTTTGAACTGAGACTTTTGGAAACACGGAGAAGCTTAAAAATAAATATCTGAAAGAAAGATTTGTATGTTGACTTACTAAATTATGTTTATCTGCAGTAGTGTAAATACCATCCAAATTCGCTAATGACATCTGTTTTAACCTGTTACCCAAGAGAGAATTACAGTTATCTTCTGACACCTATTCTGGTATTCATTGTCACAATGCAAACATGATGACTAACTTGCATATTAAGAAGGGATCAGGAGTAGCAGCCTGAAACTACAGGCAATTTAAGTTATATCTGAGAAATAAATGTCTAAACACTAGGTCAAAATCAACAGTAGAATTTGTAAGAAAGATGATGATGTGTATGTGGTATTAAGAAATGGAGTTGCTTCAAATGAGGGTAGAGTTTATTGTCAGTAAATGGACTCAACTTCGAAGGAGGAAGGAAATCCTTTGGCCTACAGGCCAGACAAGGCCTCAGTTGTCTTCTTTCTATTGTTCAAACCAATTGTGCGGGTTTTTACCACATTTCATAGCATATTCAACTAATGAAAAAGATCTGAATAGTTTTATCTATAAATACTTTTTTATTCAAATCTTTTATTTTGATTGCAGTTAAAAGCCGAACTTTAATAAAATGTAAGCCTAACGCAAAAATAAAATTGTGTTAATTAAGGTTAAATTTAAATGAACAAGGAACTTAGGTTTCTACCTAAGGTTAAGTATTAGTGAAGTTTGTCAAGCACTCTTTTTCAAATTTCCGTTTATTTTGAGCTAAACTGCTTCATGTACTTGATGGTATTCACTTTCAGAAAGAGTCTTACTACACTGCTTTCTGAAGCTCAAACAGGCCTGTAGGTTGAAAAGCTATGGGCTGCAAACTGCTGTCTGATCTAGGAAGAAAAGCTAAGTTACATGTGAAATTATGCCGTTTCCTTCTTTAAACAGTGATGCCAGTTACATTTGATTGAGTACAAGTGTATGACTGCCTATGAAAAACCTTAAGATTTTGTCATACAGCAGCTATTCCAAGGTAGAAATACTAGCTGAATATTCTGAGAGCTAGCAAATACCCATTCAAACCCACTTATATACATATATTTTTGGCCTCCTCCTTTTCGGTACGTGCTGTGTGTTTTTCCCCAACATATGACAAGCTAGGAGATTCAGAATAGTTACGTTCTTTCTACCTTTGTTATGCTACTTCAGCAAAGCCAGGAGACTTACTTCTACTGTATATATGTTCTCGAACAGAAATAGACTTTTCATAAATATGATGTCTAGGGTGGAAATCCTCAAGTCAACAGCTTTTATAAAGCCACACAGATTTGTGATTTGATTATAAGCTGAAGGAGATAGATTTCTTGTGAGAGAGACTTGGACATCAGTATTTTGCAAGCAGTGTTCTGAAAGGCAATATTCCTTACGGTTAAGCCCTCTTGCTTCTCATGCTTCATGTAGTAATGTTTAGGCTACTGCGCACCTGGCATTGCTTGAGTTCCTCTCAGCTGTGTAAAACAACAATGCTGTTCTCAGCCACATCATAGTCATGAGAGTCTCGTGCATTCGGCAGTTAGGGCATTTAATTTTTTCATTATTTTCAAGAAGAATCCACACATACCTTCCTGTTGTTTTCTCGAGTTTTCTTCTTGTGTTTTTTCTTTCCTCTCTCCTGTGTTTGTGGATAACATTTTATGCAACGTGCAGCAGCAGGATGCAAATAAATGGTTTACAAACTTATTCAGGAACACAGAAGGTAACATGGTTCTGAGAGTCAATGGAGCAACATACTTCTGACTAGTGTATTGTGTGCCACTCTGTTAGGTTCTTATTCAGCGAGAGGCTTCAAAACTGCCTGATGAAGCCAAACTTCTGCACTTAATCATAACTTTTGTCCTGAAATCCTGCTTTGGGACTTCGCTCTGGCAGGGTCCATGTCCTTTGTGTCAGCAGACCATTAAGCAGTAGCTGACATTTTCAAAGAGATCTGGTTAGGAAATACCTTTCATAAGTGTTTCAAAACACTGTTTTGAGTGTGTGGAGGCCTTCCCAATTCCGCTGGTCATTCATTTTGCATTTTGAGAAGTTTGTTAACACAGAAGTCACATCTGAGTAAGTTGAAGAGCCACAAATAGCTTCTTGCTGTTTTCCTGATTTCCTTCACTGCTACAGTGAGAGGAGTCTGGCAAACACTCCTGGATGTTGCAGAGGTTAGTCATGAGTACTTAAAACCACTTCAAACATAGCTATTTAGTATAAATGGTGCCAAAGTGCCACAGACCCTCCATCAGGTTGCTTTCTGCTTCTGCCTGTCAGAAGTATTCCCTATTTAAAACATTGCGTCTTCCAAGCAGCAAGCATCCTGTGTACAAGTCAGATCATAATGTTCCATGTTTTCCGGCATCACAGCATGGCTGCATCCTTAAGACATGCCTAATGTTTTAAGGCTTTGTCTCTCGTATTGGATTACAAATTCTAGGTAAATTCAGCAGACTTAATTACGGGGATTTTCTTACATTTGTGCAACTATTTGCCTGAAAATGGTTATAACTTAGTTATCTCTGAGTCTTCTACTCTTTTGCAAAACTCGGCTGAAGTTGGGAAAAGCATGTGCCTGGAGCAGAGTGGAGAAAGATGCACAGACAATGGTTGTGTAAGCCTGTTTTCTTTGGAAGGTAGACTGGAAAGCAGCAACAAGAAGAGTTGAAATAGAGGAATAGAAGGTGAGAAGCAAATTCATACATTAAATAGAAAATAGTTTTGTATAAAAAAGAATGGGAAATAACAGTCGACTTTAACCTAAATTCTATATACTTGTGCTTGAAAGAGGAAAAGGCTATAGACACTGGGGAGGAAGGTGTAATTACAGACAGTGTGTCACGCTACGGTGAAAAGCCTTTTTCTGAAAGGAAGTGATACAGTTGTCTTTAAGATTATTTAGTCTTGTTTTGCAGTCCTCCTACAGTTTGTGTGTAACTAAATGTTCCCATCAAAAGTACTTTGTCTCTTCTGGGCTTGATCATGAGTTTGCTGATATACTTTGAGTAAGAGCAGTGGTGGTTTCTTACAAATTCTAAGGCTGAGATTGCATCCCGAAGATAAATCTGATTTGATCTACTGGCTGCTTTGAAAGTTTGGGTGGGAGACTGACTAAAAAGCTCCCATGTTTCCATGTCATACTCCTGGATTTGGAGTATGGGTGAAGCAAGCAGATGCTTTTTGTTCAAGCAAGACTGTGTCTTGCAAGCTTGAAAATATTTTTTTCCAAGATCGTGTGTACTCAAGTATAGTGTAGTCCAGTATCAGGGAATAGAAAATGGTAAAAGGAAATGGAGTGTTATTAGTTATGTCTGGGGTTTGTTTGTTTTTTTTTTTTTTTTTTTGTTTTTTTTTTTTTTTTTTTTTTTTTTGTTTTTGTTTTGTTTTTGTTTTGTTTTTTGAAGAGAGATACAGAAGATTAACAGTGCTTTTGAAGTTGAGAACTGTTAAGTAGTAAGAAGCAGTATGTGGCTGCATTACCCAGTAGTATCTTAAAGATGTATTAAGCAGTAGGCAGTAAGGTATGAAACTTTACAAGTTGAGTTATGCCAGGGAAAACTAATTTAAACATTTGATTTAAGAAATGAAAGATATTTTTTAAAAAAAGGAAACCTGATGGACATTTACATTTATCAGTTGTAGTAAAGTGTGTCATGCAACATTAGAATTTAGTGAGAAGCTGTAATATTTGGGAAAATAAAGCCCATGACGTTTATGCTACTAAGCAAGCCACTAAGACTGTGACTGTAAACTTGCACCCACTTAACAGACATTTATGGAGAGTTTTTATATTCCATTTTTATAAAATAGACATTTTTCTAACTCTTAGCTTTAAACTGAGAAATAGAAGAAGGAAATAGAATGTGCAGGAGTGAAGGGACTGAAATACAGTCTACGTTTTCAAAGCTGCAGTTACAGACTTTTTTTTGTAATTCTTTTAAATACAGTAGTTTCATTGGAAGGCTGTTTCCTGTTAAAATTGTAATTCTGTATCTGATCTACACAATTATAAGATCACAAAGGTCTTAAAATTTCTGTCCTTTGAATACCATTGTGCTCCAAGAGTATTGTATCAGGATGGAGGATTTTTCCAATAAACAAGAAGAGAAAAGCCTTTTGTGGTCTAGTATAGAAGCAGGTAGCATTTATTTGTAATGGTTTTAGTTGAAAATTGTATAAGTTAGGTTCTTTACAGTGTGTTAAAAGATTAGTTTCTTCAGTACAGTCCTTATAAATCTGTGCAGTTTTAAACATTAATGACAAGCAAGATAAGAATTCTGTAGCGGGTGATTTTGAGAGCATAGCTCTGAGAGGGATTTGTGGTTTTATGAAAAATTGCCTCTTCCTTCTGAATTTGTAAGTAACACAAAATGGGAAAACTCACCTAAATAGCATCTCTTATTGCCACAATTGGAAAGACAGTTCTACAGTAGGTGCACTGTTAGTTCCATGCGTAGATCTCTTACATCTTTGTCCTCAGGAAAAAACAATGCCATGCAGTCTTTCTGGGGAAAGTAATTATTGCTCTCAGACATTTTCTCATACCAGCATGCAAAATTTACTTAATACTTACTATCTTCAGATATAGCCGTAGAAAATAAATGCTACATGCTAATTTGAGCTTATTCTAATTATTGTGTTTTTTCTCGTCAAATACCATTATTAAAAAAAAAAAATCAAACAAACAAACAAAGAAAAACCCACACACACAAAAAAAAACCACACACACACAAAAAAAAAAAGAAAACAAGGATGGTAAGAGAACGTACAGTAGGTATTTCTAACTAGAGTTCTAAAAATCTCTTGTCTGTGCATTAGTGATCACAGTAGTATACTGATTGGTAATTATTTTGCAATTGAAAAGTACCTTTAAAGCATCCACCATTCATAAAGCATATCCATTTGACAACGAGATTGACTGATGTAGTCTTACTTGAGGACAGGGAAAGAAGAGGGTTTTATATCTCATTTGTGTATATGTGGCAGTGACGGAAAAGTTGATTACTGATTTTACATCTGTCCTGGGTTCAGCAGTAGCAGTAATTTTTCACCTTGGTAGCTGGTGCAGCGCTGTGTTTTTGATTTTGGGCCTGGGAACAGCACTGATAACACCAGTGTTTTCAGTTACTGGTTAGAATGTTTAGGCTGGCCAAGGACTTTCTGAGCCTCATGCTCTGCCGGGGAGGAGGGGATGCCGGGAGGAAGGAGCGACAGGACACCTGACCCAGACTAACCAAAGAGGTTATTCCATACCACAGCACGTCATGCCCAGGATGTAAAAACGGAGGGCAGAGACCGGAAGGCTGGTGGGGGTGCACGGTGGGGGGTGCACTGCTTGGTCGGGTTGGGATTGATGGTGAGCTATTGTATCCTTTCGTTATATTTGCCTTGTCATTATTATTACTGGTGGGGGTGCACTGCTTGGTCGGATTGAGATTGATGGTGAGCAGTTGTATTCTTTTCCCTTGTATTTTCTCTTGTCATTATTATTATTGGTGGTAGTAGTAGTGGTTTATGTTATACCTTAGTTACTAAACTGTTCTTATCTCAACCTGCGGGAGTTGTGTTGTTTTGATTCTCCTCCCCATCCCCTCGGGAGCTGGGGGGAAGAAAGAGGGAGTGAGTGAGTGAGCAAAACTGCATGGCTGAAAGACTTAAATCACGATAACATCTAAAGAAGAAAAAATTACACCAGATTTATCCGTTTTTTAAACTTACTAAATATAATAGAACTACAGGCAAAAAAAAAAAATAAAAAAATCTGTGAGAAGAGGCATCTTGAATCCTTGTTTTATCCTTACTAAAACCCCAGAAAAATAAGAAGAGCAACACACTTGTATACAAAAGTATATACTTGTATACAAAACTTAACACTTTAGTAACTGTAGAGACTAATAAGAAGGTAAGGAATGCCACTGACTTTTTGCAGATAGGCTGCTTAATGTCTTTGAACTTCTGGTCCAAGAATGGCTTGTAAGCGTTGACTTTTGGATGTTGTACACTGTGGGATTCCAGTTATGGGGTAACTAGCAGAGAGACAAAGATGATACAGGACTGTTTCACTCAATACCTACTCAGTAAATGGCCATTTCTTCTCTCCAGAAGGTTATGAAGTCATGTTATGCTTTATTCCTTTCTTCTGATATAACTCCTCAGGAGTTTCCTTGCAACTCCAGATGGCATGTTCCTCTTTTGAAGTCACTGCCTTTGACCAATAGTGTTTGATTAAGTTTATGTAAATGAGAATTCTCTCCTTGTCTTTGAACATCTCTTACCAGTCCCAAGTAGCAGGAAATATAAAAAAGCAGTGCTGATTCCTTAGCTTTATATTCTCAACATTTCACATTGTGTGAGTCAGAGAATGGGGGAGAGGCAGTAGAGAGAACTTCCGTGGATCTGTTTTAAATTCTTGCATGTACGTATGACTAGAAAACACGACTAAGCACCATAGTTTAAAAAACCTGCAGATACTAAGAATAATAGCATATTGCTATTTGGCAGAAATATGTATTTGAGTCCTTTTTCAAGGCTTGAAAAGGCTTGATGATTCAGTGCCTGATATCGCTGCCTTAGATCATAGGACTGCATTCTAATATTACAGCTTGAGATGGAAGGCACAGCGTTCTATTTCATCTACACGGAGGACTGTTTCTTCAGTCCCACTGTGGGTTGTATCTTATTCCCACTATTTTATTTGCTGTATGTTATAATAACAGAATTTGGGAAAAAAACTGTATTCAGTATGGCTACAAATTTAGTTATAGATAGGTAGAATCTCTCTTTGAAAGATGTAAATAAAAATGTGTTATGTGTGTGGTGAATAATAACAGGTGAATGTAAAATCAACATTTAAATACAAGTTTGCGTCAACAGTAAATGTGGAAAGTCTGCAGGGGGAACATTGCAAGATGTTTTTAATAAAACTTGTTTAAAAGTTTGACATTCAAAATATTATATAAACACTCAGAAAGACTTTTTCTTATGCATTAAATATTCTTTTTTACTGGAATGGCATGGTATTCTATTAGTGAAAGCTGTGTATGCCTCAGCAAAGTGTAGGAAATAAGTGAATATGGAAGATAAATTCGAAAATCTAAATAGGGGTCTTTAATACCTGTGTCCTAGCAGAACTGAAAATGGGCTGTGTTCTTTTTTAGACTTTATAATTTCTTCCTTTTCTTTTGCTGTCTTTATTTTAAATAGTGATACAATTTTGAAAGTTTTCCCATGGAAGCTTTTACTGTGTCCCCATAGAGCTCAAGAAATGATAATTTTTAAATGTATTTCTTGTGTAAGCTGTATGTGGTTTCAAAAAAACCCTTTAAATATTCAGGCAATGTGGAGTCCAGAACAGTAGGAATTTCTCATTGAATAGTATTATCTCAGTCCATTGCCATCACTGTTTCTGCCTGCTGTGTGATTGCAGATGGCATCTTCTGTGCTGTAAAGCAGCTGGGAACAGTTGTGCAACTAAAGATACATAAAGGAAATCACTGTTAAGGTGATGGTTTGAAAGTGTAAGCTAAGTGATGAAAAATCTTGTCAATTCTCTCATCCCCTTTTAGTTTTGCAAGGACGGTAGGGCAATAAGGAGATAATCTCCTGTAAGGTAAGAAGTGCGATCAGAAAAAAAGCTTCAATGATTTGGCTAGCTCTCTGTACATACAGTTCTGCAGTTTGAAATAGCCCTGTTTTGAAATCATGGCTACACTGACATGTTGTTGAAGTAATGCTGATGGTAACAATTCTCTCTTATTGTCCTGGATATGGGTGGAATGAGAGCTCTAGGGATAAAACTCATGTAATGTTAAAGGAAGTTTTCAAATATTTAGATTGGCTGTGAAGTAGTAGTCCAGAAAATTTGATTGCCATGGTGCTTGGAATACACTTAGACAAAGGTTTTTGTGTGAAAGTATGGAAAGTGTGGAAAAAAATTTGCTAAATTAATAAATGTATTATATAATAGTTTCTAAGTGGTTTATATGTACTAGGTTTTGTTTAAATTCTAAATATAGCTGTTTTCAGGTTATGCTGAAATGCTCTGAAAGTAATATTTGAAGTATTTGGAAATAAATGTCTCGTGCAATGTGTCATACATTGTCATTAACTGAGTGAGATAAATGACAGGTCGTGTGGTTTTTAACTCTTGAATGCTTTAAAGGCTGAATTGTAAAATAATGAGATTTATGTTTATACAAATCTTGGCCTAGAAATGAGTGATTTGGACAAAATAATACAAGTCTGCTGTTCTTTTTATCCACTCAAGAGGTTTGTTTACAGATGTATGCTGGTTGTGGTGAATAACAGAAGTTATGATGAAACAAAAACATTTTATCTGTAATAAATCTGGAAGCTAAATTATCATAATAAAATTAAAGAGGTTTTGCTTGTTTTATTCAGCTAATAGACACAAACTTGGTGTTTTATTCTCTATCTTTGTGAAACTGTTTATGTTGAAATGATTCACGGTTCTTTTAAGATTATTAACTTGTTAATTTTCAGTCCAGGAATAAAACTGTTATATATTGCCTCAAGTTCTGACCTTAGCAGGTTAGAAATACTGGGAATTAAGACCTTCTACCCACGTATATATACATTTCCTTGATGTGGTGCCCTATAGATTATTTTTTTCATTAAATATCTGCAAGTGCTGAAGTAGTAGGTTCTGTTTAGGTTTAGAGAACTTTAAATTTTTTCATACACAGTACTATGTGTATAAAAGCCTGCCTTTGGACCTTAATGAAACCTAATGCTTTGTTTTGTCTTTTTTCTGAAAACCTACTGTCTAATCTGCTGAAGTAGGTGTTATAGTACTCAAAGACTGTAGTATCTTTGCTGTACCTCTTTGGATCTGCATTGAATGAAATGATATTCTCAGTTTGCTTAGAGTTTCCATAAATGTATACAGGCGTTTGAAAACCCATGAAAATTTAAAGTTTATTTGGAAGTTTGACACAGTGTAGTCAATCATAATGAGAAACCATATTTAACCTTACACTTACTGCTTTAGTTCTGCTTTTATTTGCTTGAACACATATGTACTGTGATTTTCTTACAGACAGCCCCGCTGATTACTTTTCCATGAGGCTTAGGCAGTTGATTCAGAGGCAGCTGCAGGTGAAGTTTAGATTTTATTTTTTTTTTGCACACCCCTAGATGTTCCATGTAACTGTAATACAAAATTTGCCTGGCATTCTCCCTGGTGATGTTCTTCTGTAATACCTGAAACCCACTGAAGTCAGAACAAGAATCTTAGCTGGCTGAAGTACCATAGGGAAGTCACAGAGTAACAGTACTGAGTACTGATGAATTACGAAGTCTGTAAAAGTTTACAAAGTTTCTAAAAATGCTGCAATTAGTTTGTATGCTGTAAACATGAACTAATAGTGTTCTACCCAGGGAAATGTAGAACTCACCAATAATCTATATTTTAAAAGAATAGTGTTTTTGTCAAAAAGTGGGAAATGTCTGTTACCTGCTTGTCTACAGTATGTTAGGCTATGAATTTATATTTAAATATGATGACTTTCATACATAGAACTACATTATACATGTGTGAATTCAGTAGAAGTGCTCGTACAAAGGTCTATTCAAGTTTTATGTCCATGTGAACAGTGTGTTTGAGAACTAATGCTAATTGTAGTAAATTCAAACATTTCAAATTAATCTTGGAAATCCTGTGGAATTTCCCATGTATGTTTGTAGTGGAAGGTTTTCACAAGATGTTTATTGAATTATTTTATCAGAATAAAGAAATATCCTATTTGAACTATGTATCATTTTATATAAGACTTCTACGAGAAGATTCCTTCCTTTTGATTGACACTGAAAAAGAAAATACTAAAACAGAAAAGTGCTCTTTGGTGGTAAACGCTACATGAACTGAAAAAGCAAGAAGTATCTGTTGATTCAACTTGAATATTCAATAGTGTTTTTTCAAATAGAACTAATGGGCTTTGATAAAAATTGGTTCTTAATATTAGGTTTGTTAGAAGTGGTGAGGTGTTACAGTGAAGTTAAATTGCATTGACGCTCTGAGTTAAAATGAGAGACCTGAAAAATATTTCTTCTTAAGCTACTCTGTACGTAAGTTTCTTCAGTAGCTACTAAAAAGGTTGACAACTACATCAGTATAATGGTAATGGATGGTCCTGTAATGTGTTTTGAAAAGGACTAAACCTATTACAGATAGGGACACATTGAGTTGCATCTGGAGCAGGTTCTCTGGGACCATTTGTCTCAAAACACACAGTATTTCACTGTAGCAGTAAAAAGAAATATGATGGAATGATACTTTTTATGAAGCATAGTAACAAGTGTGAAATTAAACTTTGCAGAAGAAATCGGTTGCTACTGTCTAAAAATATTTTGAAAGAATTTGAAATTTCACAACAGAGTTCTTCCCCATATCTCAAATAATAAAAATTTTAAGAAATGCATTTATTAACAAAAAATTGGGTTTTGCCATCAGAGGAGGACTGTGTCATACTGGCTGTCAGGGTGCAGCAATGACTGGCTGCTCTTTGAGGGCCACGAGAGAAGGTGAATAAACCAGGTGGCTGGGGAGGGGCCTTGGCAAACTGATGCCCATCCTGCTGCCCGTAAGGGATACAAGAGAGGCAGGCGCCAAAGTGGTAGTCTAGTTCCCCTGAGAGTCCAGGTCATCATGCAATTAAAGCATCTAAGTGCACCCAGAGCCCTGACACTAGTTATGCTAAATAACAGTAGATTTTTTGCTCTGTTTTTATCAATTTATATCTTGATGTACTTATTTTTCACTTCTAAAACATTTTTGTATTTTTCTTTTTCATGTGATAGTCTTGTATTAGGGAAGTTCTTAGACTTTTATGAGAAGAAATAACTACTGACCAGCTAAAACAGTATTTGAAAAATGAATAATCGGATGTTGCTTTTTCTGTCATAAACTGAGAGTGAAAGGAGTAATTACCTTGTTTTGATGAGTGAACTGAAGAAGTATGACATAGAAGTCTTATGGGAATGCATACATGAAAACTAGGCTGTCATGTTAACAAGGTGATTTTTTTCCATATGATGAATTTTTCAAACAGTAAGTGGTCTGTAATCTGTACTGATATTTTTCTGAGGAACACAAGCTTCTTTTGGCTATTGTGTAACAGAAAAATATTGGAATAAATATAAAATTTTGATAGTGCAGCTATTGTATGAAAACTTTGAGTCATTCCAAGCTGTTATTTTTGCATTACATGTATCTACTACAGAGTATGTTTTATACCAGCCATAGACCGTTCTGCAAGCATAGTTGAATAAAAGATGTGTTTGAATTATAAATACTGAATGGACTTAGCATCATATTCTGTAGAAATTCTGATATATTTCTGAAGAGAAAAGGGAACGGATTTGAGTGACCTTATCTGAATATAAAAGTATGTGAGTGAACTGTATTTTCAGTGTTGCTTTTATCTCAGTTACGTAAAGCGTTACTTAATCTTTTCCATTTAACTGCTGCTTTTAATTGAAATGTCTTTAATTGCCGTAACAGATGTTATGATACTTTGAGTCTTGTATTCAAAGACTCATCTTTCCTCAATGAGTTATGTGTATTTGGTTTGTTACCAAAACTTTTAACTGGAAGGATGACTTGAGTTTCAGCTACATTCCAAAATGTTGAAAGTCTTTGAATTGTTATTTGCAAAGCAGTATTCTGTAGCTTCTGAGAATTTAAGAAAATTACATATCCATGAAATATTCTGTAGTATTGTGCTGTTAAGTCATATGTGCAAGAAAGTGGGTTTTGAAGGATCTTCACGGTCTCTTTATTATTAAAGAGCAAAACCAGAATTTGTCTTTCTACTGAAGAAATGCACAGTTCTGCTACTTGTAGATTTTCTCTCATATTTGTTCAAAAACTACCATCTTGACCTTGCATTTTAATCTGATGCTCTTTTAGAGCATGTAGCGTGTATGCACTTAGAAAAACTCTCAATCTATTTTTCTAATAGTGCCTGTAGGTAAATTTCCAATCAACAGTGTAATTGCTTCATAAAACAATATTGCTTGTAAGAAAAATGTTTATTAATTCATTACGTTTTGTTGCCCCAAAATTGTGTGCATGACTAGTTATGTTTGTTCCTCATGTTGCTACTGCAATATGACTACTATTATTAAATCCTAAATAGTAGATATGAAATATGCTGGTTATTAAGAAGTTTCCACTTTTCATGTGATTTTAACTTTCGTTGTAAGTCATCACTATTTGTAAAACCAACTTCATTATTTCTCAAAAAAGAGAGTACAGTAAAAACATGAAACTGGAAAAAAGCTCTGCTAATGTTTTCCTTCTAATATAAAGACTACTGGGATTTAGTGTCTTAGTTAGAGTAGGCCAGTGGTTTTGACATGTTTTGAGAAAATATTTATTGAGTAAAACGTGTACAAAGCAAGATGACAGTTGTTCTGGTCTGAAATTTTGTGTTCTAGATACTTGCAATGATGTGCCTAATGTCAGACAGCCGTTACTTCTCAGACAGAAATTATAAGCACACAGAAAAAGATATTTACCCTCTAATATATTTATTTTTATATAATAGAAATTTATAATAGGGATAATGAAGAAATCTACTACTCTGATTAAGGTAAAAGGACTACATAAACACATCCTTTGTTAGTCCAAGTGTTTCCAAGGAGCAGAATTATATATATTTTGTAATTCTGAGTTTTTTCATTATTTAACCACTGTATCTATTTTGCAGATTCTGAAAATGGAGTGGGGAGGAGAGTATTCTCTAGATTCTTCCAATTTAGACTGTTTATTGGATGTCCTTCCTACAGAACTAGAGTTTCAACAAATGCTTAGTGATCTTGATGAAAAAATAAAGAAGAACTCCTCTAGGTAAAGAGTACTTTATTTGTATCCAAAATACTAGTGAAAGTCATTGCATTAAGGAAGAAATATGGCTTTTGTCTTCTTTTGTTTCTAGTTGTAGGTTAAAAGTTTTATGATTATTTTACTAGTAATTTTACCTTAACCACTTGAGCATTTAACAAATTTTTAATGCCATATAATTTTTGTGCTATAGTTTTTCTCTCAATGGAATTTTTGACTGTTGAATCATCTTAATCTTAGGAATTACTACAGTAGGTGTGATAGTGGAGGAAGAAAATGTGTAGTCCCATGACAGTTGTATTTCCTACAGCTATGAGTTAGAACTTTAATCACTGAGAGAGCTACAGAATTTTACAAGAAGGCAAAATTCGAACCCCATATGTTCTTTAAGCATTTCTTATAGAAGTAGAAAAAGCAAGGAAGTTAATATGTGTAATCAGTGCTACAGAAACAGTGCGGTGCTGAAAGACTTCTTTGTTGATGCAGATTTTTTTTGCCATTACAAGCGTATCAGCTCAAGGTTTTATGCCTTATTTAAAAGCAGTGGCGGTGTTTTGTGGGTAAGCACTTTAGTACCTTTAAAATACTTTGAAAGATGCTCTCAAGCAAATAAACTAATTGCCCCGTTTGGTGTCAGAGATATAACAAATATCATAATTTTATATTAAATTTTGAAAATGCTTGCCTTTGGGTAACAGTGCATGTTACAGAGTTGTATGATTTCAAGAAAATAATCTTCTGATGACATCTGTTTTACAATTGTGTCATTTTAATGAAGCCCACATTTCTGAGAGGTCTTTGTCTGCTCCCAAACAGCTTCCTGAAGAATGGAAATAAACCACTGGTATATCTTACTGAAAACTGATTTAGGCCATCTCTGAATTATTGCTATATTGTTTATGCCAGACTTGAGACATTTTCCAAGCTTCTTATTTATATTACTCTTGCCTCATAGTTTGAACAGCATTCTCATTTAAAAATAGTGTTTACAAAGGTAGTTGTCATGGCAATAATCTGAGGGTACCAATAATAGTGAAGATCTGGGAAATTTGCTATTGTGGACCACCACATACTACAATTTCATGTTACAATTATCCAGCTGTTGACATCAGTGAAATGTAGATGCTTACTTAAGAGTTTTGTTGATGCCATAATACAGTAATAGGTACTTAAGTTTTGAGTTGCTGTGGTGTTGTGTATCTGGGAAAAAACAGGATCAGCATTTTTGGCAGTTGTCTTGTCACCTCTTCAGCTACCAGATAAAGGTGACTTTATCATAATTATACAGAGTCGCCTCAAGAGTTAGAAAGATTATTATGAAGATGAGTCTTTGGAATGCATGCTTTACTACTGTTTTTGGTTTTAATTTATGTAAAATGTTTGCTACTGGTTGAGAAAATTTGGGCTGTGGGAAAGCAGGCCAGATGTTCACTCCTTTTAATGCTACTTTATATTAACATTTTAAGGTACATTTTACATTAAGATCATCACAGTGGAACTGTTCGTAATTTTTTAAGAAGGCTGATTGTCCCTGTCTTAGGACATGGACCTACAAATTAGAAGGGACTTTCTCTGTAAGGTTTATAAGATCAAAATGGTATTTTATGCAAGGGCAGAAAGAAAATGGATTAGGGAGTGGTGTACAGCAACACATGCCCAGAAAAGCTTTGTATTTCTGCTGAATTGACATTTAAACTGGTTTTCAAACTAATTTTCACAAGCAAAATCAGAAAGTAGCCATGTAGTTACCAGGTGGTATTTTGCTCCTGTAATATGTCAGTTTCACAAATGGAGAGGAGTTTAAAAGAAGATGGACAGCAGCTGATGTGACTTTTAAATTAAAAAGAGTCATTTTATTGCTAATATATTAGAGGTAGCATGGAGTGAAATCATTTTCAAGTTACCATTGATCTTTGTAAGTGGTATGATAAGAGCAGCTCTGTGCGCTACAGTGATACAAGTGGAATACAATCCATTTTTCATCAGATAGATTTATGATTTTATTATACCACAGAGAATAAACATGATACTATACAGCATATATATATTTTTAAAAATAAAACATTGTGTAAAGAATTATGATCTGAAAGTGTGTAAATCATTTGATTGCTCATTTATTGCCTTCCAACTGAATAGCTTTTATGAAATTGTATGATGCGACAAATCAGATATGCTTTCCAGTAGTTGAATTACCTTCACTATTTTTGTATTGTACCAATTCTATTTGGTACTATAACAGAAGGAAAAAAAAAAAAAAAGCCATCTGTTTGAAATCATTTTATTTGGAAGTTTTAAGGGAGTAAGTGCCACAATTCTATTAACAGAGCCCTTGTTACACTTGAATGTTAACTATTTTTGCATCAGTTTATAGAAGCAGGTGATTATGAACTCTCAAAACTATTGTCACTGCTGGCCAGTTTTGTGTGTAATGATAGTCTAAGGTTATTTCATAGAATCATAGAATCATAGAATAGTTAGGGTTAGAAAGGACCTCAAGATCATCGAGTTCCAACCCCCCTGCCATGGGCAGGGACACCTCCCTCTAAACCATGCCATCCAAGGCTATGTCCAACCCCACCTTGAATGCCACGAGGGATGAAGCATTCACAACTTCCCTGGGCAACCCATTCCAGGGCCTCACCACCCTCACAGTAAAGAATTTCTTCCTCATATCCAATCTAAACTTCCCCTGTTTAAGTTTAAAGCCATTACCCCTTGTCCTCTCACCACAGTCCCTAATGAAGAGTCCCTCCCCAGCATCCCTATAGGCCCCCTTGAGGTATTGGAAGGCTGCTATGAGGTCTCCACGCAGCCTTCTCTTCTCCAGGCTGAACAGCCCCAATTTTCTCAGCCTATCTTGCTGATTTTGTTTTCGTAATTTCATCAGGATGGCCATTTGTTTTCAGTCTTTCCCTTACATTTGCCTTGACTTTCACTGTTAATGAAAACTCTTTGGATTTTTTAGAATTTTAGAAATCCTAAGAGATATATTGTACCATGAGTATTACAGTAAGTTATCATAAGCATTGCAGGAACATGCGAGATGATAAACAGCCATGTTTGGTAAAATCTCTTGTTTCTGTTCAAGATAAGATTATCAAAACATTCTTTGCATGAATCTTTATGGTTTTGTGGGTTTTCTTCAGTTAGATTGTATCTATAATTTTAAAAATTACTAGAAAGTAAGTTATTTATATTTTTGGTTAAATTCCTGCATCATCAGCAATGCCCACATGAAATTTTCTGTAGAGCATGGGAAATTTTCTTACTATTTCTCTGTTGGCAGCTCAGTTTTCATGAAATAAGCGAATGTGTTTGGTTCATCATGGAGAAATTGTAACAATAAAAATGCCTGTGGGTGTTATGCTGGTAAAAGTCTCTCTCAAAAAATTTTATTACTCTGACACACAGGTTTATAAATGATATGACTGATTTTTTTACAAAGTGGTTTCTAGTGTTCAAGCTTTTTAATGAAATATACACAATAATAATAAATAGCATTATGCTAGTGTTTCTTCAAAACACAGTGGAAACAAGTATTTAATTATTTTTGAACCGTCTCTTCTTAATAGAAGACATGTAAACTGGTTCTAAAAGCAGATCTCCATGAATACGAGGATCTTAAGCATAAGTAACATGAGGTTTAAAGATAATTTCGCTTTATAACTTAGCAGTTTAATTTAACCAATATTATTGTCATTTTTATGGCTGCTCCATATGTTATGTGAAATAAATTGAAACAGTGCTTGTTAGAAATGGAAAGGAGTTAGATCATCCTTCAGCTTACTCATATTATTCTTAGGAAATGGAAAATGATGAATGGAGACAGCAACCCTCATTTTGATACTGTGCTTTTCAAAATCGTCTTGTATCAGTATAACAGTGCTTACACTGTCAGTTCCATTATAAGAACGTGGTTTGTTACTGTCCATTGATGCAGCCATGTAAAAAGCGGTCTCTCCACATGATTTATTCCTAAAAACTGTCGTTAACTTAATAAATAAGAACACCTAGGAGTTCTCAAATTGAGACTGCCTCTCTACAATCAGAATACTTACCAAATGGTATAGACATGCTACATCAGAAAAGCACTCCAGTGTGGAGACAGACAACATAAGAGAACTTACGCTTAGCTTGTAAAACAGCCCAAAACTGAACTGTAAAAAGGAGTAACTATTTTGGTGAAATCACTTCCACTGGCATAATGGTATACCAGTAGTGCTAACCACAAGCACTAATGTGCCTGCAAGGGCTCAAGATACTGCTTGCATATGGCAAAAGATTTATTTCTTGAAAAATCAGTTATTTTACAAAAATCTGTATGAGCCCAAGTATCATTTCTTTTCAACAGAGAAAGGTTGATTTTTCTTTGAGCTTTTATATTCCACTGCTTGTTTAATAGTTTGGTGACTATTTTTTTTCTGTTTATGTCTGAACAGTTCCACAAGTTCAACAAAAAGTGGAATTGCCTCCAGAAGAAAAATTGAGGGCTGATAAATACCAGGACACTATCTGACTTGAGGCCATGTGTCATAAACTGCTAGAGATAATGAAAATAATCTGAGAAATCTTAAAATGTTAGAATCATCTAGAATCACGGAATGCTTTGGCTTAGGAGGGACCTTAAAGCTCATCCAGTCCAACCCCCTGCCACAGTCAGGGACACCTTCCACTAGACCAAGTTGCTCCAAGCCCCATCCAACCTGGCCTTGAATACTGCCAGGGATGGGGCAGTCACGGCTTCTCTGGGTAACCTGTGCCAGGGCCTCACCACTCTCACAGAGAAGAACCTTACAGATGTTGACCAGCGTTAAGTGCAACTTTTTTTCCTAAACGCTTTCTGAATACATGCATTCAAAATATTCGCAATATCCTCCAATGATTAAGTTTCATATGTTATTTTTTTTTTCTTATGATTTTTGTTTTATTATTCTTCGGCATCTTCTAATGACCACTGTCAGAGACTTGTGACCTTCTATCTGACCATTAATAGGCTAGTTTCCAATGGAAGAATTAAGCACCTTCCAGTTAGGTTCAGCAATGTCTCAAAATTGGTGTGAGCAGCCAAAACATGAATTGTGTGCCTTGCCTTATCATTAAGGTTTACTGTTTCAGAGGGTGTTTCAAAAAACATACATACAGAGCATAGGACCAGTTAACAGTAGTAGACAGGGAAGAAGCATTAAGTGCTGTACTATGTCTAATTTCGGGGTTGCATGCAGACATGGTCGTATTCTTCCATTGACTGCACATGATTTTAAGATGATTTATGCTTCTATCATACATGTATAATGTCCATTGATATCAACTGGGTTGATGACTCAATTTGTTAAAGAATGGAGCTTATTTTCTGCACTGAACTTAGCAAAATATATTTGCATTTTATGAAAAACTATTATTTGTGGTGAAAAAAGGAAGTTAGCACTTAATATGGCTTTTTGTAATTATACTTTTAAGAGTGAAATTCATTAAAGACATTAAGCACATTTTTCATGTCAGAAGTATGTTTATATTTACAGTTTTGAGAACTCCAGCAAATTACATAAGAAAAAAGGAAGTCAAAGTCTCATTCTCCCTACACTAAGAAATTATAAAGTTTTCAATACTAGCTTACATAGTGAGAATAATTTTAATCCTATTTGTCAGAAGTTTTTTATTTAAAATGGTTGAGTTTTAAATCCAAATTATAATTTTTTTTTTTCCCAGAGGTGACCTAATTCCTAAATATTTAATTATGTAACTAATGTGAAGGAATAAGTATCTATAGTTAACCGTGTTCTTATAATACTAAGTGTTGAGAAAAATCTTAAAAGAAATAGCAGTGTTTCTGAGGCCATGTTTACATACAATATACTGGAAACAAACAAGATGAAAATATTTTTATTCAGTCAAATCCAGTTTTAGCCCTAATTCATTGTTTACTTTACTGGGATAAAAGGATTAAATAAAATGAGCAGACTTACCGTGCTTTGTACCTACAGGGAGGGTCACTGAAATTTATCCCTTTAATACCCTTATCAGTGTTGGGACAAATTACCAAAATAGCCAGCTTTGAGAAGGCTGTCGCCTATTCATAGGTTGTAGTTTATTGGCTAGCACACAGATTCATATGTCAAAGATGAGTGTAAAAACTGGTTTGTAATTGAAACAGATTGACAGAGACTAACAACAGTAGCCTTTTGCAGTTCACAATGCTGTAATCTATTTGGGTATGTTTGAATGAGACACATAAGCACACCACAATAAAAGCCTTTGGTATTGTCTCAGGGGTCAAGGTGTATGAACAGGGCATTCAGTTTTCTAGTCCTGAGAACTGGTTTCACAAATTAAAAAAATAGATACCAGTAATTTATCAAGTTCAGAATTGGCATTCATGGCTGGGCAGTCCCATCTGGAACCTGAGCCAGGCCGCAAGCAGAGAGCAGTTGCTTTTCATGGAGGTCCTTTCTGCTCCTGGTAAATCCTTGGATGATAGGAAGATATTTGTTCCAGTGCACTTCATTTTGAACTCAGCCGTGCTCAGGATTAGGTCTTTTACATCAATTTTATAGAGGTGTTTTACAGGCCATCTATGTATTCATAAATTTAAAAAGTGTTTTTTTTTTATATTTTATCATTAATTGTAGTTCTTGAGTTTGGTTTCTGAAGATAATGCAGCTGTAAAATGTTGTGACTTCATTTTGTTAAAGTAGGTACACTTTGAATGGTTTACTTAATGTCTTTTAAACATAAAGCAAATATACCCAGAATTCTGAATGAATACAGATAAATATGGGAAAATAAGATGTTCAAAATAACCTACTTATTTTGGTGATTTTTTTAGAAGTTTTATAGTCATAGTTTTGGAAGCAAGTATTTTTTTTCTGACATTCAAAATGCTACATTTCTTCTGCACTTGCATTCTTATGATTGTCCTTGCATTCTATAATTAGAGTTGATGCAGTTTTCATATTCAGCTCGTTATTGTTTAGTACTCTATTTTCAAGAAACAAAAGGCACAAAGCAAAAACTATCATAGATAATTCTGGATGTCATTCTCAGAAAAAGTATACTTCTCTCTTTTGTGTTTGTTATGGGTAAGTTAAAAAAAGGAAATAACAAACTACTGTTTCTCTCTGAACTTAATTTAGTGTGATCATTTGCTTATTTTTTCCCACTGTTTTTTAAAATGTCAATTCAAACATACTCATTTCCCAAGGTATGGGTGTCACTGATTTACTTAATTGCTGTTGATCAGAATGAGGCAGCTAATAGGAATTTAGGGTAGATTGAACAACATCTGCAAAAGAGTGAAATGCAAATCATTCAATAAAGAGAGAATCCAGTAGAAAATCAAATAAATACTTCTTCTGCATCCTGAAAGCAGTACTGCAGGCAGAATTAAATGAAGTAAAGACAGTGGGTGATATGCAGAATGCAGCTCATCACTGATTTCTTCTGCAAATTGTTATGAGTTAGTAGTGTTTAATATTTTTTTTCAATTTCATATTCAAAGTCAACTATATAATTCATAAAAATATTTTCCTCAAAAAATATCACATTTCATGGAAAATTAATCTTTCCACACAGAGATGTTATGTGGAAAAAAATTTAAAACTTTATTCAGGGAAACGAATTTAAAAAATAGTTTTCCTTTTATTTTCTTTTTTTTTAAACTAGAAGTCTTTAATTTGATATTTCGTCCCAGCCTATAATGCACTTAAAGATTTTGTTTGTTCTCCAGTTTCTTTTCTTCCCTCTCCTCTCATTCTCCTTTTCTTCTCTTCCTATTCTCTTTTCTAATCTTCTCTAGTACACTTTTGCCAAAAATTGTCAAGTTTGAAAAAGTTAGAGAGCAATTAAAGAAAAAACAGCCATACTTTATCTCTACAAAATAGAGCGGCAAGTAGCAGTATAATAGACAAGTCTTGTGCAAAGCGTTTGACACCGTCTAACATGACATCCTTGTCTCTAAGTTGGAGAGACATCAATTTGATAGGTGGACCACTCGGTGGATAAAGGGCTGTCTGGATGGCCGCAGGCAAAGAGTTGTGCTCAATGGCTCAATGTCCAGCTGGAGACCAGTAACGAGTGATGTCCCCCGGGATCAATGTTGGGACTGGTCTTGTTCAACATCTTTGTGGGTGACATGAACAGTGGGATTGAGTGCACCCTCAGCAAGTTTGCCGATGACACCAAGCTGTGTGGTTCGGCTGATACGCTGGAGGGAAGGGATACCATCCAGAGAGACCTTGACACGCTTGTGAGGTGGGCTGATGCCAACCTGATGAAGTTTAACCATGCCAAGTGCAAGGTCCTCCACCTGGGTCGGAGCAATGCCAGGCACAGCTACAGGTTGGGCAGGGAAGAGATTGAGAGCAGCCCTGCGGAGAAGGACTTGGGGGTGTTGGTCAATGAGAAACTGAACATGAGCTGGCAGTGAGCACTTGCAGCCCAGAAAGCCAACCGTATCCTGGGCTGCATCAAAAGGAGTGTGACCAGCAGGTCGAGGGAGGTGCTCCTGCCCCTCTCTTCTGCTCTTGTGAGACCTCATTTGGAGTATTGTGTGCAGTTCTGGTGTCCTCAACATAAAAAGCACATGGAACTGTTGGAGCAAGTCCAAAGGAGGGCCACGAGGATGATCAGGGGACTGGAGCACCTCCTGTATGAAGATAGGCTGAGAAAATTGGGGTTGTTCATCCCGGAGAAGAGAAGGCTGCATGGAGACCTCATAGCAGCCTTCCAGTATCTGAAGGGGGCCTACAGGGTTGCTGGGGAGGGACTCTTCATGAGGGGCTGTAGTGAGAGGACAAGGGGTAACGGGTTCAAAGTTCAACAGGGGAAGTTTAGATTGGATATAAGGAAGAAGTTCTTTAAGGGTGGTGAGGCACTGGAATGGGTTGCCCAGGGAAGTTGTGAATGCTCCATTGCTGGTGGTGTTCAAGGCTTGGTTAGACAGAGCCTTGGATGGCATGGTTTAGTGTGAGGTGTCCCTGCCCATTAGCAGGGGAGTTGGAACTAGATGATCTTGAGGTCCTTTCCAACCCTAACTGTTCTATGATTCTATGATTCAGTGCTTTTTTCCAGTACTGTAAATATTGTAGTACTTTCTGGATATGTAACCCTGCCCATGGCAGGGGGGTTGGAACTAGATGATCGTAAGGTCCTTTTGAACCCTAACTATTCTATGACTCTGTGATTCTAAGTTTGTTGTTTTGTTGATGTCATGAAAATGGAAAGTAACATGATCAAAACTATTTGACACTGAAATACCTCTTAAGAGCCAAGTCTCATCTGGTACTATATCTGTGCGCAGGTAGAAAGTACTAAATTTCTATTTGTGTTAAACCTTGCATCCCCTTATGTAAGAACATAAATGGAATGACTAAGACACTCCAAAATGAAATCCAAATAGTTGTGAGAATCACTTAGCCCTTCAATAAACCAAAACTAGCAACAATCTTATTGTTTTCTGTCTTTATATTAAGCCTAGATCTGCCTAGATCTAGGCAATACTGCTTTTCTAACTTGAAGGTATATAAAATACTCAGCATTGTTTTTTAAAAAAAGTCATTCTGAAATATTGAAAAGGCGGTTTTGTTGGAAAAGATACAGACTTAACTTGTTTCTGGATTTTTTGGTTGTTGCTTTCAGTGTCCACACAACTAGAAATAGAATCATTTTGGATATTCAGTTGTTCTTGCAAGTTGTCCAACTGAAATTCCTATAACAACCATAGCAGCCATATTTGATTTCATAAATAGAGTGATGATTCTAGTTGAATCTTACAGAGTGGATCAGTGCCTTGAAAACAAACTCTGTTTTCTTTCAAATACTCTAATGGCAAAAACAAGAAAGAAAAGATCTGCTTTCTCAGCACAACTGACTCTAAAATTCTTTTCAGCATTTTCTGTGATGTCAGTGAGTTTTTCAGAAGTCGTTAATATATGTTATGTATTATAAAACAACTGCTGATTGCTAACAGAGCAAAATGACACATTCACCTTTGAATATGGTAGTTGATTCAGGTTATGTTCTCTGTTTTAGCTAATTAAACACCAGCGACCAGATCTTAGGTTGGATGGTGTCTTATTCACTGACAACAGTATTGAGCAATACAAGATTGTTGGAGAAGTGGGGTAGTACTTATTGAGGATGGTGCAGTCTGTCCTTAAGGAAATTTATGTTAGCTCTAGCTCAGCTGTATTTAAATATTAATCATGTAAATAAGTCAGGCCTTATTTTGCAAGAGTAATTTAATCTATGAAGAAGGACTAGTGTTACATTAATTTGATGTAGTTTTTCTTTTTGAAATATGGGGTATATAAAATGCTTTTATCTCCAAGTCACAAAAAAAAAATCCTGTGATTAATTTTTTTCGTTTTTTTTTTTTTTTTTAGCATAGACCAGTGTCTTAAAGACCTGCAATCAGAAGTAAATGAAATATGTCCTGATGAAATACTGCAAAGCACAACTGACTGCCTTCAGTGGCTAAACAACTGCAATTTCAGCTCTCTCAGACCTTGTCCTACAAACCATGGAGAGCTGACGGAGTTCCTTAGGACCGTGGTAAAAATCATTTACTAAAGACTTCAGTGTTTGGGAAAGTTGGTTATGTGATAAGGAGGGAGGAGCTAAGGTTAATTAGCATTCTTATTTCAGTCTTCACTGTGGTGAGGATAGTCCAGAATTTTTATCATAAGGATTAGTACTGGGTTTATGTCTGCCGCAGGGGGTTATGTTTCCTTTTGGTCATGCCTTAAATAAACAAACTTGAGATGAAATCTTTTCACTGATACTACCACATGTTCAGCACTGCTAGGACTGTTTTATGAACACGTGTTGGTGAAAAACATCTGAAGTTACTGTCTACCCTGAGGCTGTTACTGCTTGTTCTTCGCTTGTATCAATATGATTTAATTAATCTAATATAGATTATTGTTCCTGGTGCATTATTTGAGTGTTAATTATCTGTCTACTTTTTCTTATTAGAAATGTGGGAGCTACATCCTTTGTCCTGACAAGTTGTACAACTAGATATAACCAGAAATAAAATTTCACTTGAATAAAAAAACCATCATTTTAGAAGCCATTTGTATCCAAAATTTTTTATTAAATTTAACCTTAGGAAATATCTGTGGAAAAGGTAGTCTGGGAAATTGAATTAGCTAGATAAATGGTGGATGATACCTTGGTAAACGACAGCCTGCAAAGTTATGTATAAACTAAGTATGTGTGTGTTTAGATGATGTAAATATATATGAGTGTCAAAACAAGTGATATCCAGCGGATTTTTCTTTGTCACTCCCATGTCATGATTTAGTTATAGGCCACGAGCAGCTTTAGGTTAAGATTGGCTGTATTGGCAGAGGAAAACTGCTGTGGAGAAGTGGAGTATTTTGTCCTTTGGGACTACCTCCTTGCTAGAGCTCAAGCTTCATCAACTCACCTCTTGGTTTTTCAGCCTTTCTTAAAGGGGGTTGTTGATCTTTCAGTCACCCTTTAATCGACTGAATATTAAGCTGTGTCAGTTGAGGAAGCCATCTCTAGAAACATCAGCTCTTTAATATTCATACAGTGAAGATTTTTGTCCCCTTCTAACACAGTATGAATGTTGCTGTTTATAATCATCACACTCAAGGATGTCTGAGATTGCTTGATGTCATACATCATCTAGAAAAAATAAGAGAATCCCAGCAAATGCTGACTTACAAAGTCTTTTATTACTCCTCTTAGTCCAGTTAGCTCCTTACTTAAACCCCCTCCGAAGAGGGTATGGCAATGATGACTTCTGTTCATTCCTTGCTCTCTCTTCTTCAATGTCTATTCAAACCATATACCTGAACACCAGGTGGCGGCATTTGTTTGGGAAACACCAAAATGTCCTCATCTCTGCAATACTTGGGGTATCTCTTACAGAAAATGGGCTTTCCAGCTCTTTGGCTTACCAGGAGTTTACTGGCTGTATGACAGTCTGAATGTGGGCTTTGGAGTACAGTTAGTCCTTGAGAATGGCTCTGTGGCAGGCTGCTAAGTGGACAGCAAAGGGTGAGAAGCCTTAAAGTCTCAATTCTTCACAGTTTATCAAGAAAACATCAGGAGCTCAGGAACTGGGACATTACTGTTTCCAGATTCAAGACAATCCAGCCTCTTGTGTAGATGAGACTACAGATGAGAAGTATACATGTATTAGCATAGACAATCCCGTCTGTAAGAAATTCTATTTGCAGTAGATAATCTTTCACTCCATAAACAATTCTGCAGTAAACTGGTTTCAGTAATATCATTAATGAGATTATTACTGTCTGACCTTTCTTAAATATGTATCTTCATCCATTGAACTAATTACTCAATTGACTGAATTTCTCACTTGCAAGCTTTTAATTAAGTATCATATAATTCATATTCAGTAATAGTAACTTGCCTTGTACTTCAGGAGAATGTCCCTAATCATTGTTATCCTTTACTATGTGCGTTTAATGTGCTATGGATTTTGTTTATCTTTTAAGCTACTGCAACAATTAAAAAAACAGTGGAGAGTTCTGTATGTGCTTTAGCTGAAGTGCTGTATTTAGATTTATTATTAGTGTGGTATTCCCATGTATTTGTGAAATGTCATGCAAATACTGAGAGGTTCTTTATGAAACCCGAAAATCTTAATTATGTGAATTTTGTCATCGTGTATACTGTTTTGCAATTCTAAATATTTAAAAGCTGAATATGTTTGTGAACAGATCTTCATTAAATTCTGTTCCTGCTAAACTAGTGACAAAATCTTTTTCAATGAAATCTTAATTTTCTTGTATTTGTTTATTGATATGATAGGTAGTAGTCTGTAGTAGGTAGTAGTCCAGTTGGTAGACTGCAGATGTTTTCCTATATATTATTGTCACTAAATTTCTCATAAGGGAACTTTTCATGCTTCCTTAAAACCTTTGGATACTAATTTGGATCTTTTTAATAGTTTTGGCATCATCTTCTGAAGTATTTTTACAGGTTAATTTTTAAATAGGAAAGCCTATGCCAATATAGGGAACGTTCAAAAAGACTTGATGACACTGGTTTTGGAACCTCAGAGTTCACTTCAGGGGCTTTTTTTCTGAGTAGCACTAAGTCTAATATGGCATCCGTAACCCTTAATTTAAGATGCAAAGGGCTTGAAACAGTACTTCAGTTCTTACTAGTTTTTCTGAATTAAAATATTTCTGCTTAACCTTAAAAAACAGCAGTAGGGATTTGCTTGGAAGACATTTTGGATTTATCATTATTCCTCATGCACCAGTTACATTCACTGTTATGACAGCTTCTTGTTTTCTTTATTTCAGAATATAGTATTTGAGCATGATTCATTAAAAAACCAAACCAACATTTAAGCTCCAGAAGGCTACTTGTGGAGACTTGACTGTTCATCACAGTTGTTAGTGATTAGGGTTTCAGTTTACACCCTGAGACGCAGTCTCTTTGGGGCCACAAAATTTTACAGAATACTTCAGTAGATAATAACAGAAAATCAAATCAGCCTTATGTATATGCATATTGGTATGTACGATTTAGGATTTTAACTAGTTATACGTATTTCTGTCATCTGCACGTTATTGCAGGATATTTGACTGATAATTTCCTTTGTTATTCTTTCTTCCCCACGTGTTTCCAGCTTGTAAGTAAAACAAATCATAGGAAACATTCTGAAATAAAGATGTAAAATGGGATAAAAATACCTAGTCTATTATTTTTAAGACTTTTATGGGAAGCAGTATTCTTTTGTTCAGAATTAACTACTGTGGTGCAAGTTTGGTTGTTATTTTTTTTTTTCATCATGGAGTATGCCAAAGTAGAGGGCAATTGGAAGGTTAAACTCTTGTTTCCTTCCTGAGAGTGCAACAGTTTTGAATCATCCAAAACAAAGAATTTGAGGTGTGATACTGAAAATTTTTGTGACTCAAAAGCATGAGGGAGGAAAAAAAAAAAGCAGCCTATTGAAGCTTTTGTTCTAAATTCTTTTTTATATTTTTACAAATTATCTCTTGATAAAAGCTTGATACAGTAGAAAAATTGTACAATTTTTTTGTTTGGAAATTATTATATTTCTGTAGTACCATAGTAAAATTTGATTTATTTATCTTTCAAAATTAAAAAAGAAATTAGTTTTCTCAAGTACTGTAGGGTAAATAAATGAGCAGTTCTGCAAGTGGAGATTTGCCAGGTGTTTATTTGCAGGATAGAGGATAGCTGGGAGACCCAGATGTAGGCCGCTGGTGAAAAGAACTATCCCTAACTGATTTGCCAGAATGCTTTCTTGTATTGGAGAGAAGTGGTAGGTGGTAGGGGAGTAAGGAAGGAGATTTCTATGTTCTGATTCCCCTAAGACTTGCCTATTCGGTTTCTGAAATCCAGAAAATCAAGAATACCATCAGTTTCACTCAGTTTTCTTGTGACTGTGATGGGGAAATTTGTAGGCACCTCTCATGCAGCTTCAGGATTGAGAGAAGATTCTTATAAATTTGGCCTAGGACTGTGTCCACGTCCAACCTCAAATAGGAGAAATGTTGAATATTCCGGAAATGGGTTTAATGAAAAGGCAGGGGTTTTTGTCTGAAAGAGAAAGAGGATTTCGATAAATTGTTAATGTATTCATCTGAATCTTGATTTGACAGGATACACAGCTGCTTATTCTGCCCTGTGTGATCTAAGCCTGTTCAGTGTTTACAAGTTTTCAATTTTAGTTCTGTAAGGGGGTCCTGGGAAGTTTAATTTATCCTTAGAATGGCCTTTTTGATGGTTGTTGAGCCAGAACATATAAAGCAGCAGTATTTCGTTTTATAAATTCCTGTCTTGGTTTGATGAGCAAAACCTGTCATTATCTTTATAAATCTTGAGTAATTTTTGTATCATTTTCTTTTGAAGATGTGTGTGCAGACCACAACAGGCTGCAAAGGCTTACCTAATGAGCTTTCCAAAGCTTTCCTTGGAATTGCAGTTTAGAATTGGTTAAGAGAAGAGATTGAGGATGTAAGAAGGATGGGAAGATGAATGTGAGTTATTGGAGCAGGTAGAAAAGGAGATGGATTGGCACATAAATCCATGGGAAAACAAACTTTCTTATTTCTGTTGCTTATATAATAATTTGATTATCTTATTTGCTGGTAAGATAAGTAGCATTGGAAACCTTTGGTACCATAGCATGAAACTGTATTTTATGAACCGGAATTAACAAAACATGTCTAAAATACTCTGATTTACTTTTGATAGCAAAGCTTGCTGAAGGATGAGCAAAATCAAGAAGAAATGATACTTCACTTCCTTCTGGATCTCTCTAGTCAGTGTGGCGTCTCATTTCCCTGTACTCCAAGTGGGACATCTTTTGAATTAACTTCTTCCCTTCATGCCGTTGAGGATGATTCGACTATGGATGTGAAATCTCTCTGGGATGATGTGAGATTGCATCTTCGAAGATTTTTAGTAAGCAGACTGCAAAGTCAAGAAGAAACAGCTACTAATGCTTTACAACAACAAATGGAGTTTAAAACTCAGTGCATACAGCAACTTCTGTTTCTTTACCCTGAATCAGAAGTCTTAGTGAAGTATCAAAATATGCAAAAAAAAGTGGTTAGAGATCTTATACAAAACTGTATTTTGTCTAGCTGTGGTGAAACAAACTTCGATAAGGTGGTTCATGGTTACCAAAGTTCCGTACCCACATTGTGCACAATGATAAAAGAAGATTTGTATCTGCTATGTGCAACTATTGATCCTTCTTCATCATTGACATTTGTTAATGAAACTTATCTGGTTACCATCACTGAGGAAATGACAGTTCTTCTTGAAAGACTCTGTGAGCTGCAGTTCAAAGAAAATGCTCTGCATATAGTTAAGGCAAACAAGATTTCAAAGAAGCATAGAGGAACAGTTCATGCTGTGGGTTAGTAGCCTTATTTTATGTCCATAGTAGTTAGATATTATTTTAATTATACTACTTTTTTTTTAGTGTGTATTATTATTTCCAATGAAGGGAGAGGCCTGAGATTGTTAATTGCAGCTTTATGTTTTAACCATATTATTGCAGTTGAATTACAGACTGTTTCAAAATTGTGATGAAAAATGTTTTTAAGTTAGGGAGAGTATCTTGTGCTTATGTATATAGAAACACAGTTATAATTCACTGGATAACATTGTCACATCATAGTAATTTTTTTCAGTCTAACTTATTCCAACTGCTGAAATGTATGATAGAATAAGAACTATTTAATCTGGGTTTAAGAAAATACAAACTCCTCTGCTGTCTACACCCAGATTTTCAAATTATCAAAAGCTTTAAGGATATTATAGGAAAGTCTGTACAGTAATGCAACCATAAAATAGACATAGATTCGTACATCAGAGCTGAACCAAAAGATTACTATACAGATTCTAAAATAAATAATATATTTATGTTTTCTAATCTTGTGAAAATACGGTAAATTAGTGTTAATGCTACCTGGTCCTTTCTTCTTGTTCTGAGGAATTCAAGGCGGGAAAGGAGTCTGTTATAAATGTGGTATTTTCTATACTTTTCACAGTTGGTTAGTCTGACATGTTAATTTCTAAAAAGAGGAATCAGAACTTTAGAAAATAAGTCATACAGAATGGAAATTTTCATCACGTAGTTCAGTATGCAAGAGCTGTTTGTTCAAAACATAGCCTTCTATAAAGGTGAAATAGTTTGCAGATAGAAAATATTGGAAGTTTAGAATCATGTGAAAAACAGAGAAACCAAAGACCTTTGGGTAGTACAACGTACACAAAGGGTGAGTGAGGTGATGATTTGCCAGCTCTACACAGAATAAAGTTATACTCTTGTGAGTTTTAAAGTCAATATACATGTTAGTGTCAGTCAACTAGAAATTACACTGGAAGAAATGCAGAAATAACTTTTCAACAAGAGCTGAAGTGAGGAGTATGTAAAACATATGTAAAAGAAGGTAAGTGAGAAGGCATGCAGACAAATTATGTGAAAGAGTGAGAACTTTAGTAAAGCTGGTATATTAGTGGGATGGAGTGTTGGTGGGAAGCATGGAGAAGTAGTGTCAGAGTAAACTTGAGTTATGAAATAAATGACGGGAAGTGTATCTTTGAGTTATGTAGTGAGATGGGACACAGTGAAAGGATTCATTGACAAAAAATGACTGGTATGGAACTGGAAGTTCTTAAGTTTTTCTTTCTCAAAACAGCTCACAAAGGGAAGTTCTATTATCTCCATTTTGTGTCTAACACATGGAGATTAAGCTGACTGTAAGGGTGGCTCTCTATAAAAGCACACGTTAATTGCTTCTGTATTGAAGAAGGAAGAGAACAGTCCTTCAGTCTATTAGGATAGTCTGAATTCTTCTACTTAAATTTTCTACTTAAATAGTCTAGATTCTTCTACTTAAATTTTCTTTGCCGCAAGATGTGTCTTTACATGCTTTTGTGCCAGCAAATCAGGACAGATTTCCACAGTTCTGTTATATATTCAGAGAAAAAGGGGAAGATAAAAAATTAAAAGTAAATCTTGGTACCTGCTTGCAACTTCGAAAGATTTACTTTGATTTGAAATATATTAAAGGTCAGATTTGCAGGTGCAGCAGCTATCCTCTTAGCTCTCATAAAATGTGTTTAGAAGTGGTGCTGGTTTAATATCATTTAATCCTCAAAATTACTCTCTTCACAGTGGCTGTCACACTCACGTTTTCACCTCTGCACTGTGTAGTGCTTCGTACAGTTTTTCTTAAGGAGGTTGGTATGGGAGGCAAGCATGGATTTCCTTGCAATCTCTTTTACTAGTTTTCTGCAGCATCAGACTGTTCTAGATGATCTCTGGTTATAGGCTGCAGGCAGCCAAACAACGGAGCAACAGTGAGTGAAGTCAGCAGGCCAGAGCAAAATAGGGGGTCAGATTTGTGAAGTAACACAGGATTTTTTGTATTTTTTTTTTTTTTGTTTGGTGGACATGGCATAGCCTATTATTTGTTGTTATTTATAAATTCAAGCAACATTTATACTTGTATCATTAACAAAACAATTGTTGTTGAAAAATTTATGTATATTATTGAAAATGCTCTTCTCCTATGAAGAGCATTTTCTGGAATAAGATTTCTTTCATAAATTTTTGAATATACTGCATTTTTACTACACTAAGTCAGAAGAAGGCACTTTTCCTTAGGAATTTAAGTGTTCACAAGGCAGTTCACCCTGAAATAGCTATTCTGGAAAAGATTCTACAGAATAACTGGTTTTGGAGTTTTATAATGGTGGACAGGTGTTTAGTGGCTTTTGCTGCTTGGAATTCTTACGTAATTCTGATACCTTTGCTGCCCTCCCACAATTGAGAGTGGAAGTTTGTACTTATACATCAGTGTAGTTAAAAGACAGTTTTCATAAGTTGCCTTTAATAAGTTGACTGTGATACCCAATTTGTTGAGTATTGAGAAAAAAAAAAAAGCATGTGGGAGTATGGATGGAAGGGGAGAAAAGGAAGAAAAGAGATTTTTTTTTTCTTAGTTGAGAGTTGAGAGACAGTTATACGAATCTGTTTCTTTTTTTTTTTTGAAGCCTGTTGACTCTGCCTGTGGGAACCACGAAGGCAGTACATTTCAGAACAGTAAAATAATCTAATCTAGGGAGTTCAATTGGGACTGTTTTGCCAGAGGTGAAAAAATGATTTGTGTTTACTTAGTCCACCCTCAGGGAAATGTGGTATTTTGTTTGTTGAGTTGTATTTGTTGGGGTTTTTTTGTGTTGGTTGGTTTGGTTGATTTTTTCATAAGTCCTGCTGTAATTGATCATACTACATACGAGGAAAAAAGTAACATAATGAACAATGTTATAACCTCAGAAAAATTTAGATGACCTACTTCTGTCAGGAAAACATAGGCAGACTGTAACAAGGTTTAACAGCATTATGAATCTTTAAAATATTTCATTTATAACAATCTATTTGTGAAGGAATTAACATTTTTGTTTTCATACTGTATTAGAACAGTTCTTTGTTAAGTACTGTAATGAGATTGTATCCATTTATCAAGATTAAGGATGAGCATTGTTTAGAGAGAAGCTAGGAAAATGGTGTGGGAAAAGAGGAAAATTCTTTGCGGCTTGGCATTTTTTAATTGTTAACTTTAGGAGGCAGGTGGTTTTATGGTGTAATTTTATCCTGTTCCAGGTTAAGTCAGTGACTCTATTTTAACAGTGCAGGTTTTACAAACTATTTGTGTTTTGGCTAAGTTATTGTAATAGGTTTTTACCTAGTATGGGTCGTAATTTCTCTGTGCTCTGTGTACTCTGAGCATATCATTGATGTCTCTAATTTGCTAAAATAATATCCAAGAAATGATTCTTACTCGCATCAATATTTTTTGATGTGATTTTGTAAGATGATGTTTCAGCCTTTATGTCATATTAATCATATGTATCTTTCAAAAAAAATGTAATGTTACAGTATTTAAAAAAAGCTATGTAATGTTACAGTATTTAAAAAAATACTAACAACATTACATATCTGTTAATATACTTAGCATGGGAAAAACATGCAGACAGCTGATTTACAGCTTCTCTCTTTTGATTTTTTGCTTCAGTTTCCGATTTAATATTTTTCAGAAATTATTTGCAGAAAGTCTGTTAAATGTGGATTATACTTTTACCTTTTGAACCTTTTTGATGATTCGTTGTTTACAAAAATGTTAAACTAGTTTAATTGGGCATTACTAACCTATCCTAATCCTTCATCTTTTTTACATGAAGACACAGCTGCTTTTATAAGTGATATCAGCCAAAGAAACTTAAAACCCATGAAATTATGCATATTTCATATATTAGTAGAAGGTTTTCTTTGGTATTATTTATTTTTTAATATGTCTACAGAGGGAGTGTAAATACATGTGGAGACTAATTAGCCAATTTTAAAATTCTGTATGGTTAAAACTAAAAGAGATTAGTGTTTTGAGTTTTATTTTTTGTGACATGCACTAATTAATTGGCTTCATATTTATATTTAGTCACAAACTTACCAGAGATTCTTAAATAGGCTGTCATATCTAATGGCATTTGGAAAAAAAAACAAACAAACAAAAACAACCCGAAAACCAACCACCCAAACAGAAAATCCAGAAACCCAAATACCGACTTTTTTAGTTTGTTTTGTTTGTTTGTTTGTTTGTTTTTAAATCTGAGGCAATACATAATGTCTTCTTCAAAATCAGTAGTTGATTGTTTTTAAGAAAATATAGTTGCAAAGTAGAGGAAATCTGAAGTGATGCAGATATGACTAAGTACATTTTTAGCTACCAAGTAATTAAATTACCTTAACTGATATATTTTAATATTCATATTTTGCACTTTTAACCCGATATGTAACCCTCTTATGTGTCCAGAAGGCTTCTCTTTTCTTTTTCCAGAATACGGCCAACTTCCATTGTATTGTAAAGACATATTCGAATGCAAACTGTGATTTAAATTGTGATATTTAAAACTTATTATCTTTAAATATTCCTAAGGAATATATTGTGTTGATGGAATACCTAATGTGAATATGACATATATCTAAACTTGAATACAAGGACTCAGTATTGTTTAGAGGAGCTACATTTGTAGGGTGGAGCTGAGACCAGGAAAAGAAACCGGCTTTGGAGTAACTTGTTGAAATGAAGGTAACTTTGGGACATGAAATTAAAGTACTTGGTAAGGAAAATTTCTTTTAAAGTTACTTTCCTTGCGTATTCCCAGCAATTTATTGTACAGCTAACTTGAAATGTGAATTTTGGGGTTTTACACATTTGACTTAAATTTGTTTTCTCTACATTCATGTGCACATGGCTTTATTTCCCTGGTTTATCATTTCTTCCCTTGGAAATAACCTTTGCTTCAGACTTGCTTTTATCCTTCCATTTAATTTAAATTCAGTTGGTTTGAGATTCTCCCGCCACCATTATTGCCTGCAACCAGTCTTCCATGATCATCTTATCTATCAAAAATATGCCAAAAATAGCATTGATATCTGCTGGTTTTGTGACTGCACGATGGGAAAAAAAAAACAGTTACTCATGTCTGGGAATAATTAAGACCCAATAACTTTAGTATACTTTATTCTCCTATTTATATCTGGAAATTGAAGTATTCCAGACTTAGTTTCATGTAATTAATATTTATGTCTTTGCACCTTTTTTGACATTGCTGTCCAGATTACAATATGTAGCAGATAATTTACAATATTTATTTATGTTGTTTTTCCATTATCATAGAATCATAGAATAGTCAGGGTAGGAAAGGACCTTGAGATCATCTAGTTCCAACCCCCCTGCCATGGGCAGGGATACCTCCCACTAAACCATGCCACCCAAGGCTCTGTCCAACCTGGCCTTGAGCACCACCAGCGATGGAGCATTCACAGCTTCCCTGGGCAACCCATTCCAGTGCCTCATCACCCTTACAGTAAAGAATTTCTTCCTTATATCCAACCTAAACTTCCTCTGTCTAAGTTTGAACCCGTTACCCCTTGTCCTCTCACTGCAGTCCCTCATGAAGAGTCCCTCCCCAGCATCCCTATAGGCCCCCTTTCTTACCTGTAGTACATTGTTGAAATCTGGCTTTTTTGAAGTGTTTAGAAGGGGGAGGTGTCTCAGTCACCTGGCTTACTGCTGTTCTGTCCTGGAAGGTCCTGTTGCATTTTTTGCAGTGCAGGTGCACCAGGCTATTGTAGAGTCGCCCATATGGATTACAGATGGTAATATGCGGTATCACGCCCTGCCTCAGCAGTTCAAGTTCATTATATTCTCTGGATCATTGCATTAATAAAAGCAAGTTTTCAGTTATATCTGTAATGTGTTGCTAAGGGCTAAGCATTTTAGAAATATAAAGTTTAAAGGTTAATTATGGAGATTTATTTAAAGGGGGCTTTACGTTATTTTAAGCTTTAAAATATGTCAAGACCTACATATCTATTGTAGTGAGTGATAGACATTTTAAAGACAAAAATGAAAGAATGGTAACAGAAACTGTAACTTTACCTCCTGGCTTCCTTGCACATACTTCTTTTCTTTCTTACTCCAGCATGCCCACAATAATCTGCTCATCCCTTCTGATGGATGTGCTGCTTTTGTTTCTGTTTCTGCATGACAGTAGTAGGTGATGTGCTTCCAT
Source organism: Amazona ochrocephala (assembly GCA_039720435.1). Classification (NCBI taxonomy): domain Eukaryota; kingdom Metazoa; phylum Chordata; class Aves; order Psittaciformes; family Psittacidae; genus Amazona; species Amazona ochrocephala. Next base: position 72,927,028 of record CM077909.1, on the reverse strand, counting down.
TATATTTTCACCTGCTTGGCATCTCCTCCTCTCTTCAGTTTCCACGCTCTCTGTCACTCTGCAGAGAAACTGGTGACAGCTTTTGAAGGAACAGGTCTTGAGAGGCCTATAGGAAACAAGGTATGTAGCAATTACTGGAAAGAATGGTACATGGACTTTGCAGTACTGACTATTGGAGCTGCACTGCACGTAGTGATGTATGGCACAGTCCTCACCATATCTTACAGGAGTGGAGTGAAAAATCCTACAGTTTCCATCCATTAAAGGTGGGGAAGTAAAACCATAGCCCTTCTTTCTTGTGCATATATAGCCTTCACAGAAAACATGACATCAACAAAAATTACATAGGCACCACAGATGGATCAAGTAAGAATGCAGATATCATCATTAGATTTTTTTACTTCATGAATACCAGCTATTCCTACTTTTGTATTATGAGCCAATCAATAGTGAGATATTCAGTAGGTTTATTTGTCATGTATTTAAAATATCGGAGCAAATAGGGTTGGTGGGATTTTATAACAGGAACTTAAAATTGAAAACTAGTGGATGTACATATATGATGCAGATTTCTGCAGTTGTCTTTGTTCGTTGGGAAGGCTATAAAATTTTGACAGCCAAAACAAGATCATATTACTCAGGGGAAACAAAATAAATGTCTTTGCATTTAATATAGGAAATACTATGTTTCGTAGCCTGTCACATATTGTTTATTTCTTATCCTTGCAACTATTGTATTTGATTTCTGTTGCACTATTATATTAAATGGAAATATGAGTAGTACTGAGGAGAAAATAAAACCATCTGCTTGAACGTACAGAGTTGAAGTTTTAATAAAAAAGAGGTACTTTTTTTGAAGGCCGTATGAGCATCATACCCCAGGACCACACATATTTCTAGCAAGAGAATGACATTTTCGTAAAGATTACAAAAGCATTAAGCTTGTTACTTATTAAGCCTGTAGTAGGGGGTAAGATAACAGTATCTAAGTTACTGAAATGTCACTTGAACTGACAGAATTTCAAAGCTGGCATGCCTGAATACCTTCCGTCTTTTTAGAGCAGTTGCTTGAAATTACTTATTAAGTCCATAATATGAAGACAGGCAGTGAAATATCATTATTGACTCTTCATCATATTGAAAAGATGCCCATCCCAAACTTTTATTTTCATGGTTTTCATGTAATAAGTAAACACTAACTTTCTTTTTCAAATTATTTATGTATATTTTAAGCATAAAATTCTTGATACTTTTTTGGGTTGTATTTTATTAGACTGTTGTGTCCTGATGAAGTTCTTCCACATCTTCTTTTCCAGCAGGAAAATCTGTTTTCCAACAGCAGATCTATTTTCTGAACTCTGTAGAGGTTGAAAGAGGCATGGCTCCATTCTTTGGGTGTAGGGCTTTTTTCTTGTTGAAATGTTCACAATTAGCAAACACTTACTAATTATCTTCCTTTTTGCTCTTTTGGCACACCTGCATGTTCTTCCACAGTGTGAAGAGAGTGTTTAACTCACGATGCCCTCTAATTATTGCATTCTGCTGTCAAGTTTAAATGGTGAAACTGATTGTTCTCCAGTCTGATACTTTCTGAGTGGTCAGAGGTCAATTTGAGTTTATATATCATAGTATTATGTTTAATAATAAAAAGTGACAAAATCTAAGAATTACTAAATGAGGTTCCCTTACTTCAGAATATAAGCCTACATGAAGAAGAGTGTGTAGAACTAAAGCAGATAAGACTTCAAAAATGTCTTTTAAAGAAGCTCCTGCTGTATTCATTGAAAAGAAAGTTGTTACAGAAATCTTCAATATGTGCATCTACCACCATACAATCACAAGTTAATTAAATGGTCGTGGCTGTGATTTTTGTCAAGACAGAGTACTTCTTCTGACATAAAATGTGTATTTAGAGAGCAAATTTAAATTTAAAAGTGCAAAAGTATTTTAATCACAATAGTTTTGCAATAAATTATGTGTTTAAATTGGGTGTGTCACATCCACATGATAGATATTGCATGCTAAGTTAGAACACAGATCTCCTTTTCAATGTGACTTAGGCTTAGAATATTCAAGAAACCCTCCATCTTCAATCAAGGGACTGCTCTATCTACTTTGTTTTTTGAAAACAAAGCTTTCAGTCATTTTATAATACCTTTTGCTACATTTGCTGAATACAGCAGGGCAATGGAGTTATTCCTGTCTGATCTAGAGAGAAAGGTGGTTATAAATCAGTCCAGCTTCTTAGTTAGAAAGTTAGCAGCTAGTGCCCTGGAGGTTTTTAGGACCCCTAAATGGGAACTGTCTGGAATTGGATCAATTACTGGTCTTAGATTTTCAAGAAGACTTCTTTTTCCTCACTATCTTCAAGCGCTAATAGTCCTCTGACTAAGATCCAAATCTTTGTATTTAAGTAGAAGGAATGGTATATGGGTTTGCTGTTCATGTGCTGGGAAGGTCCAGCAATTTCTGTAGTGCAGGAATTAGGTGTTTTGTTATGCACAGTACTATGAGCTAAAAAGAGGTGTTTTAAGAGTTCACTCCTCTTAGTGAGTAGGAACGTATATGTGTACATCTATGATTAACATGATTACATATGATTAATCCTTCATTTGTATTTCAGCCTTTCCCCACAATATTTAAGAGGTTGAATTTCCAAACTTAAATCTCTAGAAGTTTTTAAATGGCAGTGTCTGACGTTTTTTCTGTATACCTAGACTTATTTCTGATTTTTATATTCCTTTTAAAAATGAGAACTTTGTGGTGACTTTGCCTAACTAGAGTTTTGAAATATAAAGAGGTAGGAAACAGAAATACTAGTACTGACTCCAGCTTTATAAGTATTTTTCTGAGTGTTTTCTTTTATTAGAACAAAAGCTGTCACCATCTGCCTCTGTTACATCTTGGAAATTCCAAGGAGTAAGAAAAGCAAAAGTGACAGAGGCACTTTAATCTATTATTTAAGGAAATACATAATATAATGTGTAGAGTACACAAAAGAATGATGAACGCTTGATAGAAATTCCTGATTGGTTGAAAGTTGCTAACAATCTAATTTTAATAGAGTGGGTCTGATGTAGTGAACCAGTCTGTGAGACACCTAACCGTTCCACTGTGAATATAGATACAGAGGGTAGAAATGAAGCTAGCAGACATTTTTATATTTGCAGACATTAAAGAAATTGAAATCAGATTAAAATAAATATGCTAATTACTGTGTTTTCAAATACAAAGTGCAGTTGTTTTTTATCAGCCAAGTGTTCTAAATGACTTGCAGGGAAATACGCAAGTCCTGTCAGAGATAGAATTCATGGGAAATTTTGGCAGACCTGGCAGTATGTAATTTCTCATTCAGCAAAGACTGATGAAGAAGATTAACTTCTTAGAGTTCTTCGAGGACTCCTCTTTTTCAAAATTAAGTGCGGTGTCCAGATTGCTGCAGACTCCCTCAGTATTTATGCTTTCTGTAAACACTCTACTTTGGTGTTTTCTATGTGTGTGTGAGGACTTCAGGAAATGCGATGACTCCCTCAGTGCACAGTTCAGGCAAACAAACAAAGCGAGTGTAACCAGTTTCTGTCGTTGGTAAGGCCACAATACAGTGTCAGTTCTACTGAGAAATGTTACGAAGAATAGTATTTTGTCACAGGATGATTCTTGGAGTTTTCTGAAGAGAGCCGTTTGCTTCTAGTCACTACTTCAGAATAAATTCTCAGCTACAGAATAGCACCTAAAAAAAGAAAACCCGTAAATGCTACAAACGACTGCTAAAGGGAAGTGTAAAGAATGTCTGCTATTTCATTATTGTGATAATTGTCAGAAAATTGTTGGATACCAGCTGCTAAATTCCTTAAATGGACCCATAATTGGTTAGTTTTTATTCAGAGATTAATTTGTTTACATTTGAATTCTTTAAAATGTCATTGTCTACGAGAAATTGCAGTGTCTAATTTATTAGAGGATATGTGTGGTCTTGAAAATTAATGAGCAGGTTGAGTCTCCGGTTTGAGAGCAAGCTGAGATAGGTATCTGTGTATAAAGTAGTTTTATTAAACATTATTACAGGGCACTTCATCCTCAGAGCCCTTGAGGAAGTCTCTGTAATTTCTTCAACGGACTTGTAAATTAGCTGTATGCTGTCAAGGAGTCAGATTGGTGAGATGATCTGCAGAAGATTACTACACCAGTTTGGTGTCAGTGCATGATCACATGTTCTTGCTTTCCAGCCTGTGTTTCCACCAGTGGTCCATCCTTTATCAGTAGGTCAGTGATCATGGTTCCAAGATTTAATTTTGGCTGACCTAAACACTCAGTGTTAACAGAGGACTTAAGTGTTTAGTAGCGAACATCTAACAACCTGATACGGTATCAATCTTCAGGATGAGGTGAAAACTGATCTCATTTAACTGTGAAGACATAGTGGAGCAGATTTGATTAAAATTTCATGTGTAGTGAATCTCTTTCAAAACATTCATGTAGTCTTCACTGAGGTTGTTTAATAGCTGGCAGTGGCATGCCTCTTTCTATGGCAGGCACACTCTCTTGATTAAATATATGCAAATTTGTACATGCTTACCACGTTTATACGTAAGTTGGGATCCCTTATTTCACTATTTTTTTTCGTGACACTTGCTGAGTATGGGTGTATACTGTAAGCACTTACGAAAGTCACGAAAGTCACAAAAGTCACAAGTTAACAGTGATGTCTAATAAGAAAATGTTTGCTCTCTGTACATAGATGACCTGTTTGGTTTGGTTTGTTTTTTTTTTTTTTTTTTGTTTTTTTTTTAAAAAAGCCACCAGACAAAAATAAGCCACCCTGTAGTTTGTTTGTGTAAGCTGCTTTATCAGATTGTCCCAGGGCTCCTGGGTTTCGCTGGAACTAACAGAGAGCTGCAAAGCAAGACAGGTGTTTAAAAAAGCTTAAACACTCAGATAACAATTTGCATCCATGTGGTTTCCTTTGCTACAGTGATTGTTCTTTATAGATCTGTCAGTTTCAATCAACAGAGAGTGCATGTGATCAGTATATCTGATAAACTTGTCAATGCCTTTTTAAATCAGGATTCCCCAACCTATTCTGTTCAACTCTCCTCCCCACTTCCCTTTTTCATCATTTCAAGTAGAATCTTGATAAGAGAGAGATATATCATAGGCAGCTGTGCATAGCTAGCTCAGGCTACAACTAATTTGTGCAGGAAAAAATTAAATCAGGAGGTAAATTATTTCATGATTGCTCCTTCCCAACAGAGTTGGGCATCATTCTGAAGAAAATATCAAATAATTGGTTTCAGGCCATGTCAGACACATGCAATTCCCTTCACTAATGGCTATGTGAGGTAGTGCTAAGCCTCAGGGGTCATCAAAGAACTGAAAATAGCTTAGTGCCAGGCACAGCAGTAGAGAGACAGAGCACGGAAGAAATGAAGTGGCAATAAGTGTAATCTATAGGGGAAATGTGCTTCACTTGGAGTTTAATATATTGGCTTAGAATCTGGCAATAAGCCATGCAACAGTTGTTTACCTTTTTGTCAGCATCTGCATCTGTTCTGTTTTGTAAACGGCACTTAACTTTGAGTCAGTAAGTGCTGGAATCAATAACAACTGTTAAGGGATTTCCTTTCTTTTTTTCACATTCCATAGCAAATGCATGCTACAAACAATGTTTGCCTTAGATTAACAAGGAACAGACATTAACAGGGTCAAAGGGATTTGGTTGGGAACTATAAAGCTTCTTGGGTTTTCAGTAATTGTATCTGTGTGATTTGAATGTATCTTGTAACCTCTCCAAATTAAACTGTTAAAAAAATGCTAGCATGCAATAATGAAGATGATTTTTTATAATTATCTTAAGTACTGTTTATAGAAAACTGCTGGCACTGTTTGTAATAATTCAATTCTGTGTAATATTGTGTATTACATCTGCTATGCAGAAATATTAAGTTGTCTCTTACAGTATGAAGAAATTAGTTATTATATCCAGCAATAGTAATTATTTAAACCTTTACATTATGTTATTTAAATGAGTTACATTAAAAAACATACACCAACATGCAGTTTGGGAAAACTGTGAGCAGATGTCCATAGAAATTGAATATATCATTACTAAATGCAAATGAAAGAATAATACAGTTTATATACAAGCTTTGTTTAGGAGATAGTGTGCAGATGAATGCTGTCATAAATGCAAGATTGTTATAATAGTTATAGCATCACTTAAAAGTTAATATTGCTGAGAGTTGAGGAACACATTATTGTTAATGGAATTTATGTATTTAAGTCCCTGTGCACTGCTCTGACAATTTACCCCTTGAAATATCCCTGTACACAGTGATGGTAAGCAGCGGAGTTTCTGATGCTTTATTAAGCTATTTCTTTTCAGATTTTAACAAAATGTTAGTTCCATTTATGAAAAGGCTTTGTTATTTGTACACAGGTTGTAGGTAGATTCTAAGTTTAATATTACACTTTTTCAATTTTCTTCCTCAAATAGCTTTACTGGATGAAATCCCTTACATCACTTTCTTGTGTCCCTTGCAGAACAACATTTTAGATCTATCTTATATGAAATTAAGCCTTATAAATGGGGGCAGGGGAATAATATTTAATGTATTGGGAAGGTATTTTATAGTAAAATTGATTAAAAGGGTTTTAAACCCTTGGTTCCTGCTGAGGGAGAAATCCCCACTGTAATCACTGAAGAAGACAGTCATCAGGTTGCTTTCCAAGGATTCCATCATGAGTCTCAGGAGCAGTTTAGCCATGTGGCTCTGTACACTAAGTAGTAAGGCTAATTAATCTGAGAGCAATGCTGTTGTAGTGTAGCTATTCTTGAACATCCACAGCCAGCTCGCCTATGTTGCAGGGATTTCTGCAGCACACTTCACTGTGTCACGTCCCTGGATGGATTGATATGATCAGAATTAGCCATTTAGTTTTTTGAAGTCTTGTGAATACCAAATTGTTTAAAACAGATAAGATAATATGCTCATTAAACAAAACCAAATTAAACAAAAAACCTCCAAAACTCCAGAAAACCAAACAAAACAGACACACACACACACACACAAATCACAAAGGTTATGTTAAAGTTATGGGATTTATTACTATGCATATTTTCACACGCCTTTTGAGATTTTAAATGCTTCCAGGCTATAACCAAGGAAATTTGAAACACTTTAATGATTTCTAGAGTTACAGCTTTGAGGAAAATACCACTTCTGAAGCATGCTATAAAATCGGAAGTTAGCAAGTGTGCACAGGTCATTAGATCTAGCACAGCCTTATTTCTTATGCCGCTTCGCTTTTAGAGATGAGGACAGATCTTTTTAAGTTGTAAGGCAGATATCTTGCTACTGAATATAAGTAAAAGAAGCTCAGGCACTATGATCAAGTGCTTTATTGAACGTGTGTCCCTCTATGTTCCTTGAAAAATGTTTTAATTAACTTACTAGCTGACTGAGAATTCATATGGGCACTTCTCATCACTGGTGGAGTAAAATTCTCTAATACCATCTTTTTTTATTCCTAAGAGCTCCCAAGTGGTCACATTATTTTGCAGAAAGTATCTTTAGATACAAATATGTAAAAGAAGACTGAGATTTAGTGTTCAAGATATGTTGCATCAACATGGAATTTGACCTTAATATTTGAATGACATGCTGTTTTTTTGTTAGAATTATTATTGAGTAGAATTAGCTCTACAATGTATTTATCTTGTTAGAAGGTGAGATATTAATTTCAATATTAGTGTTGCAAAGTTGTCTCTGATTTCGCTAGTAATCCTGATGTGTCTCTTTTACAGTATTGCTGCTGCCTGTTTCACTAGACTATATCCTGTATACACATAGTTTTAGTTGTAGAAAAAAACAGAAGCAACTTAGAGAAGGGTAACAAGGTGATAAAAGTGTAGAACAACTTCCATATAAGGAGAAACAAGCAAGCTACAATTCCTCAGTTTGAAAACAAAATTTAAATGGTGAGATGCTATAGACGTCTATAAAATAGAGGCATTATGAAATAAACAGGTTTCAGTAGTTGATTGATTCTTAAAACTGGTTGACAACAGATGAAGCTAGAAGATGAAATATTCAAACAAACCAAATGATGTATTTGTTAACCCGCAGTGTAGGTAAAGTGTGAAACTTCTTTCTACAAAATGTTATGGGTAATAAAAATGTAGAAAAGGTTGAAGGGTAACTGGAGAAATTGATGAAATAGAAACCCAGACTATTAATGTATGTTACATCTGTCTGTGAAAGCTTCCCAGCTACAAGTGATCAAGAGCTAGGTAAGCTCTGAGGAAAAAATACTGAGGAAAAAATGGTTTCCTTGTTATATTTTTATTTAGTCTTCCTTTCTCAGTCACTGTTGAAGCCCAGGATACTGGGATAAAACACTACCTGAACCCAGTATAGCTGCTTTTACAAGATCATGCATTTATGTTTTTGAGACTTAGAGATTCTTATTTATTAGCCACCCTTATTTGAGGTGCTTGCAGTTTTTCAAATTAAATATATTTTGCACTAAAATTTGTTCTAGTTAGTCAAAGTGAAACCCACTTTTTATTACTCTATTCTCAGGATTTTGTGTTAAAAACTTCAGTAAAGATACCATTAATTTGTTTGGAGTGTGGTGTTTTTCATACTCCAAGAAAAATAATGAGTCATTCATTTTTGTTGATAGTTGATAGAAGAAGGGGTTTGCCAGCTAGTTAGGTTAAAATTGTTTTCAGTCTAGCATTTTAAGCCTAAGATACAGGAATAAATATCATTTAAGGCAACATGCATGTCTGCAGTTTAGAATTTCTGAACCCTTAGAAGGCTACCAGAAGTCTAAATAAATATCTGAATTTTGTGTGTGTAACTTCATACACACAAAACTAATGCAATTTTTGTTGGTTTTTAGTTAATCTTTGTAAGTAAATCACTAAACCTGGTTCTTGAAAATTATGATGCCAGCGTTTATATTTTGTAGGGTGTGTTTGCACGACATGCTCATCTCTGCAGTCTCGGCATCTGAATCTAAATATTTACTGTTAACCAAATGTCATCATTCATGCAGTGAAACAGGAAAACCCTGTGTTCTTCCAACACAGGGCTCAGTTGCTCAATACCCAATTGGAGACGGGTAAAGAGTGGTGTCCCTCAGGGGTCAGTGTTGGGACCAGTCCTGTTCAACATCTTTGTCAGCAACATTGGCAGTGAAATTGAGTGTGCCCTCACCAAGTTTGCTGAAGACACCAAGCTGTGTGGTTCAGTTGATACACTGGAGGGAAGGAATGCCATCCAGAGGGACCTTGATACGCTTGAGAGGCGGCCAGTGCCAGCCTCATGATGTTCAACAATGCAAAGTGCAAGGTTCGGCACCTGGGTCGGAGCAATCCCAGGCACAGCTACAGGTTGGGTGGAGAAGTGATTCAGAGCAGCCCTGTAGAGAAAATCTTGGGGGTGTTGTGTGATGAGAAACTGAACATGAGAAGGCTGCAGTGTGCGCTCGCAGCCCAGAAAGTCAACCATATCCTGGGCTGCATCAAAAGGAGCGTGACCAGCAGGTCAAAGGAGGTGCTCCTGCCCTCTACTCTGCTTTTGTGAGACCCTACTTGGAACACAGTGTGCAGTTCTGGTGTCCTTAACAAAAGAAGGACATGGAGCTGTTGGAGCAAATCCAGAGGAGGCCATGAGGATGATCAGGGACTGGAGCACCTCCTGTGTGAAGATAGGCTGAGAAAGTTGGGGCTGTTCATCCTGGAGAAGGGAAGGCTGCGTGGAGACCTCATAGGTCTGGAGGGGGCCTACAAGGATGACAGAGAGAGGCTCTTCATCAGGGACTGTAGAGATAGAGCAAGTGTTCAAAGTTAAACAGGGGAAGTTCAGGTTAGATGTAATGAAAAAGTTCTTTACTGTGAGGGTGGTGAGGCCCTGAAACAGGTTTCCCAAAAAAGTGGTGAATGCTCCATCCCTGGCAGTGTTCAAGGCTAGGTTGAACAGAGCCTTGGGCAACGCGGTTGAGTGTGAGATGTCTCTGCCCATCGCAGAGGGATTGGAACTGGAGGCTTTTAACATCCTTTCCAACCCAAACTATTCTGTGATTCTATGATTCTGTTCTAAATTACACGTAAGCTGAGTAAACTCATTTGGGTTTAGAACATTTGAAAATGCAACTGAAGAGTTTGTCCATACAGATTGTAGAATTATTTTGTCTTAAATTTACTGAAGAACACATATGAACTGTATGTTAAGGAATGCAAGACCCATGGATTTATGTTAAAAGGTTAAAACACCTTTGTGAGAATTTTGAAAACTAAATTAGCGTTTTGGTTGCATAATAGGCAAGGATGGAACAGATGCTTAGATTTTTTAGCTCTAATGACGTATAAAGTAGATCAAATTTAGGGACTGTAGTGATAGAACAAGGGGTAACGGGTTAAACAGGGGAACTTTAGATGTAAGGAAGAAGTTCTCCACTGTGAGGGTGGTGAGGCACTGGAAGGGGTTGCCCAAGGAAGTTGTGAATGCTCCATCCCTGGCAGTGTTCAAGGCTGGGTTGGACAGCACCTTGGGCAACATGGTTTAGTGTGAGGCATCCCTGTCCATGGGAGGGGTGTTGGAACTTGATGATCTTGAGGTTCTTTCCAACCCTAATGTTTCTATGATTCTACGATACAATTATTGATGTATGCTTGTCATAATACTACCTTAATTTGAAGGATATGCTTGTTTCATGTATTTATATGGGATTTATGACCATACTTCTGCTTTTCCCCAATGAATAGCTTTATTGCTTATGATTATGACATTGATGCCTTCACTCAGGGCATCTCTCCGGTATGCGGCATTTGAAACAGCTATATTTCATCCTTAGACTTGCCAGCATTTGAGGCTTTCCTGCTGCTTTAGAAAGTACTATGCATTTTCTGCTTTTTGATGTCAGGAGGCTTGGATGACATTTTAGCAGAAACTTGGGATTCAGTATATTTTCATATAGATTCTGTCTATAAACCCTAGTTTAGAAGATTGACTGATCCAGGTGATCGAAGTGCTTATTCTTACTTCCTGAAGACTGATAGTATACTTCTTTCCAGATAGAACCAGACAGGTCCCTGATAAGATGAACTGCTTCATTCTTGAACAAGTGAGAGTGGTGAGACCTTGGCACAGGTTGTCCAGAGAAGCTGTGGCTGCCACATCCCTGCAGTGTTCAAGGCCAGGCTGGATGAGGCTTGGAGCAATCTGGTTTAGCGGAAGATGTCCCTGCCTGTGGTAGGGGATTGGATCTGGATGATCTCTAAGGTCTCTTCCAGCCCAAACCGGTCTGTGATTCTAAGTGTGGCATGTCCTCCAGATACGAGGAAAATTTCTTCAGCTTCAGTCCATTCTGCTTAAGTGAAAGGCCAAAATCAAAAATAAGTGCCCGCAGTTTCTCTGATGCTGTGTGACGGCATCAGCTGCCTTGACCCCAGTATTGACAAACCTTGCACAATTTCATAAACATTCAATATTAGTTTTACTTGTGGATTTTTTTTCTATAAGCAAAGCTGTCTGAGTCTCACCTTGTTTGGTATGGCAGACTCCTGCTGCCAGTCATCTGATGGTTGGGGTGATAAATCAGGATACCAGAGGAAATTCAGTACACTTTATGCCCCCTTTGCTTCTATGTGATAGGAAGTCTAAAGTACAGGCTTTCTAAATGTAGGAATTGTAAGAGGATGACAGTTTTGAGCTTATTCCTTTGCTTCCTTCCAGTTTTATGTAGTGAACTGTTCTGATCTATTTACAACTAAATGCAGCGTAGGTTCAAGTTAATTCAAGTAAATTTTTTGTCTTTTCCACCTTTTCTTCCCCTTACCTCCTAGAAGGGACCACAGTCCAAATAACAGAAGCCTAAAGTACTTTTACAGAATCATAGACATGAATATGAAAATTACCATATGTGAAAAGAAATTCACTTCTGGTGGTTCCACCTGTCCAGTTCTTCCACACTGCTATGGATCAAGTAAGCAAAGTTGAGGTTCATACTACTTCCAAAAGTTGGACTGTTCAGTAACATGCTTTTGTTACCCAAACCCACGAAAAACAGCACCAGTCTTGCATAAGAATTAATCTGTGTTTCTGGCACACTTATGCTTCTGCAGCTGTAGTGGCTGAGGTAAAGCGCTCTGTAGTAAGACCCACGCTTTTTGTATGAGGAAAATGAGATGGAACAGTGCCATGCTGTGAGAGTCCTGGATAGCTCAAATTAGTTCAAAGATTACTGCCCTGAGTCAAGAGCCTCAAAAACTGTAAGCTATGCAGAATAAGGCATATAACCTCACGTGAGCTGTGCAGGTCAGCAGTTGAGAGGTATTACTGAACCAGCACTTGTCCTTTCAAATACCTACGGCATTACCACCATCAATTTTGGTTGATAGTTCAGTGATATGTGAGCAGGATCTGTAGTGATTGCTAGTGTAAAGAGTATGTGGCTTTACCCATATGTAATGTTGTAGCAAAAAGCTAGTGTAAATGATGCATGACTCTTTGTCGCATCTGGATCTTTGGTATAATTTCATGTCCAATATAAGTCACGTTGCATTTTCTTTAGCACAACAAAACCTAACAGAGGACTAAAGAAAATTTAAGAATGGGTTACCTGTAGTATATGGAGCTCTCTCTATATCCCATATAGATATTTGGTTGGTTGGTTGCTTGTTTTTGGTCTCTTGGTCTCCTTCCAGAGAAGTCTCAAGATCTCGGTTGTGTGTAATTAAGGATTCTCCTCCTTACAGCTGTAGTGCAAGATGATTATTAGCCTCCTTCCCTCCGTGTCAACAATTCTAGGAGAATAATATTTGCTTGGTGGTCTCATCTTTCCTTTCTGTTTTCTAATGCCTTTATCTTGGCCATATTCGGATCACAGAGTTTTCCACATCATTTTGTTTTGAATTGGATCACCACTTTCTCACTGCCTATAGGTGTCTGATGAGTTTCAAATCTGTCTCTTTCAAGGAGTTTCAACTTCAGACCTTCATGAGTGTACTTAAACCACTGTTCTATTGCCTTCTGTCCTCCTGGCTGGTTGGCTAGTTACCAGATGATGGTGCATATATTTGTGCCATTTTGTCAAAAACCTCTGTGCTTACCTCCATTTTGTTTCTGAATTTTGTGTCAGTTTTGTGTCAGTCATGAAGTTAACCCAGTGTTCTCTGCTACCTTCAGGCACCTAGAGTTTGTCTATACTTAACCTAAAAGTCTAAGGCTTTTCTAGATATTATAGAACATATGTAATATTAAATAGTAAGCTTTTGCTCTGATGACTATATAAGTGTTTGCTTGCATATGCTATGATATGGTTTGTCATATATTGTTCTCTCAACTTCCAAATGGCATGAAGGATCTTTGAACTTATTATATTCAGCTTCAGCTGAAATATACTTCAAATGATCATTGAAAGTAAAAGTTTAAGTTTTGTCTTTTTTCTGAGTTTGGTAATATATTCTAAAATTAGTATTACTATGGCAATCTTTGGCTTTTAGGTCCACTTCCTGTCAGTCTAATGAGGACAGTATTGCTTGGGGCAATTATATAATTGGAAGGTTTCTTTGTTCCTCAAGAGACGGGGCAGGAACATCACAAGGTTTTGAAATTATAGGATACACAACTAATGTTCCATTGATTTTTATTATGTTATCTGTGGTTCTTACATCTTGGATCTCTTATGTCTGGCTGTCTGCAGTGTTGGGAAGTCATTTCTTGACAGTTAAATGAAGTTTTCAGGTAAAGGAGAAAAATTCTCTGAACAGCAGAATGTAGTTTCTTGAAATTTTAAGACTTAAAATTGGAAATCCAGTGATATCGATATTATTGTTAGTCAGAGAGGAAAGGCACTAACAGAGGCAGTTATGCATAACAATTTTCTTTGCCATTCTTAGAAATGCAAGGAACTAGCATGAATGCATCTGTTTGGAACCTTGAGGAAATTCAGATGTGAATGCAAGACTCACAGCTCAGTCTCTAAGGCTGCAAAACTGGAATAGTAAATCAGGGAATTTATATTCACAGCTCAGCTTTGCTACTTAGATCTATGTCTATTTAAAAGTGATTTGTGAATACCTAAAAAAACATATCTAGGAGCTTTGAGGGAAAAGGGAGGTATTGGGTACTTCAAAATTGCAAAGGTAAGAGATATTTGACACATAAAAGAACATTTCAATCAATTTCTATTTGTTTTCGTCTTTCAGAGCTTCCCTTTCAAACTACTCTGGCTCTTGCTCTGACACTTTCTACATAAACTGTTCTTCTGATGTTACATCTGCAGCAGAACTGCATAGGAACATGGTATCAGCTCATGACAATTTGCATAGAAGTGCAAATTTATTACATTTAAAGAAGTTATAAAATTAAAACACTTAAACCCATGTGGTTTGGTAGTACTGAATTGGAAACAGCTTACACTCTTTTATAGTCTGACTGTGCTCAAATCAGAGTTCTCTGGTTGATGTGACATGATTATATGTTATGATTACAAGTGTTAACCTTTCAAAATAAAATGTTCAGTTTCTTCTTTTAAATACCAACTGCTTATAGGTATAATACTTGCTGATATTTGTTCACTGACAGTCTCACTTGTTTTCAAACCCCATGTATTTAAAGTTACAGAGTGTTAGATTGATGTTTCTTTTTACTCAAATGTCATATTCATCAACTGTACTGTGCTAGCAGATTGTTAAACAGACAAGGTGACTCACAGAGTGACAGTGTAGTGATATGATGTCCCAAACCATTAAAATACAGTAATGACATGGGGTTTTTTTCCTTTTGTTCAGTCAGTTTTACAACACAATGGTATTTCTGTAAAACACAGGTGAGAAGGTTTCTGGGAAGATCTGTTGCTTGGAAAAAATCCTAGTTAATCAATAACAAAACCTGGGATTCAGTTGCAACTTCCCAGAGAGTTGAGAAATGCCAAAGACTTAGGAAGAACTGTCATAAGAGTATTTTATAATGAGAAAATTACACATTATGCTATGACAAAAATGAAATTACTTGATACATTTTCTTAAATAATCAGTTTTTCAGGATCTTTTTTTAAGGTATTCTATGATCTTACTTGAACAGCCTCCCAAGAATACCCCCAAAAAGGAAGGAACTTCTGCTTGACATTGTATCAACTCAAGTGTCTTTCTCAACTTATCAAGCTCTTTTTATTAATGGAAGAAAAAATTGAAGAGCTCCCTGCAGAAATTTTGTTGGTGCCTGCATTTACTGAGAGGAATAAGAATGCTGAAGGTAATGAACACTTTTCCTTATTTATTAATTCTACTTTGTGCCAAAGGATAATTATATATGATTTTAAACATTAATTATCTAATTTATATCACCATATCTTGAAAACAAGTGTATTACCATATCCACTGGAAATCTTTTTGAAATACATGGATTTACATTTGAGCACAATGACTTGCAGAAAAGAATTGGTAGTTGTGTGTTAAGAAGTGATGTACAGTAGTTACTGATGGAAAAAAATAACGAACTGTCAAGCACTGTAACATTATGTCTCCTATTGAATTATGTATAAAATCCTATGTTTCATGTAGGACAAAACGATATGTGAAGTCTGAATTATTTGCTACTGTGACTGTTTCTGAACTTATCCTTGAAAGTTACCTTTTGCAAGAGAAACAAACACTGACTTGGACATTGCTTTATTGATCTTATTATACATGCAAATAAATGTTTTAGTATATAGTTCTGCTTTAAACTGTACTTCTTACAAACACTAATTTGACCTATATTTACTATCATGTTTATCTGACTGGCTTAAGTGGGTATTTTATAGGAGTAGGCTTTGCCTCAGAAAGTAAATTGGTTCGCAGTCAAGCCTCAAGTCTGTATTTGCTTTAGATTCCTAGGTGACTTTCTTTATCATCTAATTGCATTCATGTCATATGAGGAGAACCTAAAATTTCAAAAATTCAGGTGAATAACACCTGACAGGTCACAGTATGCTCATAAATGTTGTTCTACTCTGTTACTTCTGTCAGTAGAGAGACTCCAGGTCACCAGAGATCAAGTGGTTTCAAGAGCTTTGATTAAACTGCAGGAAAGGATCAGACCAGAAATGAGGCCAGGCTGCTTGGGGAGAGAGGATAGGTGGAGTCAAACATTCGATATCTCTCTAGTCAAGCTGCAGGCTGAGAAGAAAGATGTTTTGGGAATGTAGTCTCAGAATACTAAATTGAAAAAAAATTAAAATTAAATAAGAAGGGTACTGAGGCACACATTTTGTTGATGAATTATTCATCTGAAATACTGACACTCCAAAATAAAGAAATATAGGTTAAAGCTATGTGTTTTTAGAGCATACATAAAGGCTCAAATAAAATCTGCATACAGATTCCATTTTTTCTATTGGTTTCAATGTATTTTTGCCTTCTTTGGCCTCTCAGTTTTACTAACTCTCAAGAAATGTTAAGCTACTATACACTGTGTTGCCATTGATCATACAAAGAGGTGTGGCTGTAAACTTCTCATAAGGGTAATGTGTAGGGTATAATATACATTCAGTAAGGGTAATTTCAAATGTTCTTTTTCTTTGTATAATCTGTAATAAAATGTAAAAAAAAAATTTAAACTCTTGAATGGGAAATTTATTTAAGTACACTCTAAGACGTGATTTCCAATAATTCAAAGAACTTGATGTCACTGTTAAAAAGAAATATTTTGCTTTTTAGGAAGTGTATTTAGGAATTTATCCTACAGGCATTCCACCAAGCTTAATTACACTCAGAACTGCTCCTCAAAAAATGTGTTAAGTCTTCTTTGAGAAATATTCTTTTAGAGGAATATTCTTTTAGTGTAATCCTGTCTATAGCAAGTCAGTTTTTAAACAGTACCTCTAATTAATCAAACCTAAATGGCAAGTATTACTACATCTTGTTATAGGAGGCAGTCTTCTGAGTAGGTCTGTTCTAAAGAAAACATAAGATTACATTTACCCTGAAACACAGGTGATGGTAAATCTTTGCCATGGGATGTTAGTGAAGTCATCAGACATACTTCTGTTCTTAATCTTGCTATTCTGATCAGATGATTTTAGTCATAAATCTTTACTCATTGTATCAGTTTCTGAATAATATGTGAAGACATTGCCAGAGAAATTTTTTAAAAGAAGTCTGACTAAAGAAGGATTTATTGGTGTTATTTTCAGTTCGTATCATCAGAAGTCTCAGTTGTAGTGATGAAGTGAAAGATGATTTGATATGGGAGAATGAGAGCTATGTTCCCAGTAGTTCCAGGTTCTGTTAAGTAGCAAAAGGGATTTAAGATTTTCTTTGTTAATGGCCTATATTGGACTGATAGTCTTATTTTTTTCATTGATGAAATCTGAGCTTTGATAAGAAGGACTGATTAGAATCCTTGCTTTATTATCATCAGAACACGTTATAATATTTGACTAGAAAACAAAATAGTCATCTTCTGTAGTTATTTAGAAGCCTTCTTACTAGAAATCTTGCTTAATTTAGTAAGATCTAGGTCTGTCCAAAGCAGCTTTAAATTACCTCAGGTACCAGTATCATGTTTACAAGGCAGCATGGGCTGCAGAACCAACCTAAGAAGCAGAGTGAGTTAGCCCAGATTGAACTGAGCTAGACAGTTACCCATACTGCCTCTCACTGGTTTAAAGCTAAGTTGGGTGTAGCTAAACTACCCTGCAGTCACTGCAGTGTGGGCATATCTGAACTATCAGTCCTCTGCAAGTCATACTGCTGCCAAATTAAGGGAAGCTGGCCAATTCATAAAAGGTAGGCTAATATCCAAGTGAGCTAAAGTTTCCCTAGGCATCACATATACTGGGACCTTGCACTTGCTTCCTTTTCTCTTTGGTTGCTTTTAGCATTCACGGGAGCCTTTTTATCTATGTAACTCATGCAGAGATGCAACAAAAATAATGTTTTTTCATGTGCTTCTGTCAAGTGTTGTGTTTATGTGTGTAGCTGTTTCAATGGCAGTTTTAGTTGATTTTTGTTCAGCATATCCCATAGTACTTCAATCTTGATATATAGAACATGTGTAAAGTTCCATCAGAAACAAAGTAGCTCTTTGGATGGTTCCTCTTTTTAATTTTTTTTTTTTTTTTTGTCACATAGATGGCATATGAGTTTTATCTAAACCAGACGGTTTCTTGGCCCTCATTTTTCCCTAAACCCAGTGATGACAAAGAGCAATGGCTGCATAAATTGGATGTAAGAAGAACACTTAGGGTTTATCACAGAAGTATCAAAGATTTCATATCTTCTGACAGATTGTTTGTACTCTTAGGGGGTCTTAAGAGGGGTCAAATGGCTTCTAAGAGTTCCTTAGCTAGATGGTTAAGGGATTGTATTAGGGAGGCGTATGTAGTTAAGGGTAAAGAGGCTCCCAGGGTTTGTAAAGCTCATTACACTAGGACTATAGCTGCTTCTTGGGCGGAGAGGTCGAAGGCTTCCACATTGGAAATTTGCAAGGTGGCCACCTGGGCTTCTCTTCATACTTTTTCATTGCATTATCGCTTGGATGTAGTCTCTTCTGCGGATTCTGCTTTTGGTAGGAGGTTGCTTGTGAACCAGAAAAAGAACAGTGAAGAAAAGAAAGACATGTAGTTCACAGTTCTAGCTGGCAACAAGACAAGTTTCTTTGCAGTGTGCACAATGGAATCCTATGAAGACCAATTTAGGCGGTTGAAAATAGATGTTAGAGGGAAGTACTGCCTACCAGTGTTCTCTGATGGTAACCCCATGGCAGACAATAGCACCAAAGGAAACAGTGAACTGGAGTGAACTCTGTAGGGAGATGGATATAGAGAATTTTTTTAGGTGATACATACTTCTCCGAGTTCCGTTCGAGAAATATTGTACCCAGCATCTTCTGGAATATATTCAGAATCTTCATTTTCCCAAATTGGTTTGCATAGATTGAAAAAAAATTCTATGAATTACATTTTCCACTCTTAATTTCTTTTCACTATTCTCCTTCGAGAGCTTCCTCATTTTATTTTTTGACTTTCCTTTACCAGACCCAACTTAGGATGCATTCCTTGATAAGCAGTGTGTACACGACAAGTTTTGCACTTGGTTTCAAAATATATTTGTGTTGTCTTGGCACAATTTTTAAAAAGGCACTATAAGTGTACATTTTGTCTAGTACCAGTGTAGTGTTCAGGTTTTCTCTTGAATCAAATAGAGGGCGAAAATAATGAAAAGCTCTCAGAAAAATAAATTATGGTGTTGTTTTCTTCCATCGCTGAACATTAGTGTGGTGTCAATTGACAAGACTTCTACTGTATCTTTCTGAGGAAAGGTATCCATATTTTTCTGACATTTACAGAACATTTATTCTTCATGTTGAGGAACCTTACTTTGTTCCAGTACAAGCAATAGGTTTCAGAAAATTAAAGGAGTAGACAACTTCTGTTTTAACTTGACTAGACATTTAACCCTTCTCTATTTACATTGAGTTGAGATTCCTGAGATGTTCCAACATACCAAGCATGCAGTGCAACTGGATTTCTTCTCTTTGAAACAATCTGGAACATTCAACTACAGTCAAGGGTTAAGCAGGAGATTTTGGTTTAGAATCCCGCCAAACTGCAGTCTCTTCCCATCTTTAGGGTAGATTTCTCTTCCCTCTCGCTTTTCAGAAGCTTCTTATTGAGATTTAAAAAATCAGAAACATCTAACATACTTTCATCTGTCTGACACTTTTTTTTTTACTTTTTTTTTTTTTGTTCCAGTGAGGAAGGTGAACTTTGGACAGATCAGATAATGAGTACCAAGGAAGGCTTTTTCCAGTGGAGTTCTTTGAAAACACTGTGGGCAAAGTTGTCAAGGTTTATGAGCTTTGCCTCAGGGGACTGGGAAGATTTGCAAAGGTCTTTTTTTCATAGCATAAGAAGAAATTTTTTACTCTATCTCCACTTCTGAAAAGTGTAATAAATGGAGTGTGAAATTAAATTTACAAGGTGCATTCTCTTAATACACTTTGAAGTTGTAAAGATTTGAGTAAGAAGGCGTGAATTTTGCTTTGGTCTCAAAGCAAGATGTTTAAGTAGCTTCTTTAAAAAATATATAGCTTCAGCAGATCAATCCAAAGTAAAGGTGGAATTTACACCAGGAAGGAGTTGGATTTCAGATGTACATTTTCTGTATTTGTGTTAGTATGTGTTTGGTCAATATAGTACAACAAATAAAAAGTCCATTATTGAAGACAGAAAGCAGGAAGGTTTTTAATTCACAGCTAGTCAAATATTTTTTCTTTCTTTTGTGTATTTATATTGGAAGGGGAGTGGTATTTCCCATTTCTGCAAGATGTATTATTTCCAGTAGAGTTACAATAAAAGTTCTGTTTAAGCCAACCAAATCCAACTAGTAAGCCACTTTGGTGGCGCTGCTACTTACCTTAGTCACGGTTAGTGAGCTGTCATACAAAGGGTTTCCTTGATGCTTTGCTGTTCTATGCTTTTGCTGTTCTATGCTGCGTGCAAGATGATGTCATAGTGACTGCTCTTATGACCCTAAATGCTATAAGAAAAGTAGAAAAAGCTATGGAATTCTGTAGAAAAACAATAATAGAACTTTTAGTAAGGAAGAATAAAATTTATATTAACAATGCAAGAGATCTCTGTCATACTCATCACAAGGCCAGAAAAAATACTGAATTGGAGAAGGAATTAAATACATTGAAGACGAAGCGGACATAGGTAACAAGGTTGGCATTGAAGAGAATAATCCCAGACAAATTTCAGTACATGTAAGGAAAGTTGGCTGAAGAGTTTTAATTTTAAGTGAAGAATATATAATCTTTTGAGTATTTACTATAAAAATGATTAAAGCTGCCTGGCTGGTAAACTGAAGGAAGCACACAAAGTATGAGCAGTTTATCAAGTTTGTAGAATGCAAGTTTCAAGATACAGCAAGAATTCATGGTTGATGCAATATTCCCTATTGATCAAAAGTGGTGGAGGTGCAGAATCTGTTCCAAAAGGGAGCAAGTGTGAAAAACTAAGAATTTTTCCCTCAGCCTCCGTCTTCTTCTTCCATGACTTTTGCTGCTTTCTGCTCCCTTTCTGCACATTCTGTCCTCTAAGGGTCCACGTGAGAAGGGTTGCATACATTTCTGTCCATCTGTGCAAATGGAGTATGAGGTTTGAAAACTTGGAGAAGAGTCAAGGAATTTGTATAGTAAACCATGGCTGGCTAGGTAGGAATGCTTCCTCTGCCCCGCTGCCTGCATTTCTGTCTGCCATGGCAAACTAAATTTGGGCTGAGCAGCTTCAGAACAGCAGCTGCACCAGTCTCTTGAATAAAGATGCACTTTTATTTTCCAGGGGAGTTTGCGATTAGGGCAAGACAGGAGACAAGTGAAGAAGCAGCAGGATGGGAAGGGGGTAATTTAATGTGTGTCTCTGTAGAAACAATTTTTGAGAGGAAGGTTGTGGTGCATCTGACGTGCAGAGGCTTTGGGGAGGCTGTGACTAGTGTGCAGTGGTCAACGAAAATCATTAATTACTAGCAGGATGTTAAACTGAAGAAGATTAAGCCCACTTTACCTATATGAGATTTGGAAAAAGCAAAAAATTGTGAAACCAGAGAAGCTCAGTGGAAGATCTTGGGGCTTCTTTGGGAAGACCAGAAAAGGTTTTACATGTGTGTGAGCCTGCATGCACATGGATAAAGGTATATGAATATAGGGCAAGAGTGCCCAGGCTGTTAGTTGCAAAAGGAGGTGGGGAGATCTGTTAACTTAAAAAGGAAGAAACCTTTAAAATGACCGGTGCTGATGAAAGTATCATTTGACTCTGTGTCAGGTGCTGGAGACACAAATCTACCATCAGCTAGATACCTATGTATCTCAGCTGTAAGTTCTTAAACAGGTAAGGCAGCAATGAATACACAAGGATTTCAGTTAAATGTTAAAGATTTCCTTTAATGTCTTGATATATAAAGTTGTAAATAGCTGTTTTAAGTAGTGACAATAAGAGAATGTGAATATGTGGGTATTCAGTTGTAGTTAGTCAGATCTATAAAAAAGGAGAGGCAAGGCAAGAAAAAACTAGGCAGATTTTAGGTTGAATGCACAGAACAGAAAAGAGGGAAAATATGCAGTCAATTAGGGTTTGGGTTTTTTTTTTCATTCTGGAGTAATTTCTAAAGAAAACTACGGGAAACTTCATCATAAAATACATTAAAACATATTGAAGAAAGCAGTAACATTATGGTGCTGTCTGTAACATTTGTTGAATGATCAGGGAGTTAGTTGACGTGGTTACTCTTTTCTGTTTTCATATGCTACTTTGTCTTTTGTTTTTCTCCACTCAAATCTGGGGAAAAAGGAAAAAAAAAACCACCGTGTAACACAAAATCCCTGAAGCTTTAGAGTGCTATATAGGTGTATGAAAAATGGAGTGTTCATTTTCAGAGGGTGAATTTTTTAATGGAAAGATAAAATCCATCTTTGGTAAAAGAAAGCCTATATATGTGCAAATACTGGGTATTTCATAGAAAGAGAAAAGCTCTTTAAACCTTGACCTTATGTACTACCAATAGATTCAGGTGACTGAGACCTGTAAGTTTATGCTTAGAAGATAATCTTTAACAATGCGTGACAGCGCCTAGTCATATAAAAATCTTGGTTTTAATTTCACATGAGATACATTAAATTAGGAATATCTGCATCTGTATTGTTTACAAGGTTTGTGCTAGGAGACTGATTTTAAAGATAACATGTTTTTTGGTTTTAGTCTCATATTACTGTTAAATCACTCACAGAATCACAAAATGAGTGAGGTTGGAAGGGACCTTTGGATGTCAGCTGGTCCAACAACCCCTGCTCAAACAGGGCCATGCACAGCCAGTTGCCCAGGATCATGTCCAGATAGCTTCTGAGTATCTCCAAGGATGGTGACTGTCTGGACAACCTGATTCAGTGCTTGGTTACCCTAACAGTAACAAAAGTGTTTCCTGCTGTTAAAACAGAACCTCCTGTGTTTTCTGTCTGTGCCCGCTGCCTCTTGTCTGTCACTGGGCACCACTGAGAAGAGCCTGGCTGTGTCATCTTTGCACCTTCCCTTCGAGTATTTGTGTACATTCATGAGATCCTCCCTGAGCCTTCTCTTCTCCAGGATAAAAAATGCCAGTAATCTTAGCCTTTCCTCATAGGAGAGATGCTCCTGTCCCTTTATCATCTGCACGGCCTTTTGTTAGAAACTCTCCACTATGTCCATGTCTGTCTTGCCTTGTGTAGTGCTGAACCAAACATGGTAGGTATAGCCTTACCAGGGCATAGTAGAGGGGAAGGATCACCTCCCTTGACCCTGCTGGCAATGCAGCCCAGAATATCATGAACTTCTTTGCCAGAAGGGCACACTGCTGGCTCCTGTTCAACTTAGTGTACATCTGACCTGCCAGGTCCTCTTGTGCAAAGCTGTGTTCCAGCTGGGTGGCCAACAGCCTATATTGGTGCCTGGAGTTGCCCTGTCCCAGATGCAGGACTTTGTACTTCTTTTTGGTTTTCATAAGGGTTTTGTGTTCCCATTTCTCCAGCCTGTTGAGGTGCCTCTGGATGTCAGCAGGACCTTCTGGTATATCAGCTACACCACCCAGTTTGCAAACACGCTGAGAGTACATGCTGCCCCATCATCCAGATCATTAATGAGGATGTTAAATGGGACTGGACCTATTAACCCTCGAGAGAGATCACTAGTTACTGGCCTCTAACTAGACTTTGTGCCACTAATCACTGTTCTTGGGGTTGGCTATTCGGCCAGTTTTCAATGCACCTCACTGTCTGCTTATGCAGCCCATAATCAAGAGTTTGTCTACTCTGTGTTAGATAACAGGGTCTTTTAGGAAACAGTGTCAAGGGCCTTACTGAATTCAGGTAGACAATAGTCCATGCTCTCCTCTCACCTACCAGGCAAATCATTTCTTCATGGAAGAATGGTCAAGCATGATCAAATTGGTCAAGCATGACTTCCCCTGGGTGAAGCCATGCTGAGTACTCCTGATGAATTTTTTTTGTCCATAATGTGCCTAGAAATGTTTTCCAGGATTAGCTGCTCCATCACCTTCCCAGGGACTGAGGTGAGGTGACTGGCCTGTGATTCCCTGAGTCCTCCTTCTTGCCCTTCTTGAAGGTAGAAGTGATATTTGCTTTCCTCCAGTCTTTGGACTCTTCTCTTGCCATGATTGATCAAAGGTTGTTGAAAATGTCTTTACAACAGCATATGTCAGCTCCCTCGGAACTTGTGGGTGAATACTATCAGGCAGTGGGTTTATATTATGTCCAGTTTACTTGTGTATTTCCAGACCTGATCCCTGTCCACCAAGAATATATCTTCCTTGTTCCAACATTACTGCCTGGGACTTGGGATTCCTGAAGGCTGGTCTTGCTGAGAAAGACTCAGGCAAAGAAGGCATTCAGTGCCTCAGACTTTTCCATGTCTGTGTAACAAGGTCTCCCATCTCACTGAGCAATGTGCCTACATTTTCCCTAGTCTTCCATTTGTCACTTGTGTACTTATAGAAGTTCTTCTTTTTGCCTCTGACATCCCCTAGCTGCATTTGAGCTTTGACTTTTCTAACTTTATTCCTTGGTGTTTGGATGTTGTTCTGATGTTCCTGTCAGGTTACCTGTCCTTGCTTCCACCCTCTCTGTGTGCTTCATTTTGTGTTTGAGTTTATCTAGGAGCAACTTGTTTATCCATGCAGACCTCCTGGCATTTTTTTTTTTTTTCCCATCACTCTTAAGCTCAGTGGAGGTGATATTTGAATATTAACAAGCTTTCTCAGGCACATTTCCATTGAGGACATCCCATGGGACGCTTCCAAGCAGATCTTTGAGGAGGCCAGAGTCTGCTCTCCTGAAGTCCAGGGTTGTGAGCTTGATTTTCACCCTTCCCCCTGCCCTCAAAATCCTGAACAACATCATCTCATGGTCACTGCAGCCAAGGGTGCCTTTGACCTTCACATCCCCAGCAAGCCCTTCCTTTTTCGTGAGTATGAGATCCAGCAGAGCACTTCTCCTCACTGGTTCCTCTATCATTTGGAGGAAGAAGTTGTCATCAACACACTCCAGAAACCACCTGGATTGCTTGAAATGTTGATGCAAGTGTTGTCTACTTGAGATATTCATTTGTTCTTGTCAAAACTGGGGCAATATTCCCATGACTCCAAGATTTGCCTGCAGAAGAGAAGCTGCGTGGAGACATCATAGCAGTCTTCCAGTATCTGAAGGGAGTCTACAAGGGTGCCAGAGAGGGAATCTTCATCAGAGTCTGTAGCAGTAGGATAAGGGGTGATGGGTTTAAACTTCAACAGGGGAAGTTCAGGTTAAATATAAGGGAGAAGTTCTTTCCTGTGAGGGTGGTGAAGCCCTGGCGCAGGTTGCCCGAAGAAGTGGTGCTTGCTCTATCCCTGGCAGTGTTCAAGGCCAGGTTGGACAGAGCCTTGGGTGACATGGTCTAGTGTGAAGCATCCATGCCCATGGCAGGGAATTGAAACTAGGTGATCTTAAGTTCCTTTCCAACCCAAACCATTCTGTGATTCTGTGATTCTATGATTCTATGATTTCTGGGTGAGCTTTATACCAGCTCTTCTTGAGGAGCTTCACTTGATCCTGTTTCTGTTGCCATTATTTGCTTATAAAAAACAACTGTATTAATTAACTGTCTTTCTATTCTTATCATATTGGCCTTTCCCCATAAGTAAAAACTATAAAAATACGTTAGTGTGCAATTCGTATAATATATTGGGCAAAGAATAGAGATCAGTTTCTACATAGCTGTTGTAACATTATCTGTTCTCCCTAGGAATAGGTGACTGCACAATCAGTATAAAAATGAATTAATGACAAAAGAAACTATATTTTACACATTTATATGTATGTTTGTATAAGATCTCAATGCAATGGGATGTGGATTTCATCATGTTATGTAAAAGGAGCAGTGTATAACTTGAATTTGACTTTATTATTAGTATTCCCCTACATCTTGTTGAGGGTTTTTTTATGCTTCATATTGATATATCAGAATGTGTTGTAGGCTGCTGACTTTTCTGCAGAATTAATCTTAACTTTGATCCCTTTTATCATACTGTGCAGAAGTTCTGAAGAGAGCTAGTGGGGAGCTTTTAATAGGAGAAAGTAGAGCAAATGAAACCAGTGTGCTTCCTGAGCAGTTGCTTCAGGTAGAAGAGGTGAGTATGAAAAGAGTCTTACACTTTGTAAGGGATTTTCTTTTGTCTGTGTCTCCAGTGTAGTCTGTCACCATGTTCTTTATAAACACCTATTGTCATAGTTTCATTATTTAGCTACTGCAGTTAATTTTAGCTGCAGAGTCTCAGTTGTGATGGAATAAAATCTTACAACATTCATGAAGAATTGGTTGTTATTTAAGATTTAAGAACAGTATCGATTTAGCGTCAGAAATATAAGATACCTCATGACAAAACAGTAAAAAATGCCAAAATATTATAGCTTTCTTCAGAATTAAATATATTCTCAAACACAACAGAATCTTAAAAAAAATCTAGCAAGTTCTTAGCATTTGATCATTGTGATCAAATAGCGATAAGTACTCAACATGATGTCCAGTTTCTTTGATGCCAACAATCAACTGTGTAGTAAGCACTATGCTTTTTAGAATGTATATGAAAGATTAAGTACTAGTCTGGCTTACATTTACTACTAAACACATTTTTATCTTGCCCTGGTCTTCAAGAGAGCAGACTTTGGCCTCTTCAGGAACATGCTCAGTAAGATTCCATGGGATACAGCCCTAGAGGGCAGGGGGGCCCTAGACTGTTGGTTGATATTCAAGGATCACCTGCTGCAAGCTCAGGAGCGATGCATCCCAACTAGAAGGAAGTTTAGCAGGAGGGCCAGGAGACCTCGTTGGATTGATAAGGAGCTGCTGAGGAAAATTTGAAGGAAAAAAGAGGCTTATAAAAGGTGAAAGCAAGGACAGGCGGCCTGGGAAGAATACAGAGATGTTGTCTGGGAAGCTAGGGACCAGGTTAGAAAAGCTAAGGCCCAGTTAGAATTAAACTTGGCTAGGGATGTTAAGGATAACAGGAAGGGATTCTATAGGTACATTGCAAATAAAAGACAGGTTAGGGACAATGTGGGCCCTCTCCAGAAGCTATCAAGAGAACTGGCTACCCTGGATTTAGAGAAGGCTGAGGTTCTTAATGACTTCTTTGCCTCAGTCTTCACCGGAAAATGCTCTGACCATACCAACCAGGTCTTGGACGGCAGACGCAGGGACAGTGAGAATGAAGACCCTGGGCCCACTGTAGGAGAGGATCTGGTTCGAGACCATCTTAGGAACCTGAATGTATACAAGTCCATGGGACCTGATGAAATCCATCCGCAGGTCCTGAAGGAGCTGGCAAATGAAGTTGCTAAGCCACTGTCCATCATATTTGAAAAATCATGGCAGCCAGGTAAAGTTCCCGATGACTGGAAAAAGGGAAATATAACCCCCAGTTTCAAGAAGGGGAAAATGGATGAGCCGGGGAACTACAGACCAGTCAGCCTCACCTCTGTGCCTGGCAAAATCTTAGAGCGGATTCTCCTGGAAGGCATGCTAAGGCACATGGGAAACAATGAGGTGGTTGATGACAGCCAGCATGGCTTCACTAAGGGGAAATCCTGCCTGACCAATTTGGTGGCCTTCTATGATGGAGTTACGGAACTGATGGACAGGGGTAGAGCAGTTGAAGTCATCTACCTAGACTTGTGTAAAGCGTTTGACACTGTCTCACATGACATCCTTGTCTCTAAGTTGGAAAGACATCAATTTGATAGGTGGACCACTCGGTGCATAAAGAACTGGCTGGATGGCCACACACAAAGAGTAGTGCTCAGTGGCTCAATGTCCAGCTGGAGACCAGTAACGAGTGGTGTCCCTTAGGGATCGGTGTTGAGCCCAGTCTTGCTCAACATCTTTGTGGGTGACATGGGCAGTGGGATTGAGTGCGCCCTCAGCAAGTTTGCCGATGACACCAAGCTGTGTGGTTCAGTTGATACATTGGAGGGAAGGAATGCCATCCAGAGGGACCTTGACACGCTTGTGAGGTGGTCTGATGCCAACCTGATGAAGTTTAACCATGCCAAGTGCAAGGTCCTACACCTGGGTCGGAGCAATCCCAGGCACAGCTCCAGGTTGGGGAGAGAAGAGATTGAGAGCAGCCCTGCGGAGAAGGACTTGGGGGTGTTGGTCGATGAAAAAATGAACATGAGCCAACTGCAGTGTGCGCTTGCAGCCCAGAAAGCCAACCGTATCCTGGGCTGCATCAAAAGCAGCGTGACCAGCAGGTGGAGAGAGGTGATCCTGCCCCTCTCTTCTGCTCTCGTGAGGCCTCACTTGGAGTATTGTGTGCAGTTCTGGTGTCCTCAACATCAAAGCACATGGAACTGCTGGAGCAAGTGCAGAGGAGAGCCACAAGGATGATCAGGGGACTGGAGCACCTCCTGTATGAAGATAGGCTGAGAAAGTTGGGGCTGTTCATCCTGGAGAAGAGAAGGCTGCATGGAGACCTCATAGCAGCCTTCCAATACCTGAAGGGGGCCTATAGAGATGCTGGGGAGGGGCTGTAGTGAGAGAACAAGGGGTAATGGGTTCAAAGTTCAACAGGGGAAGTTTAGATTGAATATGAGGAAGAGATTCTTTACTGTGAGGGTGGTGAGGCACTGGAATGGGTTGCCCAGGGAAGTTGTGAATGCTCCATTGCTGATGGCATTCAAGGTGTTGTTGGACATAGCCTTGGATGGCATGATTTAGTGTGAGGTGTCCCTGCCCATGGCAGGGGAGTTGGAACTAGATGATCATAAGGTCCTTTCCAACCCTAGCTATTCTATGATTCTATGATTCTATAAATGCTCTAATAATTCTGATATTTTACATTAGTGGAATTTAATTTCCTAATGGCTCAGTTTTAATGCTGATATCACGTTTTAAAATGCATATTGAATCAGTTCTTATTACAGATTGCAAAGAACAATAGTTTTGAGAGAATTGAGCTTTAGTTGACCCAAGAGCAAAAAAAAAAAGAAAAGAGGGAATGAAAGAATGGGCTTCCATGGAGGCTATCTCTGTGCTCACTGGAGTTCATTGTTGGGAGGGAGAAAAGGAGGAGAAGGCAACTTCTAAATTGGAGTAATCTGAAAGGGCTTCACTTAATAGCCCTTCCTTGTCTTCCAATTTAGTATTATAGCCACAATTTATTAGGGAACCTTCTATTCTTTTCTCCTACTATGCCCTTATGGTGGGCATCTTTACTATTTATCTTATGTCACTAAAATATTTCTCTTATAGTGGTGCAATTCTCAATTTGCCACATCCGGTAGTGTTTAAGTCTGCTCTATGTCAGATGAGCAATGCAAATTAGGATTAGTGGAAAAGTAGTGATGACCTACTGTGTCTTCTTCTCACAACTGCTACATTTCAGATAACTTACAGAAGGCAGGGAACTATTCTAAACCGTAATAAAAGCCAGCATTGGCTAAAACCTAGAAATCTCTATTTAAACATTTTAATCTTTGCTAAATCCAGCTCTAGAGAAGTGCTAACCAGTGTGGTTATGTTAAAACCAACTTCTTTTAAAGTTTTACATTAATATTCATCATTAGTATCATCCACTTATTGCCTTGCAGTGAAAATTATTGCAGGGTATACATTTCTGGATTACTTGTTAAACTACGGAAAATGGTTATACTTGATTAAGGGCACTCTGTTAAAGATTATAAATGTAAAGATGAAGTATGGCTTTTAAAAAGCTGTCTTGTTTAAATGGAATCTTTTATAAATTTATTTCTTTAAAATTTGATGAAAATTTAATATTATTATGCATGTTCACTTTTTTTGTGTATATACTACTTCTAATATGATTTCAAGGCAAGCAAATTTTAAGTTACTCGGATGAATTTCAAAAGGTGATGGTATCCTTTAATTTAATTATGAATGTTTGCATAAGTTCCAGACAATAATAACACTCAGTAATGAATTTGGATTGATTTAATATAAATATGTGTTTCAGCCTATTTTGCTGAATTTTGGCTGGAGAAATGCATTTAAAGACCTTTCTTCTTCTGTGGCTCACTGTATAACAATAGCAGTAGAGGATTTTTCAACTAAAATTCTTCAACATGAGCAGAAAGAAGAGTTTTCAGCTGTGAGCTATGCAATGAGTCTTGTAAACAACCAGCAAATGAGGGAGTCCTGCAGGGCAGTCCAACAGGAGGAGCAACCAAAACGAATTGCTAAGGCAGGTATCAAAAGGTCTGAAGTTTGGGGGGAGACAGAATGCCGAGGCTGTTTGCCATCTGCACTTTGAAGTACTTACGGTACCATTAATATTCTATATCTTATATCAAAGGAATTAAAAAGAAAGTGAGATATTACAATATGAGGCTGAGCAGAGCTTTATACAATAGCCCATAGTCTATACTTGAAAGAATTAACATTTAAACTTTGCCGGCATAATTTTTTTCATAGTTCTAAAACATTCTGATTACTCTCAGCTCTGTTACCAAGTGGTTTGATGGGAAAATGCTGAAAGCTTTCAAGAGCAGCTACAAAGGGATTTCCTGTATTCATATCTTTAGACATGCTGTTTAACTAATCAGCATAACCAATAATATGGCCAAATTAGATTTCTTTGATTTGGCTGAAAGGTCATTTATGACAATTAATTAAATTGTTTTTCTAAGGACATATGTGTTTGAAATTTTAGGATTTTTCTTTTTTATTTAGTAAGCTTTGCAATTGTTCTAGCAAATTTGGAATGCTGTTAATGAGCATTTGCTCAAAATAGCATAGAAGCTTTTGGGAGATAATTTTAGGGAGATCAATGTATGAATTTTGATGGAAATGACAAGTTTGTTTTCAAATTCAGTATTAAGAAATATGTGTATTTTTACAAATAAATTGTTTGAGAAAATTGTTTACAAGGAATTAGTGTTATGCTTTGAATGTACATCTAATGAACTTATGAACAAAATGAAGGCACTGCTAGCAAAGATGTTTTTCATTTTTTTCCCATCATATATTAAACAGCTTTCAAGCAAGAAGGAATGAAATAATAATTCATTTACTGCAGATAAACATTTCTCCCCTGTATAACAGAATGAAATGTTTTTAAAGCTGGTTTAATATATTTATGCTTTATGCCAATTTCATTATTCAAGAATCTGACCCTGGTGTGTATAAATTGAACAGTGCTGTCAGAATACAAATAACAATGCTATGTTTATTTCTCTCAGTTTTGTTCTGACATCATGGAAGAACTTGACACATTGCTTCCATTGGCTCTGGCATGCAGAGACGATTCTCTCCAGGAAATTAGAGCAAACTTTGTGGAGGCCTGCAGCAAAGTGGCAACAGCTGTCCTGGCAAGACTGGAGGAGAGGAGCAAAGACGTGCCCTCCAAAGCTCCCCTCCAAGACTTGTATGCTGCCCTTTCCACAGCAATATATGTCTCTCAGCATTTTACAGTGTATAGCAATTTAATGAGAGAAACAAGCAAAAAGTAAGTCCGTTCATTTTATAATGGTTTAATTCAAACGTAAATAATACAGGGCTTCTTTCCATTTTGGATGATACAGTATGGTGGTAGTTTTCCAAATTGCATCATATTTTTCAGCACACTCACTGTGTGTGCTGCTTATGGAAAGACCTGAATCAAAGCTGTTGGTAATCTAAAGCATCTATTACAAAAGAAATTATTTGTATGCTTAAGATCTGCATTTGATTTGCAGATCAATATTTTTTATTTATTAAGCTTAAGTAAATAGGATCGTCCAGTGAACTGAATGTTCTTTGCTATCATATAAATAAAGGGCTAAGGCATTAATTTCCTTTTCTGACCTTTGCAATAGCTGAATTTTCATAAAATCTGATTTAGCACATAGCAATCTTGGAGGACAGTATAAACATATATTCCTGTGCTTTTTCCTTATACCATCTGTATCCAGAAATGTGAACAGATACATCCACTGTAATTTTATTTTTTGTTGCACACAGAATAAAAATTAGAGATTATATGAAGTATTAGTGTAAATTCTAAGACAGCGTTTGCCCTGGGAGGCAATATAACTACATTTGCTCTGCTTTTAGGAGATTTTGCCTTAAGATACTAGGAATCTCTTTATTGGTCCATGTTTCTCTGGCCACATGTAATTTAAAAGCAGAAAATGGGAGGGACATCTGAACTGGTCCGGTTTTCAAGGAATGCAGGATTTCTAAGGGTTTGTGTGCACTGCTGCGCTGCTTTTCCTTTGATGTTTTACTCTCTCCTGCATGAAGTATGTCTTTGTGAATGGGAAGTTTGAGCCAAAATATTGCTCAATAATTCTACTTATGTGTATTATGAAAGGTTCTTAGTACATGCCTACCAAAAATAATCTCTGAACTCTGTGTTTATGTTTTCTTTATCACACTCAATGCTGATGTAATTATGTTTCAACCCAGAATCTCCCAGTAACTGAATGACAGACATACTTTTGTCTCAGAAAATAGAATGAATATATTTCTCTGTGATGTGGTTAAATGAGAACTTAGAGATGAGCAGATATATTTAAAGAATTTGTGAAACAAAGGCCAGATACTTTTCTAAAGTGAATACTAGTTTCAGCCTCCAAGACCGAGAGGAAATGTGTGATTCATATCGAATAATCAAAACCATTTGCAGTACTGGGGATTGTGACTGCGTACTGCACAGCCTTTCAATCTTTGCCTCTTTGATCATTCTTTCTGAACAGACCACTGTCCCTCATGCCTGTCCAGCAATATCAGGAATTCATCAGTGTTCTTCAGTTTCAAGTTACGAACTACTGCATCCGAGTTTGTGCTACAAGCATTTTACAGGATGCTGAGAGCCACCACTGGGATGACTACAAAGCTTTTTATGAGGTGTGAGGTTAAGTTTACTGTGCCTCCCTTTTACAAAATGTGTTTTACTGGTTGCCAGCTTTCTAACTAATTAGAAGCATAAGGTCAGCATTATTTTTACATAAAGATTATTGGATTTTACTGCTTTGAAATATGTATTATTGCAGGCAAATATCTTTGTAGGAATGAAGTAGGAGCACATAAGCATTTAAAGATGAGATAACTCGTTATGATGGAGTGTTTGTGACATTTGCTTAATAAAATATTGTGTCAAGTTCAAGACATTTATACAGAACTCAGTTAAGAAGACATGGAGAACTCATTTTAACTCTTCTTACAGAAAGCATGACTTTTGAAAATGAAAGATAGCTGGTTTTCTCTTGAAAATTTTTAATCTGATTCTTTGCTTTTTTTTTTTTTTAAACTAGTTCCCCTTTTTACCTTTGGTAAGTGAAGAATATAACAAAGACAGATCATCAATATAGTTACTTTCAGTATTCAACAGTGTGTTTCTGAAATAACTACTGCCATTTCATCTGCATTTTGAAGTCACAGGTCTAGTCTTGCACCATAATCCTAATGATTCTGTGACAAAAAAAACTGCTAAAAACCTCCTAATGATTCTCTGAAAAAAATGATCAAGTGAATTATTGTTTATTGGAGTTTTTTCTTCATTCCATTCAAATGGAGACATAGGCTGGCATATGCTGTTTGAAATTATTTTCACTTTATTTCTGGATGAAGTGGAAGTGTCTATTGCATGGTTTTTTGTCATTAACTGTGATCTCTTGGAGCCAATGTCCTGCTCTTCCTTATATCATTTGCTGTGTGAGAGAATTAGGGTGGTTTTGTTAACCATTTTCTAGAAGTCTTACATGAGAGAAAAGTCAGTGTGATACATGTATTTTACAGATATAATATGAAAGCTGCTGAGTCAGTGACAGAAATCTGTGGTAGACAGGTGATGCAGACCTTACTATGAGCAAAGTTGGGCAAAGCCTTGGGCGACATGGTTTAGTGTGAGGTGTCCCTGCCCATGGCAGGGAGATTGGAACTAGATGATCTTAAGATCCTTTCCAGCCCTAACTATTCTATGGTTCTATGATTCTATGAGTAATTACCAAAATGCCCACCTCTCAAGTATAAGTAAACAAGTGTTTTACTTTTGTTTGAATGTGAGCACAGTTGTCCTCAGTTGATCGGGTAAGAAATTTAGTGGCTTTTGGCAACTGAAAAATCATTACATGTTCTTCACTTCACCATATGGTGCCATGTCCTGTTTATTAAGGAACCAATAACTATTCACTGTGGAGGAAACCTAATTATCAGAAGTAGCTGTCCCAAGGGTATAGATTAGCTAAACAATTTTATCATAACTGATTAGAATGGATGTTTGTAGAAAGGGATGGAGAAAGCTGGCATCTTGGCTCTGTATTACTTGCAGGACTTGAGGTGGGAAGTATGTAATTTTATGTCATCGCTCTGCTCTTTTTATTGGGCCATGGATCATGGCCCAAGAGTGGACCGTGATCTGCTCAGCGTGCCTGCAAGAGGCATGATGCTAACCAGCCACTACTTCTATTGTGCTCATGTAGGCATCTCAAATGGAAGAGACTGGTGTAAGACCTATTGTTTGTAATGGAGGCAACAACCTATTGAAACTCGTAGAAGTGAGATGTGGCTCCTTCTGAGGTCTAAGCTCTACATGAAGTGTGAGGCTCTGCCTTTTAAATCACACTGATCTTGCTGAGCTCAGAGGACAAAAGTAGCTTGGAGCCGAGGGCCAGAAGACTTTGCCACTCATCAAGAACAGGCTGTGGTATGAGCGCCTCCTCCCTCAATTGGAACATGTCTTGCACTTCTGTGAGTTCCTTATTCTTGTCTTGCATACTTACTTACAATCAAAATGGCAATCCTACGCTTGAAGAATCACATAAGTTATCCTTCTTTTTCCCCAATAATATATGACTTTCAACTGCTATTAGGAAGAATATGTGATAGCCTTCCTGTCTGTACCCCACTAATGTCATATTGATTAATAAAACTGCTAGACTTACTTGTTGTGTAAGTCATCCAATAAAATGCCAAACCCACTGAAAGACAAAGGGAAAGGAGGAAAGGTCAGGGGACAGTGTCTATGTTTGATTACATAGAACTGCAGTTTCCATATCCATTTATTTGTTTGTACAGTGGTGATATCTGAGAAGAATAAGATTGGTAGCAAATGGTTATTACATTCTGTGACTGAATTTGCTGCATCTTAAAAATAAGAATAAATAAAAAAATATTAAAATATCTTTTGGATTTTCATGACCAACTTCATAACCTGATCACCCATCCTCCCTCTGACGTGCACCTAACTCAATAGTGGCAACTGTGATTAAAAGCCAAAAGACCAGTTATAATTTGAGGGTGAACACATTATTATTATAATCACTGTGAGATCACCAAAAGTTCCAAATGCCTATTAGGAAGGTTAAGCAGAGATTTTATGAGATACAAGTGGTGAATTGGTGCTGATGTGAGATATGAGCTGACCTCTGAGAGCAGTTCCTGTTCAGCACTTGGAGTCTGAGCTGCCAGGGAGGGAAAGTCTGGGTTTGGTACACTGAACACCCACTGTGTCACTGGCCAGTGAGCCAGCTTAGGCTTCCGAATTGAGCCTTTTAGTGTAGCAGACATCTGCTCTAGCTTTGGGAACTTATGTTTTCTAATAGTCAAAGAATAAAGAATTGTCTGTTCAAAGATAATATTGAGTGCTTATGCAATAAAGCACAGCTGCTTGTTTCCTGATATGTAAGCTAAATAAAAGCTCACATCTGTTTGTATAATATGAAGCCTGCAAAAATAGCAGATGTTTACCAGTAGAGATGGCAACAAATAGAAAAACAGGTCAGAAAAGGGGAACGAATCTTATTTAAATTTTCAGTGACACTATTGCTTCTGCAATGGAGGTGCAATGTTAGAAAATGGGTATTATTCAATTTACTGCTTTAGACCGAATAAAGCAAAGAAAGCGAAGCATTTTGTGTTTAAGGTTGCATAGTTAAAAAATAAAACTCACCAATGTTCAGTAACTTAAAAAAATAAATACCCTACATTAAGTAGTCAGTTTAGAATTATATTTCTGGTTGCTAAGACTGCATGGTTTATTTAAATTTATTAGTTGGGGTTTTTTTGTAAATTAAGCATTCTATGATTCTATGATTGTATGAACTGAATAAATTAGCTTCCATTAGGCATTCAAACTAATTATTTTTTACCTGGTAAATTTATTCTGTAACAGTTGAAATGCTTTTACAAAGAAAGGGAAATGTTAGCAAAATGTCTGTGAGGTAGGGTTAGGGATTTATTTCTGGCAAGTTCTACTGGAATGTACCTCAAGAATAGTCATGGTAATGTGTCTAAGAAACCCAGCCTTACAGAAATGATTTGGCATTTGAATTATGTAAAGCTATGGAGTTATGTTAGGAGTTGAGTTGTGAATTAAACTTGTACCTTTTTTATTATTATTTTTCAGTATATAATGCTATAATAGTGTAATTTTATTTCATATAAGAAAAACAGAAAATTATTTTAGTGTGTCCATTATTTTATTATATCAATTTTTGAACAATATTTTACCTGTGTGGAAACACTTGTCAATTGATTCGTTGTTCAAAATACCAGAGTGGTTTGGTTTGGTTTCCCAGTTGAAATATGCTTTAAACAGTTATAAGATTTCTATGGTTATATGTATGAAGAAAATTAGGCACATAATTTTGTCTTGAAACTTCTTTGTGTTACATTTCTGTCTTCTGCTTTAGAGTTTGGTACTTTTCCTCTTTGTCATAATTTACCATTTTTTAATATAAAATGCACTTTGAATATTATGGCAGAGAAACACTGAATAATGAAAACTCCCAATAATCTGTTAATGTGGTGTGTGTAAAAAGAAGACAGATTTTTTTTTTTTGCTTATTATTATTAGAGAATGCATATCAAACTCTTTACAGTGTTTTAAAACTCATGGGGTTATTTTATATTTCTGATAATGCTAAAATATTGACAAATTCTTAAAATATTTCTCAACTCCATTGTAATTTTTGAAGTTAAGATTCAAGTCTTTGTTCTGATGCAGCTTTATCATAATCATGGAATGGGGTGGATCATCCAGTTCCAACCCCCTTACTATGGGCAGAGAATAATAGGATCTTTTGAATAGGTACTAGTTGAAATATTTAGATGTGATTTGAATCATGTACTACTTCTTGGAGGAGTTATGGATTAACCACTGTGATTTTGACTCCTCTGTATTTATCTCTGTATCATATTGAGGTGGTTCCGTATCAACAGTGAAATATTAATACTAATGCTGATTCCTTCCTAGAAACTGTTTTATTTCAACAAGTTACCATTATAAGATGAAAATTAATCTTACTAAAAAATTCTGAACATCTCTTATTATCATTTTAATTGTCCAGTTGTTATTTTTTTCTGCTCTTTCTGCATTTCCGTCATATATAATCAAAGTTTCGTAATCATGGTTATGTGTAGCAATTATGAGTTTGTTGAAATAGGTATGCTTAAGTAATTTAAATTATTATTTTCTTTTGATGACAAAGAAACTGTTATATTCAGTTCCTCTGACTATTATAGTGAGTACAGAATACTGTACATGTTTTTAAATTAAACTTAAAACAATGAGTTTTGAGAATAGGTTAATTAAGGATATGAGAGGTCAAATGCTGTAGTTTGGTTTTGTGGAAGAGCTCTAGTTCTGTAACTAAAATTGAACATGAGTTTTCTTGCTAATAAAGATGTTTCACATCTTGTCAAGGACTACTTTTTGGTCATTATGTGCCTGAAACTTTTTATCTATTTTCTTTCAGATTGAATTAATTAGATTTACAGGAACTAAACTGACATTTGGAAGGTGTGTTTTTATTATTTATTGGTGGTTTTGCTAGGGGGAAAGATGCTCATTCTCCATCCACATGTGGCATTACTTCTGCTGTGCCCTTCATCATGATCTATGGACTATTCTACCTCCCAAGACAGCCCAGGAGATTCTTACAGATGTACTAGAGGAATCTTTGTCTATGCTGTCCTCCAGATATTGCCAGGCCTGCCCCTGTTACAAGAGGACACCTCAAATCAGGTAATGGTTGCATACTTAATACACATTTTTAATAGATAAGTAAGTATTCTGTTATGCACTTCTTTGATTCAAATTTAAATGTTAATGAACACAGCAGAGGGGATAGACAGTTTCTTACTTGAATGTCATTTTAATTCAATATATTCTGTGTATATCAGTATATTTGGTGGTCATACACTAAACTGGGCAGAATCAAAGACCTCTTTTGAACTCTTGGTAAAATTGTTCCATTAGCGGTTTACTTGGTTTGAAAGGCTCATGATAAACAATGCACTGAGGAGTAGTGGCACAACTGAAAATGTGGACAGCATTGGCAGCATCAGGACTTGAAATCATTGATTCATGAAGAAAACTCCATATGTTCCAATCGAATTTGGGTTTTCATAGGGCTTTTCAAGTGAAAGAGCTAGAAGGTCACATCAGAACGTTTGCCAGAAAGAAGCCAGTGATGCAGGAGAAAGAAGAAAGAGACTATTCTTTCTCCTGTTGTTTTAGGAAGTATGAATGTGGAAGTTCTTGTTGGGATTCTTACAGTTTGCCAGAGAGGAGAGTCTCTTTAAGAAATCTTAAAGCAGGTGTCTCCAGGTGGAAGCTTACCCTACCTCTGTCCTTTCTCTTTCTATGAAATGTTTTGTATTAGAGAAATTGGTGTATTTATTTCCTATCTTGCCCCTTTGCTATATATGTTTCCTATAAAAATATGTTCCTCTTTTTAGATTTTGAAAGTGATATAGTCCTTGATGGCTATCCAAGTTACAAACTTAAGAGCTTGTCATTTGTAGGACATGAGACACACTCAGCGGAGATATGTTCTGTCTGAGCTAAAAGTTATGTGCTATCATCATAAGTCTCATTATGAAATGGAATAATGTCATGGAAACTTAAGTAACTTGCACAAGTTCACATTCTTAGGCCTGGGGAGAATACAGGGATGTTGTCCAGGAAGCTAGGGACCAGGTTAGGAAAGCTAAGGCCCACTTAGAATTAAACTTGGCTAGGGATGTTAAGGATAACAGGAAGGGATTTTATAGGTACATTGCCGATAAGAGACAAGTTAGGGACACCGTGGGCCCTCTCCAGAAGCTATCGGGAGAACTGGCTACCCTGGATTTGGAGAAGGCTGAGGTTCTTAATGACTTCTTTGCCTCAGTCTTTACGGGCAAATGCTCTGACTACACCACCCAAGTCTTGGAAGGCAGACGCGGGGACGGTGAGGGTGGGGACCCTGGGCCCACTGTGGGGGAGGATCTTGTTCAGGACCACCTTAGGAACCTGAATGTATACAAGTCCATGGGACCGGATGAAATCCATCCGCAGGTCCTGAAGGAGCTGGCAAATGAAGTTGCTAAGCCACTGTCCATCATATTTGAAAAATCATGGCAGTCAGGTGAAGTTCCCGATGACTGGAAAAAGGGAAATATAACCCCCATTTTTAAGAAGGGAAAAATGGATGACCCGGGGAATTACAGACCAGTCAGTCTCACCTCTGTGCCTGGCAAAATCTTGGAGCGGATTATCCTGGAAGGCATGCTAAGGCACATGAAAAACAACAAGGTGCTTGGTGACAGCCAGCATGGCTTCACTAAGGGGAAATCCTGCCTAACCAATCTGGTGACCTTCTATGAAGGGGCTACGGAACTGATGGACAGGGGCAGAGCAGTTGATGTCATCTACCTAGACTTGTGTAAAGCCTTTGACACTGTCTCCCATGACATCCTTCTCTCTAAGTTGGAGAGACATCAATTTGATAGGTGGACCACTCGGTGGATAAAGAACTGGCTGGATGGCCGCACGCAAAGAGTAGTGCTCAGTGGCTCAGTGTCCAGCTGGAGACCGGTAACGAGTGGTGTCCCCCAGGGATCGGTGTTGGGACCGGTCTTGTTCAACATCTTTGTGGGTGACATGGGCAGTGGGATTGAGTGCGCCCTCAGCAAGTTTGCCGATGACACCAAGCTGTGTGGTTCGGTTGATACATTGGAGGGAAGGAATGCCATCCAAAGGAACCTTGACACGCTTGTGAGGTGGGCTGATGCCAACCTGATGAAGTTCAACCATGCTAAATGCAAAGTCCTCCACCTGGGTCGGAGCAATGCCAGGCACAGCTACAGGTTGGGCGGGGAGGAGATTGAGAGCAGCCCTGCAGAGAAGGACTTGGGGGTGTGGGTTGATGAAAAAATGAACATGAGCCGGCAGTGTGCGCTTGCAGCCCAGAAAGCCAACCGTATTCTGGGCTGCATCAAAAGCAGCGTGACCAGCAGGTGGAGGGAGGTGATCCTGCCCCTCTCTTCTGCTCTCGTGAGGCCTCACTTGGAGTATTGTGTGCAGTTCTGGTGTCCTCAACATAAAAAGGACATGGAACTGTTAGAACAAGTGCAGAGGAGAGCCACGAAAATGATCAGGGGACTGGAGCACCTCTCGTGTGAAGATAGATAGGCTGAGAAAGTTGGGGCTGTTCATCCTGGAGAAGAGAAGGCTGCGTGGAGACCTCATAGCAGCCTTCCAATACCTGAAGGGGGCCTATAGGGATGCTGGGGAGGGACTCTTCATTAGGGACTGTGGTGAGAGGACAAGGGGTAATGGGTTTAAACTTAAACAGGGGAAGTTTAGATTGGATCTGAGGAAGAAATTCTTTACTGTGAGGGTGGTGGGGCCCTGGAATGGGTTGCCCAGGGAAGTTGTGAATGCTTCATCCCTGGCGGCGTTCAAGGTGGGGTTGGACATAGCCTTGGATGGCATGGTTTAGCGGGAGGTGTCCCTGCCCATGGCGGGGGGGTTGGAACTCGATGATCTTGAGGTCCTTTCCAGCCCTTACTATTCTGTGATTCTGTAATAGTTGGGGAAAAAAAAAGTTTTATTCTACATATCAAAATGCGATTTTATATGTTCTATTCCTGCACTAATTTACCATGATTTTGTATTTTTAGGTACAAAGAGGTTTCCTGGAAACTTTACTATAAATTTCCTGGAAAGTAAAAATACCCTGCAATATGAACAATATGTATTGATATACTTATTCCTTAAATGTGGTGCTAGTTCTATATGAATTTGCTTCAAAATACTAAACAAGAAAGATTTTTTTATTTTGTCACTTTGTAGAGAAGCTGTTTTATTTAATAAGGCTGTTCTTGAATTTGTCAGTAACTAAATTGAATTATCCAGCCATCCGCAAATGAAAAAAAATAATTTTTAATTAAGATAATTTTTCCTGGAAAAATGTTGGAGCAGATTCTCCTGAAAGCCATGCTAAGGCACATGAAAAACAACAAGGTGCTTGGTGACAACCAGCATGGCTTCACTAAGGGGAAATCCTGCCTGACCAATTTGATGGCCTTCTATGATGGGGCTACAGAGCCGACAGACAGGGGTAGAGCAGTTGATGTCATCTACCTGGACTTGTGCAAGGCGTTTGACACTGTCTCACATAACATCCTTGTCTCTAAGTTGGAGAGACATGAATTTGATAGGTGGACCACTCAATGGATAAAGAACTGGCTGGATGGCCACACTCAAAGAGTTGTGGTCAATGGCTCAGTGTCCAGCGGGAGACCAGCAATGAGTGGTGTCCCTCAGGGATCGGTGTTGGGACCGGTCTTGTTCAACATCTTTGTGGGTGACATGGACAGTGGGATTGAGTGTGCCCTCAGCAAGTTTGCTGATGACACCAAGCTGTGTGGTTCAGTTGATGCGCTGGAGGGAAGGAATGCCATCCAGAGGGACCTTGACACGCTTGTGAGGTGGGCTGATGCCAACCTGATAAAGTTTAACCATGCCAAGTGCAAGGTCCTTCACCTGGGTCGGAGCAATCCCAGGCACAGCTCCAGGTTGGGGAGAGAAGAGATTGAGAGCAGCCCTGCGGAGTAGGACTTGGGAGTGTTGGTCGATGAGAAAATGAACATGAGCCAACTGCAGTGTGCGCTCGCAGCCCAGAAAGCCAACCGTATCCTGGGCTGCATCAAAAGCAGCGTGACCAGCAGGTGGAGGGAGGTGATCCTGCCCCTCTCTTCTGCTCTCGTGAGACCTCAGTTGGAGTATTGTGTGCAGTTCTGGTGTCCTCAACATAAAAAGGACATGGAACTGTTAGAACAAGTGCAGAGGAGAGCCACGAGGATGATCAGGGGACTGGAGCACCTCCTGTATGAAGATAGGCTGAGAAAATTGGGGCTGTTCATCCTGGAGAAGAGAAGGCTGCGTGGAGACCTCATAGCAGCCTTCCAATATCTGAAGGGGGCCTATAGGGATGCTGGGGAGACACTCTTCATGAGGGACTGTATTGAGAGGACAAGGGGTAATGGGTTCAAAGTTCAACAGGGGAAGTTTAGATTGGATCTGAGGAAGAAATTCTTTACTGTGAGGGTGAGAAAGTTGGGGCTGTTCATCCTGAAGAGAAGGCTGCGTGGAGACCTCATAGCAGCCTTCCAATACCTGAAGGGGGCCTATAGGGATGCTGGGGAGGGACTCTTCATTAGGGACTGTGGTGAGAGGACAAGGGGTAATGGGTTTAAACTTAAACAGGGGAGGTTTAGATTGGATCTGAGGAAGAAATTCTTTACTGTGAGGGTGGTGGGGCCCTGGAATGGGTTGCCCAGGGAAGTTGTGAATGCTTCATCCCCGGCGGCGTTCAAGGTGGGGTTGGACATAGCCTTGGATGGCATGGTTTAGCGGGAGGTGTCCCTGCCCATGGCGGGGGGGTTGGAACTCGATGATCTTGAGGTCCTTTCCAGCCCTTACTATTCTGTGATTCTGTGATTCTGTGGTGAGGCACTGGAATGTATTTCTGACTCCAGTAGTAATGCTATCCTGTTCATGCTGTGGGAGGAGCAGTGTTAAAGAAAATCTATTTTTCATAGGGAAACTGAGAGGGTTGCTTCTCTTGTGTTCTCTGGGAAGCCTGTCATAAAAGGAAAGGCTGAGAGAGGTGGATGTGTTCAGCCTTGAGGAGAGAAGGCCCAGGGAGGACCTTATCAACATGTTTCAGAATTTAAAGGGTGGCAAATTAAAAATATGGAGCCTCCATTTATACAAGGAGTCATATGGAAAAGACAAGAGGTAATGGGCGCCAGTTACTGCTGCAGAGATTCCAACCAGACACAAGAGAAAATTTTTCACATTCAGATCAATCAGCCACTGGAATAATCTCCCCAGGAAAGCGGTAGATTCTCCAGTGTTGGACACTTAAGATTCAGCTGGACAGGGTGCTGGGACGTGTCTTTGCCAAG
This sequence comes from Amazona ochrocephala, assembly GCA_039720435.1. Taxonomy (NCBI): domain Eukaryota; kingdom Metazoa; phylum Chordata; class Aves; order Psittaciformes; family Psittacidae; genus Amazona; species Amazona ochrocephala. Next base: position 72,883,768 of record CM077909.1, on the reverse strand, counting down.
AAAGGTTGGACCAGATGATCCTTGAGGTCCCTTCCAACCTAGTATTCTATGATTCTATAAATCAATATATTTTTATCATAGAGGTTTTACATATTCATTTATAATACAGTACTTTGGAGGGTGTCTTTTGTCCCAGTGGTTCCTGAAATATTAGAGATATGATCTGCAATATAGACAAATGCGTGTTTGCTTAGCTTTTCCAAAAATAAGATGATCCTTAAAAATGCAGATGATCACATATGCATCCATTGGCTTTTAGGTAATGAGGTACTTTTTTCAGTCCAGCATCATGCCTGCCATATATTTTGTGTTATCCATCTGTTTCCTGTCTATTGTATGTCAGCCTTTGAGATTATGTTGTTGTACTTTGGGTTCTTACTATCGTTTAGGCCAGTATCCCCTGATGTTCTGCCAGCCAGTATCAATAGCAACACGCTACTGACTCAGAAACATTTCACATTGTAATATGTTACCTGGCAGTTTAAGTTTTGCAAATTGAAGATTTAGTTCACTTATCATTACCTTTTTTGCACCAGCAGGATTTAAAAATAGTGTGAACATTCTAATTATACTTTTGTCATAAAAATAAAATCAAAATTTAATTGTATCTATTTGTAGTTTAGAAAATAAGGTGTTCCTGCCTACTGGCATTGTCCTTTGAAAGAGGAAATTTCCAAACTTTTTAAGTCTCCTCTTGACTAGTGTCAATAGCAACTTTTCTGTGGAAATGCTGAATTTTTACACTATAGCTCATAATTCCTACACCACTGATAAAACATGAAATTTGAAGTCCATGCTGTGATTTAAGTATTTTATGTTGTCAGAGGAAAGCTCTACTTAACTGAATTTACCACTCTTCTGATGTCCCAAGTAATGTTATTTTCTTTTCTTTTCTTTTTTTTTTTTTTTCCCTACAGAATTGATATTGCAGCAATTTTGATGTCCACTGAATATATGCTGTGGTCAGTTTGCAGCTCTGTTAAGGAGTTTCTGAATCCACATGAAGACAGAGATCTCAAGATCTATAAAATACACAGGCACTGCAATAGTCTGCTGTCTGTGCTGGCAATTTTAACTTCACCACTAAAGAATTTGTATCAGTGAGTATGATTGAAACATTCAATTTGTGATAAAATTGGTTCTTGAACTTGCATGGATATATCTGTGAAGTGAATAATGTGTTGAAATCCAAACGTAATGCGTAGCGTTGACACATTTTTACAACCTTTGACTGTTTCTTGATTTGGTCTTGAGCTTCTCCTTACAAGCTTACCTAAAGCTCAGTTATATCTTGTGGGATTTTATTAGCTGTGGATCAAGTCCTGTACTTCACATTTTGTCTGGCCATAATATAGAATGCAGTGAATATCTGGTTAGATTTCCACTGTAACATGAACAGTAGGATTTCATTAATATTTACTGTCCTAAATTTACAATATACTGTTTAGTTAGGAGATGTGTTGGAAACATATTATTATCTGTCTAAAAATGTTTACTACTATGGCATCAAAGTCTGTGGTAAGGTTTTTCAAGGACTTAGTCACTTATACAACTGAAAAGATTTTCATCTTCATACTTACTAGTTCAAATTTAGCTACCTAGAGCTTCCAGGTGAATTAGAATGTTCTGCTGTCATCCCATAATAATTCTATAAGTAATGGATGAGCTTTAACACATCCATTTGTGTCCCTTCCAACCCAAACCATTCTCTGATCCTAAGATTCTATGATAAAAACTCTGCTGTAAATTTGGTGTAAGAAAGAGACAATACAAACTGAGATCACAAATTAAAAAAAAAAAAACAAACAACAAAACACAAAACTAAGAAAGCCAAGTCCTATTCAACTGGATTTTAGTTATAATTCTAAACAAGAATATTCTAGGAAATACTGGTTGTACAAATAAGAGTGTGGAGACCTCCTGCAGTTAAGCTTCTTTAAATATTTTTGCTATGTGTGGGCTCTTTTCAGTCTTTTCATTATTTGTAGGCTCTGAAGAACATGCAAAAGTGGATTATAACTAGGTGTTTGATCTTATAAAATGCAGGCTTATGAAAAAATAGTAATTAAGAAGGTGTCTCATGAGCAGATTAGGTAGTCTTGCTGTGATGATAGTAATGGAGGCACGAATGGACATTGTGGTAGCTGTAACTTCCTCTACTTCTTCATGAAAGCCCCTAGAATGATGAACTAAATGAACGTGTAGTATAGCCTGTTCCTTTTAGCTATTCTAGGCTCCTCGAGTAATCCATGTTGTTTACATATTTTTCTATATCTGGAATGATTATAAAAACTGTGCTAACTTGAGAACTCAGTGAGTTTCAGAACAAAGTGCCAATGGAGAGTGAGACATCATATTTGTATTTTATGTAAAATGCCACAGATTAACAACTTGGTCATATAGGCTTCATATTTAGGCACATAAATTTCAGTATCATAATTTGATTTTCTAGAGATCAAGAACTTGACATGCACAGGATTTAGCAACTCATTTAATTTACTACAAAGTACTCTGCAAATCATATCCAAAATCTGGCATCTTTATGTAAGAAGAATATAAAAAATGTCATATTCTATTATATGGTTACAAAACCAATATTAACACTCAAAAACATTGTTAGAGATATGATACATGCTCTTGTGTGAGTAAAAAGGGGCATTTTTAATGAACTGTGTATTCAAAAATTCTATTTTCAAAACCTGTGAGATTTCACTGTCAAAACAGTTCTTTTATATTGTGTGCTTCATTACAGCCAATATTTGTTAGTAACCTTAACCTAACCCAGTGTCCAGATACAAAGAAAAAACAGGTTAACTTCTTGAATGATCATATCCAGTTAGAAGCACTTTCATATACTGAATTTTATGTTGAATTCTTAGCTCCATTGTTTACTGAGTTATGAGTATTTCACCATGTTAAGAATCTATCAATAAAAAATTTAGAAGCTTCTCATGATTTTAAAGGAAACTAATCCTTTATCAGTTCTCTTTACAATTACAGATGGGTAATCAAAATTTCCATTGGTTAGCTTGACTCTGTATCTTACAAAACATTTGTAAAGTTAACTGGAATTAAAATAAAGATTTTTCTTTAAAATCTGTCATGCTCACTTTTGGTGCTACCAGATTTCATTGCAGGGCCTAGATTTAAATTAATCTTTGGACTGCTCAGGAAAAGTTTTGTATAATCAGACTAGTGGTGAGGACAGAACATTGTTTTCCAGGATTTGTCTAATATGATAAATAAAAAATTGTATGATAAATAAAATCTGATAAATATAGAATCACAGAATCATAGAATGATTAGGGTTGGAAAGGACCTTAAGATCATCGAGTTCCAACCCCCCTGCCATGGGCAGGGACACCTCCCACTAAACCATGTCACCCAAGGCTCTGTCCAGCCTGGCCTTGAACACCGCCAGGGTTAGAACATTCACAGCTTCCCTGGGCAACCCATTCCAGTACCTCACCGCCCTTACGGTAACAAATTTCTTCCTTACATCCAATCTAAACTTCCCCTGTTGAACTTTGAACCCGGTACCCCTTGTCCTCTCACTGTAGTCCCTAACAATGAGTCCCTCCCCAGCATCTCTATAGGCCCCCTTCAGATATTGGAAGGCTGCTATGAGGTCTCCACGCAACCTTCTCTTCTCCAGGATGAACAGCCCCAACTTTCTCAGCCTATCTTCATACAGGAGGTGCTCCAGTCCCCTGATCATCCTCGTGGCTCTCCTCTGGACTTGTTCCAACAGTTCCATGTCCTTTTTATGTTGAGGACACCAGAACTGCGCGCAATACTCCAAGTGAGGTCTCACGAGAGCAGAGTACATATGATACGGTAAATAAAATCTGATAAAGTTGTCTAATGTGATAAATTAGACAATAAAGTGACTGGTTCATTTCCAGCTTACTGGAGATACTCTATTATAAACTATTGCTTCCAGAGAATTAAAATTATTCAAGATTCTTTATTGCGTTATCAACATGCAATAAAATAGTAAGGGTGCTGAAAAATTAATAATATCCTTAACTTCAAATAAAGCAATTCTGGTTTTCTCCTTCCTAATTTTGTGATTTAATGTTTTGCATTCTGCTGCCACTTAAAATTTCTTTTATGTATGGCAAGGCTTCTTAGACCCAGTCCTTAATTCACCCATGAATCTTGACTCATCAGTTTTTAATACTCGCTCAGTTTTCTGTGCTTCATTTTCCTTCACTGTTCTCTGGCCTTCCTGAAGTAGCTTTAGTGTAGTAGAAGTATTGGTTGAAAAGGGTTGACGGAGGTTATCTAGTCCAGCCTCCTGCTCCAAGCGGCACAATCACCAAGAGCAGTCAGACATGACTGTGTTAGCTGACTCATGTAAACCTTTGGGATCTGAGATTTTACAACCTCTCTGGGCAAACCAGTTCCATGGCTGTACTGCCATGCTGCAAAGTATTGCCTAATATCTAGTGTGAACCTTCAAAGCTGCTGGCTATGCCAGCCCGTGCTGAGAAAAGTTTGTCAGTGTTGTCTGTGTAATTACTGTTTGGGTAGGTTGCCATTAAATGATTTGACCCTTTGGCCACCTCTTCACCAGTGCAAAGGAGCCTAGATCGCTCAACCTGTCATCATAGATGATACTGTCTAGTCCCTTCCAGTTTTGTCACATCCTCCTTGCGCTGTAGGACCCACACCTGGGAAAAATACATAAGGTGAGGCATCATGATCTTTAGTTTGCTTGCCATATTCCTTATGCGGCCCAGTGTATGGTTTGCATTGCTTCTAGTGACATACACTGTTTGCCTCATTTCAACACCCTGCTGCCTGTAAGCCCCAGGGTTGGAGTTGGGTAGGGTTGGTACTCAGGCAGTCAGTTCCCAGCCAAGGTTGTTCTAATTCTGTTGCTGGAGCAAAAAGTTGCACTTTATCTTAGTGAACTTTGTGAGTTTCTGTTGGCCCAGTCATACATGACTTGGCACTCTACTGTTTGTTATGTTACCTACTGTACCTGCTTTCCTCCATTTTGTGACACCTGCAAATGTCCTGTCTGTTGGCATCTGTCTGCTTTTGTCAAGGTTGTTGAGAAACCTCTTGAACAACAGCAGTCTTCAGGTGTGTTCTTCAAAACTACTAGGTGTTGCTATTATCTTGCTGCTTACCCAAACCTCTGAAAAAAGGGAGGATTTTCGTCCCTCAGAATTTCCAGTTATCACAGTTTTACTCACTGATAAGGTTGTCAGTTACTCAGTTCAAGTAGCTACAGTTTTTCGCAGTGGATCTAAGAGTTTCCTGCTTGTGGATTCTGTAGGGCAATCCAGTGCTGTTCGTCATTCATTATTTTTAGAAAATTAAATCATCCAAAGGCAGGCTGGCAATATGTGGTACAACAGGCCCATTTATGACTTCAGATAAGAGACTCTCTTCTGCACGAGGTTGAGGGTTGCTCAGGTTGGAATAGATACATTCTTGTAGTTTGTTTTCTGTATTCTTTAGTCTTTTGTACTGAGTGGGAAATGACAATCTTTCTGTTAAGGAAGATACTAAGGGTAAGTTGGGTGCACCTATTTATGTTTCCATGCTATGAATTGTCATGTCTTACTTTCTCAGCAAGAAATCAGGTAAATTACTTGAATTATGAGAGAATAATTTCGACATTCTGTTGATAAAATTGCTGTCTGTTGGGTAAAGATATCTGTCATTCAACTGTAATAGCTGAAAATATTTCTCTTAATTTTAATATATGATTTTTAATTCATGAAGTTGCTTTTTAGTCATGTTTACTCCTTATACAGAGCAAAATCATTTGAATTCTCCAAGGAAATACCATTAGGATGCATCTTGTTTGCATCTCATTTTTTCACACCTGCACTGAGGCTTACAAGATCAATTCTCACCTTGTCATACTCTACTGAAGAATGAAACTACTGTAGCTTGGAATCTTGCTGTGGTATTAAATACTTTCACAGATGCCATCCGCTGCTTTGAGACTATAGGCAGCTGCTTTAACATTACTTGTAGTCAAAACAAATCTCCTACTAGCTATTATTATATGCCTGTCAGAAGAGTGGTTGAATTAAACTGTCTGGCACAGAGTTAGGTTTTCCTGGCAGGAATTACACAGCCAGCAGTGGACACTGAGAAATGCTGGCACCAGAATTACTGTGTTATCGTTAGACACTTGATTTTTTTATAGTATTTGAAGTTATTCTGGTGTTTCAACTATTTTAAGGCCATCAGATTATCTCCATTTCAGTTTGAAAATTTGTGTAGAGGTTTTGTTATAAGCCTCGGAGTCCAAAAGCCTGTCCTGTGCTTGTGCTTAGGAGACAGCTAAAAAAATATACTAAGCAAGCTGCTTCAACCCAGAAGTCTCTCAACACTTTAGACACTATCAGTATTAAAGATGTAGACCTTTCTTATTAGGTTACTACCCAAACTATATCTATCATGCTTTCTTATAGGAAGTTTGCTTTATGCTTTGCTATATTAAGAAAAATATTTCCGCAGATGAGAAACAGTAGGTGGTGATTTTTTTCTTTAATTTTCTCACGTTTCAATTACTGTCTTTAAGATAATTATTTTGTAGTTTAAGTGCTCCCTTTGTCTGTATTACAGTCTCTGGCTTATTTTTAATCTTCAGGTTTTCATGAACTCACAAAGAGCACAAATTCACTATGTGCTAATCCTTTTCCTCAGATACCATTATATTATTCTTCCATGTGAGGGTGGTGAAGCACTGGCGCAGGTTGCCCAGAAAAGCTATGGCTGCCTCATCCGTGGCAGTGTTCAGGGCCAGGTTGGACTGGGTTTGGAACGACCTGGTCTAGTGGAAGGTGTCCCTGCCTTTGGCAGTGGGTTGGGACTGGATGAGCTTTAAGGTCCCTTCCAACCCAAACCAGTCCGTGATTCTATGATTCCCTCATCATGGATTCATAGGATCCCAGGTTGGAAGGGACCTCAAGATCATCTGATCCAACTTTTCTAGGCAAAGCGTGACCTAGACTAGATGTCATAGAATAGAATCATAGAATAGTTAGGGTTGGAAAGGACCTGAAGATCATCTAGTTCCAATCCCAGCATGCTGTCCAGACAAATCTTAACAGTGTTCAACTCTGGAGAGTATACCACTTCCCTGGGGAGATTATTCCAGTAGCTGGTTGTTCTCATTGTGAAGAATTTTCCTCGTGTCCAGTTGGAATCTCCCCGGGAGTAACTTGTGCCATTCACAGCTTTTCTTTTCCATGGGACTCCCTGCTTACTTAAGATAATTTTGAAATCTGTAGTAAATTATTACTTCTGGGTTTTTTTTGTTAGTAACTTTTTTTTCTAAATAAATCACCCCATCTTTTGGAGAAGTCCAGAAGCTGCACACCTGTCTATTTTGTTGCGTAAGTGTAATTCTCTTCTTTCATCTGGGTCTCATATACACACAGTGACTTTATAAGCATCAAGCTACACTTCTAGATAACTTACATGCAGCTGTGAAAAAGAGATTTTTAAATAATTAAATGACAAAGCACAAATTCTATTAGTGCCCTGGTGGCAAAATATCCTATAAGAAAGAGGAGATCTTACCTTTTAGGTTAGGAGTTCCTGAAGTCTTTATTCCAAAGAGTTTCCATTCTGTCTCCAGTTTTAAATGCTTAGATACCCTCTCACTCTTTCTATGTCATGACAGGAGCTTTTTTTAGTGTCTTGTAAAAAGATCCTCTTGTCCTGAAAAACTCATGTCTTTTCCTGAGGTATTTTTAAATGTCCTTCTACTCTTACTGCAGTAGAAATACTGACTCAAAAGTGGGAGTGACATTGAATCACTTCAGAAAGTAAAGCAAATATACCATAAATGAGCTCCGTAGAAGTGGCATTTTTAAAGGTAGTTGCCTTCTTTCTATAACTTAGAAAATACCAGACATGATACGTAAAGGAACAACCTTCAGGGAAGGAAAGTTATTAAGATGAAAAATTCACAGCCAAGCGACTTTAAAAAAAAAGGTGCAAAAGAAGTGATCATTGATTATAGTTAATGGAGGATGGATGTAACAGACTATATCCTCTCTGCTGCAAATGTATTCAGTGCAAATGAGAGTAAAAGGGTAAGAGCCCAAGGGGCATCCATTCTTATCACATTATTGCATGTAGTGATTGCTACAAAATTGACAAATAATAATACATCTATTGTTATTTATTATTAAATAATAATTAAAGGCAAATGTTCAATTTTTTATCATCTTCATATATGCATATATATAATCATAATATCATTAATTAATAAAACCAGTTAATTTTTAGTATCAGTGAATTGAACACATCTGATTTTTGCCTCTCACATCCTTTAAGTGAGAGAAGTAATGCAGAAGTGACATTAAACAAGCTTATCTAATTCTTCAGTAGTCTTTATATTTGAAAACAGTACTTTTTTTCAGTCAGCATTCTAGTTGTTACAAACCAGTGAAGTTCCAAAGCTTCTGGTTCAAATTTTTGTCCAGTTTAATCCAAAGACTGTAAATACTTGAATGTTAATCAAAAGAGAACTATTATAATTTAAAAAGATATTTTACTTGATTATGGTAAAAGTATTGTTAATATGATGTATGTATTATGCAGAAAGAAAAGAGCTGTAGAAATGAATGACTGAAGAACAATGCTCATTCAATGCATTTTCAAACATAGTTTGAAAATGTGCTATATAGAAGTGAAAATATGAAGAAAACTGCTTTAACAGTACTAACAGTGCTAGATACCAAGTTTCAAGGAGTGAATATAAACAAGATATATTAGATATTTTTAACAGTACATAAATAAATTTGCAGTCATGTATGCATATGTATATTAGTGCTATTTGTCTTAAGGGATTTTCTGTGTATTTGTATGTATTTAGTAGTAGTGATCTGAAGGGATTTTCTTCCATGTAATTCAGAAGTATTGGGGTTTTTTCAGGACGTTTCTGGACAATTCTGATGAACATCTTCCTCAAGATTTTTCAGAAGTCTTTTATCACCCATTACACTGGTTATTTTGTATACCAGCATCTTGTTCTTCCTTACTGAAGTGAGTATCAAAAGTTGATTGTTAATAAAGAATCACCAGCTGGTCAACACTAATCAAATTCTGTCACATTTTGAAGTCTTTTCAACATTTTGAAAAATCTATATATTAATACATGTCTAATTGATAGTACAATTAAGGAAAAAACAACAAAACATCTTTTTAAATTCATTGTAAATTTTCCTAATTTCCACACTTTAAGAGTCTGTAAGAAAGGCCAAACTGAAAGCAGTGCACTGTGTAGCTTTTTGCTAGTCTGTTCATTATGTTTGATATTTGAATTGTCTGTAAGGTTTTTTTCCTTTAATTAAAGAGTATATAGCTCTTGACAATAATGTATTTCAGCACAGCTGCTGTTTAGAAAGGCTTATAATAAAGAATGTATGCCTCCCTGTTTATGATTGCTGGTTAAAAAAAAGGTTTGATATATAAATAACTCATTGAAAAATATGCTGCTTGATCGTAGTTGATTTTTTGGGAGATTACTGCATGATTAGAGGCAAAAGCTTAGTTTCTTTTTCTGTGTCACTGCATATAATGACAAGTTACATATGAGACGTATGCTACCAGCTGTGCTGTCATTCCCTTTCTAATTTTGAACCTGAAGCACTCCCACACCAGTGCAGATTCTCTCCTAACCCCTTCACCTCCTCCTCCTCTTCAAAAGTTATTTCCTAAGAGATTTTCTCTCTCCATTTTCCTGAAAATCTGCTTTTGTGAATTGTTATTGTGTTTTATGAGAAAGTATTATTATATTTTGGAGGAATACATTATCATGAGAGTGGTGACCTATGGTGACTTCCCAATGACCAGTGTGATGGGGATGTACTACCTCTTACCTTACATACACAGTATCTTCTACCTTATATATTACAATATCTTCCCTATGATTTTGCTCCATACTACACAAAACATGCTGATTTCTCTTCCTAATCTTCACTTCTACTACATTTCAACAGTACTGTTATCTCCTTCCTGGGTGACTTTGATACCTGCTGAGCCAGAAGCAATAGATGCTGTGACTGGATCAAAGTTGTGTGGTTGGCTAACTGGAACACCAAAGCAAGTGAATAACTGTGGAATTCAGATTGTGTCCTTTTTCCTGCTTGAAATAGTAATCTAAGTTTTTCTAAAGCTTGAAAGATCAAGTACTTTTACCTCTCAATTGAGTTTCAATGAAATTTGTCAGTAGCTTTATAAGTTATACACGGGTAGAGAGAAAGGAAGAGGGGGGTAATAGGAGATGGAATGACAACATGATCAATTATAAAGGGGTCTACTCTATTTCTGGGAAAAGTTACGCTTCATTAAGCACTCATTGTAGAAAAGATGTTAAGCTCTTTGATGCCCTCCAAAGCCATTGGTCAGAATTTAAATTATACTGTGAATTATCAGTTTTGGAAGATAACTTCACAAATGAATACGCTCTGCTGTGTAAAAGTGTGTAAAGGAAATGCTGATACCATTTCAGTCAAGCATAATTCTATTTTTTGGTGTGGAATTGATATTTTAGAGATGATATTTAGGGCAGATTTGTCTTGATAAATAGCTTAAGACTATTCCAGAGTTATCTATATTTTCCATTTATGAAAAATGAGAAAATATGCATCTTCTTGACCACATAATGGGAAGATGAGGAGTGTAAAAGAAAGCACAACTGAGAAGATAGTTAGCCTGCCTGTGTGAGGACAGTCCACATATATAAAGCCATGTACATTGTCCTGGTGATAATGAGTGAAGTATGTTGGTAAAATATTTAATGTTTTCTTTCAATAATGCACCTTTTAGCTGCTCAAAGACCACCCCTCAAAAAAACAAACAAACAAAAAAACAACAAAACAAAACAAAAAAAAAGTGAAAGATGCTGTATGTGATGAAGTTATTTGAGGGACATATTGTGAGGTGTTCTAATTTTGTTACTGGTTTTACACTCTATAGTCATGTTACAGAAGCTTTTCTTTCTTGAAATGTTACATTTGGTGTATGGACAAGACACTTTATTTATGAATGAGACCGTTTATGTTTAAGTATTGCAGACAACTAATTTTTAGAGCATTCTAATTCTTCCTGGGTTTTATGTTTTTACTTCTTATACCTAATAAAAATACATATTCACTGTCCATAACAAAATTGGAAGCACACGCAATTGTATACAACTCCCAGCTGTGGCCACCTAATTTTTAACTGATGACTCTAATCTGCCATAAATGTAGCTGTTAAGTATTTGCTCTTCCTAAGCTTGATACTTCAAGGTAAACTTTTGCTAGTTCCTGAAATTATTTTCTTTACAATTTCACTATTTAACCAGATTTATATTATTTTTCATGCCTGAAAGCACCTACAGTCTGTGTTCTTTTATCTAACTTCTACGTCTTTGTCAATATTGTTAACATGAATCAGTTTTAATGTTTATTTGCTTTTTATAATCCTGAACTTACCATTTGAGGTCTTCTGGTTTGTTTTGTTTTGTTTGAGCTTTTTTTTATCTTGGATACTAACCAAAATAACAAAGTTTGTTATTAAACTAAATAATTATTGGTAATTTATATTACAGTTCCTTTAGTGGTAATTCTGATTAATTCTTTGCTTCATTTGGGGTTTATAATCATATAATTCACAAATCAGAGTCCTGGTTTGTTTTTTTTTACTGTACAAAACTGATCATTTATATGTGTGATATTTATATGTACTTCACCTTTTGTCACTTTTTGTGAGGCTAGTCTTATTTTCACTGGTACTGAGCTACAAGGATGGGAGAACATATGCCTCTCCATATGCACATTAGAAAACTTCTCAGTGCATTTATTGGTGCTAGCTACATGGCTGTAGGGAATGTCTGCTGTATTTTATTTTTCCTTCAAGTGAGTCACACCATTATACATTTCAATTTGCAAGAGGCCCAAAGAGCCAAGAACTGGTGTATATTACAACATGATAACTTCCCATCTGGTCAATGACAGGCAAGATTTCTTTCAACTTAAATATTTTAAAAATTATATTTATTTCTTAAGTAATTTAGAATATTGTCCTTAATAAATCTAATTGACCAAACTTGCTCCTTTTCTTATATTTTGAAAGCAATAAGTGGCTTTATATATATGTATTATACATATGAATGATAGCATGGCATTAAGGAGTGAAACGAAAGTGGACCATGTATTTTAACTGAATTAGTGAATTGTGGAGTTTACTCTCAGCCACAGTGCTAATTGTTGTGTGACTGTAGTAACTGTTTTAATTTAAACTTTAATTGCAAACTACTTATGAGTTCTTAACATGCATGAGAATTTATGTAACTAATCTTGAACATACAGAAATTAAGATAATACTGTTAAGAATGCAAGCCCCAGTGCTGAAAGTTTGAATGCAGTATGTATTTTAGATATGGAAAATTTATTTTGGCTGCAGTTCTATGAATATGTAAATGTATATGTGTATATATATTTTGACAAATATTATTAGAATCCAGTATGCAAAAATATAATTGTGGAGTCAGCATGATATTATCAACAATTTTGTATAGTGTCCCAGATGAAAATCACAGTAGCTGTTCACAAGTTTTCACAGCACATACATTACTTATCAACTCATATGTATTTCCTTTGCTGTTAACATTCCAAAGGCTGAGATACATAAAATCCTCTTTTACAGAAATGGTTATTACCATATTAATACTTAATTAGGTGAAGTTTTGACATAATAGTGTGATGTAAAGGTCCTTTTGGGAGATGCGCGTATGGCAGCTTGGTTTCTTTAGGTAACTTAAAGGATGCCCTGTAAGATCTGTGGCAAACTGCTTTTCTCGTAATGGGTACAAACATACCTGAGAGGGAATAAATTGAAAGAGTGTATCAGGTGGCATTTTCATTTCCAGGTGTTGTACATTTGTATTAGGTGTATTATCTATATATCAGCCTTGACTGAACGGTGAAGTTCTTGTGCCATTATCTTTGGTTTTTTATGTGTGGATACAGGCAGAGTTGGGTGGTAACACACTTGGTCTAGTCCGATGGTCACAGAAGTGTGCACATAACAGAGAATTCCTCTCTGTTAGGACAGCTACATAAACCCAGTTTAGTTCTGTCCAAATAGTTGTGTGTAAGTGAAACATAAAGTATATGGATTAAGTCCTTATCCTTTCCTGACAGGAAAATCTAGCTCCTGATGAATAAGGCTTTAGCTGATGCTGAAGGTGTTGTTTGTGTGCTGCCAGAAAATGTTTATGCCTGCACAGTCAATTTGTCAGTGCATATGTAGTTCTTACAGCGGTACATATAAAATTTATGTGCATAAAAGTTTACATATGCAGTGCATAAACTTTCAATGTTAGCAACTATTGTTGTATAAACTTGTACCCAAAGTGAATAAATACAATGGCTAAACAGCAGCTGAAATTTAATTTCAAAACCTTCAAAGCAATGAAAAATTGAGCTTTCAAGGAAAAAATTTTAACCACAACCCGATTTTGAAAACATCTCTTTGAAAATGTTGCAAGAAGAAGAAAATAGTGAATATAGTGAGTGATAAAAAACAAGCAGGACAAGATTTTAATTCCCCCCCTTCCCCCCTCTTTGCCCTGGGTGAGTCCAACAGTTGTTGTTGGGTCACTGGCTGATGTCAGAGGAAGCCCTGGAATATTTTTGTTTGGAAATCTGAACTTTTGCCGTAAACAAAAACCACAGCAGAAAACAATCGGCAATCTCCTTAGAAAGTAATAAATTTGTACCATGCTTTCTCACTTCTCCCTATTGCAAAGCAGTCATTTAGCCAGTCTAATACTTCAGGTACATTTTTCAGGATGTGTAAGCACTGGTCAACTTAATGTGGCATCTTGCAGCCCCTTTGAGCATTCTCTGTTTTTTAATTAAAAGCTTCATATACTTCATCAAGGACACTTCAAGCTCTTACTAAGCAATTAATGTAATAGTGAACTAAAGACTAATAGCCTTAAATTTATTCAAGCACAAAAAAAAAAAAATCCTTTTTGCTTGGTAGAACAAGGCAAATGTGGTTTCATGAAAGAGATAAGTGAGGTTGCTTTGTATCAGTTATAACTTTGGCAGACTACCGAATGTTAATCTGCTTTTAGCTAGTTGAGATTAAATGTAATTCCTTCCCTGAGCTGCCTTAGAGTAAGCAAGCATGAAAGCATTTTCAGAGTAATCTGGGAGGAATTGACATTTAAGGGAGTTAGCATTACATCTGCTGTATAAGGATATTAATTTCATAGATAAATTAACTACATTATTCTCTCTTTATCTTGCATTTTGAAAGGACTCCATCAGCCAGAGAAATGACAGCCCAGGGTCAGCTGAAACTGCTGTTATCCCAGCCAGACTGCAATTTGAACTTGCTTTTGGAAACTTTGCTACATCATGATTGTCTCTTAGTAAAAATTTTACTGAGAAGTTCAAGTAAGTATTTATACTGTCAATCCTTATATTAGTGAGAAACACAAATCTATGTCTTTAACTACTTGAATACTGCAGGAAACCTGTCACGTGTTTTTTTGAGGGTGATATTGGGTATTTTGTATATATGTGTACACACATACTCCAGGTATATAACTATAACCTATCTGGTTAGGGAGTGACAAGATTTAGACTTCCGTTTATTTTATGCAGTATGTTACATGAAATGTACATAAAAAGTATGTTTTTGGGGGGTATTCAGTTTTCGGTAGGGCATACTTTTTGAATGAGTAAAAAGAAAGAAATCATTATGTTTTGCAGTCAATCTGAATATTCGTAGTTTCAAAACAGACTGTGATTTGATAAAATAGGCTGCTATTGTAAATTCAAAGGAGTCAAAATAAATTTTAACTTAACAGAACTTTGATACCATAACTGCTTCACACAGGTTTTTAGAAGTGTAGATTAGTAGTCTGAAAGATCACTTTAAAAATTGTTTCAACAGTGAAAAGCTTCTTAGAGGTTTTGTTGAAGTTATTTTATGTTTGTCACTGTAGGCATTCTAGAAGTACATCTGTATGCTTCCTCTTGTTAATACTCTCATTAATGCCACTATGAAAGTAGAACAAATGAAAGTATGGTTCTACAAGTTTTTGTTGTTTATTTTTTTTTTTATTCTGCTAGCACTGTGTTTGAAACAAAAAACTTTATCACATCTTTTTTTTTAACAGCTTCTGGATGAAATGATCATATTGTTGAAAAGCTAATGGTATAATCACGTTCGACATCATTTTGCAGTAATAGTGAATGAGAGTTTTGGTTCCTATCTTTCTTCAGCAAGAGAATTCTCCCTACTTATAAAAAGAAAAAAACTGCTAGGTTCACATAATAGTAGATAAAATATAATTTAGTTCTGTCATTTTAAAATGGTCTAACATTTGTCAGAGGTACAACTTTGCTTCCACTTCTGTCATGCATCTAACTGAGAGCTGCACTGCATCTGCTTGCCTACTCAGATACCTGTCATATTTTACAAGGACTAACAAGTGTTTGATCAGGATTGTATTCTTACCCTGGTGTTATCCAGTATTGTATTTTACTAGCTGCTTAAATTATCACAGGTATGAAGTGACAGAATATATTAATCTATTGACTGACCAACCTCCTGAGCTTCAGGGAAATATACTACTTTGAATTAGAAAATGTGCTATTTACACGGACTTTATTAATGTAACTACAACATTGGTATGAATAAACTTTCAGTTTAGATTAAGTAGAAACCTGCAATGATCCATATCTTCTAAATTAATTTCAATGGGGTTAATTATATAATGATGAAATTATTGTATTCTTTATTCCCTCTCCTATGCAGCAGCTTTGTGATGCTGTATAAAGTATTATTTTTTTACTATGTGAGCTGTTATATATCAGTACAAGAAAAGTTGGACTAACAAGCACTTAGTACTAGCAATGGCAGTTTTGGATTCTTCAGTAGGATAAAAGTCTTACAGAATTATGTACTCATCAACACTAAAATTTTGCAGTGTGTAATATTATGAGTGAAAACAGATTAAAAGTAAAGTATACTGTAGTTTTTTAGTTATTTGCTGTAGCAATAACAAAACTCCCTCATATTTAGCTACATTTTGAGAATTTTTTTCATGTGAATTCTCACATTTTAGTTTATTTTACACTTAGTCTTTCTTTCTCCCTTTTAGAAACCAGGCCAGAAGGCAAAAATTCTTAATGAAGAGGTACTTATATGTAAATTTTTTTTGTAATGATACCTTTTTTTTTGTATGGTAGCAATATTTTGGGGTAGTTGCAGTAGACACCATACAAACACATTTAATTTGATTGCATTCCCATTGTTCTTATATGGTTGTTCCCTGGTAAGGGTTACAAATAGTGTATATTCCCTGTCACAATATGGAGTATTGTTGGTATTGACTTAAGTTGCCTCAGTAGAAAGAGTATTTTGGCGGAATGCGTGTATGCATGATTTAGTGTTGCTAAATATTGTAAGGTTACCATTATTTGTTGACACTAATGAAACTCCATGTATGTTACTATAACCTATCTAGTTAGGGAGGTGACAAGATTTAGACTTTTGTTATTTTTCATGGAATGTAATATATGAAATGTGCATAAAAAGTAAAATTCCTCAAATATGAAGTTTTTTCATCAAAAATACTAAAAGCAATAAATGAGGGTATCCGAAACTGGACCAGTTATTTTTCTCCAGGGAGTATGACCACTGGATAAAAGGCAAGTTTGAAAAATATAATTGAAAGATTGGATTTGCATATTGGAACTCTATAACTTAAACTACAAGTCTAAATAATGTAGGTGCATTGAATTACAGTTAATTACAGTTTCATATAATCCCATATAGGGGTTTGTAGGGGAATATATAATACCATAGGTCCAGTATTTAGAAAATATCTTCTAAGACATATTCTTGCATGAGTGAAGGGGCTAGGGTCCTTTCCTTTGCCTTTGTGGAGAGAAATAATGAAAGTAGCTGGTACTATGTCAATTTTCTGGCAAAACAAACTGTTTTGCAATTTTCTTGGTGAACTTTTTTTACCAGAATTGCATTATCACCCATGGTTGTGGAAAAAAAAAAAAAAAAAAAAAAAATTATTATTTTGACAAACCATAAATAATAGGGGAATAAAGAAAGTGGTGCTTGCATTATACAAGTTATCGAATCCAGCAGATGATGATATGAAAATGAGAAGGGTGAAAGTGAGCTCTGAGGTTTTCTGCTAGACTTGCTGTAAATGCACAGCTTGCCAGCAGAACAGTCAGTGACTTCTTATTTGAGAGTCTTTATTTCCAGGAGCCAGGACTTATTCTCTGCATAATAAAGCAAAAAGCAATAGGTTTATTGAATTACACTAGCCCAACACAGGTTTAATACCAAAGGGAACCTCGTCAGTCAGCAGACACCTGGCCATTTATCAATAGTAGATGAGAAAGTGGTCACGGAGAAATTGTCAACAAGGCACATCTGAGTCCTTCAGTCAGTCCTTGGGCCTCATACGTACTTTTGTTTAAGTAGAGATGGTAGCACCAAGCTGCTGCTATACAACATTAAAACCAATGTATTCCTTTTTAAAAAAAAACAACACAAAAACGTTTATTCATAGTAGTGAATGCATGAGATTCCAGTTGTTACAGAGATATAGTTTAATTTTCTACACAAATTTAAAGTGAATACTGGCATGTAGAGATAAATTGGAAGAAAACAGACTTTCACAGTAGGACAAGGCCATTGGCAGTTTCATCTAATGTTTTCAGATGGCACAATGCATATTTGAGAGAGTAATGTAAGAGGGTGCTGTATGGCTAAACCTAGATAATATGCTGGTCCCCACTAAAACTTTAAGAAATAAGAACTGATAGTGACATTTGCAAATATTCTGTGATAAGTTTAAGGCTGCAAAACTGAAATTGTACCCAAAGAAATGTGAGATACTTCAAAAAGAGATAATTTAACTTGCACACCTAAGGAGGGTTAGGAAAGGAGGATTTCCACTGAAAAAAATAAAACTGTGTGGTACAGTATCAGCCAACTCCCCAGACACTAAAAGGTATGAAGAGCTTTCTGCTACTGTGCTTTTATAAACAGGTTTCTAGCAAGAGAAATTGCTTGAAACGATATTTGTCAAATGGAAAGATGTTCTTCCCTCACCCCAAGTCTTTGCCCCTTGTGAAGTAGCTCTTTAACCACCACAATGTATAATGTGGAATTTAAAAGTAAATTTTAAGCACTAGTTAAATTTTAATTAAATTCAGTTAAATTAATTAAATGTTAGTCATTTAAAGGTAAACAACACTGGGTTTTCCAAGTTACCCTAAAAAAAATGGTGAAAAGTGGTAGCTTTACCAACTGACCTTACTCAGGAATCAGACTGAACTTTTAGTGACAGTAGTGAGTTACTACTAAAAAAAAAGTACATTCCTTTAATAACTTACCAGCTCTATTAAAATCTTGGCCGTTGGCAAAACCTGTACAACAGTTTAAAACTTCCATTTCAAGTACTCGAAGGTCATTATTTTTGTACTTCCTTGAAATAGTTGTCCTCCTTAGGAGAGCACAAGTCTCTTAGAGGCATTTATATGCTTGTGCAGAGGTAGCTGTCTCCACAGATACTTGTGGGTCATTCAGGATGAGGCTTGTGAGTACACACTCCAGAACACCTGGAAATTTTCTTAGCTTCTTCATGATAGCAAACTGTATCATGGTAGCCTAATAACAAAAAAAACAGAAGATTATCTTAAAAGTGACATCCACTTAAAATGCATATCTGACCAATAAACTTATTGGGTACTGTACCTGTGTAACCAATGTGGTAAAATGGTAGAAAGGTTTATAGGTGTCCTGTGCTTCTGTCTGGAAGATCAACAGAAAAGGCACCTTAATCAGATATCCTATTCCTTTTGGTGACTTTCCAGTGACAAAATAAAGAAAACAGTAAACAGATTTTATGGACATTCTGAAATGTTGCATAGGAATTTCTATATGGACTTACTGGAGCCCTGCTGAGAACCACATACTTGCTTTTGACAAAATGTGAAGATAGTCTCTGTGATATATCTGTGACTGTGATATAGGGTCATATGGGTAGTTTTTTAAAGACCTTTGTGGTCTTTTAAAATAAGTAATTTCTGGTAGGAACTTCTTGCTACAGAGGTAGAGCTCTAGAGCAAATACATTTTAAGAGGGTTACCTGTTGAGTATCAACCCTAATACATGGACTAACACAAAGCAGATAATGTGGTCATAGGACTAAATTCAATATTGCCTCATCAAATTTTGCCTATCAGAATGCCACAGTTTCAGTATACTATCCCTGTACTGTATAACTGGGGGTATTCTCATAGTAATTATTTTTTTGTATTTGGCGTAAGATAGATTTCAGATGAGCCATTAACTGGAGATTCATTAATGGAAGGTTCTTCTCGGTTGAAAATAAAATGTTTAGGGAGAAAAAATACTCAAGAGAGTTGAATGAGAGTAAATTACTATGGGATTGGTGACATATATAGCCACAAAAGTAGTATGCTGATTTTATGGGCAGATGTTATAAAGTTTGTTAAAGTCTTTTTGCCTTGTGTTGATCTTTGTAGTTGTCACAAATTTGGGATTTATTGGATTCACAGGTAGCATCTAATACAGAGGATTATTTGGGTTTTACTAGATTGAAATGGGTAGGATAAAGATCTGTATTTCATTCAGGATAGAAGTAATACGATCTAAAATTTCTTTTTGGAATTAAAAAATAAAATAATAGACTTTCTGCCAAAATAAAGACATATTCAAAGTTACAACAGAGTCTAGCTGTCAAGGCTGACTGGAGAATGATTGCATTGGAGAGGAGCAATTCTATAATAGACAAATAAAATGATCTGCCAGAAGAGATACAGAAAAAGAATAGAAAAAAAAACCGCCGGTAACAGAAGAAACACTAAGAATACAGTGCAAAGAAGCAACTAGTGCAAAGTGCTTGCTGAAATATTTGGTTCTAAACAATAAAATACATTCTTTTTTTGCATTTTTTATATCATCAGCTGTTGTGATTTAAGCTATAAAGAAAGTAGAAGTTTTATGAGCTTTGCAAATAAAAGAACTGTATCAGAAATAACTTGCACCATCTTCAAGTTTCTGTTCCTAAATGAAATAGCCTGTATAAATTTGAATTTTTACTGCATCTTTTGGTCAAAAAAGACAGCATGACTGTTTATAGCTTGTGTGTCTTGTAAGGATTCACTAGGGAAGGAGACGTCTAGAGTCAATAACAGAAGATTTTCTAAATTCAGTAAGATTCATTTCAGGGCTAAGCCAGTAGCAGATAAGAGCCGAATGAGTATGATAATGTCAGCAAGTTACTGGGAAGTATTTCTATCAGTGAGAAAGAAATATGGATAAATTACGCTTCCCCCTGAAGATATGTTTTTAAAATACCTGGTACTACCCCAAAAGGTTAAGTTCATTATTTTGTCCTAGGAAGAATGATACATTGTGACTGGCTAGGACATAGCTGTTATTCACTTGATACATAATTTTCTTTTAAATGTATTTATTAATAATATTGATATTTTAATATGTTTTGATATCCTCTGTGCATGGGGAACATTGTACTATATGAAAATAAGAAACAGCAATTTTCGTTAACAGGTGCCTAACTATATAGCCATATTTGTGTATGGATGTAAGTCCTGCTAAAATGAGAAAGAAGCATCTACTTTGAGCTACCTATAGGAGCTTTAGATTCCCTTCACAGGTTAGCTTTTGATACTCACATGCAGTGAATGGAAAAAAGAGAAATATATAGAGGTAGGCATCAGTGGGCAATAAGTATGATGCCTATCACATAAATACTATTCTTACATTATGTTTAACAAGTAGTCTGCATTGGAGTTGAAACTAAGATGACTATTTAATGTTATGACAGGTGAGCTAATAAATGTTAAAGAAAAATTCTAAAGCAAGAGAAATCTATGTACCATTCTGTAGACTCCCAATTCATAATATTTAACTATCTGTACTGATCAACTTGCTAAACATTTCAACCAGTTGACATTATCTTTTAAGGTCCCTTCCAACCTGAACTATTCTATGATTCTGTGATTCTATGATCTATGCCAGTTTAATTGTCAAAAAATTCATTTTAACTTGAGCTTTGAAAGGTCAGATATTCTTCCAATGTGGGCAACATTTATTTAAGGGTAAAACAAAAGAAGAAAGCTAATGGAAGCTTACACACCTAGTTATGTTTCACCTCTGAATGGTTTCCCAGTGGATTCCTATATATCTTTGCTGAAAAGCAGGCTTGCGTTATACACTAGTTATAAGAAGATATGTATAAACCCCTACAGAATTCTTTTATACTTGTTTCAATTTATCTAAATTTACTGGTAGAAGTAAGTTGATTAGAAAAATCATTAGTAAGTTGTGACTCAAACATTCCATGTGGCATGATCATAAAACAAATTTAGGCTTCATTTCATGGCATAAGCCCCTTTAAACAAAGCAATAAAGCAATTTCCTATCATGTTCTGTAAAGACAGTTTATATAGTATTTAAAATCTCAGCAAATCCTCCTCCCTAGAATTTGATTAATTTTAAAAAATCCTTATAATCAAAGTTCAATTCAAATTTTCATCTCAAATTTGAATACCTCTGGGTTTTTCTTTTTTAACTTCTTTTTCTGCTTTTTTGGTTCTTTCTTTTGTCACATCCATATTAGACAATATATGACTGGTTTGAGTGAATTAGTGGAATCCATTTGATTCTTCACTCTGAAGCATCTGGCATTGGAAGGTATCTCAGCAAAATATGCCAGCTCACTCAACCCATAGGAAGAAAAGCTGACTAAAAAAAAAACCTTATTGCCAATCTGTCTCCTGCCTCAGCTGTCTCCTGCCTCAGGGAAGAAAGCCTGCAACTTGTTCGTTATGAAATCACTGAGCTTATTTTTCAGCTTTCTACATCCTATGGGCTGTTTGTATCAATGTTGCACGCTACCCAGGCTGAATGGTTTGCAGTAATGTGGGAATTCAATTCTAGGAATTCAGAGGAGAGTAAAATGAGATTCTTTTAATTTTACAACATTCTCAAGTCATTCAGAGCTGGATGGAGAGCAGCAGTTTTCCACTGTGGTGTATTTTGAAGGGTGTTTGAACAATTAGAAAACACAGTTTAGAAGTTTAGTCTCCCATCTTTCTCTCGCAAAGGTTGCGAAAGGTAAGGGCAGTCAAACGTTCGTAAACCAATGACATTTTCAAGCACTATTTTATCGAAATTTCAGGTTTGCAATCTAGAAACTTAAATTAGAAGTGTTTAATCAGTTCTGGCTCTGGTCATTTGTTATGGCTGTTAACATCAAAAGCATTTTCCTCAAGTATAAGAGAAGCTGAGGTCTTCGGCATTAGCATAAGTCAAAGCCACTGAGTTGCATTGGTTCAAAGAAGTTTGAACAAGTTATCTTTCAGCTGGGAGAATGTTTTATCAGGATTATGAAAAAACAGTTAGAAATATGTATTATTGAGCTATTAACAACTCAACTCTATGAAATCACTAGTTGTCTTTAAAAAACATGCCTATCTGTATCTTAGCAGGGCTGAGATTTTGTTTTGTGAAACTGATTTCTTCTCAGTTTCATCCCATACTAAAAAAGAAGACAATCCATTCTGGGGAGTATGCAGCTGCTACTGTATTTTATTTTATAGAGTTCCATTATTTCATGTGACTAATATATTGGTAAGAGGAATTAAGTAATAATAACTTTTTGACTGTGATTCTACAGAAATAGTACAATTTAGTTCTGATTAATATTTAGCAAATAATCAAATTCCAAACATATACTGAGTGTGTTTTGAATTAAATAGTCATATTCCATAGTTTGTAAACATGCTTCAGTCTTTTTTTTAATGGCTACATATAATTCAGGAAGTCAAATATCATTATGCAGAGGAAGATAAGATTTCAGTATCTGTAAGTATTATTATTGTTTGAAATCCTAGATACAGTTTGCATTTCATTTTGACTAATACTCTCTCTTACTGTGAGCTTGAATTACTTGGAAATTATCGTAACCATGGTTTTGTTTATTTTTAAGGAAATGAAGTATTGAATCGTCATGAGCAGAGTTCTCTCTTAGAACAAATAAATAATAAAGAGCCTACTCTGATTGAAACAATCTTCACAGTATTGTCTTACTGCACTTTATCACCCAAATCTCTTGGCATTGCCTTTGAGACCTACATGGAAAAAGAGCAGTTGTGGAATTGCTTATATAAGATGACAGGTATTTTATGTTATAATAAGTATTTAAAATCTAATGTTAAACCTAGTCAGTTTTTTGATATATAGTGCATATTATTTTTACCCTAATAAATCAGATGTAATTATGGTAGTTTACTTCAAAATTGTAGTATAATCAAAGTCTTTTGAGCAATCAGCTCATGGTAGGAGTGATGAAAATTTTGAAGACAGCAGAGATTATGGAGCAGTATGGCTGACCAGGAGCCTGATTTTCTTGTGTCTGCAGTACCAGCATGCTGGCGGCAGATCCTTTTTGTACCTCTTTATCAGCACAGGTTCTTTTTCCCTGTGCATTTAATAACTCCAGACCTTTGCCACGATTTAAAAGTAAGAAACGATTAAAGGAGAGTGGAAAAAGAAAAGGAAGGACTCCTATTGGGGGAGAAGTAGTCTGATGGGCATGTAGACTCCACTGTCAACAGGCAGGCAGGCTCCTAATTTTCCATGGAGTAGGATAGCTGCCCTCACAATTAAAGCATCTGACGCTGCCCTCAGGAAAAGCGGTATTCAACCACAGAAAAGTGGTGAGGTTTAGAAGGATGGTCTTGCAAATGATGATAGATAAAATACAGGAAAGCTCAAAAGAAAAGAAAGGAAGAAAATGGGAGAGTGTAAGAGGGAACATAGAATTATGAATATCACAAAATAGGAAACGGCGGTAAAACTGCTCAGGTACTCCTCAGAGAAAAGTGGGATTTCAAAAGTAGCAGTCTATGGTGTGAGAGAAAGCAAAAAAAAAAAGAAATGCTGCATGGAAGCTTCCAGAAAGGCCATGCAAAAAAGAATGAAACTTAGACCAGCAAAAAGTACAAGCAAAATAGAGGAAAGGACCTAACACGTCAAAAGACGTCCTTTTTACATCCTCCAGCACTCTGCCTGACACCTGCTGCTCCGCAATTCTCTGTGGTATTAAGAATGTGGAGAAGATTAATACTTGTTGTAATGTCAGTAACTGTATTTTGGGTGGTCTATTTTCAACATGCAATCTCTGATAACACCCTATGTCTCTGTTAATGACTGTCATTTGTATGCATTTTTGTTTCCAAAATATCTTTTCTTCCTTTGCTGTTCCCTAGTGTAACAGTTTAAGTATCTAATAAATGCAACTTCATTAATATTATCAAGACAAGGAAGTAGAAAAAAACCAGTTATATCTATTTGCCTCATTGATGTCTAACAGGTAATTAAATATATTCTATATGAAAAGGAAGATGTCAACTTAAATTTTTAGAAACATATTGAAGGAGAAAGGAGGATGAAGGAAGTAAATTAAATTGTATTTTTGACAGTACTGTATTAGAATGGTGCGAGATGCTATATAGTGTTGGTTTATTTTCTCTAACAGGTCAACAGGCCTAAGTTATTATGACTCATAATGTTATTTTTCTTTCCATATGAATTCTGAAACACTTCTTCCTGAAACAGACTTACACAAGTGACTACACTTACTGAATATTTAATAATTTTTCCTTCTGAAGTTTCCAGTTGTGGTGAGTCAGAGCCGGAAGTTATCAGGTGCTTGAAGTTGACTTTGATTAATTCAGTCAAGGGTATCGTGAAGCAGATAATTTCTTTGATGCATTCATGGGAGGCAACAGAAAACTATGGAACATACCAGCACAAGCAAATAGTGCCTGAAAGTTTACTGAAAACAGTTCCAAAGGAATGGAATTACACTCCTCGGGAAATGAAGAGAAAAGAATCTGGGAAATGTGGGTGAAATTTATACACTGTTTTATCAATTTGTCATAAAAGCTTGTTACTGCTTTAATGAGTACATACCAAATTAAACAGAGTTCGTGAGTATTGCAGTTTTACAATGAATGAAATTATTTCCAAACATCCTGTGTGTTGTTTTTTTTTTCAAAGCACTTGGCATTAAAATTCAGTTATTCGTTCTTGAGGCTTACACCAGTTCATACACAAACAAGCTTTTTAACATAATAATTATTGTAGTACTGATAATAATAGTACTGAAAATATTTTTAGCATCTGGCAGTACTAAGTTGGGATTCAAGGCAGACTAAAGCGTAATGTCTACACTCTTGTCTTAACGACTGTAACCAATTCTTGTCTTGGTTATCTTCTCAGTCAGGACTGTTTAAATTTAGATACATAATGTTGGCTGAAATGATAACAACTTATCCCAACTTTACAACACAGCAATTTGTGTTTGAATAGTGCTGAAACTTACAGCATATGATGCTGCTGGGTTGTTGAAACAGTTACTGAAGTAAGAGAAATAATACATGTAATGGGAGATCTTTTGAAGGTTAGATGTAAAGTTGATTTCCAGTGTATACTTTCATAGCCTACAGTGCTTAAAGCCTCCATCATTTCAAAAGGGTAACTTTTGGAAACATTTCACCATAAATTATTGCTACCAAAATATTACCTGATTATTTTCACTACAGTATCATCACTGCAGTATATTCTGGCATAAAGTTTTCAATATGTAGATTGCAGGCAAGTCAGGACATCAGTCCATTCTTCTTTCCGTGTATATTCCCCTCAGTATATTGAGGCACATTTATGCAGCAGTGTGCTCACTGCACTCTTACTGCAATATCACTTTGATCTAGAACTTATATGTCTATTTTAGGCTACCAGTAATCCTGAACTGGTATGCAAGCTGGGACGTAAGGCTCAGACTTGGGCACAAGTTAAATTGGCTGTGTGACACCTAGAACAGATCTTGGGGTTTGGGGAGTTCGTGAGGTTTTTTCCATATGTGTGTGGTTTGGGGGCTTTTTTGTTGTGTGTTTTTAAGGTTTTATTTTAAGAAGCTGGCAATACAGATGCAATGAGTCAGGGGGTTTCTTGTTTTGTCAGGGTTTTGTTTTGGTGGTTTTTTAAAATCTTGACTTGACTCCATATTGTGGATCACCTTTTGATATATTTTTTCATCTCGGTTTTGAGCTCCATATTTACTATAGTTTCTTCTACTTTTAATACCTGGAATATTTAAAGTGCTGTGCTATATAGCATGCATGATTATGTGAAAATTCATAGAGTTAAGTTTTGTAGGGTTGAACATAGAAAGAGATCAAGAAACCTGAGGAAAAGATAATAAAACAAAACTGGGAAAACTAAAGATTAAGAATGTATGTAATATCCTGAGATATGTAGTGCAGTGCTCCATTTGTGAAGTTCTAAAAATATTACACTTCAATTTCAGAAACAACTTTTTTACCATTCAGAATAGCTGGGTGTTGTCTTTTTCATTTATTCTGTAATAACTGTGCACATCAGGACTAATTATTAAGAGACTCACAGTCTGAATTCTGAATTTTCTAGGTTCTCTGGTTTTATTCATGTTATTGTTTAGATTTTTTGAGATTTATGTGGAGGGAGCACAATAGAAGTCAAGCTACAGTGTTGAGTACTTAAGCTTTTTACCCATTTTCCGTACAAAAGAAAGTTAGAAATTATCATACAACATTCAGAAGCATGCTGTGATGGAGCTAGAATGTTAATGTTAATCATATCTTCTTTTCTTTCTTTTTTTAAGGCTTCACAAGGCTTGCAGCTCAGGCAGTATCTATTGTAATCAGCAAGTTACCTACAGTGATTGCATGTTTGCCTCCCCCAATTAAGTACTTCTTTTTTCTGGCTGAGAGAAAAATGTCAAGAAACTTTGCTGAATTGAAGAAAGCTGGTCTGCTTGTCTGGAACTTGATTGTAATTATATGTCGAATATTTGAGGATGGAAATACTGCAGAACTTTTAACAGGTGCAACACTTGACAGATGGAGCAAAGAAAAACTCAGTTTAATTCATGTGTGCTTAGAAAGTATTATGGGAAAACAGAAAAGTGGCCCTAAGCAAGTGATCCAGAAGGTTATACAAAGCATTGAACAGCAAAGACCAAACTGGATTGAAAGCCAGTTGCTGAAGGCAAGAAAATTGAGCACAGACTGGTAAGAACGTTGTATTTTTCAAATGCTATGTTGTTTGTTTTTTATTTTACTGAGTATTGCTGTGTTTATGACTATCATTCAATTTAATTAAAAAAAAAGAGTGGTGATCGTATTAAATTGATTAATTCTTAATATTGATGGCTTTATAGTGTATTTTTGAAACTTAATTGGTGAAACAGTAAACCATGGTTGTTTCATTGGAAAAGTGTCTTCATAGTACTTAGAGTTTTCATATTTTTCATGATGATCCAAAAATATGGACAATTTAGTTGGTGTATCTTTCACAATGGGAATAAGTATGCTGACTAGAAGGCACTGCAGTGTATTTATAAATTAGTTTTGTTACAGTGATTAAATGAAGAGTGACTATGAAAAGCCTTCGGTGTTCATGTGGGATTAAATAGTAAGCATACTTCCTTTTAAAACACAGCAAACCCTGAAGGCAAGTAGGGTATATCAAAACAGGACTAAGAGAGTACCCTGCTGTGCCTTTTTATGGAAATATCAACCTTCCCTGCAGATTTGACGTTAAAGTCCAAGAGTTTGGAATCTTTATAATGATTTTTCAAGGAGTTGTGTTCATGTCGAAGTGTTCCTAGTCCAGTCTGGTTTAATGTTGAAGTCATGTACCATTCTGTAAAAACACGATTTATCAGCTGTCCATTATTAGATTTATTGGAGTTGCATGACTTACTGAATTAAGTTATTGACTACTGAAAGTAAGACTGCTTTTTTACAGCTGATATTCTTGAAGGTTGCAGTTGTTGCTATCCTGACAGTAGTTTTCCATACAAAGAAAGGATATAGTGATGATAGGTCGGAAACACTGATACCAATGAACAGACTTTCATACAGTTCTTTAAGGGACAGTATCCTGTTTCTATGAGGAGTCAGTTGACATGAGTAGGACTAAGTAGTAATAGTGTCACATGTATGCTCAGTGACATTGACCTTTGTAATATTTACACTTCCATTTAATACTAATTTACAAGCTCTAATCCAGTAATTTAAAGATTGAAGCCAGATGCTAGTGACTGAAAGAGTCATAGAATAAAAAAAAACATAATAGTAATGTGTAAATTGATACTTAACAGAATGGTTCCATACTATAATTTCTAATGTCACTGAGAGAACAGGTATTTAAAAATATAAATGCAGTGTAAGAATATATTGTAGATAACCTCTAAAAACTAAAACTTCAGTATTTACACTTCTTCTGAAGCTGAGAATTTTCCTTCAATATATCACTCTATTTGCTTTTCTAACATACTACAAAAATGCTGTATTAGCCATCAAGTACAGGACTGTGAGAAATGAATATGGGAAAATGTTTCCTGTATGTCTACAGTGCCAACCAGCATGAGCACTAGTTTGTGACTAGGGTAACTAATTTTAAGCTTAAGAATGAATCACCTACGCATTTGTGAGTAGTTACAAAACTATGATGCAGTGACTACACTAAGTCCTCTGACTTCAGTGGGATTTCTGCAATAGAAGTCTGGCATAAATGTTATTTTCCCATTTTTTATTTAAACATCATGAGTCAATTTCAGGGAAAAAAAGTATCTTGTTAATAAATAGCTGAAGTATGCAATGTGGAGGTATAATCTTATTATAAATGCAGATTATAAAACTAATACATTAAAGCTAAAATTCTAATATCAATTAAACTAAGTAGCAGTCACATAATCGGTAATCTAAAAGCAGGTCTTTCAAGAAGACTTGTGACATTTATGTGATTTGGTTGAAATAATTATATTTGAAAATCTAAGTTGGGGTAAATTTATGTTTTGTATAACCTTTTCATTATTAGAGGATTTTTGTGGGTAACTGTATGCACATGCATTTATATATATTTGTTTTAGAAATGTTTATGAACTTTTAATAGATACAGAACATGGAATATTATAAAACCCCAAAATCTCAAACATTTATTTGCGATTCATCTACACAGTTGTGGAATCATCTTTGAAGTGCAATGAATTTTTATAAGCAGAAGTGTCACATGATTTTGTGTTATGTTATTGTTATCAGGACTGCTAGCTACATAAGAACTGCAAATATCGCATAGTTTCTTCCATTGTGGCATACAAATTAAATTTAGTTTTTAGGAAGATTTAAGAAAAAAAATCTTCAGTGAAAGAGAGCATCAGTTGCATGCATTGCCTGTCTTGCATACTGCCTGGAAGCATTAGTATTCATTAAAATAACCTTCACTTTATGGTAGCCCCAGAGCTGTAAACAGTCACGTTAGATTCTGAAGAACACGCATCCTGAGAAGAAAAGAAACGCCTGTCTTTGCAAAGTAATTTGTCGAGTTGAAGATTATTGTTTTTCATCATGGTGACCCTGACTTGGCTGGCTGGGTGCATATACAGATTAAGATGAATGCAGTTATTCCTTGTCTGAGGTCTGCCTCTTTCAGGGCACATTCTTCCTAATGACATGATGGATAGGCAGTCCCAAATCCAGAGAGGAACTCATTAATCACAGCAGTGACTGAATCCAATCATCTGCTTCACCTGCACACTGACAGACAGGAAAGGATGCAATTTGGGCACTGACACAGATACACTCCTTTATCAGAGGTCCTCAACTTTTCTCAATGTCAGTCATGAAGAAGTTTGGAAAGAAATTCAGTTTGTATCTGTATGTGGCATCAAAAGATCAGTCTTAAGCATGCCTTAATTTTTAAGATCAATTTCTTCAAAGCTTTTCTGTAAAATACACCATTATAGCAGAGTATCGTTTACTTCTATTCAGCAAACAACAAAATTATAGTTTATATTTTGAAACTATTTGCTCTGTAGGATGTTCTGAAGCTGCATGTAGAAGCAATATCAGCTTTAATGTCCAGCAGCTGTATAGCATTTAAGTGTGCCTGCAGGTTGAACAGCAACTTTCAGCAGAACTAGCTTTGTAATGATGGCACATTTTCAACAGTAAACTACAGCATGCAGCTGATCATACCAAAGTACATTGGAGGTTTTTGGGTTTATTTCTAAAAAATTGTGCTTTTTTTTATATTCAGAATGCTTCTTTGGTAGAATTTAAATGAATTCAGTAATGACTGTAGAATGAATAATATATTCTTGTTGGTCTTTCAAGTTCTTGACACATGTCAAGGTGCCAAAATATACCTGTGTCACAGCTCTCATATTTGAAGACAATAATTAGTTTAAGTACTTTTTTTTTCCTTAATATTTTGTCAGCATACAATGCTAAGCTGGTAACATGTTTGTATGTAGAGAGAGCAACCTGACAATGGTTCTGGTTTTGAAAGCATATTTTTCAAGGCATTTTGGATGGTCGCCTTCTGATTTTTTTTTTTTTTTTTGGTAGCAGTTTCACACAAATACTTTTAAGGAGAAAAGAAGTACGAGGCAAAAAGTGCAACAAGTGGCAAATATGTGCCTATGAAATGGTTACCACCATACCAATGGAAAGAAAAAGACTTTGGAGTCTAAAACTAAGTTTAAAACTTCTAACCTATACTTAGAGTAATGGCTACCTTTCTGACATGTTAATTAGGCTTTGATATGTACAGTGACCAGCAAAGAAAAATGTATGAAAGATTAAATGCAAATGCCATTTCTGGTGGCAAAGATACTTCTCTAGTGGGAAAGAAAAGAATAATATTTGCTGCTTATATGTCCATAGAGTAACGAATGTTTGCTGTTTTCATCTTTCAGATTAAAATAATTTAATTTTTATACTAAAAATATGTTATTTAGCGTTTATTATGTATTTCTATAAAGGCTTATTAGATGTTTATACAGCAACATTTGTTTTGTGCAAGCCAAATCTTTGTGGTTTTAAGCTGATTTTGTATTAATATTTTGATTTTTATAAATAGAAATATATATAGAAATATCTGCACTTTTTCTATATTCCAGTGCCTCAGCCACAGTAGGTGCAACGTTAGAGGAAGGAGATATTGGGTTCACTGAGCAGAAAATAAACATGATGGTCCTGGATATCTGCCACAAACCAGGTGGCAGCGAGTACCTGAGGCAAATTTATCACATCATCCAGCTCAATGAGGTAAGGAAACGGCCTTTTTACCGAGCAATTAGGTGTGTACTGGCCTGAGGCAGCGTCTGTTGGCAGCTAAGGGTTAGTCAAGGAGGTGATAATGTTTCTTAAAGTCAATATGAAATCCTACATTGTACTGTAATAGAATCCATTCAGTTTAGGCTTTTTCCGTATGTACAGAAAAGAATGCTTTCTGGAAAACAATCTGGATTTTATTTATGTACTTAAACAGTAGTATGGCTCATAAACTTCCTTCAGATTCTGTAGATCATAGATATATTTTAGGAGTTTGAACGCAGTAAAAAAAAGCCAAAACTACAAACCACACACATTAAAAAAAAAAAAAAAAAAAAAAAAAAAAAAACAACACAAAAACAAATATACAAACAAAAAACCTAGCAAGGTTATAGAAAAATTGACTGTTACAGGAAGTAAAATTATATGTGGTAAATCAATTTTCCTGATTTAAAAGACAAACGCAGAAACAAACAAGCAAACAAACCCTAGGGCTGTTCTGAGGAAGTAAATGCATCCACATGAAAACCTCCCTTAATCTAGATAACTCTGTTCATTTAAAGTGCTTTTGAAATCACAGTAAACAAATTCAGATTTGTTTGCTGCACATGGAATTTGGCAATGTGAATTATCTCATTATTTCTAATGCTATACTAAATTGCCCCAAGTTGCCAAAAGCATTCTGATTTCATACACTGAAATAAACACAGGTTTGCTTAAATTGTATGATAACACAGATCTACGCAGCTTAATTAAGAAACTTCCATTTATTAGCTTTAATTACTAAATTACTTTTCCTTGAATGCATAAGCAGGTGCTGTTAAGATCATTGCAAGTATACAGAAGTGTTTATAATAAAATGCAAAATAATGCAAATATAGGCATAGGCCAATATATTTCTTTTTTAAAAAAAAAAAACAATTAGGCAGCTATGTCAGTGTGAAGGCAATAGAAAGCAACTCAGTACTGGCACTGTGCTGAAAATCAGATCAACTGCTTAGCTCTTAAGTATAGTCTTAAAAGCAACCTTTATGCATCTGCATTTGGAAGCTTTAGAAGCGAAGTAAGCAGGTATGTAGAGATGGCAACCTAGTATTAATACAGTACAGAATCTTTTTAAGTCTCATCTCAAACAATTAAATGAATTAAATGGTTCAGGAAGTGAAGTGAAAATTATTACTGTAATACAATTCAAACAAAACCTTTTCACCTGGAGCACATTCAGGATTACTCTTGCGGAGTGAGGAAAAGATGATGAGCAAGACCTCTGAAAATAGCATGTAATGCAGTAGTTAGGGCAATCACCTAGAGGACGGAATAGGCAGGTTTAAATCTTCATTCTTCCTGGTTTAGACCAGGGAATTGAATAGGCATCTGCCACATCCAAACTAACTCCCCAAACTGCTAGACCATTAGCTATCGGCATGGAACTCTGTCCTTTTCCCCTGCTGGAGTTGTTTTGCCCTGTAGAAATAGCTGTAAAATCCATTCTGTAACTTCCAGGGTCAAAAATAGAATCATAATCTAGCTGAAGGGGAAGAATACCCATGGCAGGTTCTGGAGACCCTGAACAAGATCTGGCTCCTGTGTGTATTTGGTTATTTATACAAAGTGGAGCAGTTCCAATAGGAGGTAAGAGGCTGAGAGAATTAGGTGGAAGAGGGACTTTAGACTGACTTTCCACATCCCAGGTGTCTTTCCTTGAGTTTCTGCAGCTAGTAGGAGCTTGTTAAATATGGAATGCTTCTCTGTGGAAAAAAAAAAAAAAAGAAATGTTGGTTTTGTTTTGTTTTGTTTTGTTTTTTAAAAAACAAGAAGAAAAAGAATCCTGACCAGCTTGAGTCACAGAAGGACGTAACCATGTTACTTCAAATTGCCTTTGAAACCATTAGAAAACATTTTAATGCTTAGCGTGGTATTATGGTAATGCACCTTTCAATATTGTTTTTCACTTCTTGTGAACACAATATTGTTTTACGTTTAGTGTGCCTATCAAAAAATAGACTTGATTGCCTGTTCAAACGTCCATCCTTTTGTTTGGAGACTCCTTGGACTGTCAAGGGATCATATTCTTAAAATTAGTTTGGAGATCTTTATGCTGCACCACTTAATAATTGCCTGTGAGTATAGGACAAAATTATTAGAAAGAAAATTGTTGTTCTTAATAATTTTCCTTAGAAAAGCAGATGAAAAGGGATATTGTTCTTAGAAGCTGTATTTGGAAATAGAGCTATTATGTTATAAAGATCTATAATAGATACTGCAGAATTCAAAGCAACCTATTGTCCTTCATGTATTTATCTAAAAGAATAATAATTTTTAAAAGCATTTTTTGGCTACTAAAGAGAAACCAACTCTCCTAAGCTGTCAAGATCAATAATATTCTGTCTACTTGGTTTCATGCCCCGTCAATAACAGTGAGGATGTAGCTCACAGGTTTAAAAATGTGATTTAATTTCTATTTTCACAATTTTTAAACACAACTTTTCAGGGGCTACAATAGACACTGTACTGAAGGAGTTCTTAAAGTAACTCATTTACCAATTTTTAATAAGTCTCTGTGTCAAAACGTAAATCCACAGTATTCCAAAGACAGAAAATTGCCTGTACTGGGAGGTGAACTGCCTACCACTCAAAATGTTCAAACCCTAGCAAGCATGTACAGCAATTTCCAGTATCTTAGCTAAAAAAAACAACAGAATCTGCTTCTGCTGTCTCGGGGGCGCCCAGAGGGCTTGGTTGCCCTAGAGATGTCTACGGATTATGTGAAAATGTGCTTATGGAAGACAGTATATTTATGAAAAATAGGTAAATATATGAAACAAAAATAACCCCAAAAGCTTTACGGCACGAAGTCATGAATGAATGAGAAAGAGAACAGACTTTCTTTTTAGGTGGAAAACATGTAGGTAAAAGTGTGTTTTCACAGATGTGTTACACTGTTGCCTTAAACCAAAAAAGCTGGTTGAGGTTTTTTTGGGGGGCGTTTTGGTTTTGGTTGGTTGAGGGTTTTTTGTTTTGGGGTGGGTTTCTTAGTTTTTTCTCCTTTTTTATTCGTTTTGTTGTTGTTTTTTTTTTGTTTGTTTGTTTGGTTTTTTTTTATATATTTTCATGGGGTTTTCATTCATTTTCACAATCTCATGATTCTCTCAAGCAGTCCTGACCACTGGCTGCAATCAGCATAACAAAACAGTCCTACTCTTCCCTTGTCCTTTCCCACTCCTAGGCCCCTCTTTGTACTACTACTAGAAATCATGGGGCTTGTTTATATGGCTGAAACCTTTCTTTCTTTCTGGCGGATTTCACAACATATGCTAGTGCCAACACAAGGGAGAAACAGCTACAGTATATGTGGACTGGGAGAGAACTTGTCCCTTTCAGACCAGATCACAGTTGGATCAGTTTAAACTGATGATGAAATTATTCTTTCATAAAGACCCACTGAGGAGCACAAGGTGCCTTGGCAGGTAGTTTACATGCTCCCTCACCTGCCTCTGAAATTTTTTATCATCTCAGGAGTACTTCAAAGTAAAAGGAGGATTTGCATCCACCTGTCTTAATGAAGGCTCACCTTGAGTACTTGCTCAGTGTTAAGGCGATCCTGTCATTGTGGACCTCATTTTAATAACAATAAACTGTTTAATCACAGTAGTCCTTCAGCAAATAGGTCTGTGTTTCATTATCTAGCTCTTGGTAAAATACCTCTCTTTAATCAAAACATTTTATTGGCATGCAATGATGATTTATTTACATAGTAGTTTAAGAAGTGAAAACAGAAAAGATTGTGGCCAAAATAATCATGCATCTGTTACAGTATAGTTTCTAAAATTGCCATGTAAATCACAAATGACTTGTAGTCTTTGAATGCTTAAACAATTAAAAACAGGTTTTAAGAGTGGGAGAATATTTATTTCCTGCATTTAAACAACTGGTTTGAACATATTCATCAAGGAATTAATTTCTAGTCATGTAGTAACAATTTAGTGCTGTCAAAAAATAAATTTAAATCTTTGTGTGTAGTTTATCATGTAAAAGAAATCATGTAATAGCCATCTTACATTATAACAGCTTATAGAAAACATTTGGTTTTCACTTCCACATGCGTATATTAAATGAGTACTGAGACACATAATTTGATGACAATTTCAAAACAATAGCTTATATTATTCTAATTTGGTTCAGTTGGATGGATATTCATGGAGGTTATTTATTGTTTCTTGTAAAATGGTGGTACTCTTTAAAAAGGTTTCTATTTTGTAAGAGATTATTTATTCCTTCCATTAATATAAGGAACTTCTATCAAACATGCCGTGAAGTTATGCTTGAAATTTAGGAAAAAATCACTTAGAAAGCTAAGATGCATATATTGTTCTATGGTGGGTTTGGTTTTTTTTTTTTTTGTTTTTGTCTTTCTTAAAGGAATATTTGAAGGGGCAACTATCTTGTGAGAACTATTCTGAAGATGGTGTTACCTCCAGTAAATGCCTGCCTTTGACACTGAAGAGCAGAGAAGAGCAGCCTGTCTTCAACCCTTTCCAGGTGTACAGAGAATCTTGTGCAAAAGTGTTCAATCAGGTCTGTGACAATTTGAAACCTTGGTTGTAGTATAATTTTTACTTGTCGATCTTTTTATGGTCATGATAATGTCAGAGGCTGAAATTATGGGAATGGAATTAATTACATATGTTCACATTTGATGGAGTGCAAAAGAATACTATTACTCAGGAATCTAATGAGGGCACCCTCTACAATAGCATGATGTTCAAAAAGCCATTATTGTCCTTTTCTTTCATTAGAATTATTGCATATAAGATCAATTTGCCTTTACTTAGGCTTTCTGTATTAGTTCAGTACAGTGAAGGAAAGCCCATTAGTAGCAACAACATCTTTTGCATCTGTGTAATGGTACATAGCGTTAGTCTCAGTCCTTTGAAAAATCACAGCAAAAACTCCAAGTGCACATATAAAATCTTCCTGATAAGTTTTCCACTGAAGTGCTGAATGGTAAATATAAAGGATGGTTTGGAAATATGGAAATTTAACAGAGCAGTGAGAGTAAGCAGGAGAAAAGAAAATCCCCACACTAAAAGGAAGGAAAACATCCATTTCTCTGTTCTGCATTGTGTGATATGTAAAGGATTATAATTTACTTATAGAAATTACTTTCCTTATAATGAAACAGTTAAAGAAAACAGGTATAGTAGCATAAATCTCTGTCAGAGCCCCACATGACCGATTTGTTACACAAAGGAGTATGTAGTTTCTGACAGCACTTGGACACTTATGAAAAGCCTTAGACCATCATTTCTCAAGTTTTCCTGATCCATCACCTGCACTTTTGATTCTGCCCCTCAATTTTAAATATTTTAAAAGTAATGGTCTTACGGTAGCACAAAATTCACTTTACAGACTTGTGCTAGAAAAATATCCTTCTTTTAGCACAAGTATACCAAAGAGAAGGCTGTGTGGAGACCTCATAGCAGCCTTGCAGTATCTGAAGGGGGGCTATAGGGATGCTGGGAAGGGACTCTTCATTAGAGACTGTAGTGGTAGGGCAAGGGGCAAGGGGTTAAAACTTAAACAGGGGACGTTTAGATTGGATATAAGGAAGAAGTTCTTTACTGTGAGGGTGGTGAGGCACTGGAATGGATTGCCCAGGGAAGTTGTGAATGCTCCATCACTGGCGGTGCTCAAGGCCAGGTTGGACAGAGCCTTGGGCAACCTGGTTTAGTGGGAGATGTCCCTGCCCATGGCAGGGGGGTTGGAACTAGATGATCTTAAGGTCCTTTCCAACACTAACTATTCTATGAGTCTATACTTTGAAATCACATTATGTGCTTTCCTAGTTTTGAGCATTTTGGGCTATTTCTAAGCAGTTTGA
Source organism: Amazona ochrocephala (assembly GCA_039720435.1). NCBI lineage: Eukaryota > Metazoa > Chordata > Aves > Psittaciformes > Psittacidae > Amazona > Amazona ochrocephala. Next base: position 72,846,643 of record CM077909.1, on the reverse strand, counting down.
AATATTTCAAAACTGTATTGCTGTAAAATGTAGTTTTGGGGTTTGGGTTTTTTGTTTGGTGGGTGTTTTTTTCCTTACTTGTTTAATGAATGCTTAATCGTTGACAAGTTGCAATAAAAATGTTAATATCCTGACAAAGTAGATTAATACCAATTTCACAAGGCTTCTCACTCCAGGTGAACATGCTTTAAATTTACCTTTTTTTTTTAGAAAAGAATTTCTGTTTGTCCCTTTATGTAAAGCTTAAATTGATATAATTTATTTGGCTACAGAATCAGTTATTCCAATTTGAAATACAGAAAATATTTTGCCATGCCTCAACTCTCAATTCATTAATAACATGGCAGAATAAGACCTTCAAGTAGTGACAACTCAGGGCAGAATTCCTCTGCTACTTGACAGGTTTGCAGTGCTCTATTAATCAACAGATGACAAGGAATAGTTCATCTTGCATTGCTTTGGATTTTGTAAACTTTTGGCACAAAGTCTATTATCTGAATATGGAAACATATCCTAAAATTAAAGAAAAAAAGAGCATATCAGCAACCTTAAAGTGCCATGTGCCAGTCCTATTGTTGACAGTGACTGACTCATTTCCTGACCTTAATAATATTCTTAAATAATTTAGTCCCCTTTACCATAAAAGTGCACATTTATTTAGTGATGTGTAACTGTCTATTTATAATATACTGGTCAGAATATCTCAGTGTCTGTTTTCCTGTGAAGACCATTACCATTGTCTGTAGAAGATGCCAGAGTACTGGCAGGAAACAATTTCACTTCTCAAAGGATGTATTTCCTTCTAAATTCATTTGTTACCAGTTTGCAACTGCCATGAAGCCTGGAAGTTTATAATCCATGGTTAATTTATTGATATTTCTTTATTGCAACTAGATGTGTTTTTAATATGTCAACCTACGTTTTATTCTTTTATAAATTCTAAGTCCCAACACCCTACTGGTTTCACAATGTGCTTTGCCTATGAGTTAATTATGTACTGCTTCTTAAAAATTTTCTCTCAGAAGAGCTTTCTCGGTAGAAGATTTCTGAATTTTTTTCAAAAACTTTATGAAACATAATTCGTAGTAAACATTCCATGCATTGTTTGTTGCTATATGGAAAAATTGCAATACATTAGGGTGGTTGACATTTCTCTCCTGAAGTTTGGCTGATTTGTCCTTTTCATGTCAAATTTAGCAAGATACTTAATCATAGTATCTATGAATTTTATTGCTCCTAAAACAAAGGCCACTGAGCATCTATTCTGAGATCAGCTCTAGCATTTTTTATTAACAATTTGTAAATTTCTTACCTGCCAACTCTATAGTTCAATAGCTGATTCTAGGAAGTGTGTCATTTCTGTTAACAATTCAGCCACTTCATTCTTACATTCCTGTAAAAATCTTGAATAATCACCATCTGGTCCCAGTAACTTGTTGCTCTTGATTTTATCAATTTTTCCTGACACCTCAATCTCTGCCAGTGCTGCTGCTCCTCTATTGTCTAATAAGATTAAGTCTAGGCCATACAGCACCTCAACAGTATCAACAAAGAATAATGCTACAAAGAAATTATTTTCCTTTCTTGAAGTGACCAATTTCCATATTTGCTTTTATGACTGTTATTACCACCTGTCTGGCTTTTCCTTTTTATCCCTCTTGATTTTACAAATACTTCCTCCGTATTTATTTATCTAATTTTAATTCAGTGTACTGTATAGAACAGTTGCCTGTTTTCTCCCCAATGTTGCTCTGCCCCACTAGTCTCTCAGTTAATTTTTTTCCCCTTATTTCTTGTTTATCAGGTGTTCACTGTTTATTCATCATTCACTTTCCACTTTCATACTATATTATTCCTTCTTTAGCCACTCTCATCTCTCTTTCTTATTTTGTATTTCATCTTTATTTTTCTACATTACTTTTAAGCGCATGCCAAAGATGAGGGTTAATGGGAAAGTTAAATTAAAGAGGAAGAGAATAAATAAAAATGGAAGGATTGCACTGATTCTGCTCTCCCAGAAGAATTAAGTGCTGTCTGTAAAAAGAGACTGCAAGACACAATATTTATTTAGATTTATTTCCATCGTTTTGACTTGTTTCATCTTTTCTTTTTTTCCCCTTAACTACTCAGTGCTGGTTTAGTTTTACAGAAATAATTTTTTGTTTCCTACTAAGAATGTTGATTTCTAGTCACTACTTGACCATTACTGATGAAAATCAATAATATGCAAATTGAGTTACTGTTTGGTAAACATAAGAATGTTGTGTGTGGTCTTTTGTCAGCCCAGCATTATTGTAGATTGCTTTTATTTGATAAATAAGCAATATGGAGTTATATTTGTTCATATTGTCTAGACTTGCTGTTATTTATAATAACCATCTGGTGACTGGAGTGCCTTACAAAACAATAGATGAGTAAACCATCACTCTAATTGCAATACAGGTTACATTTTGAATTCTAGCTACACCAAGTTTTTCTTGACGAACTTTTTGCTGACAGCAGAAAATGTAAATTGCTGTTACATAAAAAGTTGCCAATTATTTTGCTTTTCAAACAAAGAGTCAAGCTCTCAGACAAAGTAGTTGGGCAGAATGCCATTAACAGTTGGAGGAACAACAGTTCAAAAATTAATGTATCTTTTTATAAATAATGGCTACATCCCCAAATTGATTTATAAATTAATTGCTGTCTTATTGGAATAAAAAACATCTTCTGTGGATATGATTGATATCATCTGTCTAAGTCCTTGTTCTAGACCCCCCTCCTTCTTGGTTAGTGTATCACAGCTGGGGCTTTAATTTACTGATCATATTAACGTGGATTAATAACTAACAATAGCTTCTTGCCATGTATCAACAGTCAACCATTACTGAATGGAACTGGGATTGGTCAAAGTTGCTGCCAAGTTATTTGGGAATGGATCAGATGACCTTCAGAATGCTGCTGGCACACAGGTAATTATTTGGCAAATAATTGCACTTCCCTATTGTCTTTTTAACTTTGTAATACTCAATACAAATAGATTTTACTGGTGAAATTAAACATTTATTTTTAATATTGATTTTTTAAATAGAGGTACTTTTTGTCTAGTCTATTTGATCCATAGAAAGATAGTTTTCAGTTCCCATTTTGAGGTACCTAGTATGTTCCTTCTGTCTGAGACCTGAATATGTGTTGATATTGCACTTAGTGCTTTTAACAGAAATTAGTAACTTTTGCAAATCTATACTGTGCAGGCAGATTTCAGCTGTGTAGCACAGAACTTAAAGGGTGTTTACTGAAGTTGTAATGAATCTTCAACTGGGGGCATGACAAGTGTAGCTAGAAATAGAAAGTGTTTCCTTAATAGTTTTTAACTAATTTAAATTATTTTAACATTTTAGCATTCTGTTGTAAAATGCAACTACATAATTGGTAAGCAGCAATATTTGGTGCTGAATTGATACTTGTTAAATTCAGAAAATTGTAGGTGAAAAAAACATTTCTGAATGTTTGCCACTTATGTCCTTGTGAAAACTGGAAAACTTGTATCTTGCAAAAAAGTTTAACATTCCATTCTTAATTCTGAATCCTCCTGGTGATATCTAATATGGTCGTATCACTCATCTTTTAAACCAAAACATTTCTTTATTTAGAAACTAGAGTGACAGTTTCAAAAGTGTGAGAATTTGTATGTAAAAAATGTTTTTATGGCTGTTTTTATGCTGATTTCTCAATTTATTGCTGGCATTTAGTGTTAAACATTTAAGTCTTCATTTTATATATAAAATATTTGTACAGTCTATTTCTAGTCATATTTCTTAATTTTGCTATGATTAATTCTTTCCCCACCCAAATTATTGTCTTCAAAATCTTAATGCAGTTGCCCAAAAGGTGATGCTGTTGAAAATGTGCCATTCAGTTCTTGTGTCTTCTGTTACCCACTACCAGATGGAATATGGGTCCTCATGGAGTTTCTGGTCTGTACCAGTAGGGTGATTTCTATGTTAAATGGCAGACAATTCCAGTATTGTTTGGTTTTTTGTTTTCTTTCCCTGATAGTTCTGCTGAATGCTTATGCTTGGCCTTCATTAAAAATAAAGTGGTTTGCCCTTTTAAAAGAGATTCTCATAGAAAGTCTTAGATTCAAGATGGTTCTTGAACTTTCCCTTCATGTTGATGTCATCACTGTGAAACAAAGGGAATAAAGAGTATTGCTGTGATTTGCAGAGGGAACATTTTTTGTGGCTGTTTCATCTCCTCTGTTACATTGAAGCATTTAATTTTTCTTTTGATCTCTATAGAGTTTTGAAAGAGGTCATGTATATGCTTTCTCTGTCCTCTGTATTTCAGGCATTTGTCATATCATCTATTGTTGCTAGCTATTTATTTATTTATTTATTTATAAGTTTTTACTCAATAATTGTCATCATTCTTCCTAATTTGAAAATGTTTCCATTCATTGCCTTTCTACGTGATATGGAAATTCTAATCTAGAAGTGACATTATGCAAGCCATTAATGATTAGCTTGTGGATTTATTATTTAAACCACTCTACTTTAAAGACCAACAGATCATTTAAACCCTTTCCGATCATTAAGTAGAACTGCTGGTCTAGTGTCTGCCATAGTGACCATGTCTCCAACACAGCTTGTGTTTAGGTGACCTACTTTTTAGCACAGCTTAAGTATGTCTGCTCATGTTTTACAACTGGCTAGGCCAATTCTAGCTGGTCTCATGGCTAATCAAGCTTTGGAGTAACTTAAGTGAGCCCTGTCCTTCAGTGATTCTCCATGCTTCTCCTTAAAATTGCTTAAATCTCAAGAATTAAGGTTCAAGCTGAATGGGTGTCTGATTATTTTGACCTCTTGTTTATGATGGACATATTCTGTTTCTACTATTTGCCTTCTCAGATGTGTTAAACAAAACTATGGACAGTAGTAGCTTTTAAAAAGAGTCAGAATCATCAGTTTATAAAGAGAAGTGCCAGAATGCTTTAATTGCTCCTTTCTTTAACGCATGATAAAGCTTTCACTTATCTGTTACTTCTGGGTAGGCAAAAATATTTTTACCTATTCACAGTGATATTGGGGTCTATTTGCTTTTATTTATATAATAAAATATATAAATTAGTGTATTATATATTATATTTAAAGAGAAATGCTGTCGGTTGTGTATGAAGTAAAATAAGTATGTTCTGCTCTCTCTTTGGTGGAAAAAGAGTAACAATGCTTAGGGGACTCATTTACAAGGGAAATGCTCCCCTAACCTAGTTAATGGCTGAGTTAGGTGGGACGGGGTTATGGGAGCATTGTCCCAGAGCCAGCAAGTGGTAGGCAAATTAATTGGTTGGTGGTTAGGGGAAAGTAAAAGACTTTTTAAGACTGGTTAAAAAGGGAATGAATTGTTGTATACTACTCATTGTTGGGTCCACTTGAGCATGTGAATCTAATCCATCCATAGCTATCATCCTCAAAGCAAAAGCGTTCAGGACATTTTTCAGATGAGCAATGTGGATGGTTAATGATATTATTTTATTTCAAGGCTATCAAATATAGAACATTGTCAGGAGAAGCCTAATAAAGTTGAGCAGTAAGCAGTAACACAGAAAACTTAATGTTCATCCCTATTTACGGTTCATACCTTTAGAATCTGTGAAGCTTTCCTTACAGGCAGAAGAGGGATCTATAGATAGATTCCTTTCTAGTTTAACTCCTAATTGTTTTTATTTCTTTTTATTTAAAGTTAAAACATACTTTTCAATTATACTTGAAATAGTCTTTAAATAATAAGTCCATTAACACTCAGGTAAATTATAGTACCTGATCTACCCAAGGCTTTAAATGTGTCCTGCATTCTTGCACAGATACATGCTGCTTTTTCAAATATTGGCACTTACTTGTACATTCTTAGATGTGGCAGTACCAAATAGGAGTTTCATAGCTATAATGCATATATGAAGGCAAGAAGACCATGTGCATTTAATTACTGTTTAATTCACATGTATCTCTACTTTAAATCACTTTCCTGTCATAAAGGAAAAATTGTTATTGTCTGGCTAAATCATCATGTTGAAATTGTTTCTGCAGTTTAATCAACTATTTTATCAGCTATTATCTCATCTTTTTAACTCTCTGGCCACTGTCTACGTGCATATTATCACATTTGAAAATACATTAGTAACATGGTGAGTTGATCACAGCCAGGAGCTAAGCGTCCATGTAGCTGATTCCTCACTCCCTGCACAATGGGATGGGGGAGAGAACTTGGAAGAACAAAGGTGAGGAGACTCAACAGGTTCAGACGAAGACAGCTTAGTAAGTGAAGCAAAGCTGCATGCACAAACAAAGCACAACAAGGAATTCATTCAGTGCTTCCCATCAGCAGGCAGATGTCCAGCCGCTTCCTGGAAATCAGGGCTTCATCTCCCACAGCGGTTACTTGACAAGGCAAATGCCATGATCCCAAAAGGTGCTTGCTTCCTCCTCCTTTCCCCAGCTTTTACTGATGCATATAACACTCTATGCCATGGAATATCTCATTGTCATTTTTAATCAGCTGTCCTGGCTGTACCACCTCCCAGCTCCTTGCAAGCCTCTAGCCCACCTGCTGGGTGGGCAGAGTGGGAAAAAGAAGAAGCCTTGGTGCTATGCAAGCACCGCTCAGCAGGCACAAAACCAGAGCACAGCACCATACATTACCCTTCTTGTTTATGTACTCTTCTTTATACTGATACACAAGTTAAATAGTTAAATACTTTCTGCTCACTCATTTTCAGAGAAGTTCTCAGCAACATGTACACAGTTATAATAATGGTTTGCTGGCTTTTGAGATGAGACCTTCTTTCCACAGTTCTGCAGGACCTCCAAGTGCACTGAATACATTACTGTAGAGAACAATAACTACATTCCACTCACTGTAATTGTGAGAAACAGCTAAGGCCTTTTTTGTAACACATGAAGCTGTTCTCCAATATTGCAGTAATTTTGTGTTCTAAGGAGGAGCATCCAGAATTTCCTCCTTTGCTCTGAGGGAAGTTTCACAGAGTACTGGTGCCAGTGCAGGGCAGTAAGTAATGATTTGGTTGGAATGATGTGGAGTTGTGTGTGCGAGCAGGAGCACTCTGGGACCTAGAGGAGCAGAATTCGTGACTGGCAAAGCCAGTGACACCAGGTGTAGATCGTAAGAACAGGAAACATAACAACTTACTTAACAACTGAGGGGGGAATGTGTTGATTTACCATAAATGCATCGGATGAGACATAGTACCAATTTAGAGAAGTTAAAACCAGTATTTGTTCAAGTAAGAAATGTCATGAAAAGCATCTACACTGGAAATTAGGTCATTTCCAACAGGTAAACCAGTGTAGCTCAGGAGCAGTTTTCCAGAAAGTGTTTGCGGAGTGTTATGAGCTTAATTAGTTTTAAGCTGAAACAGGTTAGGCAAGTTGTTTACTTTCAGTCATGTGTTCCTGTGATAAATATTATCAACTGCCCAGCAGCTTCTCAAAGCAGAGTATAAAATCTGAAATTGTTTATGTATTGGCTTTAAGGAAACTACTAAAAATTAGTGAGTTTGTTTTCTACTAAAACTGGATAATGTAGCTAGGCTTTCTAGTAATGTTTGCTGCAAAAATACACACAAACTCTCACATTCTTCCGACTCCAGTATTTTTCTTAACATTGTCGAGACTGCATTCTCTCTGAGAACCTACTGGGCTATTTGCAAATGAAACTACTTTTTAGGAATAGGAAGGTAAAGACTATTCTTGTCAGCCCCAAGATGAGAAGATCCCTTTATGATGCGAAAGCTGATGTTGTACCTACTGTCTCTCTTTTTTTGAAACCCTTTTGACTTCACTGGGTGAAGACTGTCTATTTGCCTTTTGCAAATAAATTTAATAGAGTGGTGGCATTTGTTCTCCATACTAGAGTTAGGTGATAAAATTATATATTTTGCCATTGATTGAGTTTAATAAAACTGAAATTAAGTAAACAATTCTTGCTTAGAATTTTGAATGATTGCAGGGCAAAATATGCATAGCTTTTGTATATTCTAGTGGATACACAGACACCATCTGTTGAAAATGGTAGCCATATGGTGAACTATTTATAGAAAATGTTTATATTCATTGTGTTGTTGATTATCTAGATATCCAGAAAATGCTCTTTTAAAATCCAGTTTATCAACACATGGAGAAATGTATTATGTAGTTTTGAAATTGAAAAGAATGTCAGCAAACTGCATGTGCTTTGCTGTCTGGAAGATTTTCTTTTTATGCAACTCTACAAAAGTCGAATTCTGAGAAATGAGTGAAAATACCCCGGATATAAAAAAATAGGAACTTCTGTAACAATTGTCTTCTTAGAAGATATGAATGCTGGAAGAGCAGTTACTGGCATGATGCCAAAATAGAGACCATATCTGCTTGGCAGATGATGCCAGTGTTACGTCTAGTGTACTTTCCAATGTGTTAGTCAATCTGTCTTTGGATCTGCGGATGCTCCTAGACCTTTTGTGTCCAAATTGCTGGATATTGGAAATCCATATTGTTGTTACAGCTACAGCCATTAATGATGTGGTGATGAAGAACTGAAATGCCATTAATACTACAGTAATCACCACCAGCTTGGTGAGATTATAATGGATGCCCTTATAATGCCTGTGAGAATGGGCTTTCTAAAATGCATGGGAGGCTATGAAAGACAGTATCCCATTGTTCCTGTGTCAAAAGATGCAGGTGAATGGTATTAATCCATTATTATATGTCTCTTGGCTGATCATAGAGTCAGGTTTAAACTCTAATGCTAGATGTACAACAAAAAAAAAAAAAGGGGGGGGGGGCGGAGGAAAAAGCCACGGATTTTGAGGAAAATATGATTTTGACCTTTCTGGATAAGCAAGGACCCTTTTCTATAAATGAGTTGGTCAATAACAAGGTATATGTCACATCTGTCAGCATAAGAATTATCTCCCATCTGCTGCTTATCCTCCACTGACATAGCTAATGAAACTGTACTCTGACCTTAAAGGAGCTATCAGAAGTAGGCTTAGTTCCTTGCCTGGCAATTTTAAAGCACTGGTGGCAGAACATAGATCTGTAAGCAAGAGGGAAGACAGTAGCCTGTATTACATACTCTTTGAATGCCACTTCAGCCACTGTTATGTATACAACTGTAGCATGGATTTCACAAGTGAAGTGAGGCTAAATGTGAGACTTCCCATATGCAGTATGCTTTAGACTTTCCTGGTTGTTAGCAGTCTCTCTTTCCTGCATACATGTTGATGAATCGTATGAATAAAACAATATCGTCCAACAACAATCTCCAACAAAAGATACTAAAAAGGAAGGGACTGCCATATTCCGGTAATTTTATTTAATGTGAGCTCCTTTTTAATACTTAGAAGTCCTTTATGATGAAGCCTTTGCCTGCATAGGGTAAGGAAATATGTACTTAGCAACTCTCTTTGAAGTAATAACTATAAAATTGTTTAAGTAAGGTTTCATTCTAATTTGATGCTATTTCCAATGCTCAAACCTGGCCTCTAGAAAAATAAGAGAAAAAAAAAGTATTGGTGATACACTTGGGGATGTTGGTGGATGAGAAAATGAACATGAGCCAGCAGTGTGTGCTTGCAGCCCAGAAAGCCAACCGTATCCTGGGCTGCATCAAAAGGAGCGTGACCAGCAGGTCAACAGATATGATCCTGCCCCTCTACTCTGCTCCCGTGAGACCTCACTTGGAGTATTGCGTGCAGTTCTGGTGTCCTCAACATAAAAAGGACACAGAACTGTTGGAACAAGTGCAGAGAAGGGCCACGAGGATAATGAGGGGGCTGGAGCACCTCCCGTATGAAGATAGGCTGAGAAAATTGGGGCTGTTCATCCTGGAGAAGAGAAGGCTGCATGGAGACCTCATAGCAGCCTTCCAGTATCTGAAGGGGGCTTATAGGGATGTTGGGGAGAGACTCTTCATGGGGGACTGTAGTGAGAGGGCAAGGGGTAACAGGTTCAAACTTAAACAGGGGAAGTTTAGATTGGATATGAGGAGGAAATTCTTTACTGTAAGGGTGGTGAGGCACTGGAATGGGTTGCCCAGGGAAGTTGTGAATGCTCCATCACTGACGGTGTTCAAGGTGGGGTTGGACATAGCCTTGCATGGCATGGTTTAGTGTGAGGTGTCCCTGCCCATGGCAGGGGGATTGGAACTAGATAATCTTAAGGTCCTCTCCAACCCTAACTATTCTATGAGTCTATGATTCTATGTTTTGCATTTAAAAGTGCATTAAGCACAGCTTATTGGCTAGAGCGTAGGCTGGTGATCTAAACCCCATTTTAATAATAATGTCTCATGGTATCTTGGTTTCCCCATTTAAAATTAGGTAACATTTGCCCACATTTGTGTCCTTTCATATATTTTGAAAATGTATAAAAAAAATGGGAAAAATCCTAAATGAATGCAAGTATATTAACAATGCACGTATATATTTATTGTTGGAATTCACATTTAATTTTTTTTTAAGGTCTATATCTTTTCTTCATAACTAGATATTTTTGTATACTGTAACCACAAATCATAGAATTAGCTATTCATCCTAGCTATAGGCTTTTTGACACCCCTACAAAGGAAAAGGCTATGGGACACAAGCCAACAAGCTTAAAGTCTGTTTTGCCCACCAACCCATTGTTTCTTTATTCTGCTTCTTCTAGTTGAGGGATTTTCAGCAAAGTGCTAGTAATGCACAGAAATTCAATTTCCATACAGGGATCTCAATTTCTTTGCAAGCTGTAAAGAGTTGAGACATGCAAATCACCTGTAAGGTGGAGGGGGAAGTATTAATATTAGAGTTAAACAGATGGAAAATCTGGTCCTGCAAGTCACCTTCAAGGTTTTTTCTACACTGCAAAATTAGTCTATAGCAAAGCCAGGAGTAGAACCTGGCTCTTTTGACTATAATTTTAAGAGGCAAAGGTACCATATAGTAATTGATCTGTGGGAAATGTTTATGTGCACAGCCCTGGGTGGCAACAAAGGGGAGGTGGCTCAGCTTTAGTTAGCACTTAATTACTTAGCTAATTTGAATTACCATGCAGTCTTCTTCGGAAATGATGAGCCCATTACTTTGCTTGCAAAGGAGATGGGGAACAACTGTAAGCTTTCTTTCATCCTTAAAACAGTTGCTGTTCCTACCATAAAGTACTGGTCTAAGTAAGGACTGCTGGCTGCTACTGTGTAGATCGCAGACCTTTGTATCTGCAATCACTCTGTCAGAGCTACAGCTTTCCCACATGTTACTGGCTTTCTCACATGGCTTTGCTACTGAACTTCCTCTGGCTCAACCTGATTCAATAGCTAATTGCTTATAAAAGGATGACAAGTCACAAATATCTCATTGCCTTTTCCCCAGGCCCAGTTGTCAAAGTCAAACAGGCCTTGGAAGTTTTAGAATCATGATACAGTTTTGAAGATTCAGCAGAGCTAGGTCATTTCCCGTGTGCTCTTAATGGGTTCTAAGATGAGTGGCAAGTAGTCAGTTTAAAATCTACATGGACTTTGTGAATTGGGAATTTCTGATGCTGACTGATACTCTGGCCCAGAAAAACTGTTTGTTGTGTTGTTTTCTGTTGGTTGTTGTTAGTTTTGTTTTGTTTTATTTTGTTTTGTTTTGTTTTTTCCTGTGGACTTCCTTCTGGGGTCTAACAACAAAATTTAGCCTTTGCAAAGAGTGGGAAACCATTATGCATCCTGCATCATGTAGCAGAGAGTGAATTCAGAATTGTCATTCTAATAGTTGACACTGGAAAATGTCATTGAAGAAAGCTTTTTCATGTTAGTCTTTAGATTGACAGGTTATGACAAAACTGCATTCATGTTGCTTGAATACATCTTTTGTCTAGTTTTGCATGCTTTTTGACTTGTCTAGAAAATGACATATTGAGTTTTTCGTTAGCCTTAACCAGGTGTGATTTTCTTTATGGAAGATACCTTGGTAGGACTACAGTTGAAGGTGAATAAACCAGTGAAGCTTAGAAAGGCCACGGCACTTCTTCATATGGTAGCGGTGAATCAAAAGACTCATTAATCAACAGCCAAGTCACAGGTGTGATGGCTTTCCTGCAAACTGCCAACAGACTGTGAAAGTCACATCCAACACATGAAACTGCTAAACTAGACACATCTATAAACATTATTAAACTTTTGTCTTTCTATTTTGGTTGAGGAGCACAGCCCTATCATGTTTTCATTGTTGATTGGTTTTGTTGTGGGTTTTTTTAAAGCAAAAGTGTTTGTTTTTGAAGAAATACTATTCAGTTTAGGGAACAAAAGAAAAACATGGTACTGTTTTCGTCTTTTGGTCATTTTAATACAATAACAAGTTCATTTAAATGGACATGCAGTTTTGATTGCAGTGATAAGTGTACATAGCATTATACATTTTTGTACACATAAAGTACATGCAAAATCTTTATCAGAAAAAATTAATAGAGGGATTTTTTACCCTTAAATGAGTGGTCATCTTCCATGATTTTCCAGTCCTTTCCTCTAGCACAAAACCTATCTGGAACAAAGGTTCGGTTATGTTGTAGTGCTGCAATGTAGATAGTAATAAAATGTTTAAAATGCAATGAAGTTTTTATCATTTAATCAACCTGCACTGCATTTTTCTCCTGCACTGATGGGAAAACCCCATAATAAGAAGCCAAAGAATGAAATCTGCATATAATTTTTCCACATCAATTCTTCCTTCTGTGGATCCCCTAGAATGAAGGAGAGTCTAGTCAGAGGTCTTATATCTCCCCATTAATTTTTTTCCCCCAGATTATCCTTAAATTGATATACTCCCTATAGAGAAAAATTAATTTTAGCCTGTCAAAGAGCAATGAATATGAATTTGCTTGGGTTTTTGTATTTGCTAATTCCTTGCTTTCCTTAATTCTCCTCTTTTTCCAAATATGGATGCTCAAGATATTAAAAATTCTTTTTTAAAATCTGAAACAGATGAGAACATTGTCCACCTTCATCCGAGATGAGGAATTTCTTCAGTTAAGTAGTCTGATCTTCTGTTTCCCTTTTTAGCACATCTGTCTCAGTTTTTAACTTCATATCTAGAAATTAATTTTCATTTGTGGTCCATATTCTCTACTGTTTTCAGCCTAGACTGCCAGTCGTAAAGTTACTTTGGTCTTACCCAATTTAAGTCAATGTATAGGTATAATGCCTGCTGACTCAGCAGCACTGTAATGCACGCAAAAGGCAAGGAAGCAATAGTGCTGCATTTATTGAAGTAATAAGGTATTATAATAGTAATATATCAAAAGTGATATCTGCTTTGCCTTCACAAGGCTCAGCAAGCAAATACTTGAATATACCTGTCTTTAAGATATATCTGTAACAGATTTTGTCTGACTACTCAGTGTAGTGCTACTGCTTGTTATTGGAGGTCTTGTTAAAGTATATACAGCTGTCATGTCATGTCACCCATTTTAGAAAGAACTGTTGTGATTTCATTTTAATGGCAGTGTGTTTTAAAAGAGATTTTACTGTTGGGATCAGGAGAACTGTATTTTGTTTCAAGTTTGACCATAGATTATTGCCTATATTTTTTAGATTATAGCCCATTAACTTTCTGCTGTTGCTTTAACTCAGTAATTAAACACCCCTGCAAAAAAACACCTTCTAGACTAATAAAGAAATGGTCCCTTTTATTGTACTAATAAAGACTGTGACTGCTGAATTTAAGTACAACCAAACTCTTCCCACTAAAGCGTTAATGAAATTATTGATAAAAAAGTATAATGATTTCTTTTGGGATAATTACATGGGTAATTTAACAGCACATTTGGATAAAAACTGAAAGCATTTATGTGATATATAGTTAAACCTCTCTAAATGGTATATAAAAAATCAAAGGCTTTCTTACTGTCTTTCAAATACAAAAGAAATCTTAAAAAATGCTAAACTTCTCTAAAAAAGTAAATTTATTTTTTATTTTAATCATATTTTCAACCTTGCAGGATTTATTGTTTTATACGGAGTGACTGTCAGATCATACTGTAGAAACAGCATTTAAAGTACTTCCTAGTCTCAAAGTCGGTGCATACACAATTTGATGTTCTCTTGCATAGCTCAGGGAAAAATGGTTGTTGTGTAAGAATTTTGTACAATATTTTCAGAATTTTAACAATAAGAACCAATAGTATTTGAATAGTAAATACATTAATTTGGATGACAGTGACCTTATAGGCATTCTGTTTCAAAAGTAGTAAGCCACAATTTCAAATGTAAGCTGACTTTCCATTAATATAGTAATATGGTTGTTGATTCTTTGCATGCTGGTAATCAGATACTGTGATTGCCCCATGTACAGAAATAAATCTAATCTGGTAGATGTTGTTAATTCCTTTTTTTTTTTTTTTTTGAAAATAGTTTCTTCTCTAGTATGTCACTGCTGCACTGAAGCATCTGCAATTCACAGAGGGAAAGGTACTTTCCCAGTAGGCCAGGCACAGGTTATTTATTACTTTCATTAAGTCATAGTCAGCACCTTAAACTCATCCAGAGACCAAGGGTGATCACAGAACATCTGATAAGCATATACTCCATTCATTAAGTGAATTGATGCTTGACACAATTGTCATTTTTCTAGTTGTTTTATATTATAGCCACAAGCTGAAACATGTTCACCAGCTTCCACCTTCCACAGCCCCCCAGTGTGGTCTCAGAGAAACAAACATAAGCTCCCTGTTCACAATAAATCATACATATGACTTGGGCTAATGCAAAGCTCATTTTTTTTTTCAGACCCAGCTCCAAATCTATTCAACGTTAGTAGAAGCTTCAAACCTATATTAAGCAAAGACAAGTGAAAGACACATGATCATATGTCTTTCAAATATAAATAGCCAGTGTCAACAGCAAATATCTCTCTCTTCTCTCTTTTCTTTCTAATACTCTCCTAAAAATTTCACATGTGCCTTGAAGATTAGCAATAACAGAATGACATTTTATGGGATTCGAAACATAAGACCTCTCCAGCAAAAGTAGAAATTACAGCTACTATCAGACGCTGAAAAATTAAACACACTCTCAAAATTGTATCTATTAGACATACAGGGAACGGTTTATTCACTTTTGCCTGTCTCTGCAAACAGCTCAACAATGTATCAAGGAGTGAATCTAGGTGACAGATAACAGCAGCAATTCTCTGGACACTTGTTCTACATCTGTCATAAAGAGATCGTTGACCTCTGTCTATCTAAAATTCAACCCAAAATAGTCATAGATCAAGGTGATATATGACATTCAGATATTTTAAAGTTGGGCTCAAAGATCATTCCCCAGCATCATGCCTGAAATAGAATGGTTTAATACTAACTGGTCTGAGTCAACCAGCTTCAGGCAATAACTTCCTGAGTAAGAAAGATTATAGTCAGTTGGCGAACGGTACAACTTTATTATTTTTCCACCTGGAAAGGTAGGGAGCCTAGAAAAAGGCTTGTGTGATGATGCTTTCACAATTTTAGAATCATAGAATAGTTAGGGTTGAAAAAATCCTTAAGGTCATCTAGTTCTAACTCCCCTGCCATGGGCAGGGACACCTCCCACTAAACCATGCCACCCAAGACTCTGTCCAACCTGGCCTTGAACACCGCCAGGGACAAAACATTCACAACTTCCCTGGACAACCCATTCCAGTGCCTCACCACCCTCACAGTAAAGAATTTCTTCCTCAGATCCAATATAAACTTCCCCTGTTTAAGTTTGAACCCATTACCCCTTGTCCTCTCACTACAGTCCCTAACAAAGTGTTCCTCCCCAGCATCCCTATAGCCCCCCTTCAGGTACTGGAAGGCTGCTATGAGGTCTCCACGCAGCCTTCTCTTCTCCAGGCTGAACAACCCCAATTTTCTCATCCTACCTTCATACAGAAGGTGCTCCAGTCCGTGATCATCCTCGTGGCCCTCTTCTGGACTTGTTCCAACAGTTCCATGTCCTTCTTACGTTGAGGACACCAGAACTGCACACAATACTCCAAGTGAGGTCTCACGAGAGCAGAGTAGAGGGGCAGAATCATATCTGTTGACCTGCTGGTCACACTCCTTTTGATACAGCCCAGGATACGGTTGACTTTCTGGGCTGCAAGCACACACTGCCGGCTCATGTTCATTTTCCATCAACCAACACTCCCAAGTCCTTCTCCGCAGGGGAGAATCTCTTCTCTGCCCAGCCTGTAGCCGTGGCTGAGATTGCTCCGACCCAGGTGTAGGACCTTGCACTTGGCATGGTTAAACTTCACAAGGTTGGTATCAGCCCACCTCACAAGCATGTCAAGGTCCCTCTGGATGGCATCCATTCGCTCCAGTGTATCAACCCAACCATACAGCTTGGTGTCATCGGCAAACTTGCTGAGGAAACACTCAATCCCACTGTCCATGTCACCGACAAAGATGTTGAAGAATCATAGAATCATAGAATAGTAAGGGTTGGAAAGGACCTCAAGATCATCGAGTTCCAACCCCCCTGCCATGGGCAGGGACACCTCCCACTAAACCATGCCATCCAAGGCTATGTCCAACCCCACCTTGAACGCCGCCAGGGATGAAGCATTCACAACCTCCCTGGGCAACCCATTCCAGGGCCCCACCACCACCACAGTAAAGAATTTCTTCCTCAGATCCCATCTAAACCTCCCCTGTTTAAGTTTAAACCCATTACCCCTTGTCCTCTCACCACAGTACCTAATGAAGAGTCCCTCCCCAGCATCCCTATAGGCCCCCTTCAGGTATTGGAAGGCTGCTATGAGGTCTCCACACAGCCTTCTCTTCTGCAGGCTGAACAGCCCCAAGAAGACCGGTCCCAACACCGATTCCCGCAGGACACCACTCATTACTGGTCTCCAGCTGGACATTGAGCTATTGACCACAAGTCTTTCCTTGCGGCCATCCAGCCAGTTCTTTATCCACCGAGTGGTCCACCTATCAAATTGATGTCTGTCCAACTTAGAGAGAAGGATGTCGTGTGGGACAGTGTCAAACGCTTTGCACAAGTCTAGGTAGATGACATCAACTGCTCTACCCCTGTCCATCAGTTCCCTAGCCCCATCATAAAAGGCCACCAAATTGGTCAGGCAGGATTTCCCCTTAGTGAAGCCATGCTGGCTGTCATCAACCACCTCATTGTTTCCCATGTGCCTTAGCATGCCTTCCAGGAGAATCCGCTCCAAGATTTTGCCAGGCACAGAGGTGAGGCTGACTGGCCTGTAGTTCCCCACTCATCCATTTTCCCCTTCTTGAAAATGGGGTTACATTCCCCTTTTTCCAGTGGTCGGGAACTTCACCTGACTGCCAGGATTTTTCAAATATGATGGACAGTGGCTTAGCAACTTCATTTGCCAGCTCCTTCAGGACCCGCGGATGGATTTCATCAGGTCCAATGGACTTGTGCACGTTCAGGTTCCTAAGATGGTCTCGAACCAGATCCTCTCCTACAGTGGGCCTAGGGTCTTCATTCTCACAGTCCCTGCATCTGCCTTCCAAGACTTGGGTGGTGTGGTCAGAGCATTTGCCAGTGAATACTGAGGCAAAGAAGTCATTAAGAACCTCAGCCTTCTCCAAATCCAGGGTAGCCAGTTCTCCCGATAACTTCTGGAGAGGGCCCACGTTGTCCCTAACCTGTCTTTTATTTGCAATGTACCTATAGAATCCCTTCCTGTTATCCTTAACATCCCTAGCCAAGTTTAATTCTAAGTGGGCCTTAGCTTTCCTAACCTGGTCCCTAGCTTCCCAGACAACATCCCTGTGTCCTTCCCAGGCCGCCTGTCCTTGCTTCCACCTTTTATAACCCTCTTTTTTCCTTCCAAGTTTCCTCAGCAGCTCCTTATCCATGCAAGGAGGTCTCCTGGCCCTCCTGCTGAACTTCCTTCTAGTTGGGATGCATCACTCCTGAGCTTGCAGCAGGTGATCCTTGAATATCAACCAACAGTCTTGGGCCCCCCAAGGCATTTTTATAGTGTCTTCATTATTGGTTAACATTTCTGGTAGAAAATTAACAGATTCTGAGGTGTCTTAAGAGTATGCTTAAGTTTATTTTACAGCAACATAAAGGAGTTGCTCTAATGCTTTTAGAAATTGAAAAATTGTCATTTTTTGTTTGTTTATACTTAGATCAGTGAGAATTGGGTTTCCTTTTCAGAAACTGTGCTTATTATACCATGATATTTTACTTTTTCCATCAATTTCTTCTAATTGTTTTTGCAAATGGTTCTCCAGACCTATTTGAAAGAAAAGAAACATTTCTTCTTTCAAAAGAAAGCAATCTTACTACTCATTGCACCTATAAGAATTATCAGAAAACTCGCATGTATTCCTGCTGGCCTTGATAATTTGCTACATTTTTAGGCTTTCAGTTTAAGGTCTTTTGACCTTCAGTCATTTGGTAGTAGCTAATGTGTATCATCTACTGAAATTGAGTGATATATTTTTTTCCTCCTGCAGAATATAGAATTGCACTATAGTGCAGTCCCCATTGCTTAGTTCTCAGCTGTTTTAATTTTTATTTCAGCTTCTTGTATTTAATGAGATTATATTAACAAATTTTCCTTTTATTTGTTGTGCAGCTAATTCTGCCAGAAAAGATCTCTGAAAGTGCTGAGATTGTATTTCCAAACCATTTACTACTATATTATTGGATCATTTCATATGAAAATGCCTAAAATCATTCTAACTTGTATTCTTGGTGACTTTGTCTTCTTAGTCTGATTCTTATGGATAATCTGTATCCTTCTTTAAATCTGGATTTGGTATGATAGCCCTAGAAACATATGTGTATTCTTGAGGTCTGTTCATGTAATTTTAAGTAAAATGGTTTTCCCTTTTTGAAATTTTCAGATTTATCACTGTATGTTCATCTTTTTCATCTTTTCAACTTTATCAGTCTATTCTATGTAGTTTATAGGTGAGTATTTGGTCTCCCAAAAATATGAACCATTCCGTTATGATTTTGTAGTATCTTTAAGATCAGGACAGGGGTGAGGTTGAATGTCTCCCTTTTTCTTCTCTGAGTGTATGTAGAGATTTGTTGAATACGGAGAGATGGCTGCTTCATTTTCCAGTTCTGTTTTTTATATTACTCCTGAATTACTGACCCTACAGTTCCTACCAATCCTAAATGTATTTTTGTTCATTTTGTTTTAGCAGTCTCATTTACAGTGATTAGGAGAGAGCTCTTTCTTTTTCATAACGGCCTTTTCATGACATTGTCTACTGTGTTTTCTTAACTTTGTCAAATTTAGTTTTCTTTTTTTGATCTGTCTTTGCTTCCACATGCAGAATTTTCCTACATGGGAATTAATGAGTAATTAATCTTTTCATTCCAAGTAAAACATAAAGCTGAAGCACCTTATTTGTATCCTTAATCTAATGAGTTCACTCTGTCAATTCAGTACAATAACTGGAATTTAACATGTTAGACTAGATTGCATGTTTGCAGTTCTGGGGCTTTAGAAGGGGACTACTCGGAATTAGCAGTGTTCCTTTGGCCTTATGTTTGTCTTGTGGTTGCATGCTGTGATCTGCAAACAACCATTTGCCTGCCCCACAGAACATGGTCTGTATCTTTTCCACACAAATACACTGAAAGTACAGGCTGTAGAAATTTTAATTAAAAGTTGAATGATAGCTTTTATGGGGGCCTACTAGGTATTCTGATGGTGCAGTACTCTTCTGTTCTGTAAAATAAGACAGTAGTGCACTATTACATTAAACTATCCATTAAATCTAGTTAATCCCAAGAGCAGATTTGAGATATAATTTTTTTTTCTAATTTTATTCACTTATGATTTATTGGGAATTTTTGAATGTCTCTAACATCACTGCATTATCTGTTCATATAAGGACAAATGTATGTCCATACAACTTAGTGTGTTAATGATTTCAGAACAGTCAAGTATTTAAGGGAATATTTACCCTGAGGGAGCAAAATAGAATTTAAAGCAACAGTGCTTTATATCTCAAGGAATATATTTTGAAGTGCTTTATTTTAATCTGAAGAAAATATTCTGTTGACTTTTTGTAAAGAAAAACATGTAATAATATACATTTAATCCTTAGGTCATTGTATCATCTATCGTTTTGTAATGCTAATTGTTAGAACAAGTGAAAAATGGAGTTTAAATGGCATACTAGTTCCTCACACTGGGCTAAGAATTAGCAAAGTCATAGTTTCACAAAGTTGATCTCAAATATTCCTGTGGTTACTGTAATAAAGAAATTAGAATGAGTTTTTCCTACTGCACTGAAATAGGAAAAGGGATGAAGAAAGGAAGATAGTTTTTCTGTTGCTTAAAATACTTTTCTCATAGCTTATTGACATGACAAGTAATAAACGTGGAACAGGCTTTGATATAACTTAATTAATTTTAGGAGAGCTGGAGTATTATAGGGAGTGTGCACCCTGTGAACTGAGTGTTGTTTTTTTTCTTTAATGGCATTTTCTCAGCATCCAATAATAACATAAAAATAAAGCTTTTATGTCTTCTGAAGCAGACATATCAAGTTCTCGGTGCCATCTTATAGTTGTGAAAACTAAAGATATGCTTTCACTCTCCACTGTTTAGGATCTACATCGAGGTCTTGTGCATGCTTCTTTTTCGCTATAGTTTTAAATGCGTGGGAGAATTTGATCAGTGTCCTTTTTATATTCAAAATGAGCCAGCTTCTGTCTTGAAAGTGTCTTATTGTCATGATGTCACCACATCTCAAGATTTGTGACCTTTTGCTCCATATGGATTCATGGTAGACCTTGTTGTGTTTTCGCAGACTTGACTGCTTTTGTCCCCCCGCTAGGGGGTATCAAAGCCTTTTGGACTAAAGTTTTACATACTGGTAGGTTAGTAAATAAATAAATAAATGGAATAAAAATAATATACTAATAGTATCCAACAGCAATTGAAAGCACCCAACAAAGAACAAACCTAAAGTTTATGTATAATAAGGACCGCCAGATGTCGCAAAGGCATCACTGATGAAGTGAGTTTTTATCCAAAATGTGGCACTTATATGAGGATAGAAGTATTGTGTTTGACAGTTGCAGAGGCCATAACAGGTCAGTGAAATGTCCTTCAAACATTTGATTTCTACATTTGAGAATAAGCCAAGATGAAAAGATAAACACATATCTGACATTGACGTTACTACCATTTAGACAACCGATGCAATTGCCTTAGTCAGTGAGATCAATCAGACCTTTATTACTTTGAAAACCACATAAAAGATTTGGGTTTGTTTTTTTCTTATAAATATAAAGGTTCTGAACATCATCAGATCACAAACTTCTAAATGTAAAATTATTATATGTGTATAGTTTTATTTTTCCTTGCTCTTTTAAAAGTTGACTACTGTAAAAAAACAAAAAGAATAACAAGTAGTCTTGAAGAATTTGAACTGAGTTGAACAGTATGCATAAATTGGCAGTTTAACAAGTAGAACTTGGAAGCAAGTATTCGATGAGTGATTTTTTATTGAGACAGAATGAGAATGATAGTGGATAAAGTAATTTTCCTTATTGAGAGAAAATATAGTGTTTTTCAACATGTCTTCAGTATGAATGGAAGCCCTGTCAAAAAACCTGAGCAACACATAATATCTTTTAAAAGGCAAATTAACATAAGTATATCACTTAGTTTATGGATCAAATTTTACACTTATCAGTTTTATTCATAATGTCATAAAGTTTACGTTGTAAAGGTAGTGTTATTACCTTTGTTATGCCCTGGAAAAGCCTAATATTAACTGAGTTCATTGTAGAATTTAAAGTATATTCAGCTGAAGAAATGTCAGTGCAGAAAATTAAGTCCAAAATATGTATTCATGTGCAGATCTTAGTCAAATCCTTAGTAATTTTAAGTTCTTGAAATACATTATTCAACAAGTAACCTGCTGTACGCTTATGTTTAATGGGCTCTGCCTGAGTACACAGAAGCTGTCAAGATAAAATATGGAACATGAATCATTCTAATTCAATTATGATTATTCTTAAAAAATAAAATAAATGTGTCTCTGTGTGCCTGTGTTGTGCATGAAATGTGCAATCTTTATTGGTAAGTTTGGATTTGAGTATTTTGCGTGATTCTTGCTAATATCTCTGTTTCTCAGGTATATGTGTATACACCACATAAACACACAACTTATAAATACATAAATTATTTATTCAGACATTGAAGATGTTCATAATGTTAATTGAATTTATACTGAATGTGAATGTGTATTCTTAACATACATTTTTGCCTCTCCCTGTTACGCATAAAAAATAATATAATGATATGGTTATGCATATACATATTTGCATAATTGATATTAAACAAGTTAAATAGGCCCTGGACTTTCCTCTGACTTCAGGTAAAATGCTTGTTGAGAATTGATGTGTGGAAGGAAGTACGTCTTTGTCTCTGATTATGATTTTAATGACATTTGTCTTTTATAATTGTGATGTCAGCAGAGTTCTTAATGTAATAGGCAGTTCCTAACTTAATAGACACAGTTGCATAGTATTCCACAGATTTCTATTCTTTAACTCTACCTTTGAAGTCTTCGAGTGACAATTGAGGGTTTTTTTTGGTCATGGGGTTTTAAACTGAGATAGATTTATGTATGTATGTGTTTGTGTACTCTGCTTATAAGTTACATACATATGGAATACTTTACATTACGTTCTAAGACTTTATGTACATTTAACCTTTAATTTAACTAGCAGGTTGTAAGATTTCCATAAAAAATAGATGAGCTTTGAACTCACTGAATGTTATTGGTGTAGCACAATCAATCATTTCTAAAGGTTAATGGTGTTAAAAACAATGAGAACATATGTCTTATTTTTAATACTGTTATATTAGTAAAATTATTTAGCATAGATAAGGAATTTGTATCCTGTTATTTGCTTTAAATCAGGATTTACAGTTTGTGAAAAGCAGATTATGGGTTTTATTATCAAAGTTAAAGGTCAGGAAATACAAATAAGTATATAAACTTTTCTACAATGAATAAGATAATTGTGATATGGTAGCTATGTCATCTTTCTAGAGTTAGGTTGATCTGGAATGTATCACCATTTTTTGAAATGTTCTTACATTTCTCCATCCTGTTCTGCTATCTTTTAATAAAATTCATCTTACATAGGTGTTATCCTAATTACATCATACATGCAATTCCTCAATGAAATAAAAAGTCAATACTTGAATGACGGGGGGGGGAGGGAGGGGCGGGCACAGGTTTTAAAATGGTAAAAACCTGCTGTGGTAACAAAGACTGAATCCATCCCTATGTTGCACAGCTTCCTGATCATATCTTTAAACCTGATAGTAGAAAAGAATATTTATTTGTTGCCAAGCTATTGTAGGATTTATTTCTGAACTCAATCCCAATTATCAAGAAAATTACATCTTCTTTATCTCACAGAAGGGTATACTGCATCATAGCATATTTAGTTATTTGGTACTATAATATTGTTACCTTGCTCGAAACACATGGTCCCTCTTGATATACAAGAAAAAAACTGAATCCATTTCAATAAATTAATAGGGATGAGAATCCCAATCCATCCTTCTTTTCAGAGGTTCACATACATTGTAATGAAATGCATTAGGAGTTTTCTTCACTTGAAATCCAAATGAGACCCATTTTGGCTCACACCCTTGACAGTCTCTTTTATAAGCACTGCTGTCTCCTGCTCATGTGTGGGCTTAGTAAAATGCTTCCTTTGTAAGATGCACAGAGACAATATAATGCCATGAAAGACGAAGGTGTCAAAACACAAAGTTAGAGGCAATCTAATCAATGCCTCCTGATTTAGCCTTTGAAGGCTCTCTTCATTAAAACTCTTTAATTGTGAGGCTTATCTTGAGGTAGAGCTGTTACTTAATATTTTTCAGTGTCATTCTTTGGACAGTCATTTGTACCTTTTAAACGTAATTTCAATATTCATTGTTTAGTAAATTGGATGCCTTGTTAGCAATAGTGGTGGTATGAATGACTTGCATTCAAGTGATTGAAGGTAATAGTGTATAAATGCTTGGTTCTCTCCCCCTGAAGTTTAATGTGCTTTATTTCTATGTATGTCATTATAAAATATATGGTTTTCATTATAGGTCTTTTTGTGTTTGTGTATAGGAATGCAGGTTAGAATATTTTAAAATTATGAATAGAAAGACTTGTAGCTGAATCTTTTTGATCTTTTGAAAATTTTCAGATTCAGCACAAATGTAAATTCTGTGTAAGTGGTGAAAAATGTAATCTCAGATTATATTATTCTAAATAAATCCTGAAAAAGAGTAAGTTAAAAGAAGATGGCACATAGGCCTTATCTTCACAAATTGTCATAAAGAAGGTAGTGGTTGCTAGAAAGTAACTTTTTGAAATCAGTTGAAAACAAAGTGTGTCTGAAAGCATATAATTTCTAAAATGCTTTTAAAAGAAATACTTTCCACCTGAAAAGTGCCAACATAGAAATAGTGAAAGCCTAAAATACAAGTCATTGTTTTTTTGTGAGCTGGATGACATATTCTGGTTTTTAATAGGTTGTATAGATATAAATATATAGATGCAGTTTCTGTGTGTTTGTGTATGAATGGTGAATTGTGCTGTGCTGTAGTATTACCGCATGCATATGTCTGTAATGAATGTATGTGCTGTATCAGTAAATGCATTTTCATATTGCAGTGTTTGCTCATAGTCTTACTAAAATTTTGAAACGTACTGGAAAATAAACATTGCATGTTTTTACAATCTCTTATAAAACTTGTATATATTTGATGTATGGAATATCAGGAAAGCTAAAGCTATTTGCTTTTTTACATGTAAAAAAAAAATAATTTTTACATGTAAAAAAGAAAAAATATGAAGACTATGGAATCAATTTGAAAATGGAAAAAGAATTGAGGCAACTTTGACCTGATTTTTAAATGACTAGTGTAGTGAGTACAGCTGCTCTAGCTTAGTAATTATTTGTGATAGGTTGTTTTTGAGTCCCATATGTATAGGAGCTCCAGGCCCAACTACCTCATTTGCTGGCACACAAACAGATTCTTCCAGGTGCTGAAAATTAAATTTTAATATATTATTTAAATATTAAGAGAATTACAGTTTCAGTAATTTTACTGCTACAGCTGGAGTGCAGAGTGTGCCCATACACTTGTAGAGGTTGTTGCATTGTCTACCAGAATGAAAATTCCCATTGGCTTTAAATACTTCCAAGGAAGTAAATGTTTGATGTAAAGATAAAAACATATTTTTTTTTATACACTGTATTTTTAAAATATTGTGTGGATCTTGACCTATTTATAGAATAAGATTTTAAAATATATTGCCGTTTATATAAATTCACATTATAAAATGGAAAAAAGTTTAAGACCTAGTAGGGAAAAACTTAGTTACCCCTGTGCTGTGGGCTTGAGAAAGATGACAGTTCCAAAAAGATGGTAAGCAGATGGTTAAGCTAAAACATGGATTTAATCACATTGATACCTAGCTAATATATTGTCTGGATTGAAGTGCAGGCATGTAACTTTAGTGCATTTAATCACATGGAAAATATGTGTTGCTGAATTAGGCATCTCAACCCTTTTTCAGGATTTAAGAGAAATATTGGGAGCTAACTGACTGGCTTACACTATTTTTTAACCTTAGAAAATTCAGCAGGTTATCGTAAAAAGGTAAAGGAAATTTTAGATAAGTTGTAGGAAGGTGTAACTGCACTGAAATGAAAATACCGTACAGTGAAATACATTTTTAATTCTAAGAATTTTCTGTGATGCTCATCCCTTCTGTTTCATCAGTTCAGCATACTTTCAACTATTATTGGAACGAGCAACAATATCCAAGTTCAAATCCAAGCAGACATGGAATGCTCTTCTTAGGTTTTTTCCCCTATTTTGAAATACTATAACTGAAAGTTTACCCTGAAAAAAAAATAATTTCTATTCTACCCAGATTAGCAGATAGCATGCTTATCACTAAGGATGGTACCTCCTATAGTTCTGCAGTCTTTTAACAAATTTTGCAATGCAGAATCTTTTTTAATATGACATCAAAGAATGAATTAACTTACTGATTTTTCATTATGAATCAGGAGAAATCAGCAGCTCGTTGGAAAAACTTCAGCCTAGCACAATACTCTGTTTTATCAAATTAACATTTATTTTCGCTTTTTAAAACCTGTTTTATTTAGAAGGGCCTTAAACAGGACTGTATTGTCAGCAATCTGCACTCAGTGTTATTTAATTTCTTTCTTAACTGTGTGAATTCTGAAAAGTTGTTCAGGTGAAATTAATTCAGTTATGGATTTAAGTTCTCCACTGATTACTCTTTGTTAAGGGAAATTACATTTGTTTTGATTATAGTACTGAATATTTATTGGAATTAATTTTAACAGTGAATGGATCTTTTATTCCATTGTAACAAGATCATCACTGCAGATCTTGTCCAAAGTCCGTCTCGCTAAATCCATTAATCTTTGGATTAGATGATTATTCTGAAAATAGGATAGGCTGTGTAGTCTTAGTATGAGGTTGTGCTTAAGGCAAAAGTTATAAAAATTTTTAAAGCATATTCTAATTTCACAAAATCATTTTGGAAAGCAGTAAATAGCAGTGCTTTTTTCTTAATTATGTAATTGTATTTCACAGTGTTCACAGTTCCTATTACAGTAATAACTTCTCTTTTAATAGTTGCAGAATTTCTTCTGCTGGAAAGCTCAAGATGGAATTGACTTAGAACAAAACACCAACGTAAAATTAAAGAAATTAAGTCCACAAAACAGAATCATCACCACGTGTCTCATAAGCTTTTACTATTTATAAATCTAAATTTCTCCCTTATCCAGTGCCTTACATTTTTTTCAAAGCATCCAGTCCTGTGTTGCATACATGCTGATTTTATTTTGGCTTTTACTACGGTTTAAATATTTTTGTATCTGCTAAATTAAAACATACTTTGGATTATGAATAGCCTTATTTAAGCATCCACGTATTTTTTGTAGGTTACACATTGATTTCACTGATGCAGAATCAGTCCCTAATTTTTCATCCTATCTGAAATACCTTTCAAGTATAATGAACTATTGCTGTTAATAGTTAGGATAATGTATTTTTGAACAGTTCTTTGGACTGCCGTAAGGTATTTCTTCCCCTACTGAGAGATTCATTTTCTTGTAAAGAAGGAGCATGTGATTCAGGCTTACAAAATACATATGCAGTCCTATATTCATGAAATTAATTATGACTTCATGTTCCTTTTCCTATCCAGTCTCATGTGCTAAGAATGTTACTGGTGGATTTTGATTCATGACAAGATAAATATACCTGGTTTCAAAATTATACTGTTAAGGACTGTGATGGTCTGTTTATAACAAGGCTTGAGGGGATGTGGGCCCCTCTGCATTATCTAGTGGGATGTGTGCTTCAGTCCTGTGATACACAAGTTCACACACCTCTCCAGTCAACGCTAGGATGCCTCAGCCTAACGATGGCTCTGATTATCATCCAGTCAGATGGCTATATCCTGCAATTTGATAGACACTACTAATGAAGACAAAATAAATTGCATTTTCTGTTCTACATTGTTAACTATTATTAATATTTACATTGACCAGAAGTTAGTTGCCTTGCTAGTTCTCTCTGGTATGGGATGCTTGGAAAGGTAGCCACATCAGCTGTTGCTTCATGCTGCCTGATGTTGTACAAAATATCTTTTTTTTTTCTCAGATAAAGCAACCTTTATCTTATTAAAAATACAGAATGTATAATTAAATACACTATGAACAGGCTACGTATTTCTATGTATGAAAGTACAAAAAGATTGGCCATGATAGAAAGTATTATGCTAGAGATTTCTAAAACAAGTACTACTTTATTAAATTGAAAGTGACTTATAGTGTCATTTATGTCTCTTTTTAAAGCAATAAAATAAAAAATAGCTATGTTGGGAATCTGTCTTAGGAACTGAAAATGCATTATCTGAAGCAAATCCAGAGTTTAATTTGTAATCTCACCATTAGAAGACAACAAACTCGTAAAGCTGAATGCTTTGCTCTTAAATGAACTTTCACAGCAGCCTGGGACTTTGTTTTCTCTCGACTTAATAGGAGATATTCCCAGACTGAAAGTGAGGATCTAGTGAAGTCAATTGACAAAATTTTAGTCAGACCATGTTTTTCTTTTAGGTGACAAAGTATTATTGATTTTTTTTCCCCTTTATGTTAACATTTGATGTATTATTAAAATTTTCTTTTTAACTGTAGTACATGTTTAAAATGGATGAAATTTCTTACTTGTAAAATAAGCAGAGGAAGAATGGAAATTCAGAAAATATAGAAAGGGTTTTTTTGCTTGCTTTCTCTTCCCAATAAGCAGCATCTTCAGAGCATAAGTCCATACATAAGACTCAAAGAATTAATAGAGGAAGAGGTTTTTAAAATTTTTCTTCATGACACTGTGATTGGTCTGTGTGATTATGACCCTGAGACTTCAGAGAACTATCATTCCCTTGCAACAACTGCAGATATATGGTAGATTTTAAGTGAAGTACTTGAAACATAACCTTATTTCTCAGGGAATTGTCAAAGTTTAGCATTCTGAGTTTTCCTGAATGCTCAGATATAGAGGATTGACCCCTCAAGATGGAACAAGTCTAATTGGAAGTAGCATAAAAAATGATAATATCAATGGATTTCAGTGTAGTATAATTATATGTTGAAGCAGAACCCTGAAACTCTATTACTGCACATTGACAGGCAGTATCTTAAAAGGCAAAGTCAGGAAGCTAATTTTCAGGGAAAATAATAGTAGACAGACTAATATAAAATATGTATTTTAATTACAAACCATTGTAGCCTGATGATCAGAAGCCTTTTTTTTTTTTTTTTTTTTCTTTTTTTTTTTTTTTGAACTGTTAGGTATTCTTATTCTTTCCTTGTATTTCAAATGAGACTAAGAGCTAAAATCCTGGCATTCTCACATTGTAAGGGCTTACAAAACTTATGTTCAACATCTCTCCTTTTTTCATGCTCAGTAATTAAAAATGGCTATCGGCATTTTTCATCCTTTGAGATTTACCAACTGCTATAGCATTTGTAGAATTATTTCTTCACCTGCTTTTACATGGAATAACCAAATATCGGAGCAGCTTGAAGTTCTTGAAAAAAAAGTTTACCTCTAGGCTTCTCATCTTCAGCATATAGGCAGCTATATTACTATTCCACCATTCAATTAATTTTGAAATCCTAAGAACAAAAGTCATTAATAAGTCTTTTGTCATGGATAAAAAAAGAGAGATTCCTTTTTAGTATTTGTATGTCATCATGCCAGGCCTAGAAAATTAGCCTAATTTATTATTTAAAACACTGGTGGGATTCCTAATTGCATTCATCATTAGATATGACATGTTTAGAACCGAGAACCATATCCAGTGAGAATTTTCCAGTTTGAATTTTGAAATAAAAATATTTTTCAAGAGATCCCTAGCTATCGCTTGTTACTATGGCAACAGTCCTATTTGTCTGAGAGCTCTGCCTGCTGCCAATGGGAGCGTGAGCAGCGTCAACTAAACATGCGAATACATCAAAGACAAATTCATATGCTCAATCTGATCAGCTCAATTAATGTAAGAACAGAAGCTGAAGGGGGTTAAAAGAGGGCATCCATTCAGGATAGATGAAGCCTCTTTTAGCAGAGTATGTACGCCGGCCTTTTGGGGGAGGAATTTAGCACACTGTCAAAAACATTATCAGAAAAGGAAAGTACTAGGCCTCCTACACCTAACAGATATGAAGCTGTCAGACAAAGAATAGCACTATTCATTAAATGACACTTATTTTCTCCCACTTTACAAGAATACAGTGAACAAAACAAGCAGGGGAGCAGCTGAGAGAGACACTTTTTTCTTTTCCTGGTGATGACAGACATGCAGCAATTATGGTGATAACTAAGGAATACTAAACAAGAAGCCAGGCTCCATTCTGTTTATCACCTAAAATTTTATGTTACTAAATTTGCATGCGACTCTTGTTTTGTTTTATTATTTATGTCTAGGACAAATTCGATCCTTTTGTTTTTAACATGGTGCTTTCAGTTTGGTGAAGAATGCTGCTAAACTATACATGTTCTCCCTTTTTTCTTGCTAAATGGCTGTATCAAGTTGAAGTGCTTTTGAAGTGAGAGAGTTTCAAAGCACAACAAAACTGCTGTTACCAGTGGGGGAGTGGGGGGAGAGCATTAGTGTAATGACAGGTATTGTGTACTGTTTCTGCAGTACAAAACTTTGAAGGCAGTTAGTGAAAATCTCTGCTAATTCTCACCTTGGTTTGAAGAACATCTTAGGGCTTTCTTACTTATTTTCAGTGCTGCTATTTACGAAGACCTGTAAAGTTAGTAGGTGTTGTGTTAGTTTTATTGCAGATGGAAGTGAGTGGGAAGTCCCGCAAGGCTACTGGCTTTTAAGAATCTTACACTTAAGCCATGATGATCTGATTTAAGGCCCATTATCAATAGTCTGCTACTTTTATCTGTATGATCATGACCTGATTGATACTGACTTCGTAGCCATGTACTCCATGATACCCTGTCAGGCAATGCTGACAGCTGCAATGAAAGAACAATAAATGTGGGGCAGCAGTAATGCAAAGGTCCAGCCAGGCTGTATGAAAACTGATAGCTGCAATATTGGCTCCTATGTTACCACGTATACCAGCCGCTTTGATGATTTCTTGGTGAGTGAATTAAAATGGTCTCCTTATACA
Source organism: Amazona ochrocephala (assembly GCA_039720435.1). NCBI lineage: Eukaryota > Metazoa > Chordata > Aves > Psittaciformes > Psittacidae > Amazona > Amazona ochrocephala. The sequence continues at coordinate 72,815,878 of CM077909.1, read as the reverse complement.
CTGAGAGAGGGCAGGGGAAAGGTCTTCACTTAAAAATCCTGCAGATTGCTAAAAACCTGCATTAAAGTTGATGGGTAGGCATAAACTTACTTCAGAAAAAATCAATAAATGGTTTTTCTCTGAAAAATGGAAGCACAAAAATTTGCAGAAGGTATTTATGTACACAAGAGTACTTTAATGCAATATCTTAAATTTTTTGGTAGGACAGCTTTTTCAAGTACTCCAGCTAATTTTTTGAACAAGCTTTTGGTTTTAATGTATTTCTATGTGTCTTCATTATAATACAGTGAGATATTTTCAGTTTACAAATCAAAATTCCCTAAACTTATAACTATTGCTTTAAGAGAGTCTGTAATGATTTGAACCAGGATTTGATTTTAGCTAAGACCTGTGACCTACCTGAATTGAGTGCTTTTTTGTTTTATTTTGTGAGTGTATATGGATGTATGTCCTCTATTGACTAAAGAAACTAGTAAAATGAAAATAAAGCAACCAGCATGTAAAATCTCAGTAGAATATTATGTTTCCGTTCCTTTGGTTTATAGAATGTTTGTGGCGTCAAACACTTCAAGAAACTGTAGGCCAAACAACAATATCTGGCTATCTGACACTAAAATGTGTGTTTTCATGCATTCTGTACCCTTGTTACCAAATAAATAACATTCAGATGTCAAAACTGAAATCTGAATACAAGTACTTGCATTTGATTGTTTTGTTGTTTAAGGATATCTTGAAACACCAATGCCTCCATCAAGCTCAAATCATAGTGTTGTGAAAATAAGAAAACAGATTCCTTGCTGCAAAGACATGATGAACCCTATTATAAATAGTTATTATCATAAGAAATATGTAAGAGAGCTACACTCCTCTAGATATGTGTTTAGTTACTTGAATATCCTTTTGCTCTAATTTTGCTCAGAAACGCATTTCTATTAACAAAAATTAAAATTATTGCATTTATGCTTTCATAGTGAAAATGCTAATGCATCTGTCCATGTTTGAAAAAAAAAAGTTTGTTCATGTGCTGTCATTTAAATCTTTCCTAATCTTGATACAATATATTGAATCAATGTTCCTTTTGCTGAGATAGAAGGTTTTTCTATGTGTTCATGTGCAATAAATTCAGAGAAGGATTTCACATTGTGCTAGTCAACCTGCGCTAGCTCCATAGATGACCAGTTTGCTGTAGGCATCTTGCGTTTAGTATGCACTGCAGAAAATGTGCATGATTTGTGTTAGTGTGGGACAGTTTGTATGCTATTACTAACTTCTTGAGTTTATGATACACTGCTTTCTAGTTTAGAGAAATCAAAGGGTTTGAACATGGTAAAGTATAGCATTTACAGTATAATGATATAATAATATTTACATTCCCATGGTGGTGTGTAGATACTTTATATGAGAGTGTGCAAGAAGTCCAAAGGAAGCATTAGAAAGTAGAGTATTTCCAAGACTATATGCAAATACATAATTTGCTGATCAATGAAATCATAAGGCCAGCTCCCTCCATCCTTGATCATGAAATCGGGTTCTTTGTCTATGGTGTGATTAGTTGAATAAGGAAGGCAAATGAAATTATTTTACTTAAATGCTGCAATGGTCGTCTTTCTCTTACAGTTGGATAATCAGTATGCAGCACTCAAGTTTCTAAAACAACAAGCTGCTTTTATATTACTATCATTTGGAAAAGCATATGCTTTTACTAGCTCTTTCCTTTTCTGTAGGTATGGGCTAATATGCCTTAATTTGGTAATTAAAAAAAAATACTTAAGAAATAAAAAAAAAAAAAAAAAAAAAAAAAACAAAAAAACAACCCAGTTCTAACCTGATATCTTATACAATATGCCAGGAATCAGCCTGAAGCAAATTTTAACGTTCATATTATAACTTTCTGAAAGTAGGGATGTGTAATGGGAACACTGACAGACCCGGAATGACACTTACATTGACAGACAGTAGCACCACTAGGCACCCATGATTAGATCTTTTGTGTGCATGCAGTTAGCCAAAAAATGCTCACTAGTTTATTAGAAAAACTATTTCAAACTTAATCATAAAAGGTAAGTTGTGTACTGATGATGGAAATAAAAAGTAGTGCAAAAATAATGTTCTTAATTTTAAGGTTCTTCATTTTGAATTTATTGTGACAATGTCAGGTTTTCATTTAAAGACACCAGGTTAACTACAGGTTTCATTCAAAGATGTCCATCTGACACAACTCATCAATATGATGAATTTACTTTTTGAAACATGGGCTTTACTTTTTTCCTGAATAGGATACTCAGTATAGGGAGTTTTGGCGTGTATTAGACACTGTACTAAATTAGTATCTTCCTAAGTTACATGTGCTTTTCTTTGGCATAAGTTCTCGTGATAGTTCTGGCTTCTTTAAATTCCTGAATATTTTCAAATTTGCGCAGGTTTGCAATGAAATGCATGGGAGTTGAACTGTGAGCTGAGGTGTTTTGTAGAAACCAATTGTAATATTAATTTGTAATGCTCCTGTATTCTTAAAAATACAGAAGCTTCTGTACTACATTTATTAATTTTATTTACTCTTATTCCAGAATAAAAATTTAGATTGTGAGTCTGCATTTGGATAGGAACAAGAAACAAGTTTTCTAATATTTCTGTTTTACGGTTACTTTCTGTAGTGTTCCCTATAATACAGAGGAGCTCAGAATGTTATCTGAAAATCGCAGTTCAAAGCAGAAGGAAGTGTTGTGAGCTTCTGTGTTGTACGCAAGAAATAAATGTTTGTTTTTATAGGATGATCAAAATTAATAGTAGGCCAAGAATATATTACATATAAGATGTAATGACATAAACTTATTGCACACTGGAGGTCACCCTTGCTACTCCAAATTTTTTATGTTTTTTGAAAAGAAAGAAAAAAAAAGCAAGCAGCCTCTGTGTCTTTTAGTATGCATGCTGAGCTTTTTAAAATGCTACAAGTACGTGTTTGGGATTGTGTTAACTCTTTAATTGGTTGAGTAGTATGCAGTGTAGCTATAGACCTTTGGTAAAACTTTTTGGGGTATGTGTTTACCTAAAGTCCCAAGAGGATTCTACAGCCTGCTTTGAAACCCCTGCTACTGGCAGTTGCTTTTATCATTTACTCCAGGAAACCTTGTTTAAAGCTGGTTCCAGGACATCTAACTAAATTTTCACTACTTGGCTAGATTACCATGAGGACTCACCCACAGATGTATAGGAGTATTAAATTATCATCAAAATAACTGTTACGTCCTTAGATAGGTACAATTAAATGTTTCATTCGGTTGATAATCAACATGCAAGTTTTACTGTTTATTAACATAAGGACAGAGCTGAAAGCTCTTAGAAAGCCTGTCCACTCTAGCCATAAGAGTCTCAAAGGAGAAGTTTCAAATTAAATCAATGTCTTTCTATTTTCGGTCTTTTTGATGACAGAAATCCTCATACATCAGGATAAAAATGGCATGTTCTCCAGGCTATAGCCAGGCAAGGTCTCAAACTGAGAACCACCTTCTACTAGAGCTGAACAAAAGAAAAAAAAAAAAAAAAAAATCCTCTGTTTGTCAGTCATAGTAGAAGCAGGATCATCATCAGTCACAGAAAAATCTAAAATCAAGGGGAATACAGCTTATTTGTGAATAGCAAATCTAATAAAAATATTTACTACTAAAACGTTGTGGAGTTTCTTGCATTAGAGAAGGTACAACACTTAATGAATACTGATTGACAAAGCCCCGTACAACTTTGTGAAATTCTTTGGTGCTGTATGGCAAGTGTCTTCATTTTAGGGAGTGAGACACACAAATTCAGGCTAAGACAAAGTCAGATTCCTCCATGATCTGACTGCAACCTGTTAGCTGAAAATGCATAGTGCAACATGGGAAAAACCTGCCTGGCCATACAGCATACAATCTGCTTTACTGAATTAGAACTCTTGTGCTTGGTACTGGTATCTTGTCTCTAACAGTGTCTCCTTCCTGTGACTTCAGAGGAAACTGAATTTTTAAATAACAGATTTTTAAATAAGCCAACTGTGATTTAAGTGTTGTGATGTTCAAGATTATGATATAGATTTCGAAGCTTCTGGCCTGTGCTGATGACCAGCAGTAATAAACTTTCATCAGGAACTGTCATGGTTTTCAAAGTTCTTTTTCATACTTAATATTAATTTTTTAAAGAACCATGTTGTTGTGGTTTAAACCCAGCTGGCAATTTAGCCACACAGTTGCTCTCTCACTCCCCCCCTTTCTCCCCTCCACTCCCAGAGGGATGGGGAGGAGAATCAAAAGAATGTAACTCCCATGGGTTGATGTAAGAACAGTCCAGTAATTAAGGTATAACACAAACCACTACTGCTACCACCAATAATAATAGTAATGATAAGGGAAATAACAAGGGAAGAGAATACAACCGCTCACCACCCACCGACTGATACCCAGCCCCACCCAAGCAGTGATGTAACCCTTCCAGGTAACTGTGACTGCCCCAAGTTTATATAGTGGGCATGACGTGCTGTGGTATGGAATACCTCTTTGGCTAGTTTGGGTCAGGTGTCCTGTCTCTGCTTCCTCCCAGCTTCCCCTCCTCCCTGGCAGAGCTTGAGACTCAGAAAGTCCTTGGTCAGAGTAAACATTACTGAGGAACAGCTAAAAACATCTGTGTTATCAGCGCTGTTCCCAGGCTGAAAGTCAAAACCAGAGCACTGCACCAGCTACTAAGAAGGAGAAAAATGACTGCTACTGCTGAACCCAGGACACATGTTTATCATATTAAAATATATGTACATATTGGAAAATATACTTTACTGAAAAACCTTGTGATTGTTTAAACAAAATCATCTAAGTTTTGGATTCCTTGTTAGGAACTAGGGACACAGTTGCCTTCTATTCTCCAAAATTCCCCAAAAAAATGTCAGCCTTGGTTGAATATACTCAAAGAATTAGCTGCTCTTTCCTACCCTAGCAACTTAGCAGCTCCCCCAGTGCCTGTCATGCCATAGCTGCTATGAGTGCTGTGTAGCACCATTCCTCTCCAGGGTTTTAAGTTTCATAAAAAGGAAATTGTAGTCTCTACAGACTTTTCCTGAGTCTCTGGGAGGGCTAGCCAAGAACAAAATACTCTCTGCCTTTTTTCATATCCAAATCCATGCAAGGTCTTTTCTTTTTCAGAAAGAGAAGGAAACTAGCATTCTGCCAGTGCCACTAGACAGTACCCTCTAGACTTCAATCCAAATGTGAAGAAATACGTGTCCACAAAGAACTTCTAGTGTAAACGAAGCATGTCTTGTAAATTAATCTACAATAAAGACAGTCCTTTGTCTTTCCTACTACAGGATCCTGTGGACTTTCCAGATGGAGATGTTTTATCACTCAACACCTGTCATGCAGACTTCATGCTGATGCTTCCATGTTGCAAAAGTCTGTGTGAAGGATGCGTAGGAGCTGAATATCCCAGTTCTGTGCTCTTCAATAATAGTGGGTGAATTCTAGAAGGGGTCTTACTAGTCGCCATCACTGGGAGGGCAAAGGATCAAAGTAGACCCAAAGTATTAATTTGCTTTTTATTTGCAGTAGTTGAAGTCATTACTTTAAACCATTCTGCCTAAAAATCTACATAAGATTGCAGAAACTAAAGGGTCATTTTGTCATACATTGGGTAATTATTATAGCATAAAAGGTCTCTGTGATACCAATTGCTATGTATTCCAAACTGTATTTCTAACATCACTTACCAAAATGCAATTTCTGATATATCATCCTATTTCCTGGTTTCTGAAACAAGTATTTCAAAGTTTGAATTGTGTTTTCTCATTGAGGTAATTTTCTCTATCAAATTCAAGTTGTGTTTTACTACTTGGTTAATGTAGGTACTTACCGGTAGCAGTGCTAAACTCTTAACAGTCTGGCTTGTGTATAGAATCATAAAATCATTTTGGTTAGAAATGTCAGTCCTGTGAGATTATTGAGTCCAACCATAAGCCTAACACTGCCAAGCCCACCACTAAACCACGTCCCTAAGTACCACATCTATATGTCTTTTAAATAGCTCCAGGGATGGTGACTCCACCACTTCCCAATGCAGCAAATCTGAACCTCGTCTGAGGAGTGAACTTCAGATCCTGCAGACATATCTGGAATCCAGGAGCCACCAACATCCACGAGGAAAAACCATTACTGCTGAATAGAATGACAAGGACAGAATAGTCTGAAATGACTTGGGAAAAATGCGGAACCAGCGCCACTCAATACACTCAGCCAGTACCTAGATGTAGAAAAAACATGAGCTGTAGCAGGGACCCCAAGCACACAATAAAATTACTTTATTTAAAGTTTAATACCATAACCTGTAACTGCCAGCATGCAAGCAGTATAAGGAAAATGTCCTTTCCTTCTTGGCTTTTCTGTTAACTCACCACAATTCACAGTTAGTCAACAGTAAAATATTAATTTATTTTTGAGGATGAAATCTGTCCTAATTTGTAGCTGATGGGTTGTAAAATAGCGTAAACATGGTTGAGATAACAAGATAAAATTTTACCATGAATTTATTCCATTGGGATGGAACAATAAAGTCACAATTCTGAAAGAGACCTGTAAACGTTACGTAATATTATCATCAATTAGTAAAAGATGCCTTTCCAGTAGCTTCAACTGAACAGATAATAAAGAGGTGGAAGATGGGAGGAGAATTTGTCATTGTCTGAGAAGCAGGAATGCACTCCTTCCCACCGCTTCCCCAAACAAGGACTTTTATTTTTCAATATTCTGGCAGCACGCCAGCATGATCGAGTCAGGCTTTCCAGCTGCCAATTCAAGCAGTCCAGTCCATTTCTTTGCCAAAATGATGTAGCAGCCCAGTCAAAGCATTCACAGTTCAAAGTGTTATTTCAGAAGAGCCCTAGAATTTTGAGAATGATTTTTTTCCCTTGACTTGAACTAATAAACTAAAAAAAAAAAAAAAAAAAAAAAAGAGGAAAACAACAAAAAGTATCCTAAAAGATTGCATTCCTAAGGTGAGATTGCATAAGATCTGTAGAAATGTGGTATCTCAATGTATGAATTTTAAAAAAAAAAAGTAGTAAAATTTTTAGTCTGTTATTTCTTGAAAATTGCATGTACATTGAGACCACTGAGTCATACCAAGAGCAAAAATGAAATCCATGAAAAGTAACACAATTAAATAAACTGTATTCAAGACAGAGTCATCCTGTATTCTCACTCAGTGAAGATGATAGGTATAAGTAATCAGTAAAAATTCAGCAAGTGGAGAGGATATCTTCATCAGGGACTGTAGCAATAGGACAAGGGGTAATGGGTTTAAACTAAAACGGGAGATTTTGGTTGGATATAAGGAAGAAATTCTTTACAGTAAGAGTGGTGAGGCACTGGAATGGGTTGCCCAGGGAAGGTGTGAATGCCCCATCCCTGGCAGTGTTCAAGGCCAGGTTGCACAGAGCCTTGAGCAACCTGGTCTGGGGGGTGTCCTTGCCTGTGGCAGGGGGTTGGAACTAGATGATACTAATGTTCTTTCCAAGCCTAACCTCTGTGTGATTCTGTTTCTATAACCAGTAGTGTATCTGTAGTATTGAAAATAAATCAGAGTTTGGTTGCAATTTCTAGAAGAAGTGGAATGACAACAAAAGAAAGCTTTTGACATATTTATGATGTCTTTATAAGTAGGACTTACTGCATTGCACCAAGGAATAATCAGAATCTTATAGCAATGTGAGTTCTGGATTTTTATGATAATGAGGAGAAATGAAAACTCGAAGTGATGTGTTACGTGTTTCTCATGGTGCTTGTCATTTTATGATGCGTATCACATAAAAAAGCAATGGATGACATCAAATCTTTTTTAGTTATTCTGAGTTCTCCCTTCATACTCAGACGAAAAATTCTTTGCCAATATTTGAGCAATTACCAGTCTTTATAGTCGAAAATTTAAATTAGATTTTTTTCAGTGATCAGTTTTCATAATTGGATGTAAAAATTTTCATGTTAAGTAGACAGTAACTCCCTTGTAACAGAATGAACTAGTCAATGAATTTAAGATAATAGAAACTTCAGTAATAAATTGCAGATGTTGGAATAAGATAAATTTTTGCTGAATGAAGAAGCTCATGAGGAAGATGTAACAAAAATGCTTAATAATGGTGGAAGTGGATTTCATTATTACCCAGTCTCTGTGGTGACCTACATGGTTATTTTTGAAAAAGAGTCTATCGTTATGAACACATAAAAATACAAAGAACTTAAGTATTAATAAAAATCCATTGTTGTTGTGCATGGAAGCTAATTACATAAAATTTATCAAAAATGCTGAAGTACCTGTTATGCTGGTACTTTTATTCAATATGTGAATAAACCACTTGTACAGGTAACTTTTGGGTTAATCTGGCTCTAAATTTCACAGTACATGTGTTGTTGGTACTTGAAGATTTCCTGAGTTTTTCAAAATATTTTACTCCTTATCTAGAACATCATGGCTGCAAAACCAAGATGTTCAAAGACAGCTTAAGGCAGTACATTTTAGGATGCAAAGTTATATATTTTAGGTCTTTACAGAAACTGTTTTTTCTTTTTCTGCATGACTTCAGTGTAGGATAAAGCTAATATTTTAGTGTACATTTCTGTTTCAGATTGCTATTTCTAAATATCCTCATTCTCTGACACACCAATAAATATAGGTCGTTTATTACACATAGAAGTATATATAAATGTAGGTATTAATTATAACAAAGTGTTACAACAGAAGTGAACTTTTTATTTGCAGTGGTGGGATTTCTGATGATCTGTAGCTCCTCTGGGAAGGCAGTTTGCAGTCTCATACTAACCCCAAGAAAGCTTTTTTCCCTTTTGTGAGAGTTTCTTTAGGTCAGAGGACTACTGTCTAGCTTTAGTCAGTCCTTTAGGTAGGCTACTGACACCTTTTTAATATTTGAACAGACTTTGAACATCACTTAAACTCCAGGGGAAGCCACTGTGGCAAGTGGAGATGTTCCGAGTTAAGAATATACCAGCTAAGAACCTTAATTCTAAGAATGTACATCTTGCCAAGGAAAAATACACTACACTAGCCAGTTTTTAGAATGAAAATGTGTCCAATTATTGCATATAGCCCAGCCAAGAAGTAGATGTAATGAGCTTAAGACATCACTCGTTCAGCCATTTCTGGATAACCCTGTACTGACCTCCTAGCTGACCCTGCTTTGAGCAAGAGATTGGACTAAAGACTCCTTAAAGTCTCTTACAACCCGAATTTGCCTATGATCTTATGGTTGTCTACCAGGATTGGAAGAAGTTTCCTAGCAACAAGAAATTGAAGGCGTTAGAAATGGGTGAAACTTAGGGAAAAATCCTGGACTACTTCTAATCTATGAACTGAATTGACCAATATTATGTATGTCTCCCTTAGAGCAAAGGAAACTGTACATTTATTGTGAATCCTTTGAAATGCTTTTTCTCTGCTCATCTGTCATGCACTTCATTTCTTTTCATGCAGCTTGCTCCCTCTTTATTTCTGATCTGATTTAATTCATTGACTGGCTGGTAGGTGATATTGATATACCTGTAGGCAGTGATGGATAGGTAGCACTGTAGCATCATCAATACACGGCAGGTCCTTCCTGCTGTGATATTTCTTCCAGATCATTCAATGGGTGCATTGTTAAGTTTGGGACTTGGTATTTTGTTTGGTAATAGATGGAGGCACACTGCAGAATGACTTACTCTGTTTTAGTAAGTTACTGGGAGTTCATGTGTCTCACTTAAGAGGGGTAGCCATTATTAATAGTATTATGAACTATGGCAACATTAATGCTGTGGAAACACATAATCTCTATCCACCAGTAGAGAATGACACAGCAGTGCTGCTCTCAGCTCTGTAGCTTGTCCCATTTTCACTGAGCCTATAACATTATTCATTAGATCCATTTGTTTTGGCTTTTCAGTCAGCTTTCCAGGAGTTTGTTTGACAAAGGGAAGGTTAACGGCGAGCAGCAGTAACATGAATTTGTATAATCTCAGTGCATTTTTGCCAAACTTTCATTCTGGCATTCATTCATTTTTGAAAAATAAAGGAAGGTGTTTTTTTTTTCCTGAAATAATATGTTCACTATTTGTCAGTACTGACAACTGATATTTATTAGTCAGATGTAAAGCAGAAAGACACTTTTTTGAGACTGACTTATATTCGATTGAAACCTTTTTGTTGCACCATGCTACATGAAGAGTGAATAGAAGGAATTGTGAAAACATTAGATAATAGAAAAAAAAATTTTGAGAAGCCTTCCTCAATACTCTATTACTATTCTACTTAGAAATGATTAACAGTTTCACATAATGGTGGATGTCTGGCTCTTGCGCAAGATGAAAGTTGCCGCAATTGATAAAAAAGCATACGAACAACTACTTGATATGGACCTTTCCAGATGGTATGGATGATGAAAAATAATCTTGGCCTGTAATGAAGCTTCAACACAGCCTTTGAGAAAACGACTGCTTTCTTTCTTGTATGTTCTGCTGTTTGTGCACTTTTTCTCTTCAATGCAGAATATCAGTAAACAAAAAAATACCTGCCTAAGAAGTGCTGCAAAATATTTATCATGTGGTTGAGGCTGGTGTACACAAGTTACATTATTCAATACATTATTCCTTAGGTTATGAGCTTAATGCTGTTTAGCAAGCAAAACACTTGGAATCAGGGATTTCTGGTCAAGGCAGAATCACTAATTCATTTTCTTGTCATGAAGGAAGATAATCTTTGGCTGTTATTTCAGTTGGAGAATAATCTGTTTAAAAGAGCGGCTGGACTGTAATGTCCTGAATCTTCATCTCTGCAATCAGCATTTGCTCTGTTCAACTGTCTGCTTGTTCTGAGCCACAAGTTAGTTTATAAAGCGGTAAGATGCCAAGCAAGGAAATAAGAATGCACATGCATAAACTTCTTGAGAAGTACTGTTTGCTTGCAAAACCAGACAGCTCCTTACTGGTAGTCTGACTGATGCAGAATGCTCATGGCTAAAGATATATGTGATTTGATCAGTGATTTAATATTAAGGATGTGAATATATAGAATCATAGAATAGTTAGAGTTGGAAAGGACCTTAAGATCATCTAGTTCCAACCCCCCTGCCATTTGCCAGGGACACCTCACATTAAGCCATGCCATCCAAGGCTATGTCCAACCCTGCCTTGAACACCGCCAGGGACGAAGCGTTCACAACTTCCCTGGGCAACCCATTCCAGTGCCTCACCACCCTCACAGTAAAGAATTTCTTCCTCATATCCAATCTAAACCTCCCCTGTTTAACTTTGAACCCATTACCCCTTGTCCTCTCACTACAGTCCCTCATGAAGAGTCCCCGCCCAGCATCCCTGTAGGCCCCCTTCAGATACTGGAAGGCTGCTATGAGGTCTCCACGCAGCCTTCTCTTCTCCAGGCTGAACAGCCCCAATTTTCTCATCCTATCTTCATGCTTTATGTGACCTGCATACTTTCATATAAAGAACAAAATGTAGAAGTATTTGAGCTGTATAGATGTTGGAAGTGCTTTTGCTTTTTTTTTATTATCAAAACCGTCATAGGAATAGTTTAGGTAAAAATATCTGATATCTCAACCTGATCTTGCTGCAGTGATTCTACCTTGGTTATCTCAGTGTGAGATCATTTATTTCCTAGTTCTCTCAATCTCTCCTAGCTAATGCAAAGGTATTCAATAAGTTCTTGAATAATCCCAATTTCTTTTCTGCTTTTCCTATATGATTGTTCTGCTCTTCGTAACTATTGAATAATAGTCATGGATTCAACCAATTTTTGCACTTTAATTGAAGAAAATTAGAAGTTTTTACTAGCAAAGCATTAAAATGCGTTTCAGTTTGGATTGCAAAATGTTTAACCCAAACTTTTCACAAAGGTCTAGATTACTTTTTGGAATTCGAAGGCTTCATGCTTACTCAGGTTTCTGTTACAACTTGTGATGTTGCCTGTTCACTACAGATTTAAGTATGTCAGGTCGAGAAATAACATTCTTCTTCTACCCACAGTACTACCAGTCAGTCTTCTTGTTTTAACAATCATCCCTATCTTCCTGTCATTAGCCAGTAAAAAAATTAATAGTGTTATAATGCCTTATGGAGTAGGTTTCAGATCATTTAATTCTTCTTTAACTTTTATATTGTTAGACTATTCCAATCAAATCAGAAATGTCAGAGGAACACATGTCTGCAAACTGTTACTTTTAACCTGCCTGCACAGTGCAGAAATATTTTGGGATGGATGAGACTGTCTTGAATCATGATAAAAAGTTCAAACAGCCTCTACAGAAACCAGCAACTTTAAATACCTGCAGTTTTAGCATGAGATAGGAAACTTGCCATGAAGCTGAATTCTGTAAAAAACATGCCATTTTTATATCTTACAAATTAATGGTTAGTATACTGTGAACAAAAACATATGTGTGCTAGCAGATTTTGTTTGAGTGGAGTATTCAGTGTTTCTTTTTTCTGTCTTGACCTTCCCACAAACTCTTCTACACAGTTATAGATTCATTGATTTCAAGTGTTCACCTCCAGTGCGAAATGAGGGAAGGTAAGCTGCAATATCTTTGGGATCAATGAGAACAAGTGAGAAGAAAATATAATTATGTGCTCTGTCTCAGCTCCACTTTTCCTTGCTAGTAGGAGTGGCCTGCAATCTGTGCTGCAGATAGAACACTGGTGGCATGTTTTCACTTTCATTATATATCTGGTGAATAGTTCTTCTGTTTTATAGTTTGTATTTAATAGCAAAATTAATAACAATATTAGTATATTTAGTAAAATCTAGATGATTAGCATCTCAAGCACATGATCTTGTATGTGACCCCAAAGTTCTGGCATGTTTATATCTCAGGTTCAGATTTGTTTCTAGTGCAGGGTCCTCTGAGAAATAGTTATGAGCTGTCTTGGTTATTTCTGGTTTGATCCTTTTCTTCTCTAATGTTTCTACAACTGTAATGGTGCAGAGTTCAGACATTCTGAAGCAGTCAGAATATGTTTTCTCTTAGCCTGTCTGGATGGATATTTACTTTTGTTTCTTACCCCAAACCATATTGTCATTTCCTTCAGTCTCTGTAGAACTGTTGGTTGAATATTGTGCCCCCTTTTACTTTATGTGGGATATGAAAACGTGTTCCTTCTCATCAGGAAGCAGTGACTATATTATACATACAAAGATGGATGTGTAGCAAATATTCATAGAAGACAGCTGCAAGCTAAAAGATGTTCCTCCCAGATCAAAAGTTTCTTGATTACATCACCGTAACCAAAAGATCAAAGATAATGTGATTTAATTTGATCACTGAGTCATCCAAATAAGCCTGGAGCTCTACTGGCAGTTTTTCTGAGGTAGCAGATTGCAGTTGGTATTTAATCAGGAAAATCATTTTAAAATAATGCCCATAATAACATTTTAAAATATTAATCTCTGTGGTTTCCTAGGGTTTGGTGGAATTTAACCATTGCCATTATGAGGTTTTACTGAGGCTGTTCCTAAGATATTTGCAAGCACCTTGCTGATGGGTGTAGGTGTGGTGAGTCATCCATTCAGCATGCAGCTTCCATTCATTCATTCCCACATTGTCACCTCCCTGATTTTGCATAACCTATGTAGCACTGTGTTGTCAATCAACCTCGGTTTTGTACAGTAAACTCTCTGGCTCTCTTTTGATTTGAATGAATGGTGCCATTCATTCACATCATATTTTTCTGCAGATAGCATTCTAAAACAAGAATCAAGTGGTTAGCTTTTAAAGTGCAAGAACTGTAAGACATTAGAGTCAAAAGAATTTGATATGTGTGGAAATCAAATAAGAGGTGCAGGAGAAGAAGGGGGCAGGTTGGTTAATTTCACCTCTGCTACTACAGGTCCATCAGCTATAAGCAGTGAATTTTTCACCAGAGAGCATGCAACAGAGAAGGCATTTGTAATCATATTAAGCAATTGTAATAATATTAATCTGTCACTTTGTCACACCATGCCTCTCTATAAGAGAAAGCAATTTTGACTTTTTTTGTCTTAGAGATAAATAGTTATGAAAACATTGCCCTAGATATTTACATGTTTTATTTTTTTCATAGAAATCTAGAATCTGAGACTGGTTTGGGTTGGAAGGAACCCTAAAGCTCATCCAGTTCCGACCCCCTGCCACGTGCAGGGATGCTTTCCCCTAGACCAGGTTCTTCCAAGCCCCAACCAGCCTGGTCTTTTTGCTGTCTTCTGGAAGAAGCCAAGATTAAGTTTTTACCTCTGGCAACTTTTTAACTCCTTGGATACTGTCATCCTTGCTACAGCTGTTACCACACCTAGCCACACTCAGCATAGCTCAGTCAGTCACAATCTGAAAGTCCTTTAGGAGAATGCAAAGTGGGATCCTCAAGCAAAGGTAGTAAGAGTGACAGTAATGACAGTAACGAGAGGCTTCTGGGAAATGATTGTGGAAAGAAAGGAACTGATCAAGCCTTGTTAGAGTAGAGCAAGCAAGAGGTTCCTCCATCATGCTATCTGTGACCTGGAGGGGAAGGGTTTCAAGTATTAGGAAGGATGAGTGTAAAATGGTGTGATTCTCCCTTCCTACCAAACACAGAAGAGCGCTGACGGTTGATCCTAAGGGTCCATTGTTTGAAGCTTAATATCCTCCAGAAAATTTGCCTGATTCACAAGCAGAAAATCTCTGCATCATCTGCTATGGCAATACAAGATATTATCTCCTAGCCCTTGGGAAGATGTTTGGGATTTGTGAATGCGTTTTCTGGTACCTTAATGATTAGCATCATCTTCTAGCTTATCCCTTTAGTGAAAGTTATCATTACTGAAACTCATTGCTTATTAAAACATCAGATAAGGTATAATTTAGTATACCTCTCTGATTTGCTATAAATTTTAAGCCTTGTGATTCTTTAAAACTAGCTAAGGCTGTAGTTGAGTACTGTGGCTAAGCAAGATTTAAAATGTTTGGAATGTATCTTTCTTAATTTCAATATGTTTATGATACCGTTAATTGGAGGGTCTAACAAAACTGTATTGATACCTACTAATCTAAGCATTAGTTTCTTCCAGTTCTGTAGATCTGTAATTGTATAATGTGGGTTTTAAAAATATACAGCATTGTATGGTTCTCTTCTGTTTGTAGTTTCTAAGAAGAACTCTAAATACAGATATAGTTAGATTAGTAGTTAGGTACAAATTGCATAATTAATGAAATGTAACTAGTGAAACTATTCAGAATTCTAATTACATTATGTATCAACACCTTGTGTTAGCAGTTAAGTAAAAGGCTCTCCAGTGAGTGCAGCTCTTAGCTTCTGTTTCTCCCAACATCATCTCCGAGCACAGGTAAATGGTAAAAGGAGGGTGGGAGAATCTCTGATGTACTAGAGAAAGTGTAGATACCAAGACTGACATCTGTGCAGTGGCCTTAATGTGGGAATGTTTAATGGGACTTCTCCATGGCAATGCAAATATATGAGGCAGCTAACACCTAACATAAAGTGAGGACTGAAAACTCATTTTTCTGGATGAGGGCGAAAATCATAAGTGAAAAAAAAATTACATAGGTAAATTTTTGAGTTTAATCACATTACCATATGCTGGTTTACCTATCTCTGTGGATATTTGCACTTGAAAGTTCAGATCTCCTTCCAGTTACTCTTCAGCTAATTCACAGTTTATTTAGTAAGGTCTATAAAGTAGAATTTTTCTTGGTAACTAGGTTACACAGGCAGTTTTTTCAGTGATCTTGAACTTCAGGTTTTTATTAAATGAAAATTCAGGAACAATCGTCAACATTAAAATACACTTTATTACTGAGTGGAAATGAAAGGATTTTTTTTCACCTGAATGTCATTATAAAATTTAATTTTTTCATCATCTTTTATGTTTTAAAATAAAATTTGGTTATATACGTGTACGTATGTATACGTGACATATATTCTTTGTATTTTGCTATGTAATATCTAAACTGTAAACTTTGCTACATTATTAAGCAGTTGTCAACAAAACAATAGATTTAATATTCTTTGTTTAAAAATATTCATACCTGTTGTTGAATAAGACAGTCTATTCAATTTCATAAATTTCATATTTAATAAAGAACAATCCACAGCAAAGAGAAAAAATGTCTTTATCCATAAGCATCCAGATGAGAAATGGATTTTTATTCAGTCAAATCCTTTTAGTCAATGAAACAGCACTTTCATGCATACTGCGCTCAAGTGATAATTAATATAGTCCAATTCTGGACATGATGCCTGAATTGATGTACTGTCATCAATACCCCATGTTGAAATCAAACCTGGACAGGGACTTAACACCCTGGAACAGGTCATCATATGATAATACTCTTTTTTCCTTTCAGTATTTGTCTTCAACCAAGCAAAGTATTATGAGATGGGGGTGGGGGGAAGAGAAGGGAAATAATTACAAATGAAGAGTGACACCGGCTGTGAATAGAACATATGTTAGGCTAGGCAGAGGCATCAGTGAATTATATCATTTCATGATGAAGTGGCAGTGGGGCTGAACGGACCTATTTTAAACCTTGATGTATTTTATCTCTACTGTATTTGGACTGTCATCTTTGGAGAAAGACTTTGTATAATTGAGAGTCAGCTCCAATCTGCATGACTTGAGCATGAAGTATAAGCCAGATGAACAGTTTTATGGAGGAAAGGGAAGCATCTAATAAGGTATAAATGAGTAATAACCTTTATACCTCAGACATTTAAATGCATTTTGTGAAATACAATATTTAATGGTATTAATTTCACGGTAGTATTAATAATATAAACAAGTTTTAAAAATGCTTTAAAAATTTACTTAATATTATTCTGTTATTTTAATAAAACCTGTGTATTTACAGTTGAGACATCCTTGTTACATTGAACATATAGTTATGACAGAACAAATTTTTCGTGACATCACATAATTTTTATTATTATGGTGTTATTTTTGTTCTTGATGAATTCAAGTTTCATCTTCCTGGGCTGAGATTATAGTTTTATAGTTATTTGTTAATTTTTAGAGGAATTTGTTTTGTTGATGTCCTTATCTGTAATGCCACAAACAATTGTATCTCCGAAAGAGTCCTCAAGGAGTCTGTAGTTGTGCATATTTAGCTTTTAATGTAATAAAAAAATTACAGTTTTAAGAAACTTAAGTAAGTCTTTTTACTTTTCAGTTACTGCCCAGCAAGAGTTTGGTTGTTGACAGTGTATGATCCAAAATCGAACGTCAATAATGATTATTTAGGAATAATTTGTGGTAGTTCTAATAATACATTAACAAGTCTTCTGTCAGGTCAGGCTGAGAAAATTGGGCTGTTCAGCCTGGAGAAGAGAAGCTGTGTGGAGACCTCAGAGCAGCCTTCCAGTATCTGAAGGGGGCCTAGAAGGATATCGGGGAGGGACTCTTCATCAGGGACTGTAGTGAAAGGACAAGGGGTAATGGGTTCAAATTTAAACAGAAGAAGTTCAGGTTAGATATAAGGAGGAAGTTGTTTACTGTGAGGGTGGTGAGGCACTGGAACAAGTTGCCCAAGGAAGTGGTAAATGCTCCATTCCTTGGCAGTGTTCAAGGCCAGGTTGGACAGAGCCTTGGGCAACGTGGTCTAGGGAGAGACATCCCTGCCCATGGCAGGGGGTTGGAACCAGATGATCTTAAGGTCCTTTCCAACCCAAACCAGTCTACGATTCTATGTAAAAAACCATGCAAATGCCATGTAGCATGTCCAGCAGAGCTCAAGGAGCATACTGCAGACTTATGTATTTGAATTTAATTGTATCTAACCTTTTGTTTAGATCAGGGTTTGTTAGAAAAATTCTTCAGACAGTTCACCTTTGGAGACAGAATGATTTTTTTATTGTTACAGCTACGAATAAGGAGAAGTAATTGCTTATGTGATGCAAGCTACTTGTTCTATATAAAGCAGTTTCTTCTTAGGTCATTATAGTTATGCCAAAGTGTAATGAGCATTTTAGAATCTCATGTGCTTTCTCTGCATAGTTAACCAACAGTTTCAAGCTTGGAATAAATGTTATTAGCACTTTTCATTTTGAAAAACAGCTGATTAGAAGAAACTGAAAGAATAGGCATAGTATTCCAATATGTGAATCCTTGTACTGGAAAGGACTCTTCTCCATTAATTAGATTCACATTGACCAATACCTGCACATAGGGTGCACTCATAACCCAGCGAATTCCATATATGGGGGGGAACAGGTCTTTCTGAATAGCTTTGATAACAGGATTGGGGTCACAGAGGTTTTGACAGTTCTTTGCCCTCAGAATCTGTGCATAAATAATGTGTAAATTCATTTACATTACCTTCTTCATAGAAAAAAATATTTCCAAGAATTGGATTGATGCTCTTAATATGGCAGCTTTTTTTGTATAGGCCATAGCTCTAACATCTTAAAGGTGATATTTTGGGTAAAAAGTCTGCAATATCATGCCAAAATGCTAGTGTGACCAGACTATCTTTTCTTTATCCCTTGCTTTCACATTGTTTTATCAAGTTCACCTCATGTTTCCCCTCAGAGCCTGAAGTCAGTACAACTAACTTCCTAGCAGCTGTAGTTACTGTGACCATTAATGGACACTGTGACATTAATGGTTACACTATGTTATGTATGAATAATTATTTTTTGTGAATAGAACAATGTGGCGCAAGAACATTTAAAATCTTCACATTCAGTTATTGTGATAAGCTGCTTAATGGCCTACCATGAGTACAAATAGGTCACTCTCTTCCAGCACATGTAGGAGATCTAGGCTGTAAAATTAAGCAGATACAATGATAACAAGTTGCTTAAAAACAGAGCCGAAGGCTCAAAGTGAGCACATTAATAAAAGCTGAGAATCTCAATCAAAGTCATAGAGGCAACCAGTTTTCCAAGCCTTGATTTTCTGGCATTAGTTCTCTCTGCCCCAAGTAGTACTAGTGTATCAGTTTCCTTTATGCTGATTAACCTTTTGACTCTTTTACTGTGCCGCTTTACA
This sequence comes from Amazona ochrocephala, assembly GCA_039720435.1. Classification (NCBI taxonomy): domain Eukaryota; kingdom Metazoa; phylum Chordata; class Aves; order Psittaciformes; family Psittacidae; genus Amazona; species Amazona ochrocephala. The sequence continues at coordinate 72,796,846 of CM077909.1, read as the reverse complement.
TTCTCATTTTACTACTATTTTAAGACATTGTATATGATTCTTGAATAGCTTTCTACTGACATACACACATATATTTAAAGAAGGACACCTGTCATAGAAGTTATCTGTTACCCAGAGACCAAATGTGTTGCTTTTGAACTGTATGTCTTTACATGATTCTATGATTCCACTGTGAAAATTCACTTCAATCTGATATTCTTCTTACAAATCTAAAAGCAAGATAACTTCTGGATGAGGAGAAAAAGGTAACACTAGCAGAGTCCACAAGACGCAGAGATTGGGCACCTAAAGAATGTAATTTGGCCTTAAAACAGATATAAACTTTTGTATCTACAAAGCTGAGAAACTTTTCAAATCACTGTTTGCCAGTAGGCAAGGAAGAAAATAACATCAGTGAAGCTGCTGAAGGGGTAAAAAAACACCTGTTCACAAGTAAACTTAAGGTAACATAACATCAATATAATTTGATCAAATTTGTGGAAAATTTGTTATATTTTGAGACTTCTGAGATAAATGTTAATTCCAAATGTCAGCTTGTAAAACTGGCTGCATCTTTGCTGTTACGTCAATGATTTCTGGCTGATATTTCCTTTGATGTGCTCTGTTTTGGGCTTTTCTCATATCCTGTCTGATGTGAAGCGTCCTGCCTCCACCCAATTCCCTGCCACCCCATCCACTGTCTTACCTGGCAAATTTTGCATGCATGGGTTTGGTTTTCTGGGTGGAGATGCCCCTGTGTGATCACTGTGGCCACCATGTTCCCAAAGGGATTATCAGTTTGCAGTCAGAGTGAAGAATTTTTCTTAGGAAAATGGGTATATAACCGGAACTGTCGTCTTTGTTAAAATTATTATGCAGGTTGGAGGATTTGCACAAGTGTTTATTCAGGTTCAGTTCCAGTGAAGAGAAGAAAACAGATAGTAAACTGTAATTTTCTTATTTTTTCCTTCTGCTTTGTATGCCTTTTAGAAGTCTTACAGTAATAAGAGGGTATCCTGAGTTAAGAGTTGAAGACTTAAGGAGCCAAAATTAGAAGTTGTGTATTTTTGGCCTCTTATGAATACCTTAGTTTAGTTTTAACATAATGCATCGTAATAGTTTGTTGTGTTTTTTTTAAAAAAACATATGCATTTAGTGTAAAAATCTCTGTAAGTGAATGCATAATGGCAGCTGCTTGGAGGGCTTGAAACTGAAAATTAGGTATTCCTTTTATATGTCTGTACATCAGTTTGTGGTATTGCTTATGAGTTTCACACAGGGTGACAAGTTTGAGTCTGTGGCAGGCAGATTAGAAGTACTGCTATTGTCTGTCTAGAAATATGCGCAGGCCATTGCTTCAGATCATGACTCATAGAGTAAAATCAAAACCAGTCCTCTCTACCTTAAATTTTGGAGGGGGAAAAAAAGAATCCAGAAGAGTGAAATTTTAACCAGAGAAAAGTGTACAGATGAACCATGCATGTAAATTTTTTTAGAGTACTTTCATGGCTTCAGATTTATTCCTAATTTTTTTACATACTCTTTGAAGACTTGTATCCTTCCTACTATACTTTAGATCCTACAGTTGTATTATTAATAGTAATACTAATAATGGTAAAATTGGACAAGAGGCAAAGTGCAGCTTTTTAGTATGTAATCTTTAGACTCTAGATGTGTGAATTTTAACCAGTCTGCAAATTTTATTATTAGTCATAGAGAAATGTGTTTGGCTTGTTTTTATTTTTACAGATCAGTTGTTTTTTACGTGAAGAAATTTAGAGAAGTCTGGTTTGGTTTTTTTTTTTTGTTTTTTGTTTTTTTTTTTTTTTTTTCCTGAGCAATATATTTGTTGCAGCAATCACAGAGAAGTGTCTTGCTTTCATTTGTATTTCTTTTTCTGTTCCCCTTTTTATTTTGTATCCCATGCATTTTTTGCACTAATATAATATAAGAGACTATTCTGAACTTGTTGTGCTTATACCAGGATTCCCATTCCGGATTCCAGTACTGTAGAGCTGGAGAGCAGCTGGAAGTGTTTAGTGGCTGTCTGTAATAGTACTGCCATCTTTTTAGCATTAAAATTTATTTTCCTTATCTTGGCATATGAAGAGCCCAAGTGTGCCCCTTACCTCATTATCTGAATTTTTACAGTGATGCCAACAGCAGGGAATGTGGTGGAGCAGCTTTTTGGATATCAGAATAGAAGCTCTGGGGGTCTTTGCTTGAATAGGCATTGCAGTCCTTGTAGCCTTTAATAGGTTCTTGCTTTATAACTGCTGATGGCTGGAACAATGTGGGTGGATATCATCCAGGTTTTTCCGTTACTTGGGTAGCTTGCAATTCTCCTACCTAGGTAAAAGAACAACTAGGCACACATCTGTAGTGTATATTTGCTGCATAGTACTAATCAGCAATCTTGTTGATTGTCATAGAGGAGGCTGAATAACTATGTTTATTTATGTATAGTGCAGTGTAATGATACAAAGTAGTATTTTGTTGACTCTTTTAGCTGCTGTCCCAGTAATGCACTTATTTTGTGCATGTACATTGATTTTCAGTTTGGGAGATGGATACACTGAGCTCCATAAAATCAGTATTGTTGAGGATATATTTTAAAAGAAAGCAATGTTTAATATGGATAGATATAATTATATCTATGAATGGGAGGGAGGGGTGAGATCCCAGTGGATGCAAGTGTGCAGTGACACTAAGGTCGGTTCTTTCCAGCTGGAAATTTCTGATATTCAGGGAAATGTGTATTAGGCACCTGGCTTTCCCTGAGAAGAAAGTGGGAAATATTTTTATTGTCTCTTTTTTCTTTTGTTTTCCTAAGCTTTCTTAGTTCAGCATTCAGGACCTCTAGAAATTTCTGATCTTTTAAATTTACAGATGACATTTTCCTTGAATTCCTAATAATTGAATATTTTTTGATAGCACTTATAAAAAGCTTCCAAAGTGACTAAGTCAGTTTTTAAATAGAACTTTGAAAGGAGATGGTTGCAGCTACTATTAGAAACAAGAAGTCAAAAGATTAAAAGAAAGCCCTAAAAAGAGAAAGAAAGGAAGACAGTACTTTAAACAATTAAAAAGAAAAAAACTAAAAAATACTAAGGATAAAATTGACTGGAGTATGACAGCAAGGCCACAGTGGGAAGAAGATTACAGAAAAAGCAATCATGTAACAACGTATATATCTTCACTTGCCAAATTAGTGTCCATGACACTCTTTCTTGGATAGTTTTACTGTGCTCTACCTAAAAGCTGGTACTTTCTCAGGCTCAGGGGTGTGCCATATGATAGTTACATGAAATCATGTTAATTTTCTTCTTAAAAAAAAGAATCAGCATGAATATATTGTTTATATTTATCTATTAATAATTTATTTCAAAGATATTTCTTTACAATGTTTGGAGATACTGCCCTTGCTTGTAGTCATAAAACCACAATCTTATATTGTTAATGTATTCACAAAATACTATGAAGCTGTTGTTTGGAATTGTTAGGCCACTCTGAGCTATTCTGCTAGGTGGCTTGTTAGGTTCTGTTAGATTTCTTGTTGAAGAGTTGAATGATAGCAACAGATACAGATGACTCTGAAGCAGATTCATATTTTAGAGAAATATTTTGTTTAAACATGAGAGCACTCTTTGAGAAAGCAATTTTAAAGGAAAGGAAAAAAAAAGGAACTTTAGAGAGTACTTTAGCTAATTATATAATTGTAATCATCATAATTTAGTATAATCATATTTAGATTTGTTTAGTGCAATGATTAAAATTTAAATATATCTCTTCAATGTATCTGGCATGAAATAAGCTTGAAATCTATGGGGGAAAAAGGAATAGAAGTAATTGGACTTTCTATAGGAATGATCCTGGAAATTGTATATTCTTTTCTTAATTTTTATTCTTATTATAGGTAAGCATTTTGATTAAAGTAATTTAATAAGTGTTGGAAGAACAAAGTTCAATTTTCAGTATGTGATTTTGTATATTCTTTGCTTCAGCTGATAGTTTTACAGTCATCCAAAATATGCAAGAACTGCACAGAGCACAGTTAATAAGGCTGAAAGGACTAGTAATGATTTTTTTTCTTTCTGAAAAAAACATGGAAGCTTCTATTTTGCTTTTAGCATGTTCAGTGAGTTGGTCGTCAATAGGATGGGGGGAGGAAAGAATTATAGAGATCATTAAATTGAAAAATGAATGGTGGCCTCTGTCCTGTGAACACAATATCTAACTGATTCAAGTATTTGCAGAACCAAAATCTTGCAACAGAGCAGCCAGTTCAGCATTATTTTATATTTTTTGAATGAACCTACAGACAGTATTTGGAAAATTGAGACATCTTAATACATTCTTATGCAGAAAGTGCTGTTAAATTCATATAGGCTTTTCCCTTCATTTTGAGGTGTTTTTTTTTTTGCCTTGGTTGTGCATTTTATATAGGGTCCATTGAAATGAATAGCAATGTTTTATTAAAAATCAGTCGTTCACCTCACAACCATTATTACAGAAACCTGTCCCTAATCTTGGTTGTGCAGGCCTTGTCCCAGCTCCTTCATCCATCCCTGCTTTGTCTGTAATTTGTAATAAAAGTCAATCAAAAATGAGGGCTAAGATGGAGCATTCTGGTAGAATAAAAAAGAGTGATGAAAATAAATGAAAGAATAACACGACTATCAATATGGTGATGTGACTCAGAAAGCCTGTGAACTTACCTTCACTGTTGGTGGGGTTTTTTTTTCCTTTCTCAAATTCTTAAATTCCCCTTCTAATCCACCTGTCGTGTGGCTGGCACTGTAAACAATTTTAGATGTCAGATTACCATTGAAATACCTTAGCGCTGTTAAAATGTGTGCATCAATTTCACTGTGACAGAAATAATGTCTTCCTACAGCACTCAAGCATGGGCAGAAGCTTCTGGATAATACTTTTATCCAGATACATAGTTATAATAATAATAATGATAATGTGGCGATATGATTTTTTTTTAGTCGCACAGTATGCTATAAGATGTATTTTAGTAGATCACCTAAAAAATAACACAGTTACAATGTAAATAAACCCTTACCAATGCACACCACCATATTTGAGTTTAGACAGACAGTATTATTGACAAGAGTTGTGAAATAAAGGAACTTTCCCAAGTTTTCTTTCAAATAGCTTTCCTATGCTCTGTTGAAATTAGACTTCTATACATTGATATGTATTTAATAAAAACATTTTTTTTTCTGGTACATTTCCAGAGCTCTAGCATGCAGTGAAGGTTTTATAGTCAATGTGCAGTGCAGCAGATGTCATTCCATTTGCCTAAGTCCTGCTGACATTTGGAGTTCTGGATTAATTGAGCTACAGAATGAAATTTAATTAAAATTAAATACAGACTCTGCCATTCATTTTTTACACTCTAGTGTGTACATTTGCAGTCAGCGCCATAGCTAATTTGTTTAATCAGGATGCTATGTGGGAGAAGCTGCACTTTGTTTTAAGCTAAAATTGTGGCAGATGCCAAGTGGAGCATCGTTCCTAAAATTTCATATGATACATGTAATGCAAATGATGCTATTGATGTGCCTCAGAACAACCTGAAGGGTTTAGATTATTCTATTTGTGAAGTTATTGAAAAAGAAAAGACTATATAAAACATTGTGTTTGGTTGGTATTTTTTGAGGTAAGATTTTATTTAGAATGATGTTTTGAGTACTCTGCTAATTTAGTTAGCTTATGAGGAAATGTATTGGAAGTCAAAGAATTACGAAAGTGCAATTTATTTCTCTGGTAAAATGCCATTGTCAGAATCGGTTTAGCCTTGAGATAGATCTGTAATGGAAATGTCAACAAAAGGCATTAAAAAATGCCAATACTTGATTGTAAGAACTTTTTTTTGTAATAATTGAGTAGGTATATATGTGGGAAGGATTCAAATATTTTTTCTTTGACCATTTTAATAGGTAGCAAATACTAGGTAAAGTAGAAGTAACACTGGAGGGAATATTTATGGATTCTGTTTCTACACATTTAATTTAGGTCCATCTGGAAACACTTACTTCTGCTCTTTTATATGTAGGTAGCACTAATTTTAGGTATTCTGACTCAATCTAAATGAGAAGCCTAAAGCAGCTGAAGTAGATGGTGCGAATACTTCTCCATGTATTAAAATAAAGACATTAGTAGGTGCCATGCTGAATATTGCATAATAAACTTAGCAATACATTTCTATTGTGAAAACTGAGGACATAAAGCCTCTCATTTGTAGTTTACTGAATGAACAGACTTTTTAAAAACTGAATCTGTTTTTTTCAACTTTGTCCTTCATTACTACAATGAAAAATGTTGAAATGTAGTCTTCTACTACAGCTGTATACTTCTTGAAAGCCAACTGAAATACCAAAATATCCCAGAATATTCACACAGTTTCCAAAAGCTTTTGCCTCAGGTTTTCTTTAAACAGAGGAATTGTCTTTAGTATGTAATGAAGGATTTCTTTTCCATGAACTTTTCAATTCCCCGCTTGAAACCACATAAACTTCAAGCGTTTAAAGCAATGCATAGATTGACTGCAAGTTGCATGAAGGAACCCCTTGTGTTTGGTTTTAACCTGGCACTGTTCTATGTGCTTGAGACCCACCAGCTCCTACACTGGAAGAGGTGATGTAACGTGGATTCCTTGTCTATTTTTCCATGCTACTTGAGATTTTATGGACTTCTTTTATATCCTGCTCTGCCTTTTCTTTCCCAACCTGAACTAATCCCACCCATTTTTGTACCTTATTCAGTTTTCCTGTATACCTTTTTTTTCTTCTTAATATAGAGGGGTAGTGGAACCAGAAATCCATATGGTATTCAACACGTGAGCCATAGATTTACACGATAGAGAGATGGAATCACAGAATGGTTTGTGTTGGAAGGTACTTAAAGCTTATCCAGTTCCAATCCCCTGCCGTGGACCCCTTCCACTAGACCAGGTTGCTCCAAGCCCCATCCAACCTGGCCTTGAACACTGCCAAGGATGGAGCAGCCACGGCTTCTCTGGGCACCCTGTGCCAGGGCCTCACCACCCTCACTGGGAAGAATGACTTCCTAAAATCTCATCTCAGTCTCCTCTCTGTCAGGTTAAGGCCATTCCCCCTTGTCCTGTCCCTACAGGCTTGTGTCAAAAGCCGCTCTCCAGGGTTTCTTGTTTGCCCCTTTTGGTACTGGAATAGTTCTTTAAGGTCTTCCCAGAGTCTTCTTCAGGCAATATTCATTGCATACTATAGTACTCTTATTACTCCTATTTATTTTCCTGTTAAATGTGAGCACTTAAATCCCAAGGCTGTTTGGGGTTGGTTTGTTTGGTTGGTTGGTTTGTTTTTTTGTCTTTTGGGTTTCTTACCTGCTTCTACTCACAGAATCACAGAATGGTTGAGGTTGGAAGAGTCCACCAGAAGTCATCTAATCCAACTTCCCTGCTCACACAAAGTCACCTAGAATGCATTACTCAGGATTGTGTCCAGATAGCTCTTGAATATCTCTGGGAAGGAGATTCATCACAGAACTTATGTTTTCCCAGAACTGTTTAAGGCCTCTTGCATGCTTGGTAACAACCAGCTGAGAGCCCATCATTTTACCAGTACGGTTAGGATTGAGATTTTCTTGTACACCACATTTGTCTTTTTTTGAATTTGACTTGCCACCCTAATGCCCAGTAGTTCCAAGTCATAAGGGCTTTCTTGTTGTTTGCATTATCAGTTCTTGACTTTACCACTTGTATGTTGTATTACCAGCAAACTTTGTTATCTCACAGCTCACTGATCATTTATGAGTAAGTTACACAGCTTGACTCCTTGAGTTTATCTGCATCACCATGCAAGGTGACCATCCATCCTCTTTACAAGGCTTTAGTGAAAGTCTTTGTCAGAAGCTTTTGAAAATCTGAGAAAACTATATTGAAAACATCTCCTTTACAAACTGGATTGTAGATACATTTGTCACACATGCCTTCCCCTTATGAGGGGTAGGCTGACTCTTACTGACAGACCAATTTTATCTATCTGTACACAAGTTGTTTTCTCTATTATAATATCCAGTGACAGGCCTGGTGCACTCTTGAGGCTTACATGTTTGTAGATACTCCCTGAAATACATTTCAGAAAGCACATTTACCACATTCTAGTCCTTAATTAACTGGGTTTAAGTGCTAGGTTTCATATTACAGTTGGTGGTTCACCTCTTACATTCCTGAGTTCCTTTGAAACTATAGTGGGTTTTTAGAAACTCTTTGTTTTGGTTTGCTTTTCTCCCATTTGTCACATAATGTTTTATAGTGACATTCAGTTTGAGATGGGTTATCTGCTGAGACCTTTACTGAGAAGCTTCAAGTGTAGGAACCATCTCAAATTTCCACGGTATTCAAAAGCAAACAAACAAACCAAAACAAAACAAAACAGCAAAAAACATGTGACAGTGGCACCCTGATAGTCTCCTATCCATGTGAACATTCAGGCAGAATTCCTTCTCCTGGTGTCTTTGAAAACACATTATTCTATTGTAAGCTTTTAATGCTTTGTGTGGGTTGTTATTCAAACTCTCTTCTGGACTGTCTCACTGTGTTTTTATAAATAACCACAGTTTGTAATGCTTTCTATTTTCAACTTTCAGAATGATACCTGCTTGCTTTTGATAGCTACCTTTTTCCTTCTTTCTAATTCTTCTGTCCTTGTTCTCTGAAATGACTGTTTGCTTTCTGCCTCCAATAAGATGCCCCTCGTCTTTGCACTGCCTGCAAGGACTTAAATCTTTCAGCCTCTTCTGGGTTCGTGAAGGTTTTTATGTTCATAAGTAGCAGAGCTACAGTGTTGCTATAGCACAGCTTTTTTTGGTGAGGCATAGTTATGAGGTATTTTGGGGGGCTGTCCGAGAAGGTTGAATTCCAGTATATTATAGCTGCTGTTAGGGAGTGGATTTTTGACAATTTCAAATCAGTCTGTTGTTCTGCTCAAAACCCAGTGAAAGGTTGATTCTTGTCTCATGGGCCACTAAACCGACTACCCCATCAATCGCTGACGATGTCTACAAATTTAGTCATATCATCAGGTCATAATGTGATGTTTTTCCAAACCACAGCATGAGAGAGTCTCCCTTTACTGCAACATCCTTGCTGTCTTCTCTCCCTCGGCATATCACAGCCAGTGTCACCAGTTCTGGTCAGGCAGTCAGCAACATTATTCTAACACTAAGTTTTTCCCATTTAGGTGTTGAATTTCAGTTATCATTCAAGGATCTTTCTTCAGACAGCTGCAGTCAAGACCAAATGTGTTTGATCTCTGTGAGCAGGCTGAGCCAATATCCCAGCTAACCTGGATTCTCAGCATCCCTCCAAAACTCCCTAACTAAAGTATCTATAAAAACAGATGTATTCTGAAGCTTTATCATATATAACATTGCTTTCCTCTTCTCAGTTGTGATCACCTGAAGTTTGACTTCTTTGGCTGTTGTTATTTCTATCTCACTGCTCATTTATAGAGTAACAAACAGGAACATGGCACTTTACAGACAAAACAGACATGCGCTGAAAGTCTGTCCCTGTCTTGGCACTTAGAGTCAAATTCAGAAAATGCCCTACAAAAAACTCAGTTTTAAAAATAATTTTTAAAAGCATTAAAGGGGCTTACATGTGGCTTTCTCACTCACATGGTAAGAAAGGGATTAGCCAAGGGGTTAAGGCACTACTGATGCTATTAAAAAGTTGATATGCATCTTAATAGCAAATTAATTAGAATTAAAAAAAGGTGGCTGTGTGGAAGGAGGAACCGTTTTATGAACTCAAATCTGAGAGGGAATAGAGAAGTCAAAAGACTTTACTCTGAGGGTTAGGAGAACCAGTAACAGAGTATTTTGGAAGGGGACATTGCAGTAAAACAGGTTCATCCCTGTCTGCGCAAGAAAGTGGCACTGTGACCAGTGGGCAGATCGCTACATGAGAGAGTCTTCTTACAATGAGATGTGCACTACGATTTGTACTTGTTTGCAGGAAAGACATAGAAAAGAAAGACTTGATGATGATATGTTATATGTCAGAAACAGGGTTTATTCTGGATGAAAAGAAGTAAGATAACAAGAATTATTTAGAGGATGCTGGGGTAGTAAAGCTGGCAGAATAATGGGTTTGAAAATGGAGAGATATTTTGAACAGCGAATAGAAACGTTTTTTACCTAAATTCCAAGATAATAGCATGATATTCAGGAGTTAGTAAAGGGACAATTGGAGGGAAGACACAAAAGAAAATAGGTAAGTCAGGAGTTTTCTCTGAGGCAGTGGTCAAAATTGAGTACTAGGTCTGAGAGGATAAACAGAGGAAAGATACTGGGAGTAATAAAATTTTAAAACAGAGGTGAACTGTGGAAGAAAGAAGGGGAAGACATGAAAAGACAAGATGTTACATATACAGGCTAAAGAGAGAGCATTCAGCAGTTGAACAGTCGTGTAAGAAGATATAGTCATGGCAGCAGAAATGGAAAAGAAGCTGCAGAAAAATAAGCAGATCACAGTGCTGAAGATGAGAGTAGGAGGAATGCAGTGTATATATTTAGGGGTGTTGTTCTGTACAAGTTGCATAGCTCAAGAGATGCAAAAATACATAACAAGAATATTCAGAAATTTTTTTTAACCGTGGGAAGGGTGGAGACTAGTGAGCCACTACAGCAAAGAGCCTGTGTTCGGCAAAAGCCAGTATGATGTTTTTTTTCACCCCATTGAAGGGAAAAGTTGGACAATCTTATTTTAGGGGAGCGTCTTTATGTGGTTCATTTAAGCCCACAGCACAATAGTCCTGTGTAGAATATTTAGTTTGTATATTTATTTTTTTTTTTAAACTATAGCTGTTTTATTCATTCACGCAATACCTATTATATTAAAATTTCACTGATCTATTAGTATCAGTAATCTTATGATCTTCAGCTTCATGGTAACTACTCACTCATTTTCCTTTTAAAGTTTTAAACTGATTGCCAGATGGAGTCATTGTGTGCCTTTTCATTTATCTATTCAGGATGGTAAAATAACATGCATTTGCAATTCTCACTTTGTTATAGGCTTGCAAAGTTTTGGATGACTTATTTTGCAGTCTGCATAGAATCATGGTAAGGGTTGGAAAGGACCTTTAGATAGTCTAGTTCCAACCCCCCTGCCATGGTCAGGGACACCTCACATTAGACTGTTGCACAAGGCCCTGTCATCTGCCAGTATTGAATAGGTAAACAGTAATTCTTCATGGATCCATTCTTTAGTCTTTTTCATGTAGGAGCAAAACTAATCTCTCATCTTTCCTCATTGCAAGCTTGCAAATGTAAAGCTTGTTTAAATGACCTTTACACTTTGTTTCACCTGAAAGCCAAACTGATTTAATGTCTGGTTTTGATGCTTACAACTTTCATATATGTAGGAACATTACTCAGTGTTACAGAGCCTCCTTGTCCTGTCTTATACCCTGGTTCATGGGAAATACACAGATACAATTTTACGTTAAGAATTGGAAAGTACGATAATGTGAGACAAAAAAATGGCCTGCGCTTAGTCCAATTAGAAATTAATAACCTGCATGTATTATACCCCTTTGTCTAAGTGATACAGAGTCTAATACCTCTGACATTTGCTGCAGAAATTGCTCTGTGGGGTTCTCTGCTTCACATAATTTGGACTCGCCCCAAGATTATTTAATTATGGAAAAGAAATTTGTGCTGTCATTGAACCAGTGTTGGAGATTTCAAGTGGAACCAACATAGGCTAAGCTTACATAAATTATTAAACCAGATTTAAGTTAAACTTTTCCTTTTTACACGTTATGAATGGCCTTGTGTCTAATCTAGAAGATACAGTCAGAACAACTACTCCTATCCTGGAGTAGCTATTGTATAAATAGAAATAATTTTGATTTGCTTGTTTTGAAAACAACAGAGTGTGAAAAGATGAAAAATGAAATTTCAGATCAGCCTTTTGGAAGTATATGTTTCCACTGGTAGAATTCTATTTGTGTAAAATGGTCTTCTAAGAATATATTCTTGTTTCAATAGATTTTGTCAGGTGAACACCATGGGAACATTCTTCTGCCATATTATTGAAGATTGCGCTGTTGGCCTTTGATGTTGCATATTATCAAAATTGTTTTCATCAATCTGGAGAACTGCTACTGCAATACATTTTATTTTCTGTTTTTCTTGTTCTTTAGCATAGCATTATGTAATTCATAATTTATCCTGATAATTTGACAGGCTTTTGTTTTCTCTCTAATAAGTGTTTTAGTTTGGTGACCTCTGATCATTAGGCAGAATATTTCAGAGGAGAAGAGAATGAAAGTCTGTGAGAAATGACATTCTTTGATGCCTTTGATGAAGAGATGCTTCATGGAGTCAGTGTGACACACAGCATGGGTGTAATCCTTGACTACAGGCTGACTTTAAAACATCATGCACCAGCTGTGGTCAGCTCTGTATTTTTAAGGGGTGCTTTAGGGCTGGACTTTTTAATGATGTAAATACTATTACAAGACTGCAGACCTTATATTCTGTCTTGTAGCTATAAGACACGGCTTTATAATTACACAGATGGATGATCATTGTCTATGTTGTAAAACTGCACTAATGACTGTGTATTAACCAGACAAGGACAATAAATAGACCTTGGCAGTATTCTTGTTGGAATACCTGAGAAAAAAGCACGGAACGGTTTTCATTGACTAACACTGTCAGTCTGAACTCTAGCGTTTCTAAACAAGCTCTGTCAGACACTGTGTCAGACAAGAGAAGGCTCCAGGGAGAGCGTAGAGCAGCTGCCAGTGCCTAAAGGGGCTACAAGAAAGCTGGAGAGGGGCTTTGGACAAGGGCCTGTAGGGACAGGACAAGGGAGAATGACAGTAAGCTGGCAGAGGGGAGACTGAGATGAGATATTAGGCAGAAGTTACCTGTGATGGTGCTGAGGCACTGGCACAGGCTGTTCAGAGAAGCCGTGGCTGCCCTATCCCTCCCTGGCAGTGTTCAAGGCCAGGATGGACAGGGCTTGGAGCAAGGTGATCTAGTGGAAGGTGTCCCTGCCTATGGCAGATGGTCTTTAAGGTCCTCCTCCCTTTCATTCTCCCAGTCCAAACCATTCAGTGATTCCATGATTCTATATGTTTTCTCACTATCATAAGGAATTAGTGTGTGCAGTTCTTGCCATTTGTGAGGCTTTAAGAAATTTTCTTTTTTAGCAATGAGGTATAGATAATTATAGGAAGTGTTTATTTTCGTAAGAAAACGATCATTCGACATCGATATGTGGGTGTAAAAAGGGAAAAGATAGCAAAGAGATAACTTCTGGAATTTATAACTTCAGCAAATAATTTTGCTGTGTAGTTTGTTTTAAACTAAGTTGGGCTCTGAAAAGGCATAGGGACAATAAAATATATTCGCAATTAGGACCAGACCCCACGAAGTGATGAACTTATCTAAACATAATGTTAATTTGTGATTTTTTTTCCTCCTTTTGTTTGACTGATTACTTTCAAGCCTGCAGATGTGCATGACTCACATTTTCCTGTTAGTTTAAAAATTGTACTTTTAAGAAACATGATGATTTTATTTATGCAATATTCTGAAGGCCTTGTTATGATCATCTCATTCAACAAATGTGAAGCATCCCCAGGATAATGGAGGGAGAAGTATGGGCTAACATGTTCTCTGTATTCTTAGCAAACTGCCAGGTGGGCATGTGTTTATTGTCTGACGATGGCTGGGGCCTGCATGGAATTAAAAGAGTTAAAGATCAGAAGATACTCTGCCTGTAATTTTAGAGACACTTTAAATGGTCAAGGTAAAATGTAGGCAAATATAAACTTAATCTCCTCCTCAAGGATAATGACATCCTTCTCTCTAAGTTGGAGAGACATCAATTTGATAGGTGGACCACTCGGTGGATAAAGAACTGGCTGGATGGCCGCACGCAAAGAGTAGTGCTCAGTGGCTCAGTGTCCAGCTGGAGACCAGTAACGAGTGGTGTCCCTCAGGGATCAATGTTGGGACCAGTCTTGTTCAACATCTTTGTGGGTGACATGGACAGTGGGATTGAGTGCGCCCTCAGCAAGTTTGCCGATGACACCAAGCTGTGTGGTTCGGTTGATACATTGGAGGGAAGGAATGCCATCCAGAGGGACCTTGACACGCTTGTGAGGTGGGCTGATGCCAACCTGATGAAGTTCAACCATGCTAAATGCAAAGTCCTCCACCTGGGTCGGAGCAATGCCAGGCACAGCTACAGGTTGGGCGGGGAGGAGATTGAGAGCAGCCCTGCAGAGAAGGACTTGGGGGTGTGGGTTGATGAAAAAATGAACATGAGCCGGCAGTGTGCGCTTGCAGCCCAGAAGACCAACCGTATTCTGGGCTGCATCAAAAGGAGTGTGACCAGCAGGTCGAGGGAGATGATCCTGCCCCTCTACTCTGCTCTCGTGAGACCTCACTTGGAGTATTGCGTGCAGTTCTGGTGTCCTCAACATAAAAAGGACATGGAAGTGTTAGAACAAGTCCAGAGGAGGGCCACGAAGATGATCAGGGGACTGGAGCACCTCTCGTATGAAGATAGGCTGAGAAAGTTGGGGCTGTTCAGCCTGGAGAAGAGAAGGCTGTGTGGAGACCTCATAGCAGCCTTCCAATACCTGAAGGGGGCCTATAGGGATGCTGGGGAGGGACTCTTCATTAGGGACTGTGGTGAGAGGACAAGGGGTAATGGGTTTAAACTTAAACAGGGGAAGTTTAGATTGGATCTGAGGAAGAAATTCTTTACTGTGAGGGTGGTGGGGCCCTGGAATGGGTTGCCCAGGGAAGTTGTGAATGCTTCATCCCTGGCGGCGTTCAAGGTGGGGTTGGCCATAGCCTTGGATGGCATGGTTTAGTGGGAGGTGTCCCTGCCCATGGCAGGGGGGTTGGAACTCGATGATCTTGAGGTCCTTTCCAGCCCTTACTATTCTGTGATTCTGTGATTCTGTGTGATAATAGATATAAAGTTATCAAACATGATCACTACAGTCCCTAATGAAGAGTCCCTTCCCAGCAACCCTGTAGGCCCCTTCAGATACTGGAAGGCTGCTATGAGGTCTCCACACAGCCTTCTCTTCTCCAGAATGAACAGCCCCAACTTTCTCAGCCTATCGTCGTATGGGAGGTGCTCCAGTCCCCTGATCATCTTCGTGGCCCTCCTCTACACTTGTTCCAACAGTTCCATGTTCTTTTTATGTTGAGGACACCAGAACTGCACACAATACTCCAAGTGAGGTCTCCCAAGAGCAGAGTAGAGGGGCAGGATTACCTCCCTCCACCTGCTGGTCACGCTCCTTTTGATGCAACCCAGGATACGGTTGGCTTTCTGGGCTGCAAGCGCACACTGCCGGCTCATGTTCATTTTCTCATCGACCAACACCCCCAAGTGTTCAAGGCCAGGTTGGACAGAGCCTTGGGTGGCATGGTTTAGTGTGAGGTGTCCCTGCGCATGGCAAGGGGGTTGGAACTAGATGATCTTAAGGTCCTTTCCAACTCTAACTATTCTATGATTCTGTGATAAATGTTTATTGTAAAATATTTATTTACTAACCATAAATTAAATCATAAAGTCATAGAATGATTTGGGTTAGAAAGGACCTTAAGATCATCTAGATCAACCCCCTGTCATGGACAGGGATGTCTCACACTAGACTGGGTTGCTCAAGCCCTAGTTCAGCTTGGCCTGGAAAACTGCTACGGATGGAGCGTTTACCACTTCTTTTGGCAACATATTCCAGTGCATCAGAACCCTCACAATAATGTCCAATTAATCTAAATGTATTGTTTAAAACAAACATTTACAATGACTATTTGCTTTCATATCCTTGTGTTTTGGTAGATATCTGTATCACATTGCTTTATGCTGGAATTAGAAGTTTTATTTTCATCTGAACAGTCTATGCCAGACTTCCGTTTACTGAAAAAATCAGTGATTAAAAAAAAAAAAATCAAAACCCAAAACCAAACCCAACCTTGCATCTGCCAGTCTAATGTATTATCAATTTATATTAAAAATGTGATTCATGAAAGAAAAGGCACACCGAATTTATGTGTTAAGTTTCATGTAAAATTGCAATGTAGGCTATAAAAACTACAGTTTTTCACAGTGTTGGCGTAAGAGTTTCTGCTGCTGTATGTAACTTCCTAAAATCCGTATGGGGTTACTTTCCATTATTTTCTTTGAAATATCTTTTTGAAAGCATCCAATGGTCTGTAAAAGTGTGAACCAGTCTTTAGTTAACTTAAATGTGTATACATTGCTTTGCTGTAACTGTGACAGACTAAAAGCAAGGATATTACAAATATCTCCCTCCATTTAAGAAGAGTGATTAGAGTAAGCAAGCATGAATATTAAATTTATTTCACCTTTCTTTATGGATATTTTGTTTCCAGAATTGAAAGTGTTGTGATGGAGTAGAATACATCATCTTGAGTAACTTCTAATCTGAAATGAAGGCATGCAAAACTATTTCAGAAAGATTTTGAACCTTTCTAACTCTGCAGTTATGAAGACTTGCTGTATTTCTGAGCTGTAACAAGATTTTTAGAAAATCTTCTTCATAGTAGAACTTGTTTTATACAAGAAACCTAAAAAGCTAATTTCTTTTCTCCTTTCTGCACTGCAATCCGCAAAGTGTGATTAATAATAGATTTAAATTTGCTAAGTGCATTTACTCCTTTGTGCCATCATAAAGAGAATCTATTACTTCAAAATTGAGGCTTAGTTCCAAATTGCGCCATTATGAAGTTTTCTTCCAGCAATGTTTTGTCTCTAATACACTTCCCTCATTGTAATTCTATTGCAAACCTGATGTCTAGCATCAAGTCTCACAATAATTATTTTAAATTGCTACTAGGAACAGTAGTCCTAGTGGGATATATTGCTACCATTCTAACAAGATGAATTTCAATGCACTTGCAACCATATTATAGTGTATTATGAAAGAAAGAAAATCTGTGAGTTGTAGGTAGGCAAGCCGATTCAGAACACTGAAAAATTATCTTTATCAACTTCCTAGCACTTCATGTTACACTTTTATATTATCAATTTAAATTAAGATTAATTATGTATTAAAATGTATGATAAATGTCACTATTTAGTGTTTTTAAGTAAAACTGAGCAACGAGATAAAGTGGAACTTTAGAAATGGAATTGTTGTTTAGCTGAAATTACTACAGGACTCAAAGCTTGGAAGTCTCTTGAACTTGTGCTAAGAACAAGTGAAAACTGAAGGAAATGTGAACTAAAGGAGTGCACCAAAAGCAGTTATTTCAGAGAGATAGAAGGCACAAAGCTCTGTGGCTCTACTTTGTAATGGATCACATATTAGCTGTAAGTTCATCCCACTTTGCCCAGAAACTTCAAGGCAGATCCTCACCACTGGTTTTAAAATGCGTAGCAGCTGATGTAATATATGTATGAATAAAGCAAAGGACTGCCTGTAGATATATTGTGCAGATCTAGAATTAAGTGCTTATGCTGTAATTAAATGATAATGTGTAATTATTTGCACACCAATATTTAATATCATTCTAAAGTTATAAACAGATAAATCTAAACCCTAATCTAAAATGAACCCTTGCACAGCAGTGCCCAGAAGATAGCTAAAATTTCCAACTCTGCCAAATTCAGAACTGAATGTTGTTTTAAAAACATTAAAATAACATCCCCAGGCAAACAAAAGAATAAGGCAAACTTTTGCATCATTCTATCTTATAAAAGGAGCTAGGTGCCTGTATTCAGTTCACACCTTAAAACAGTTAAAACAATGTGAAAGTTTTGTGATAGTGGTCATCATAAAACATGTGCCGCGGTCTCGTTTTTCTCATTTTTCTTTGCAAGAGAAGACAAACTGCACACAGCATGTGGTGGAAACTCATCAATAGCTCATTACCTTTTATTTTAAACTGAGTGGTTTTCAGACTCTGAACCTGGTGTTGATAGGTAAATCTGGGGAAGGAGCATGTGTTCTGTGTATATTCAGTTGACTACACGTTCAGTTTGAGGGTGGTCACATCATGCACAGGACTGCCTGTAGTGACTCCATCTATAGATACAGCTATAAAAGTCACACTACACTGTCTTATTTTGGGGTAAAAATAACTGTCTGGGTGATGGAAAAATTATTAGAAACAGAAATTGCCTTAAGTCTAATGGTCTGTTTTCTGACTGCTCAGATCCCTCTTCAAAAATGTTTTATAATGCCTTCCTTTTCCCCCACCCATTTCTGAATTCGAATCTTTTCTGTGAATTTAGGAAAGAAACTACAGTCCAAAAGTACACATCAAAGTTGTTCCTCTAAGGATGTGGCATGGAAAAAAATATGTTACCTTCTAACTGCCAATTAATTTTCAAACCACTGTTGATTTAAAACAGTGATGTAAAGAAGATTTTAGGTACTTTTTACAGGATAGATTATTGTATTTCCTCATACTTGTTTCCGCTGTTACTTTAGATCTTTGAATCCTGCACTCTTATGGATGTTTAAAGTGCAACACATCTGTCTTTGCACTCTTGTATTTGTGTTTATATATATATGCATACAGGCTCACAGTTATCATGCCCAGGTTACTCATACATTTCAACAGAGTTATAAAATAGGTTTGTAACATAACTGCTTATCTTGTCGTCTTCACAAATTAAAACAAAAAGCGCAAGATGTGTGGAACTCTCCAAATTCAAATGTCAAATGGCTTTCTTAGTGACCACGTTTTCACATTTGGCCGTTGCCAGCAGACTTGTGTGATAAGGTCACTGCAGATTAAAAGAGAGCGCAGATACTCAGAGGCGATGGCCTCTCATCCGGTGTGAAGTAAAGCTAAGGAAGTGAAGTAAAGGTCTCTGCTGGATCAGGGCTAAAGTACTTAGCATCTTACAGAGCTGATGCTAGAAATTGAGAATTGCCAATAACTACATTGCTGCCATTGGTGTTTCTTCATTAAAAATAAATACATAATTTTGCTTTTGTGCCTTGCCAGCTTGAAACACTGGAAGTAATTTTGTTTGTGTATAGAAAGTACAGAATGAGTTTCAATGCATGTCATGAGGGCAGGTGCCACACAGCTCCATCAGAAACAGTATGTCACAGTCTATTACAAATGTTCAACTTTTCAATGGATGTGAAAAGAGTTCAATATTCCTATTCTGCCCTTTTTTTTTTTTTCTTCTGCTTGAACTCTTAGTTAAAAGCATTAGGAATGCTTTATGACAACTTACTATACACAGTCCTTCTAAAAGTTCTTCAGCAATGGTGACTTGCACCAACTTTGCTGCAAGTCAAAGAAGCAGCTGGGAAAATGCTGGATTTCCCCCTTACCAGTCCTGACAGGGGGGAAATACACATTAATCCAGCTACCATCCATTAAGTGTAGCTTTCCAATTGAAAGTGCTCATCCTCATCTGAAAAGGTCAAGGACCAGAATAGTACCATGTTGCCTTTGTACAGATATTTCAGTGCTTGTAAATGCTAAAGCAGTACAATCTGTTGTTTGAAGTTAATTTTCTGGAGTATTTAATCAAATTATTTTACTCAAATCAAGTATTTCATGGTGTCTTTTTTTTTTTTTTTAATTTCTTCTTAAATTATTTTTAGTGTTTGGAGATTAGTGTATACAGATGTACATTTTCAGAGATGGTAGAATGGTTAAAAATAGTTTTACTTTTGACTGCTTTAAATATACAGTGTACCTGAAAGTCTGCTGCTTCACAGAAGTCAAACTATGAATCTCAGATATTTTCAAATTAATAAAAGGCTACCATTAATGCTAAAACAGGTGTATTCCGTAGCACGTTTCTTCATCTAGCAGAGGCTGTTGGAGAGAGAAACAGAATTTCATTCAGGGCCCTCTGAGCATTAATAAACTGAAGATGCATGGTGCTACTTAAAGCACTAAAGTGCTAAATAAAAAATTCTGTCGGAGTGAGCCCATAACATCACCTCTTGGGACTGATCACATCCTTCGGCTTAAAATATGAAGTGAGCCTTGATGAGAAAATGAAATTAGCTTGGAAATTCTTAGTAATTCTTACTTCTTTGAACTTGGGAAAAGAGTATTTCGTTTGCTAGTTCAAGTAAGGCAAGAATATGTGCTGTTGAAATATTTTAATATTACTTAACTTGCCAACACTAGATGGCAAGAGACATATTCCATTTAATGCTAAGAACATACTATGTGAATTTACCAAAATGTGGATCGACTTCAGATTTCAAGAATGTTGAATGGATTATTGTCCATAGCTAGATAAATTTGAATTCCACAGAGCTGAAAAGTTGGAAATTAGCTGCATGATGTATGAACCCAAATAATAGCATTCCTGACGTAGGAGAAAGTGATGGAAATTAAACATCTAGTTATGCACAGTGTGTCTGCACAATGTGCTGCATGCGCCGCATGTGTTAGAATTTCTTCTCAGTTCTTTTTTTAATCTTTTATTCATAGCATTGCAGGTGATGAAAAATTTATGCCTTGAGTCTGGCATTGAAATTAAATGCAAAATGAAAACAGAAGCAGTTTATACTGACAGCTTAAATATCTTTATCTAGCATACGGTTGCACTAAAAAAATCACTGGGTGACTTTTAAAATCTCCCACGTGCAAAAATGCAAACATTGCACAATAAAGGATAAAGTTAGGACTTTATGTATATTAACAGAAAAGTTTCTAATCATTACTGCTCAGTAGTAATTTTTCAGAATTATTTTAGAATGTCAGGTGAGGGTGGGTGCATATTCCTACACAGTCCAGCTACTGGCACTATTAAGCAGTGTGGAGAAAAAAATTGGGTTTTGTATTAAATTTTATTAAGACAATTTCTATACTTGCCTTATTTAAATTGAATGAAAGACATAGATACTGTACTTGCGTGCTGCTCAAGTAAGAGGTTAATTATTCAGTTGAAACAGTTCCTGAATTGTGACAGTCATAGTGCATTTATTCTGTAATAAGAGTGAGATTACTAAGATATGTAAGTATACTTTTAAAGTGACAATCCATATAAAACACACTTTGAAAAGTATGAGTGTTTTAAAAAGCAATTTTTATTGTAGCAATTTTAGGCAGAAATTACTAGATTTAAAATGTTATTTTATTTCAAGTCATTCAATCATTATTTGAGATGTACACCTGCAATGGGTTTTTTATTGTGTTTTTTCTTATCATTGTTGATTTTACTGTTTCTGTAATGCCAAGTCACTAGTTATAATTTTAAAATGAAAATTATTATCAAGAAATTAATTGCTAGGAGCTTTTGTGAGTAGTGCATTATTGTGCAATATCAGACTGATGTGCTGACACTAAGAAAAATAATCTACTTTTAAAATATTTTAATAACTGAAATATGAACTATATAAGTCTATTTGCAGTCATGTAGAACCCTAACAATACTTCTATAGTTGCCTGCTCTCCAGTGCTTACCAGTTTTACGTACAGTTTCTGATTTGTGGTTTTTACAATGCCTTATATAAACGTTAGTGTGTATAATTATGCAGATAATTTTATACAATATTAATTGTGCTAACAGTGCACTGAAAATCTGTTTAATTCAGTAATTCATTTGCATTTTAATGATTCTAAAAGCACAGTTTTACAGAATAAAATTGAAACATCTCCTTGACTGTTACTGCAGTGTGAAAAGAGTTGAAGCTCTTATTTTGTGCTCTTAAATCTATTAAATACATCATTAGTAAAATTCACGTTTAAAAACATTGGAGAACATACATTCAAGGGGTTACAATATCAGCTATAATGTAACTTAAAGTCCATTATATGACAAAGGATACTTAAAACATTCTGGAATTTGCTATCTGTGGCTTTTGATCACTGATTTTAATATGTTCACTACAAGCATTCAGCACTTGAGCAGATAATTCTGATAGTGAAGGTAGATTGAATATATCAAATGCACTTGAGGAGAGACACTGAGGTACCTTTCAGTAGGAGGTATGAAAGTAAGAGACAAATACTTTTTTGTTTTTTAATCAGATCTTTTAAAGACATAAGATACAGTCTAATGGCTCTTTTATACCACAGAGTGAATGTACTACCTTTCACAAATACAGGGAATAACATATTCTCTTCATCTATATCAATAATTTTTAAGTTAACTATGTAATATTTCTCTCATTTCCTTTATCATATACAGATTTAATATCAGCATGAATAAATCTAAATTGTTTGTTTCTTTCTTCCTAATTCCTGAAGCAATGTAAAAGCCTGGAGAGGTTTGAAGTGACAGGATTACAAGCAGTCTTTTGCATACATGGCCTTTAGGGATGAGCGGCTACCTTGAATCTAATAAACAAGAAAGTGAATTCATTGAATAATGAATTAAGTGGCATAAGTTGTGATAACAAGGAGCAAATGTAACTTCAGACGAATGGTATTTGCTTTGTGTGGGGTTATCTGAGAGGGCTGATGCTTCGCCAAGGGATATCGAAAAAAGGCTCATTATATTAAGATGTTCTTTCACAGAACACAGCCTAAAATGATCTTGCAATCTTTTCGTTTGCTGAGCTCCTTTGTGTGCCTCTATCAAACCAACTGTCTCCACCAGGGGGATAACTGGGATTCTTTTAGGCTGCTGAGTTTTGTTTATAATGAAAATTCCTAGTGAGTTTTAGATGGGTCACCCAGCAATTAAATAGAGATGTCTAATTGGTTGATTCATATTAGGGTCAGCAGCTGGTTACAGAATAAAAGCTCACAGTGCCCCACTTGCACAGTTCTGAACCAAATTAAATTATTAATCTACTCTTTGCTTCAATGTAGCTTCACAGGGATCCCTAACCTGCCATACCAAATAAAGCAGAACTACTACTTTACATTTTCATTATGATGAATTATATTTTAAATTGCAAATACATTCCCATTTAGTTTGCATGGAACATCACATTCGGTATCTTGAATTTATTCAGGCAGTTAGTATTTATGTTTATTTTGTTAATTCTAGTTATTAAATGGACCTGAGAACTCATGGGCATACAGTTAGTATTAATATCACAAGATTCAGAATATGAGAATCTGAAAAAACTGAAAATAGAATGTTTTCTTAAATTGCTTTTTTTTAAATAGGGAATAATTTTATGTGTTGAATATGTTGAATAAGGCTATATAATAAATAATTAAACACAATTATCTTTGTAGTAGCAGTGAGGAAGCACGTCTCTTACCTTTCTGAAATTAGATGTTTATTTCAATTTTGTGTTTTTTTAATTAGTTAAAACTGATGCACATAATTTATTAGACTTTCAGCAAATTATTACTGTATGAAAAGAAGTATGTGTTCGCAAATAAAACTTGCAACTTTTTCTTTTAACAGTTACACTTTGTAATTTCTAAAGAGCAACAGCTGAGATGAATCAGACTCTGCGTTATTGTTCATTCTAGTCCAGTGGGGAAGATTATAACTTGACTTATACTTCATGAAATAATGGCAGGAAATACCCAGCTATGTGCTGTTTCATTTTTTTTTTAATGAAGTTTTTGAAGGTACCCTGTGCCAGTACCCAGCTGATTAAGTGGTCTTGGTGCTAGATCCTGTTGCTGTTAAAAATATACTTATTGGCATGTACTGGTTTTAGGAAAAAAGAAGCAGGTCTTGGTTTTAATTTCAATAGAATGAGGTTTCAGGCTTTAATGTCATGTTAAATAGAGCATGCTACTTGTTGGGAAGGGGACCTGGGAAAGGCATAATCCAAAGCAATTGTTCTTTAAGTTGTACCTTGAAATTTGGTCAGCTCTTCTAATGATTCTGCATGGTGGCTTATGCTGGTGGTGTGCCTGGCCCATTTCCAGTGATGCTACTTGTAAGAGCAGGATTAGTCCTACTGTGCTTCTGTGTGAGTTATGTACTACTGAAGTCATCACAAAAGTAATACAGCATTGCAGTTTACACCTCAATCAGGTATTAACAGTTTTTTCTTATGCCGTGGATCTCCAAATGTAGAAGATCCTTTGATCACAAAATGGTTTTACTTACCTTTCAAATAAACTCGTTATTAGCTGTTGTATGACAAGGTTTAAAACTGATGTTGATGATGTTGGCTTTGGTTTTGTTTTCTTCATGAGGATCTAGCCTTTTTTACTTTTTTTTTTTTTTTTGGGGGGGGGGGGGGAGGGGGTAGTGAAGTCCACAGACAAGTTATGACCAAGTTAAATGAATAGTAGGTACAATGTCAGATGAAGCGCAAGGTAAAGAAGGAAAGAAATGTGAAGCATTCATATACTTTCCTCAATTCTCACTGTAGTAGCAATATTAATTTAGAAGAAGAATGGAAATTTCTGTTTAAAGTGAGGTTGCTATCAAAAAAAAATTAGGATATGCAAAAAAAAATAGGCTAGAGAATAACATAGAAATATCGTTAGAGAAACTGTCTCATTTCAAATGTTCTTTTCCATGGTGGATACCCCTCTCATGATGGATGGGGCAGAATACAGAGTGCTCAGAAAGTGGTGCAAAGTTAGAAAGTTCATATTGTACCTGAAAAAAGTATTTCATCAAACTTGGAATGTGTGTGTAACTAATGTATAAAGGTTACATTCAGAGCATCTATTTTTACTTTTAGAAAACAACACAAAGGAAATGGAAAGATGGTAAATTCATAGCTGGTATAAAATATATTTTCACACAGCACAAAACTAGCCTGAAGGTAATTGACACACAATGGTCCTTGTAAGCAAGTTAGGTCCTGAAAGGAGAGAAAGCTTTTGTCTTCAGAACTGTGCATTTTAATAGGTAGTGATAAGGAAGACACAAACTGGTGAGATAAAAACTGGCCTTGTGCCATTCTTTAAGTAGTTATGATTGGAAGAAGTATTTTGTGGAAAGGGATGTCAGCATCATACGTTTGGTTTTGTGTGCCTTCATTCTAGATTTTCCTTGTTAAAAATGTTTCTGGAAAAATTTTTGCAAAAGAAATTCCTCTTTCCTGTGTCTTCTAAAGCATGTCCATGCAGAGCAGAGCTTTGCACCATGCCTGTCTTCTGTGGCTGGGTAGCCCAGTCACTTCTCTGTACCTCTTGCTATCTGATCTGTGTTCCTATCCAAAACTTCAAAGCATTTGCAGTTTATGCAAATTATTTTATATATTCATACATATAATAGTGTTAATTTATTTTTCTACTCCCAAAGTAAGAATATTTTTTGCATATCATCCACATTCTAAGCCATTTAAAACTGTTTCAAATAGTCACTAATAGTGGCATTGCCACAGCAGCAGACAGGTGAGGGTTGCTGACTTTGTTGAGGTTCTCCAGTGGGTTTTATATTTCTTGCTAAGATCCAGTATGACGTAACTGTGTTTTTGTTGGTACTTATGCTATATACTTGAAATTTAGTTCACGTATGACTACGTAATTTATCATCATGCTTCTTGACTTCAGCATAAATCTTCCCTGGCTTTTGGATAAAGAAAAATGGGGTTTAGCTCTTGTCTGCTAGCCTCTTTGTGATAAGGACAAATTTAAGATGAGAAAAAAATTTATCAATGCTAGGTAGATAGATAAAATGTTTACTTATCTGTATTATAGTTTAAAAATGTAATATATAAATAGTTAAAAATGTTATATTACTAGATTCAATGTGACTGCTTTTTATCAGCCTAAGAGCTAGTGAGAAAAAAGTTCAGTTTGCATATGGTAAAAGATTTTGGGTTTTTATATATTTATTTGTCTGCTTCTTAAGAATGACTATGTGGTGAAAATGGTGAGAAAATATGACACTGTTAGTTTTCAGTGATATATTTGGAACTTTTCTCAGGTATGAGTACCATAATATGTAATAATATGTAATACCTAGCATAAACTGTATGGATCCAAAAGAACCACAGAAGTCTGTAATGCTTGTATGGACTTTTTGTTGGTTTTTTTTTTTTTATTTTCACTAAATCATCACGCTTTCCAGGAACAAGATTTTGGATTGATTTTGAACAAGAATAAATACGAGAGCCCAGTCAGAATCACGTTTTTCAAGCAGTAGATTTATCAAAGTCAGGGGGGCTGAGAGATGAACTATATTTCTGTTTTCACACATGAAAATACTACAGCGCTTAGTCTTTCTGGTCTGTGGTAACCTTTTGGCAATTTTTATCAACACTGAGAAATAAAACTGTTGTTTTTCCAAACCAGAAGATTTTGAAGCCTTTTCAAGCACAGTTCAGCATAGAGCATCTCTGAGCTGATCTTTGCATGGCTCCTGTTCCATTTTGAGTTAAATGGAAATGTTTCATTTGGCTCATTTTAGCAATGTTGCACTTCAGGGTCCTGTTCACTAAACCAAAGTTTCATGTTCAGCATAAAAATCTTCTCCACAAGAAATAAGAGATATGAGGCATTCAATTCACAGTTCATCTAAGGTGTAGGAGCAGCTCAAATAAGCTTACATTATCGCTGAACTGATGTGAGATGAAGCAGTTGGATTTAATCAAAATAATGGACTGCAATGGGGTTTTTTTTAGTTCTGTTCTTCACTTTAAAAGTAAGAAATTTCAGTGGGATAGGAAAAAAAAAAAAAAAAAAGTCCTGTGAAGGACTTAACTTTTCCTTCAACAACATTTTCCATCAAAATATGTTTTCATTAAAAACTATAAAGTTCCATGTCAGCTCAACTCATTAATGATGGTTAATGTTATCAGTGTTTTTCACTGAGATCAAGGACTGTAATTTTTAACTTGCTGTTCATTTCAATGATATTTTTTCTACATAGCACTTTGTGACATTTTGAGATAAATTTGGAATGTTTCCATGATTATAAGTGTAACAGTGTTATCAAAAGTAGACAGATCTTGTACTACTGAATACCCGTAGGTGTGTTCTGAAAGCAAGTTACTCATAACGATGATGTTATCTCAGATACCTCATTCTCAAAAAGTTAGTGCTAATTAGAATGACTGGTATTTGTTTCCTCTCTTGGACAGGAGTAAGCTCAAAATAAAATATTTAAAGTCAAAAGACTGAGTAGGAGAAAACTTCCTATTGAGTTTGACTAAGATGTGGTTTCAGAGACTTGTGACTCTGACTCAATGCAACCACAGTATTAATAGCCACGTGGGCTCCTGATGGAAAGAACCCAAAAGCTGCAATACCCAGCAGGAAATTTTTGTCTTCTTTCTTTAAGTAGACTTTTTCTGGATTGACAGATAAATTTTGCTTACCACCATTTCCCAAAAGCATACTTTGTTTTGCAATAAAAGGGTTGTGATCAGTTTGATTTTTGAAAAGTAATTCTTGGTTCATATATCTCATTATTACTGCAACTATGGATATCAGTTTCTTAGCCAGGGTCTTGTTTTTATTATTTATAACATTCTGAAGGTATGAGGAGGGGTTCTTTAGACCATCCTTCTAGAGATTTTCTTCTCATACAGTCTTTAAAGAGTGAGAGATGAAAACTTTCAGGATGAAAACCAGAATAAGCCCTGATCATTGAGGGAGTTCCTGTCCTTGTCCTCTCCTGTGGATGGCTTGGAAAGGAAATCACGTGTCTAAGATTTGACAGAAGTGAACTGGCTAAATTATGATAAAGCACCATTCAATTCATGATAGTTTGTTTTCTATTTTCTTCAACTTGCTGATTTTTTTTCCAGATAATGCATAGAATTAACTTGAAGTAACACATTAGAACACTTCAAAATACTAAAAAAAAAAAATGAATCCACAACTGTTTTCAAACACCAATTAGTTGATACTGACTCTGCTTCTCATAGTGCTTTAAACAAAACCAATTCTACCATACTGAAGCAAAAAGGTTAGTAACAGGGCCAGGTATTCTGGTCAGCTGTGTAAACCTAACACTTTCCTACTAGTGTGTTTGTAATAAGATTTTTAAAAAGTATAATATCTATATTTTCTTACATTAATACCACTAGTTTACGCGTAATTAATTTTTAGAGAGGCTATAACTCTTAACTGAAATTTAAAGCTATAGAAAGATGAAACAACTTGTCACAATTGAATTTTGCTTTGTTTTTGAAAATGGGATTATGAAAGTTCTTAAGAATTCCAAAAGCACTCTTTACCAGAACCCCAGCTTTTTTAGTTCTGCAGGTAGGTTTAGGATTATCTCAGGTTTCTGTTTTGTTTTGTCTTTCAGGCTTAGAAAATTCCTCTGAAACCTCATCATAAACAGCACAAATCCTCTTCTTTACTTTTGCATAATGCTACTTAAATTGTCAAAATACGATTTTGCAGGATCTAAATAGAAATTTTGATGATCTCGAATGCTACCTGATAATGTGCATGCTAGGTTTAGTCCTTTTTAATTTTGTGGACAGTATGAAGTGTGCTTTAACTGAAATTACTTTTTGACAATCCATGGAAGAAATCATCAAGTGAGATGTGCTTTATTGAATGTTAGATGGTGCTTTGAGCAACCTGATCTAGTGGAAGGTGTTCCTGGCCATGGCGAGGGAGTTGGAAATGGATGAGCTTTAAGATCCCTTCCAACAACCATTCTGTGATTCTATGATTTTATGAAACATATTTACCTCTCTCATGTTTACCTGAAGGTTTTGAGATTTGGGCAGTTTTCTTAGGTCTCTCAATCTTCATAAGCAGCAACCATTATTATGATTATGTATTAAAAGAAAAAAAAGTAGATGTCTTTCTTTGGGGAAAAACAGAGTGAAATGAGAATTGAAAGATGTTTGCCATAGGAAACTGTTTTAGGAAGTTACAGAGGCAATGCAAACAAGTGCCATTTTACCTTAAAAGAATGTTCAGTCTTCTTGGCTGGTGTTTTGATAGATTGATAATTCCAGTGTTATTATTCTCCCAATTTTTTCATATGACAGACAGTAACAAAACATTTGTTGTTCTTGCTGGAAATCCAGTGGACATTAAGTCAAAGTTAGACACTTTTTGGCCATTCAGATAGGTCCAGTAGTCATAATTAGTAGAGGTTTATGCAACAAAGAATACACTGGATCTTAAAATCAAGACAGAGAAACTCATTAAAATGAAAATTATTCCCTGACATATCCAAAGTGGAGAAGCAGTGTTTCTGCTGCAATTTTCCTTCCATTGTAATGATTGATTTCTGTCACTAGTTTTAAAACCTTTGACATGAAACAACCAATATCTTCTGTTTAAATTATTTTGTATCTTTTATAATAATAACAGTTGCTCTCAACAGTCACAGGGGAAAAATTATTCCTTAATTTGCTAGAGAACTGGATGGTTTTGTCAAGAACTAAGTAATGAGTAGGTTTATATTGTTTCCTGGTTGGAACTGGTAAGGTCTTTCTGAAAGATGTCTGAGATCTCTTTACAGTGTTACACTTAGACCTGATCAAGGTAGTTAAATCAGACATGGGCCTGACACTAATTTCACAAAAAAATTCACAAATCACAGTGAGCGTATCTCTGAAATAAGAACAAGAAATATTATAATATATGTATTCTTTATCAGTTCTGACAGTACAGTATTAGTTATTAAAAGTCAAAGAACTAAGCAGATGTCTAGCAATGCTGAATTATAGAATCTGACTAACTTTTATAACTAGCAGATCCAGTGCAATCTTTTCTTGACTCTTAAATGTCTGTCAGTAAATCCTGATGCTTAATATCAAGTGGCTAACAGAGCCAGCTGTGTACTGTTCATGCTTAATAGAAATGAAAAAGATGAAGATTAACATACAACAGGTAAATTTTGCTGCCTTACTGAAATTATATGGAGTATAAAAGGTTTCATTGTATTTTTAGTGAATGTTCAGAGACATCAGCAGTGGGTCAGGCACACTGGGGTGATGATTGCAAAATATCCTTGCTAATTTCTGTCTCTTTTTCACAAATGAAGACTTAACAAGACAAAGAACAGAAGTTGTTTTATTAAGCTTATAGTACCTTTGACCATGTTTTGACTCTGGGGAGTCACAATAGTTGATGGAGGAATGTGTGAGTATAATTCTTTTGGTCTGTCAAACTGTTTAACAGGCAGTGCAATGAATCTCCAAGATTTTGTGAGTAGTCTAATTTTGTGATACTATTTTCTACATAAAGAGAAATACTGACATCTTTTAACCTGCATTTTAAAGTCCATAACATGATACTTAGAGATATATATTTACATAGTAATTTAAATAGGATAGCAGATAAGTTTCCAAAATGAGTGAAAAAATATAGAAAATATAAAAGCTTTTACTGCAGTATATAATAGAAAAGTTTGGCTTACGCCAGGATTTTGATGTCTGCTGCCATGACTGCAAGGCTTCACGTACGATGATGTTTAGCTAAAGTAGCTTAGAAGTTATTTCTGATAGAATTAACACAAAAGGGAAAGAAGAAAAAAAAAAAAAGACAAACCAGAAGCCTCTGATAGGAATCCAAGACGTGACTCAATGGGTACCAAACCTGTATCCCAACTTGGGTGCTTATTACTGATGTTTTATCTTAAAAGTACAAATGAAATCACATGCATCTGTATTCTCTTTAGAGAGTAATAGATGGACCTAAAGAGTTCGCCAAACAAGATTTTGAATTTTAAAGCTCAGGTAGAAAATGAAAGGTTAGGCTTAACAGAAGTTTGTTGCATTCCACAAACCCACTGTTTAAAGATTCTTGTCAACTAATGCGTACAATGGATTAAACTAACACAAGTAACCACACTGAGAAGTTAATGTATTCAAATAATTATTCTTTAATTTATAAAATATAACAATATTTTGTTTATATTTAGGAATCAACTTAGACGAAGCATTGGGCCATAAAGACATATGAGTAGTAAGCGCAAAGTCGCTGTGACTATCACCGTTGATAATGCATCTGTAGGCAAAGTAGGCAGATTAATTTACTTACGGTGAGCTAAATGCATTCTTGGCTCGTGAAGGGAAATCATTTGCTCACTTAAGCCAGATATCTGACTTTTGACGGCAAATGTCACTGCCTGGATTTCCCTTTGACAGTTTGGCAACCCTGCACCCCTCTTATAGTATCCACTTATTTGTCTTGTTTTCAGCCAGATTAATCCATTCTGTTTTGACAGGAAGACTGATGGGTAATTGATAACTGTGATAGACACAAACAGAAGAGTTGAATGCTGAATAATTCAGCACTTTTCAGTATCAATAAGAGAACAGGTTGAAGAATTTGTGTCTCTATTTACACTTAAACTAAACTAAGTCAGCCCAGACATTTATGCTGCCAGTCTATCAGAAAACCAAACAGTGTACATTCGGTTTCCACACGACAAAATGTTTTATAAGCTTGTAACAATATGTGTGAAGCTGCCAGAATAATAAATAGGTACAGCAGCCCATGCATGCTAATGTTATGTTGTAAGCAGTTTTGTTGACAAGTGCTAATACTTCTTTCATACTATCATCAAAAGCAGCTAATACAACAGCCATTATTTGCTGGCTTTCCAAGCAAGACATGATGGATTGTGACCTTAATATGGGTTAGCCGAGTTTTGAAAGTTAAACAACTTGCAATAAATCATAGAATTATTACAATGCAGTTTAATTGGTTAAGGACTGTTTATTTCCTAAACAGAGTGAAAAATTTCTGTTTCGGCACTTTTAATTTGCAAAGTGCATTTTCGTTATGAATGGCAGTTTAATATTCTGCTCTTTTGTTGTGCAAAATGTGCAACACACAGGCAATCTATTAATTGGACAAGAATGCATTGCAAGCGTAAATTGTCCTTTATATCATCACTTGTGAGCTTTTATGTCTATTAAATGCATTAAATGGAACATAGAGGTTTTACAACTTGCAGGTTAGTTCTGAAATCTAAGCCAAACTTCAAGCTTCAATTAATGATCTTTATTTTTAACAAAGTAATTAAGTAGTAGTAAATATCAAGAACAATTTAAGTGATATTATTCTTAAGAAATTGGTATCCTGATTCTATTGATTTAAAAGTCATAGAAATTGTAATAGTTGTTTATATTATTATATTTCTTTTGTAAAAATGGGTGGGGGGTTTCTGCCTCCTTTGTTTTCTTTCTCTAAACCAGACTACCAAATATTATAAAACTATTTTACACAGGTTGGTTCAGTAAGAAACAGAAATTGCAGTAACCTTCAAAAATTTTGCAGCATTTGGAACTGTATTTGATGCACTAATAGTCATTTTGGTCATAATGGTCAAAATGTGTGTTAAAATAGCATGCCTTTAAAAACTTGGGAACCTTATTCTAGTAATGCTGAAACAGCTAGAATAGCATAGTGTTTTAAAAGGCACTCATCATACAGCTTGTGGATGCTTTAATTTTGTTTAAATATAAAATTAAAATACAGTAGATAGCAGAGAGGCACCTCAGTAGTACACATTATTAAAGGGATACATTTACTGGCCATACATTTTAGCAGAGAAGTTAAAAGGCTCATAGTACATGAACTCAGCAAAATGGGAATCTCTAGAATTACCTATTGTCTGAGATAATCTATTTATTTCCAGTAAGCAATAATTGAACATGGTTCATTACATGAAAAAGCGAGAAATTTTTTGACACTGCACTCTATTGAATACAGCTTTCTTCAATAATTTATTGCTAGCCTAAAGTTCAAATTGGAAAGTACATTATTATTCTTTATTTATGTCTTAAAAACAGCTAACAACTTTTAGTTGTTCGGTAATTATCTTTTAAAAGGAGCAAGGGAAATTATCTCAGAATGTAGGCTTACCCTTTGATGAATGATGGCTATTCCCTCATCTGCCATACCCACCAGTTGGAATCAGTATCTGAAATATGTAGCCTAATTAGCATAGAAGAAATGTAAAGATCATTGTAAATGCTTGAGAATAAGTGTTGCTAGCATAGAAAGATATGCCTTCTGTTTGGCACAGTACTTAGTGAGGCAAGAATGAGTTAAATAACAGACTTGTGGAAAAATAAGTAATATCAAGTGACACTGTATGTGTGTGTATATATATATATATATATATATATATATACACACACTTGGAGGCCGGCAGTCAGTGGTATTCCAGAGATCAATATTGGGTCCAGTCTTATTCAACTTTTTTATCAATGACCTGGATAGGTCATTGATAAAAATATCAGGACTCATAAGAGGATGAAGGGCTGGAGTGCACCCTCAGCAAGTTTGCTGATGATATGGAGCTGGGGGCAGTGGCTGATACACCTGAAGCTGTGCTGCCATTGAGTGAGACCTTGGTAGGCTAGAGATTTGCATGAAGAGAAACCTCATGAGGTTCAACAAGGGCAAGTGCAGGATCTTGCACCTGAGGAGTAAGAACCCCACTGTCGTGGTTTAAGCTGTAAATCATGCAGCCCGCTCACTCACTTCACCCTCTTTCTTCCCCTCCACTCCAAGAGGGGTGAGGGGCAGATGGGGAGAAGAATCAAAAGAATGTAGCTCCCACGGGTTGAGATAAGAACAGTCCATAACTAAGGTATAACACAAATCACTGCTGCTACCACCAATAATAATAATGACAAGAGAAATACAAGGGAAGAGGATACAACTGCTCACCACTCGACGACTGAGCTGTGAACTAAAACTCTTCCGGGTTCCTGCCCCCCAGTTTTTTTACATCCTGGGCATGACATACTGTGGTATGGAATACCTCTTTGGTCAGTCTGGGTCAAGTATCCTGTTTCTGCTTCCTCCCGGCTTCCCCTCGTCCCTGGCAGAGCATGAGACTCAGAAAGTCCTTGATCAGACCAACACATTCTAAGCTGTAACTATAAATATCGGTGTTATCAGCACTGTTCCCAGGCTGAAAGTCGAAAACACAGCACTGCACCAGCTACTATGAAGGAGAAAAATGACTGCTACTGCTGAGCCCAGGACACCCATGTACCAGCACAGGTTGGGGCCTGACCTACTAGAGAGCAGTTCAGCTGAGAAGGACCTGGGACTGTTGGTGGATGATAAGCTGACCATGAGCCGGCAAGTGTGCCCCTGTGGCCAAGAAGGACAAGAGTACCCTGGGGTGCACTGGGAGGAGTGCAGCAGCAGGTAGAGGGAGGTGATCCTCCCCTTCTACTCGACCCTGCTGAGGCCACATCTGGAGCACTGTGTCCAGTCCTGGGCTCCTCAGTACAAGAAAGGCAAGGAGCTGCTAGAGAGGGTCGAATGGAGGCCACAAGGATTACCGGGGATTTGGAGCATCTTTCATATGAGGAGAGATTGCGGGAGCTGACCCTGTTTAATCTAGGGAAGACTGAGAGAGGATCTTCTGAACACACAAGTATCTTAAGGGTGTCAAGAGGATGGGGCCAGACTCTTTTCAGAGCCCAGCAACAGGGTAAAGGGCAATGGGCACAAACTAAATCACAGGAAGTTCTGTCTGAGTATGAGGAACAACTTTGTTACTTTGAGGTGACAGAGCACTTCAACAGGCTACCCAGAGAGGCTGTGGAGTCTCCTTCTCTGCAGATATTCAAAACCCACTTTGGCACGATACTGTGCAACCTGCTCTGAGTGAACCTGCTTTAGCAGGGGAATGGACTAGACCATCTCCAGAGGCCCCTTCCAACCCCAACCATTCCGTGGTCCTGCAAGGCAAAAGATTCCTGGACATACGTGCTACAGGACAAAAAGGTTTCAGGGCTGGAGGAAGATCCATTAGGACAGAACTTTGGGTGCGCAGGTGGGAATAAGGGCAAAGGAGGCAATGTTAAACAGAAATGTTACTTCAGCTCTGTGCTGTGTTGAATAGCTAAGAACAATCAGCTGCTGTATACCTGGGGTTTGTTAACCTACTAGTCAAGATGATTGCCTGATCTCCAGCAGTTCTGATTGTGACCAGGTGTTTGCTTGCAGAGCTTTCTTTCCAAGCAGGATCTAATAAGAGCTGACAGCAGCAGCTCAGGGAGGTTTTCTCTTGGAGCCTTGTCCTTGGAAAGATCTGGCATTGCATCTTTGTTTTGATTCTTCAGTGACAGAGACTGTTTTCTTCATTTTCTTATGTGATGTGATTCTGCTAAGGAGAGTAGGCATTTCTAGAGGCTGGTCAAGTCTAGAGCCTCTGAAGGGCTCCAGACAGCCAGCTGGGTGGGGGACACAGGCGTTGCAGAGGTTTAATGTGAAGCAATGACATATATAGCATAGTAATGGAAGAATTTAAGATGCTAAATGGATAAGTTTGTGCCATGATGAAAATGTTATATTGGTACTACCATGGTAATTTCTGAAGGTAGCTTTTTGTATATTTTGTTGTTATTATTTTTGGGTAGGTTCTGGTATAGGCTGAGAAATAACTTCTTGGACCATCCTAGCATCAAGTTGAAGTTTAAAACGGGTGTGTTGCAGTGTACCTGGTCTCTCAAAATGAAATTAACTCTGTTTCTGCCTCAAAACTACGTAAAAAGTTCTGTTTGCTACAACAAAAAGATACAGTGAATTCTATTCTGCAACATGTTTTTGTAGGGCTTAGTAGTATTTTTATATACCAGATAACTCAGATACAGGTAGCAACATATAATAAAATCCAGCACAGACTTAGATGAATTTTGGGACAAGAGATTGGCTGTTTTTCTTAACATATTACCTATCCTTAACATGTGTAAGGCTGCCTCATCACTGTGCTTTACTGTGCAGCCTTAAATAAACTCTGGCAGTGCAAGAGCTTTCTGACTACATAATAATAACGACCATTTTTCTTGCATATATTTTGTTAATGCAGTACTTTGGCTTGTATGTGCTTAGAAGAGTAGGGGTTTACGTGTTTATATTATGTTTGATCAGTAAGACTATAAACACCATTAACGCTTGCAAAAAATGAAGCCAGGGCTACTTGAATTCAGTTGTCATGACCCTACACTAGAAAGTTGCTGCATGTAGTTTCATGTAACATGATCTTAACAGAAAAAAAATTGACTGAAAAAAT
Organism: Amazona ochrocephala; assembly: GCA_039720435.1. Lineage (NCBI taxonomy): Eukaryota > Metazoa > Chordata > Aves > Psittaciformes > Psittacidae > Amazona > Amazona ochrocephala. The sequence goes on along the minus strand of CM077909.1, from coordinate 72,761,025 downwards.
AGAAATCATCTTATACTCTACTGAAATCACTGAGTTCCTTTAGAATTTCATCCATGTAATAATGCTGTTCCATATGTTACTGAAATTTGGATCTTCGTGACTCTCCATTGAGAGATAGATGTGAAATGAAATGTAAACCACGCAGAAATACAATATTGAAAGTGCCTCAGAGCATGTGCTTCTGGATTTTGGAATTGATAAAATATTCAATCTGTCAAAAAAATCAGTCAGAAAAGTTATTTTACTAAATTCAACATGATACAGTTTTGCAGTTTACATCTTCTGCTTTATGTATCCATTTTCTAAACTGTTTTCAGCAGATTTAGCCTTGGTCATGCAAATTACACTGTTTTGCAATATTGAGTCCAAATATAACTTTGCAGGAATGTATCACGCAATTCATTGTCAAAACAAGGTTATTAAATCAGTGCTTAATTTTATCTTTTGATGTAAGTGGTGAGATCCTTGTAAATTTAGGAGACAGCTATGCAGTGGAGTATGGTAAAAAATTTCAGTGATCATTTAATTACTAAAACCTGCAGGACAAAGCTCCTGAAACTCCTGACTGCTGTCCTGGGTTCAGCAGTAGCAGTCATTTTTTCTCCTTCTTAGTAGCTGGTGCAGTGCTGTGGTTTTGACTTTCAGCCGTGGAACAGCTCTAATAACACTGATGTTTTTAGTTGTTGCTCAGTAATGTTTACTCTGACCAAGGACTTTCTGAGTCTCATGCTCTGCCAGGGAGAAGGGGAAGCCGGGAGAATGCAGAGACAGCACACTTGACCCAAACTAGCCAAAGAGGTATTCCATACCACAGCACATCATGCCCAGTATAGAAACTGGAGGCAGTTACCCGGAAGGGTTAGATCACTGCTCAGTCAGGCTAGGTATCGGTCGGCAGGTGGTGAGCAGTTGCATTCTCTTCCCTTGTTGTTTCCCTTACCATTATTATTATTGGCGGTAGCAGTAGTGGTTTGTGTTATACCTTAGTTACTGGACTGTTCTTATCTCAACCTGTGAGGGTTACGTTCTTCCAGTTCTCCTCCCTATCCCTCCGGGAGCAATGGGGAGAAAGGGGGGAGTGACTGAGTGGCTGCGTGGTTCTGAGTTATGCCTGGCCTTGAACCACAACAACTGCTTTTAATCAAATTTACCTGATGGATTTAGCCATCAAAACCAGGAGTATTTATATTGCACATCAAGTGAGGACCAGCAGCACTTGCCAACTCAGCTAGCCAAGTGAAGCAGTAATTTCGGGCCATTCACCAGCTCATTCTTAAAGATGGTCAGAGAAGAATCCCTATGGAGACAGTGAGTAACCCAAACTCTGCAGTAACACATCACTTCAAAATGCAAACAGTGGCATACAGCATCATCGATTCACAGCATCACAACATGGTTTGGGTTACAAGGGACCTTTGAAGACTATCTGGTCCAACACTAGTGTGAGGTGTACCTGCCCATGGCAGGGGGATTGGGACTAGATGATCTTGAGGTCCTTTCCAACCCAAACCATTCTGTGATTTTATGAATCCATGAATAAGGAAAGCTATAATTTAAATGAGCTTTGATGAGATCTTACACAAGCTGTAGGAAAGTCTGGGTTCTTGCAGTGGTTTTGAGGTCTCAGGATATTCCGTGACACAGTCAGAGCCTTCTTATATGCAGAAAAACACTAGTCTGGTGATGACAGATGAAAGACATAGATACTATTCAGGACACTGTATGCTTGAAAATATATGCTCATACAACAGAAAATATTTTTTCTGTGATTTTGATATTATCAGAGACCTTACTGCTATACAGAGACTTTAATGCTATTTTAAGAAAGCAAAACAGACATTCTTTTATTGCAAAAATTTGCATTGAGGAATATTGTATTTGTATCTTACATTTTAAAAGTGCCATGGCAAGAAATGGGTTTGATTTTGAAGAAGAATCGTATTGAATAATTAACCATGAATTACTCTAATTAGGCAAAAATAATTATAGGTTGGACATTCTGCTTCAAAAAAATGTATGGAGTTAGTGACTATTGGAAAAATAATGCCACCTGATGGAAGCTGAAATAAATCTAAAAAAGAGCTTTCTCTTGCAATCAGGTCTTAACTATGGTATTTTAAAATGTCTCCAATTTCAAACATGCAAATTTCTTCTAGACAGAATTATTAGTAGGGCTATATTGTTGAATTACAAAATCCTCAGTGTAATAATTAAAGAAGGTAGTTCTATCCTTTAAAAGAGAGTTGTGATTAACTCTTGTCTTAATATCTGAGCTCTTGCTCAGAACTACTGAGAATACTATAGGTATGTCTTCAAATCATAAAAAGGTTAATCTTACTTAAAACCAAGGTATTTTTATAACTAAATGTTATAAAATAATGTTGTTTAAAATATATGTTTGTATGACTTGTAAAGAGACATATATATCAACAACATGGCTGCTTTGAGTTTCAGGTGTAAGGGATTTAGCATCCATGTACAATTATATTTCATTACATTGAGAAGAATAATTTAATAGTTTCCTTTAAAAATCATAGTTAGGAAAGCACACATAGGCTGAATAGACTAAGATTACACACTGTTCTGCAAGGACTCTTTTGTCACTTTGAAAACCTCCCGAATACTGCAAGAAAAAATCCTTGTAATTTAAATTTTTTAGCCATTTATTCAGGTTTAGGATTTTATTATATAAATACCTACATACAGCTTCCATATCTCGAAATTTGCAACAAAAGACTTAAATGGTACAGTGAAATAAAGATTTTTTGGTGGCTTTATAAATGCCATTCTTAATTTGATTATTGCATGCCTGTAAATAAACTACCATAGTTTCTTCTAACAGAATGTTACTTCTTAAAATCTTAAGATGCAAGATGACCTTCTTAACACAATTAAAGATTAACCAATCCATTTCTTTCTGAGCAACAGTGACAGCTAAACCTGAGGTTTTCTAGACCACTGTGCTATCTTCAGTGTGTCCTCACCAATGAATTTTACTGCCGTATATTCATCATATGGTCAGGACACTAAAACTAAGCCAGCCAGAGAGTGGTCAAGTATTAGCGTCCTTATGATCATGGTGTCTAGATATTAGTTGTATTAATTCACTCCAGAGCAATGCGTGTTATCTTAATGCAAAATGTGAGAGTGCTCCTGTCCTTTGTTTGTGGTTAGGCTGCTGTTATGTTGGCCCATCTTTTTAATTGTGAATAATACTTTATGTTGAAGGTGTTTTTGTGTTAATTTCTAGATGCTTCTAAAAGGCTTGACTTTGAGCCTGTCAGAAAATGATATTGAGCATCTAACCACAGAATACAGATCACTTCAAACTTCTAAATTCTATAGTAATTTCTGAACATAGATTCAGATTAAATGTATATAAATATAGCCTATTCTACTGCAGCAACTTCTTTCCTAAGCTGTATTTGGCTGTGCCTTGCCATTTTTTTACCCACATTGTTGTTATAAACAAACTTACATTATAATGTGGAAATTAATGTGATGTCATTTCACCTCGGTGTTTTAGAATTTTCATTATTATTTGATCTAAAAGCTAGAAAATTATGAGCAACTTCAAGCAGCTCAAAAGGATTGTGAAACTGTAAAGTGAAACTAAGGATGATGTGGAATAATCATTGTTTTTATAAATAGTACTATCAGATCGTTCTGGGTAAGGACTTCCACCTTTCCAGGGTGAGCAAATGTGTCTATTCAAATTCTTTAGAAATACAACTTTAAAAAAGAAGGAGGAAAAAAAAAAATCTCTTTTCAGAATTAATTGCCAAAATGTGTTTATAAAAAAAAAAAAAAAAGAAAAAAATGGGGCATTTAATTATGATTTAAAATGATTGAAATTCCAGTGCACCTGTTTAATCAAAAGAAAATAATGTATGCACAGTAAAGTCTTTTTCTATTATGCTTCTGATGACAGTAGCAGGGTATTAAGAAAATATAATAGGAAAAGTAATATCTAACATTTTGTTTTGTTATGTCAAGAGAATAACTATTGTTATTGGATAATTTTTACAAAATTCTGCTACATTAAGCTATAAATTTCCAATTAAGCTTCATCTGATTACCATCTAAAGTTAAATGCTCACCCAAATACACAATTAGATATCTTGTATACCACTGGTATACTTTTAAAAAAACTTTATTATTCTCAGATACATATGTCTCTACAGAGTATTGCAAAGCTGTTACCGAGACACATGAGTATTTTTGGCTTACAATAAACGAAAGCTTTAATTACAGGATTTAGTATTGTTTCCTTCTTTTCACATAACTACACATTCAGTATGTCGAGAGCATGGGCTGTGCCATTGCTGGACCATGGTTGTAGAGTGGACTGAACGGCTCTACAAGCAACTGCTGCTTCATTACTACTGAAGTTGGAATGTATGAACATGTGGATTGCTGCAGAAAAGGACAGGACCCTAGCACTTGAACAGTGTGCTGAATTCTTCCCCCCTTGCCTCTTCAACAGAGTTTGAGCAGGATGCAGACCAGCTTACTTGAAATGGAGAATACAGTGTGTTATTTGGAGCAGACATGAGTATTCACATGTGAGCATCTATCAGCAGTTGAAATCACTGGAAGTTGTTCTTTCAGAATGGAAACCTCTGTGTGGTACTAAGTATTCTGCAAGAGTGCATTAATGGTGTCTCAAAATGGCAACTCAAAGTTGGCTTTAATTTCTCTCCCAGTTTGGTGATATATGAAATAGGGTAGCGTCTATTCATCTCAACATGTGTTTTACAAGTACTTTCTTTATTGTTTGTGAAGCACTTGGAGAGTGATACCTGCAACAGAAAAGCCTGAGATAAAATTAATAATAACGGTAATAATACAAGCTTTGAAGTGTGTGCTAAATTTAAGGTCATCCATTGAATACTTAGTAGAAAATATAATTACTATTATGCAGTAAGAGACTTATCTCTGTTCTGGGCCCCAAAAAGACAGAGGTAGGTAGAAAAATGGTATATGAAAATTCATCATTAAAATTCACAGTTAACCTTAATTCCAACTTCTTACATATCTGATTTTAAACCTTTTAACAACATTTTGGCATCTGTAGGAGAATTTGCACACACCTGATTGGCTAGTAGGTAAGGCAGAATAGCACTTTTAAATGAGTTAGCTTTTTGTATGACAAATTGAAACCAAGACACTGAATATTCTGGAAAGGCTGTTCAGAAACTGTTTGTAAAATGGGAGAAGGGCTTAGTTTATATTTAATATAACTTTTGTCCAGCTGTTTCTTCCTTTCTATTTTATTTTTATACCTTGTTTGCAACAACTTCAGGTTACTGAAATGATTGACCTGATGTGTATATGAAAACATCTGTGTAATTTTTTGTCTGATTCTTTTATATAATTTCTAGATCAGTTTTTGTCTCCAATTCTTCAACATACCTCTACAGTTTTACAGGTATGACGATTACAGGTATTATGACATTTTGCATAATGCTCTTATATATTGTTTTTGCATCTAAAGCACTTACAGTCCCAAGGGGCAGTTGAGTATATTGAGATTTAAAGAAATAATTCCTTTAGTTTCTTATAACTTTTCTTCTTATTTTTGAGTCTTTAGCCTGCACATGTTCAGCCTTTTTTGCAAAGTATGAAACTGTGGTTTTGTTACCCATCACTCCAAGGAGTGCAATTCTATGAGCAGTGCTCGCTTTTCCTACTGGGGCAGTCCATGTGGTTCCTTGTGGATGAGGGTCATGCCACCAATCCACTATATGTTAGGTGTTCCTAGCTCAGGTACTTATACCTTATCAACATAAAAAGGACATGGAACTGTTAGAACAAGTGCAGAGGAGGGCCACGAGGATGATCAGGGGACTGGAGCACCTCTCGTATGAAGATAGGCTGAGAAAATTGGGGCTGTTCAGCCTGGAGAAGAGAAGGCTGCATGGAGACCTCACAGCAGCCTTCCAATACCTGAAGGGGGCCTATAGGGATGCTGGGGAGGGACTCTTCATTAGGGACTGTGGTGAGAGGAAAAGGGGTAATGGGTTTAAACTTAAACAGGGGAGGTTTAGATTGGATCTGAGGAAGAAATTCTTTACTGTGAGGGTGGTGGGGCCCTGGAATGGGTTGCCCAGGGAGGTTGTGGATGCTTCATCCCTGGCGGCGTTCAAGGTGGGGTTGGCCATAGCCTTGGATGGCATGGTTTAGTGGGAGGTGTCCCTGCCCATGGCAGGGGGGTTGGAACTCGATCTTGAGGTCCTTTCCAACCCTTACTATTCTATGATTCTATGATTCTATATATCGAGTCCCTTCACACACCTAGTATTCATTCAGTGCGCTACTTCTATGGCATAGAATGGTTGATGGGTTGTAGTCTGGGACCACTGCTTTAACAAAAATGGTAAATATTTTGTGATTGCATTGTAATGACATAAAAGTCATCTGAATTGCTGCCTCTAGAAGAAACAAAGAAAACCGATTTATGTGAAGTAAGTGAGGTAATGATTAATTACACAGTGATTTCCCCCTTAACAATTCGAAGTGCTCGATTAGCAAAACTTGATGCCTTAATTAAGCTTTGAATATTCACCTTCTTTTAAACTACAGTTTAGGTGGCCATTGTTGAAAATATAATGTTTAAATAAGAGCTCTCATTTTTAGTAATGCATCTTCATAAATGCAAGCTAGTGCCTTTTTTAGTATGATGATCAAGTGACATTTTTGTCTCTTAATAATGCTACTGCTCAACCTCTTATAAAAAAAAAAAGTATTTCATATTATTTTAAATGTAAAATCATATTGTGTATGGTTTTGAGCCAACACTTCAGATTAAAACCGATAATTTGGGGCTTCTTTCCACTGTAATCCAGATGTATATATTATGGAAAACAATCCCATCATTGCTTTTGCCTATGTGGTTACAGCAGTTACCTTCTGACCTACAGTGTCTTTGAATTTCAAAATCCAAATTAATACCATCTGAGCTATTTCATTCTCTTTTCTGTGGCCTAAGAAAAACGAAGTAATTTGTAAAAGCTGATGTATTGTTAGAGTGTTCATTCAAAGAGGTCAGTTACAACTTCTTGTTAAATTCAGCGGAAAAAAGTCTAAGTGAGCTGCCACCTCAGCATTTTTGCAGCCATATTTTTTCGGAGATATTTACATTTCTGAGAAAATTACAACTGTGAAAAAAATTAAATTAGCTTTTTCACTTTGACATATAGTTCCTCTCTTTGCCTAAAGATTTATGATCTTGCCAAAGTCATTCTCCTCATTCATATTATTGCACTTTAGCATTACGATATGTCCTTTGCACACACATGAATGCTGCAACCTTGCACTTACTAGTGGCATTAAAATGAGTGAATAAATGTCAGAACTGAACAAGTCCTGACTGTCAAATATAAGCCTCTCCAGCATTCATGGCTAATGCTCTAATCATTGGTGCAAAACACTGAAATAATTTGCTTTCCCTACATGTTTTTACTGGCCGGGATGCATAGGGGAGTAGTGTGCTCAGTCATAATCATGCTCCACAAAGGCTGGAAATGTTCCCTTTGAGCTTCCAATCATTAGGCCAGCCGAAGTGAAGACAAGCCCATTGACAAGTGAGAATGGCAATAATTTATTTTCTATTGATGGGTTGTGACAAATCATGTTTGGAGCAGTGGCTGCATACTGTGGGGCTACATGAAGAAAGACTGTGATGGCCCTAGATGAAGCTCTTCACAGCTCATTTAGTCCAAATGTAGCTACCTGGGTGGTGAATCGGTTCAACATACCAGCCCAGGCATTCCCGCGCAAAATTAGATCACTTACAGGCAAGGCATATAGGGGTTCCTACAAGGCATTAATCAAGAGGAAGAGGGGAGAGCTGTCAAAACCTGGATTTCAAAATTAAAGAACACAAGAAGGATTAAAATGCAGCCACGTCAGAAATTCAGGAATGTAATTTCCATCACATAACTCCAGGTATGGAAAAGAGCTCAGAAGAAGAAATAAGTAAGATATTAACAGTACATTCAGTAGGGCTAGATTTTTACAAATCTTAATTAGTAAAAGCAGCGTAAGGATTTATTTGAGCTGGGCACATCCCCTTCAGCTTTCAGCTGACAGGTCAAACTAATTTATGTGCTTCCTACCACTTCATAACACAGTTCATATCTTATTTAAATTTACTTTGCCATGGCCCAGTGATGTGGCTAGCATCTGACATCTCATGCTGTTTCAGAATACAGATGGATATTTTATTTTGCAGGATATGAACAGCCTGTCCCATTCATTTTATCAACTTTATCTGTATTTTATTTCTGCACAAAAAAAAAAAAAAAAAAAAAAAACTGGAATAATACTGCGATCTGACTCTAATGGGTTTGCATAGATTTTACTTTGCTTTTTTTTAAAAAATGTATTTTTGTTTCCTAAGAAATTCTGATGTCTGTATTTAAAGTCAGATATCCTCTTAAGCAGTGATCCTTGAGTCCTCTGAATGGGAAGCTTCCTAAACATTGCTTAAGATTTGATGAGGTTTTGCACTCTCTTCTTCATATTGGCCATTGCCCTTGAGGGAGAAAAGAGGGAAGAAATAACCAGAGGGGCAAAGTTCCTTTTACCTTCAAAAAACTGTAAAGTAGACATCTCTACAAAATCTCTGTAGTAGCCCTGTCCTTCGCCTCCTGCATCTCTCTACTTTGTTAACTTGGAAAAGTGGAGAATCTGGGTTTCCTACTTTAGAGAAAGTAGCTGATGTCTCTGAGATGCTTTAGAAATCAGTAAATGAGCAGGAGTTGTCTCAGTATTATCACAAATATCATTCTCATCCACATCACCCACTTTCTGATGGCCATCAAAGCAGGTATCTCCAACTCCTGCATTCAGCAGCAGCTGTCAGAAAGGAACAATTTGCCACACGCATCTTCCTCTTTCAGAGGCCGGGGGTGAACAGCCCACAAGGGATAATAGCCTCCTTCTCTGGCAGTTTCTACTTACTGCTCACACAAACATCTCTATATGGCACTGAAAATTCAATGTGTGAGCCCTACTAGCTGCACAAAAAATAATTTTTGCTTATAAAAGTAAGGATTATATATGGCAGGATATGTAAACAGCAGGATTAAGGTTTTCCCATATCACACTTAAAACATGAACCCAAATAAAAAATGTGCTATTACATCTACCGAGACAATATTTTTTTATTTACTCAGAACAAGTCTAGGACACTCATATGTAGTAATGCAGTGTAAGTGATCTCAGATTTAATGAGCAAATGCCTATTTGGTAATCTGGATGTCTATTAACTGTATTTATTTCTCTTCTAATCATCTTAAATTATAACTCACTTAAGAAAATGGAAAATCGAGGGAGTAGAATAGAGTTAATTCATCTTTCAGGTAGTCTCGAAGTTCTTGTTTGTCTATTACATGAGGTTTGTGTAAGAAAAAAAAAGGTCAGGGGTGATCATGGTTTATCATCATAATGTCTGCAGTGCAGAGGGAAATACACAACATTTAATGTGCCAGGTAATCTGTGAGCACAGTTAATTATGTCAATGTACTTTACATACTGCCAAGCTTCCTTTTAAGGGGTTATCTCTATCTCCTCTCCTCCTTTAAGGCCATTGTATCATATTATGATCCTTAGAAGTGCACTGAAAATACAGTGGTTTAAAGGTAAAAAATAACATTATCTTTCAAACTACAGATATATTATGATATAAAATACACATGGTATGTTTGTTCTAGTTAATAATTCTTGTGGGTTTCCTCTCTGGTTTTGTTTGAGATTTTTAGTGCAGCTAATCAAAAAATAGTATAAAAACAGTGTAAGCTAAATGCGGCTTCAGCTCTATGTTTCCTGCATGTTCCATTAACATTGGAACTATAGTAATGAATTTTTCTAAATAATTTATTATAGCAGGCACTTGAAAATTTTATTTTTATTTGATACTACTTTGTCCTCTAAGGTAGCATGACAGGATAACTGTCTTTCATAAAAACCAAGATCATCACTCTTTTTCAATGCCTATCAACCTGTTTGTGCTTAACCAGGCATTTATTTATTAGTTCTTAATGGTAAGGTCCATGAGGTTACTACACCTGAGAGAAAAATATGTAAGACAGGCTTTCTAATTAATCACTGGGAGGGTTCAAGAAGGTCTTGTTATTTCTGTGAACAGTAGAATTTATGTAGTCTATTACAAGTGTTGATTGCTAAAACTGCAGCTCATTTTTGTTTCTTCAGATGTGTAGTTCTTTTTATGCTTAACAGTAACATTCTTATCATTCTGTTTGCAAACATGCTCATAGGAAGGTGTGTAGAGAGGGAGACAGGTCTAACTTGTTGCCTGTTTGCCCCTTCAGCATCTGGAAAAAAAGGCTCATGAAAAGAAAACAGAAGAATATCAAGGGCAGCAATTTCAAACATGAATGGATTGGGGTGGGGAAAATGACAAATATCCCATATGGAAGCAGCAGACAGTGTAGAGTGAAAATAGTTCAAGATACCACTTACCCTGCATGTTCCCTTATTTTGTCTAAAATGTCAGAATCTGGTAAACATGACCATTTGATGAGATCTGCTAGGTGGTGTCCGTGCTGCCGCTCAGGCTGTGCAGAGCTCTTGCTGCTGGAACACAGGCATTTGAGAGCCAGGGAAGCTAGAAAACATTTATATTGAAAACAATATCCATGTGCTGAGACTCCATATTAGAAAGCCTTTTGAAATCAAGTTCTGAAAATTACTCTCTGCCACATTAGCTCTCCCCCAGCTGAAAAATGGTCCAGTTTTAGAGAAGCTTGCCTAGCACTGGAACCAGGGGGGATGGAGAAGCCAGAGGAAACATCCCAGTGGTCACCACTATCATGGCAGTAAAATTGCCCAAATTGATCCTTATGAGTGTCGTATCTCTTTGAGGGAAGTATTTGCAGCAAAGAGAATAAGTAGAACACATGGGGGGGGGGGGGAAGGAAAAACAAAAAAAAGGAGCTAAAGGATTATTTCCTTCCCTTACTTCCTCAGTAAAAACCAGAGCACGCATTTTAGAAGGCTGTGAATGCTGGGCCACTGTAGTCTTTCTGTGCCTTGCCAGAAATAGGAATACAATTCCCTCTGCTGCTGTTTTGAGAAGAATATATATTTAAAAAAAAAAAAAAAAAAAAACAAAACAAAAACCCAAACCAAGCCAAATCAAACCGAAACAAAACAAAAAAACAAACAGTTGTTCTTGTGCCACTGGAAATCTCCATACAGAAAGCTGAAAAACTGCGCTGCCAATGCTCTTGTAAGGAAGCAGTTTGAAGTTCCTTGGCTGGATCCCCTTTTTATAAGTTCCTCAAAGACATATGTTTTTTCTTCCCATTTTCATAGATCAGGGAAGCTTTCCTCTTACCTGTGTACAAATCTTCTTTTTTCATGTTAGCATGTTACTCTTGCTTTGCCATCTTACCTACATGCTCTCCTTTTATGCCTCTGGAGGTCTATGAATTTCAGCCTCTTTTGAACGGGTTCTTTTTGGAACAGGATGTCCTCATCTCTTCTGCAGGTGATGTTTCCACAGGGAGAAGTAGCAAGGAGGTTTCTCCTTGTTTATGCTTTGCTCCCTGAGGTTTCCCCTGTTTCATCAGGTCACAGGAGGGAGCCTTCATACTCCTGAGTAGCACCAAATGACAATGAGGGGTCCCACACTGCATTTTTGCAACTCTAAGCAAAGATACAGCTTGAATTGTTGATGTTCATTATAAATATTAATTGGATAAAAAGCCAAACTTTGATGTGTCTCTTTCTTTTATTCATAAGAAGATCTTCTACAGCTGCATATTGTCTAGTGTGATAGAACTATCATACTAATGGCCTCAAACTGCACCTAATTGATTCCATGATTCTACGAACTATATCTACAATTAAGAAAAAAATAGTTAACAGATCATTATATGCAGTTAGACAAAGGTCGTAAATAAGTACGGATAGCTGCACGCATTTATGCTAGATTTGAGGGTGGTCAAACACTGCAGACTCACCATCTTTGAGGGGGTTCAAGACTTCACTGAATACCGACCTGAGCAACTGGTTACACTGTTTTGAGTGAGGAGTTGGATCGGATGACGCCTAGAGGTCCCTTCCAACTTTGATGGTAAATAGCAGTGAATGTGTTCAGACTCCAATGGAGAATACGTGTCTTATTAAGCACCTTTAACCTGTGGAACCCGGCTGAAGACTGGGGTCTTGTGAAAGTCCACCAGTCCAGTCTTCATCATAAGAAAATAAAGAGCTTTAGCAGTCAATTGCTCTCACACCAGAGTGACACCGCTAGGAAGAATAAAAGGAGCAATGCTATTGGTAAGACTGAGAAAGAGGAATGCTATTGATAAAACTGAGAAATGGTAAAGCCATTTGAGATCAAAAGAGGGAGACTGGTATAAATCCCCAACGACTGGAGCCTATTTGCAATCTGAAAGAAGACTTCAGGGCAGTCCCTACATGAGTATTAGTGGAACATGCCAATGCACTTGACAAAAGCCCACTTCCCCAGTCCTATGGCTGGCAAACAGGCACCCATATCTGAAACTGGTAAAATATAATGACTAAGAGCAAATGTGACTGAATGCTTGTGCTTCAGGCTGGTTTTGGCTAAGAATAAAGTCCTCTTCCCCTCCTAATAATATCAGTTAAATCAGAAACAAGGTCATATTAAACCAAATAGCCACTTGCATTAATTACTAAATTAGAAAGATATTTAAAAAAAAAAAAAAAAAAAAACACACAAAAAACTGTATACTAGAATAATATTCACAATGTGAAATTTTGTGAAGATTTATTATTTTATGGAGAAGTTCAGGCTAAAGATGGATAGAACACAGTAATCGTCAATTTTAACTAAAAGGCAACTGCTTTACCCCTATCATTAAGCTGTAATTCTTACAAAAACTTCAATTAATTGGATTTTTCACCAGAACTTTTTTGTCTGATTCAAAGTACCATGTAGATTTGTTATAGAAACTTCATTTAAATATGGATTTAATTAGAAATGTTTTATAATTTTAATGAGTCTTAAAAGTCTTTTGATGAGCAGTCAGTGTAATTATGGTATTTAAAATGATTGGATAAATGCATACTTTATAATTTACCTTCCTCGCAACTGTGTTTTCATGCCGGTTATTTTTAACATGAAGAATTGTTTCATTTTGTGTCAGTTTATCCTCCTCTTCCTTCCACAAAATGTTTTATCTCTGAAATAAAATTAAATATGCATGATACTGGTAGTATTGGATAATATTGTAATAGCACAGTTAAAAATCAATCTAGGAGAGGAAAATTATTTTGGTTTTGTTAGAGAAGTGTCTAAATTGATAATTTGTTATCCAGAATTAAATTACAGGCTAGGTCCATCATATAGGTGTTGTCTCTTTTGTGTTTGAGGAAATTACCTGCAAAATTTCTGCAGAAGACACATTGCATTAGCTATTGTGCTATCAGTAATCCACTTCACTGCTACTACATGAAGAAAGAGAGAGGCACAGCAAATTTAGGAAAATAAGGAGGTTCTAGAACTACCAGTTAAAAGGGGGGAAAATGGACTTTTTAATGCATCCTGTGCTTTATCACACAACCTACATGAAGGCCACTGTCACATTCTGAGCCTTACAATTCATTGTTCAGAAACAGTACACATTAGCTCCTACATATCTAATAAATTGTTGTTACATTTCTTTTTGTGTGTGTCTTTGAATATGTATTTTTATTAACTAAAACTGAGCTCATAGTAAGTCAAGTCTTTAATACAGACTAGATAAATTAATATTAGCACAACCAGCATAAAGAAAGCAGCAAACAAGAATTTTACATACTGTTTCTCAGGACTGCAAAACCTGTCTGCAGATCTGCCAGATCTCTTCTGCTGAAGTGCTCCGGGAGGGTCATATTTCCCCAAAGACCCCATATCCTTGTACTTACTTACTGAAAGAGTAATTCAGGGGAAAAATACTCGACTAAGACATAATGCACATCAACAATTCCTACTCCCTGATTTAAAATCATTGAATCACAGGCTGGTTTGGGTGGGAAGGAACCTTAAAGCTCACCCAGTTCCAACCCCCAGCAATAGGCTGGGACACTTTCCACTAGACCAGGTTGCTCCAAGCCCTGTCCAACCTGGCCTTGAACACTACCAGGGATGGGGCAGCTACAGCTTCTCTGGGCAGCCTGTGCCAGGGCCTCACCACCCTCACAGAGAAGAATCTTTTCCTAAAATCTAATCTAAATCTACTCTAGTAGATTTAGAGATCTAATCTAATCTGAATCTACTTAGAGATTTTAATCTCTAGTTTAAAATAGAAGGCACTGTGTTCATGTCTTACTGTCATGTTTGACTTGTAGACAGCTGGCCATGAGGTAGCCATGCCTGATGAGAGCAAAACTTTAATGTCTTACCCAGAGAAGATTATAAAAGAAGGGTAAACATGTCATGCTACTTGCTTGACATATTCACACAGATCCAGCAAATTAAGCTTATAGTTCCTAGCCCTATATAGATCTGTGTGTGGGTTTCCACCTGCAGCATTAGCCAGCAGTTAATATAAACTCTGTCTTTTCTCAGCAATGCTAGGTTCAGAAATCTTCCTCCTCCTTTTGAGAGAATATGAGAATATATCCTCTTCTATTAAATGGCTGTTGTTCATTTGTTGTCAGTTGTTTAAGTGTGAGGAGAAACTTCACTTGCACTCATGCTTTGCAATTAGATACTTGATAATGTCATACATGTACTGACATCTTTCTATCTGTATGCTGTCATGTGGGAAGGCTAAAGATCTGATAATTTTTGTTATAGTGTGTGTCTATTGGACTTCTGTTGTAAGTATTTAAAGTTTTTATTTTAAATCTAATTTCTTACATAGTCAAGTGGTCTAGATCTCAGATTTCTACACAACTTTCCAGCAACTGCTAGTTCTATTTTGCCATGGACTGTGTAATTTAATCATCTCAAATGCAGTTCTGGATATGTTACTACAATTTTTTTTTTTTTTCATGTTGAAGCACACTTACATTTTTTAATACCATTTTCTCATAAGCTCGTTTAATTTTGGCTCTCTTGGACTTGAAGTAAAATACTTAAAATTATATTCTTCTTGTGAAAATTGTTATGAGTTTAAATCAAATTGTAGTATATGACCTTTCTATAGGTGGTGTGTCTGTCTAGCGAACACTGATTTTTGCATTCTCAACAGCTTTATGATTTACAATACCAATTTTGGATATTGAGAATGCTACATTACCGTCACAAAACTTTTTTTCTGGCTTAAACAAATAAATCTATGCTTATTTACATCATTGATATGAAGCTTCCATGTTGTCCTGGGTTCAGCAGTAGCAGTCATTTTTCTCCTTCTTAGTAGCTGGTGCAGTGCTGTGGTTTTGACTTTCAGCCTGGGAACAGTGCTGATAACACAGATGTGTTTAGTTACTGCTCAGTAATGTTTAGTCTGACCAAGGACTTTCTGAGTCTCATGCTCTGCCAGGGAGGAGGGGAAGCTGGGAGGAAGCAGAGACAGGACACCTGACTCAAACTAGCCAAAGAGGTATTCCATACCACAGCACATCATGCCCAGTATAGAAACTGGAGGCAGTTACCCAGAAGGGCTAGATCACTGCTCAGGTCGGGCTGGGTATCAGTCGGTGGGTGGTGAGCGGTTGCATTCTCTTCCCTTGTTATTTTCTTTATCATTATTATTACTGGTGGCAGCAGCAGTGGTTTGTGTTATACCTTAGTTACTGGATTGTTCTTATCTCAGCTCGTGGGGGTTACATTCTTCTGATTCTCCTCCCCATCCCTCTGGGAGCTGGGGGAGGAAAAGAGTGGAGTGAGCGAGCGGCTGCGTGGTTTCTGGGTTGCCAGCTGGGCTTAAACCACTACACATGTATATATTTAAGATTAAAATAATATATAAGAATAGAATATTGATTCTGTTATTTTATTCCTTTATTTTCTGTCACATGTTTTAGCAACATGGGTTTTTTGGTGGAGACAGGGTTTTAAACAGTATTAACACTTTCTTATACTTTTCTGGGAACTCCTTTACTCTTTTTACTTTTTTCCACTTTCTGTGTGGGTAGGTCTTGTTCTTTTTATCTCCATGCCTTCGTTTGTTTTTTTTTTCTTTTTGTAATTTCAGCTGCTTTCTTAAAGTTATAAAATGCCTTCAGTCTTATGAATATTTTCATCCTTGAAATTGCATAATTTACAATTTCCATTGATTTTTCTGTCTATTTAATGTATTCATCCAAGATAAATAATCTTCTAAATGTCTGTTACAAGATTCACCTCTTTGTGATTCTTTTATTTATTAACCCTTTCCTTTATCTTCAGATAGTATGCTGACCTTTAATTCACTGTCCAACTTTTAAAATATTAATTTACTTAAGTCTTTACTTACCTAATAGTCCAGCCTTGGGAGGTATGTCTATTGAATACATTCTACAACGAAATCCCCTTATCCTTCACCAGTTGTGCTATACTGTGCAAGTAGTTGCACACTGTTTCTTTGCAAGTGTAAATATTCCTAGTTTATAAACATTTCAAGATAGCTCTGCTTAAGAGTGTTTGTTTTCATGATTCTGCCTTTTCCTTTTTCCCACTTTGCAGTGTCACTGGTGTTGTCGCTCCCATTTTGGCTTCTCACAGCTGCCAGTCCAAGTCACAGAATTTACAGCAAATGTTGTGGATTTGAGGAGGAGAGGAGCTAGCTTGTGGTTGGCAAAACCTATACCATGCCATATACGCAAACCTTGCCTCCTCTATTTTGACATTACATCAATTTTATGAAACTATTTAAAGGCATTTTACACAGATTCCATCTTTTTTTTTTCTACAGATACTTGCCTAGTTTTAACCTCTTCTGTGATACCTATATCTCCTGGTCTTGCAGTTAATTTTCTATGTGGATTTTAAGGTGTGCAGCTTTACAGTGAAAAGAAATTTCAAGGCAGAGAATTAAATCCTACACAAATACTCTGTTCTTATTATTAAACTTTTATAAGATAAAGGTCACAGTCTTTTCAGCAGAAGAATATATTTGTTTTCTGCAGGAGTGCAGTTGGGTTTTAAACACTGATGTGCTAGTGTGCATCTATCTGAGAAGCATATATAGGGATGTTAAAAGTGGTGAATGACTGTGTAAGAAGTAGGTGTGGTGTCTATTTAAGTACAATTTGTATGAGCATCGCATAAAAATGACCCAGGCCTGTAGTCTTTTTGTGCTTGACCTTGGAAAGGTTCTTATGCTCATAAAAATCTTAATGTAGCCATTAGAAGCACTTTGTCTCTTCATCTGAAGTGACTTAGTCACTATAAATGTACGTAGACAGAAAAAGCATACTTGTACACAGTGCTCACTTTTATCTTTTATGGTTTCAGCCATATCTATGGCTACTTCAGAAATTTCAGAAGCAGAAAAATTGCTGGCTAGGACAAAACAGATTGCAGGTGCCAGATGTAGCAGACATTGTAGGTTTTATGATCCTGATTTTCTTTGTATTTTCTAAATCTGTCATTCCTATTAAACAAATTGAATAATTAAAACCATTTCAATGCATTTTCAACATTTAATATATATATGTATAAATATATATTATCCTAGCATAAAGCTCACATGATGCTCCACAAATATGTAGTAGGAATGCTATTTTCCTTGAACAGAAATAGAGAACTAGAATTTCAAAAAAGAGAGTAATATTGCACTAAGTTTCACTTCTTGTTCTCATTTATTGTAATATCCATAATTTCTTTATTTTCTTGGCAGATCTTTATGCAGGAATTATCCTTCTGAAAGCACGGAACTTTGTGCTGATTTCTGACTTGTAAAATAAAAAGTAGATTACCAGCAGCTTGAATATGGCAATTAATTACTACATTTTTTAACTCTTTGCAACCTCAGATCTATCCTAATCAGGTTTGATCAAATGCTGTTGCTCAGCATCCTGTTCTCTGAAACATGTAGGCATCTGCAGAGAAGTTAATAGGCTACAGGTTCCTATTTCAATTGCTGAAAATGGCATTAAGTGATAGGCATTTTGCCAGATACTGTAGGTTCCACCTGTATCTGGTTTTTTTGGCATCTTCCTAATCTTTGTATGTGGTATCTGGATGATAAATAGATTTTATCAGCTTGATTTCAGTACACTTCTTGGATAAAGGAGAGGAAATCATATTTCTATCATTAGAAGATTTCTGAGATTTAGAAAATGTTCCCATTCTGCATCATGGTGAAATCCAAACCTTTCAAAGCTCATCCTGAAGAGGCACAAAGCCAGGAGTCTGGCAGGTGGGGATTTCACTGGTACATGGAAGACCCTTCCTCTGTTACTCTTGCATGTCTCCTGTAAGTCATTTGAATTAGAAAGATAGACTGTCCCACAGTGACACTTCTTTTCTCCTGTGTTAAGGAATTCATAAAACCCTTGCTGAATCACTGTACTGCAGCCCAGTTGGGTACTGCATATCTTCCCTTTTTCTCCCCATGTCCCTGACCAAGGCAGCAGAGTAAGGATGTGAGCCTTGGTCCTGGCTGGCAAAGGCCAACCTGTCAAACTGAAGGTATTTGCTTGATTTGTAGCTTTGAAATATGTTTTCCTTGTGCAAACAATGTAAAAGCAAGTATACACCCATAAAAAATGTTCACCAAATTGGTGTTTTCTGAGTCAGTAAAAGTTGCGAACATATGTTTTCATGAGGTTCCTAGTTGCAGATATATGCACGCAATCCCAAATGAGTTCTCAGTTCCAAAAATCAGTGGGAACAAATATTTAGATGATAGCAACAACAAACCTGTGCAGTTCAATTTAATCTACATGTCTCAACCAAGTGTTTGCATGGTGTTACTGTTTCTTTCTGCCATGTCTTTTTCTTCATCCATCTCCTCCCTGATTTGTGACTTCCATTCCTGACGTCATATTTATCTTACACAACAAGTTGCAAGCCTTTTTGCATAATCTGTTGGATGATGCCATCCTTAGCTTATGCACCTTACAAAACAATCCCAGTAGAAAGTTTGGCAAGTAATTTGCCAAATGTTATTCTAAATAACCTATTTGGCAATTAACTAAATCCTGTCTGGAAGACATACAAAACTGATATTAGAGGTATGCTCAGAGAATTTAAGTTTTCGCGTATTATATTCATGGTTTTTTTTCCTTCTTGTACCACACGTTTTTGGCTATTGCAACACTAACAGATTAATGAAAAATAATGTAATAGGCCAATGCCTTCAGTGTTCATATTAAGTAGAGGAAAATTCCTCAATCACTGCTTGCATTAGAAAAGCCAGTATTATACTTAAATTATTCTACTGGATGAATCTTTAAAACAATATTTGTACAGTAGTATTTAACTTTCAAGGTATGGAGGGGTGGAAAAAAGCCAGAGTAAATATGAGTTATATTAAGACATTTCATCATGTAGTATTTTTGTTTAATCTATTCCCTATTTAACGACTATTCTAAATATGCATCTTGAAATATAGTAAACACTATTTAAAGTTAAAAGATTTCCATGTGTATGCATGTCGAGTAAATTCATTAATCAGCACGATCTTAAAATGCATTTAATACGCAGATTTACGAAATTAACTTTTTATAGATGCTTTTCTCAGGATCAGTTTATGTACCAGAGCTCGGCGTGCCATTCTGTAGAGTCACCAATCTTTGTAATGGGTCAAAGCCAAAGAAAATTGCATTTGTTTACGCATCTTTCTCCAGTTAACAACAGTGTAAGGAGTGGACCTGAGCTGAGCAGAGAAAGGAAAGCTCTTCTCAATTTATCCAGGAGAGCTACTGGGGAATTTATTCCAGCTCTTGCCTTTACCTTGGTTGCAACACTTTGGTTGCATGACTTATTTCCAATAATTTCAGTCTTTTCACTTACCTTTCTTAGCCTTTGTGGCTTTCTTATTTCTGGTTGTATTAGTTAACACTGAT
This sequence comes from Amazona ochrocephala, assembly GCA_039720435.1. Taxonomy (NCBI): domain Eukaryota; kingdom Metazoa; phylum Chordata; class Aves; order Psittaciformes; family Psittacidae; genus Amazona; species Amazona ochrocephala. The sequence continues at coordinate 72,741,084 of CM077909.1, read as the reverse complement.
ATAGGCAATATGACCTTGCATGTAATGAAGTGGGGAAAATTCCTAGTTTTTCAGTTCCAAACATGAACTATTTATTTACTTACTTTGCATTAACCTTTTTGTAATGGGTTGCAATACAGGAGTGAAAGAACTAAATGACAAACAGTGAAACACACTGTGGATAGGGATCCTGTTTATGTATCTTCATGTCCTCCTCTGTATTTGCTTATTCAACTATTTACTAGTCTAAAATTGATTTGTGAGGCTATGTAGATTTTTATCTACAGATTTTCTGATTCTTCTTTGGGATGCATCAATTTGTTGGCACATTTTCAGTCTGGCCTCAGTAATTCTCAAGAATAAGAAAAGATTGTATAACCAGTTACTAAGTTTTGAAAATAAAATAAGAAGCAGCTGCTAGGCTTCTGGGCTTCTTAAATTCTTTTTTTCATCTCATATTTTGTTTTATTTTGGGCATATTCTTTCCCAATCTCTACCGTTAAAGAGTTCATCCTGAGTCAGTACTTGCCATTAATGGTCAGGCCATATAGTGCACAGATGCCTTTCAAGAATGCTCTTCAGAATTGAAAAACATTATGTGGATTTTGTTATGCTATCATCCATTTCCTGTAAGAAAAGACATAACAGGCACTACTCACATGCTGTTCTTTACTGGAGGGATCACTTCACCTGCAAGTGTCAGAAAGGGAAATAAAGTACTGATGTGCAGTACAGGTGCCTGATTTTGGCTGGTTTACTTCAGTATTTTAGCTATTACAAAAGTTATAATCATTTTGATGTTTCTACATAGGGATAATTTGCATGGATAAAGTCATGTAAAGGCAATGTCCTTCCTTTTCTCAGCGTACAAGTGATTCGAGTGAAGTTGTTGGATGTTGTTCCTACGGGCTCATCCAAAGCCTTGGGAAGTTAAGGGGGCTTTTATTCACTAGTAGGAGCATCTGACACATGGCAGAAGGCCTGTGACCACTGTTGTCTAAACAAGCAAATTTTCCTCTCCCAAAGCTGTGAGCAGGGCAGGAGGCCAGGACACCCAGAAAACCCACTTCCCACACCACCAGGCTTGAGACCCTTCTCTGACTGACTACACCTTCCCAGGCAGCTGTACTGAAAACCATGTGGTCATGCCAGAAAATATACTAGCCAGGAGTGAAATAGGTGCATTCCAGTGGCAGCTGGATTATATTGAAATGTATGTAGGTAGTCCTTATAATACCATTTTAGGACAAAAATACCATGTGATTTTATTTACACATGGTATTGGGATTATATTCCCTTGTCCTGGGTTCAGCAGTAGCAGTCATTTTTTTTTTTTTCTTTTTTCCCTTCTTGGTAGCTGGTGCAGCACTGTGTTTTTGATTTTGAGCCTGGGAACAGTGCTGATAACACCAGTGTTTTCAGTTACTGCTTGGTGATGTTTAGGCTGGCCAAGGACTTGCTGAGTCTCATGCTCTGCCAGGGAAGGGTGGAAGCTGGGGGGAAGCAGAAACAGGACACCTGATCCAAACTGACCAAAGAGGTTATTCCATACCACAGCACGTCATGTCCAGGAGGCAAAAGAACTGGGGGGCCAGAACCCGGAAGAGGGGTGGGTTTAGTTCACAGCTCGGTCGTCGAGTGGTGAGCAGTTCTGTCCTCTTCCCTTGTATTTCTCTCGTTATTGTTATTATCGGTGGTGGTAGCGGTGGTTTGTGTTGTACCTTGATTGCTGGGCTGTTCTTGTCTCGACCCGTGGGAGTTGCGTTCTTTCGATTCTTCTCCCCCCCCGCCCTTACGGAGTGGGGGGGAAGAAAAAACTCTTCCCTTGTATTTTTCTCTTGTCATTATTATTATTGGTGGTAGCAGTGGTGGTTTGTGTTATACCTTAGTTACTAAAGTGTTCTTATCTCAACCTGTGGGAGTTGCATTCTTTCGATTCTCCTTCCCATCCCTCCAGGAGCGGAGGGAAGAAAGAGGGGGAAGTGAGTGAGTGAGCAAAACTGTTTGTGGCTGAGAAGCTTAAACCACGACATCCCTGTATTGTGGTTCTGCTTGTGTACCATCTTGTGATATTCTGTATTGGACTGTTGTCAGCACTTTCAATAGGGCACTCTCTACTTTTAAGATAGTGTAAAAATGTACTATCTTCAAAGATAATTCAAATTGCAAGCTGAAGGTTTAGAATGTGTAAAATGCCAAAATTAAAGTTATCCAAGCAACTTAAAGCCTTTCCTCATCAGGTCAGCTATGGCCTCCTTCACTTGAGCCAGTACCACGCAAGAGAGCAGGGAGCAGCTCAGAGTGCTGTCTCTGACGTTTACCTACAACACTCTGTCATGCCACATAGAAATATACAACAGTGCCATGTTTAGTTACACAAATGCATAGTAGTCATGGCAAGATGCAGCTGCAACTGCACAAGAAGGGACAACTGTGTCATATGGGACAGCACTAATAATGGAGTAACGTTTCCTTTGGTGAGGCTGCCTTCTCAGGTTCCTGTAGGTGTGCAGGAGACATGGTGTTTTTGTGCCACCTGGGGTAGCTCCACATGGTATAGGGAAATACAGTGAAATGAGGGAAGGCTTCGAGAGCTGGGACTGCTTAACCTGGAGAAGAGATGGCTTGGTGGGACCTTAACCTTGGGTACGGACACCTGATGAAGGGAATGAAGATGATGGTTTCTTCTCAGTGGTGTCCAGTGGCAGGATCAGAGGCAATGGGGACAACAGGAAAGCAGGAAATTACATCTAAACAGAAGAAAAAAACTTATTTTTACTCCATGGGTGATCCGGCTCTGGACAAGGTTGTCCGAGAAAGTAATAGTGTCTGTCCTTGGAGATGCTCCAATGGGACACAGCCCTGAGCAACCTGCTCCAGGTGGCCCTGCTCGAGATGAACACAGCCCTTGACACCTACGATGTCCCAGGATGGGGCATGCCTGGTCCTTCCAGGACATGGAGGAATTCTGGCCACAGGCCAGGCAGGGATGGGTTTTTCTTTGGTGTGAACATTGAAAGGTCATAGGCTTTTTCAGCAGCCTATCATTTGTCCAAAACCTTTTGGTACCAATAAAAAACAGCTTCCTGGTTCCCCTAAATGTTCTGCTTAGACTGCACATTTTTTTCTGCAAGTTATGAACTGAGAGGGATTCTTCTAAAAGAAAGAAAAGAAATATTTTTTAAAATTCAATGCATTAAGAAAAGTGGGGGATTACAGTAGTCCCACAGTAATCTGTGTTTTCAAATTATTCGTCTTTCTATGCTATCATAATAGCCCCATCTTAACAAATGGAGGAAGTTTCTTGTTGACAAAATATGAATTTTTTATATTCCTAAGCCGCAAAGCTGTCAAATTTTCAAATATAATTTCTCTGCAGATATATCTTATGATTGTATTTACAGAACGTACATATGCCACAGTAACCACATTTGAAAGCTTAATCCTTTAAAGTATTTACATTGGGCTTTCAACATTAATTATGGAAAGCCTTTTTAAATAGAAATAAAACGGGGAGGGGTGAAGAAAGGGAACAACTAGTGCATGATCTGAAGAGCAGGATTTTTTTAATAGATACAGTTTTGGTTCCTAAACTCTACCATGTAAACATATGCAGGTAAAACTTATGTTTACTGAATAGAAATGTTGCCAGCACTGTCATTATTACTAACTTTTGTGAATTCGAGCCTCTTAATTTTCTTAAAAAATACATTATACATTAATGCTTAAAATAATTAATTTTATGTAATGACTACCAAGTTATTTAAAATGAATGAAAATGTGAATGCTTTGTATATTCACCTCCAAGTAGTTAGTGTAGGCACAGTGTTATTGATCCCATTCTTCCATAAGAACTGCCATCTTGAATGCCTGCATTCATTACTCTGTTAATTGCATGAGTATATGTAATATGTATGTATGTATATAGGTATATATAGGTATGCTGTATGCATATATATGCGTTTGCACAATCAAGCATACAGTGTTCCTAATTCATATATTCAGATAAACAACTTCATGCATGCACTAAAGGCTTTTGGGATGGTCTAAAGAAGAAACAATGGGGACAGGATAGAATCTGTAGGCAACAAGCATGTGTGATCTGAGCACAATTATTTCTGTGATGTCATTATAAGAAATCATGCTTTGTGAATAAATTTTGCTTAAGATTATAAGCAGTTACACTAACAGATAATATGTTTTGCTCCATATCTGAGTCAGGCGCAAGTCCAGCAAACTGAAGGTCTGTGTATTATTGTTATTATTGTTGAGGGTTTTTTTTTAATTTATTTAAAAAGCAACAGCAAAAATTAAAATGCTTTGTTTTAAACATAAAATACTTCACACATGCTTGGTTATCTAAAAAGCCAAAAATATCAGTTAAATAAATTTCTGAAATGAAAAAAATCCATATTGAAATGCTATTTTCAGTAAAACCTTATATTATTTACTTATAAAACATTAATAGAGACTGTTTGCACATTGAATTTAAATTTATAAGGCTCACCTTAATTAAAGTTACTTGGCAGTGAAAAAGTAACATAAAATCTGCCCTGTTACTCAAAATCTTTAAGCCAAAATTTTTCACCAATTAGGATAAGAAACTGTTTATTAAATTGCAAAGGAGGAAGTGGCAGTCATCTCCCCTACACCTGCTAGCTCCGGGAATGTGCCAGCATTTGCTTCATCCCATTAAATCATTATAGTTCTGGGATCCTGCTGATATACGTATATTTGTATAGGTCTTTTATTCTTTATGAATTCCAGCATGTAATTTACCCCAAAATCCACCAAGATGCAATAACAAGTCCCTTCTCCAAGACCGACACTGAAGTGATGGACAGGCAGGAGGACAAGGTGTGGGACACAAGAAACCTTATGGGAATTCATATGCCTTAGTCCAAGAGGAGTATTAGTGGATCAGATCACTGTGGAAGAAAACTGTTAGAAATACATGATTTCTCTCCTTTATATCTCTTTCTTACTTTAGGATTTATGCAAATTAAAATCTCAAGTGCTCTTGGGAGTAAATATCTAGGTGCCTGAAACATCTGGTTTCATTTAACTCTAGTTGTGTTCATTTTCTGATGGCTTGTCACTCTCAGAAGGTATATATTAGCCTTCTGTTAATTGTTTAGTACATTCCCTTTTCTCTATCAGTGTCTCTTATTATGATTAATTAATTAGACACATCATATGTACATATATGCATACACATATTTATATTTTCTCACCCAAGTTGGGCACACTTAAACCTTTATTAAAAGCATCTTTCTGTTTTGTGACACACTACGACATCGACAATCACAAATTCCTAGAATCCTAGAATTATAGAAGGGTTTGCGTTGGAAGGAACCATAAAGCTCATTTAGTTCCAGCCCTCTGCCATGGGCAGGGACATCTTCCACTAGACCAGGTTGCCCTAAGCCCCTTCCAAGCTGGCCTTGACATTATTACAGTATTATTACATTATTAGTATTAGTATTAATATTAGTGTTGGTATTGTTGGAATTTATATTCTTTTATTATTATTAATAATAACATGTTTAGCATATTGTATGCATTATAAACTATATATTATGTATTGTATTATATAGTATACTGTAATATATTATTATAATATGTTTTTATATATTATATTATATATAAAATAGATATTATATATAATATATAATATATATAATATATATATAAAATATATATATATATTATATATGAGGGTGGGGACCCTGGGCCCACTGTGGGGGAGGATCTTGTTCGGGACCACCTTAGGAACCTGAATGTATACAAGTCAATGGGACCGGATGAAATCCATCCGCAGGTCCTGAAGGAGCTGGCAAATGAAGTTGCTAAGCCACTGTCCATCATATTTGAAAAATCATGGCAGTCAGGTGAAGTTCCCGATGACTGGAAAAAGGGAAATATAACCCCCATTTTTAAGAAGGGAAAAATGGATGAGCTGGGGAATTACAGACCAGTCAGTCTCACTTCTGTGCCTGGTAAAATCTTGGAGCGGATTCTCCTGCAAGGCATGCTAAGGCACATGAAAACCAACAAGGTGCTTGGTGACAGCCAGCATGGCTTCACTAAGGGGAAATCCTGCCTAACCAATCTGGTGACCTTCTATGAAGGGGCTACGGAACTGATGGACAGGGGCAGAGCAGTTGATGTCATCTACCTGGACTTGTGTAAAGCCTTTGACACTGTCTCCCATGACATCCTTCTCTCTAAGTTGGAGAGACATCAATTTGACAGGTGGACCACTCGGTGGATAAAGAACTGGCTGGATGGCCGCACGCAAAGAGTAGTGCTCAGTGGCTCAGTGTCCAGCTGGAGACCAGTAACGAGTGGTGTCCCTCAGGGATCAATGTTGGGACCGGTCTTGTTCAACATCTTTGTGGGTGACATGGACAGTGGGATTGAGTGCGCCCTCAGCAAGTTTGCCGATGACACCAAGCTGTGTGGTTCGGTTGATACATTGGAGGGAAGGAATGCCATCCAGAGGGACCTTGACACGCTTGTGAGGTGGGCTGATGCCAACCTGATGAAGTTCAACCATGCTAAATGCAAAGTCCTCCACCTGGGTCGGAGCAATGCCAGGCACAGCTACAGGTGGGGCAGGGAGGAGATTGAGAGCAGCCCTGCAGAGAAGGACTTGGGGGTGAGGGTTGATGAAAAAATGAACATGAGCCGGCAGTGTGCGCTTGCAGCCCAGAAGGCCAACCGTATTCTGGGCTGCATCAAAAGGAGTGTGACCAGCAGGTCGAGGGAGGTGATCCTGCCCCTTTACTCTGCTCTCGTGAGACCTCACTTGGAGTATTGTGTGCAGTTCTGGTGTCCTCAACATAAAAAGGACATGGAACTGTTAGAACAAGTCCAGAGGAGGGCCACGAAAATGATCAGGGGACTGGAGCACCTCCCGTATGAAGATAGGCTGAGAAAGTTGGGGCCGTTCAGCCTGGAAAAGAGAAGGCTGCGTGGAGACCTCATAGCAGCCTTCCAATACCTGAAGGGGGCCTATAGGGATGCTGGGGAGGGACTCTTCATTAGGGACTGTGGTGAGAGGACAAGGGGTAATGGGTTTAAACTTAAACAGGGGAGGTTTAGATTGGATCTGAGGAAGAAATTCTTTACTGTGAGGGTGGTGAGGCACTGGAATGGGTTGCCCAGGGAAGTTGTGAATGCTTCATCCCTGGCGGCATTCAAGGTGGGGTTGGCCATAGCCTTGGATGGCATGGTTTAGTGTGAGGTGTCCCTGCCCATGGCGGGGGGGTTGGAACTCGATGATTTTGAGGTCCTTTCCAGCCCTTACTATTCTGTGATTCTGTGATTATTGTGATGTAAATGATGTTGGACCTAGAGAAGCAGTACATAGGCTGTGTTTAAAAAAGATATCTCAGAAACCTGAAAATAAAATGCAAGAGACATCCTGCTGCCACAGAAACTTAACAAACTGGAGTATCTGCAGAATAAGATACAGTGACAGCTTCAGCAAACCTAGGTCAGTGTGAGCCAAATTCTCTCAAATGTCCATTATTTAAAGCTCTGCAGTTAAGAAGGACTTGTAAGAATGCACTGAAAAATGGAAGTTTAACTTACTGATTTTTTTTAGGAGAACCAACTGAAATGTTGTGGTTGTAGACCTTTCCAATTTTCTATTGTGTTAGAATTGTGAACAAAAAAAGTTAGATTTTCAAATATGCAATGTGTGATAGCCCCCAGTAACAGGGAGGTTGGGTAAATACTGCATCTCCTTCCTTATTGCAGCTGGAAAGTTTCTAAAAATTTTTCTTTGTTGCCTTCCTCTGACCTTGATAACATCCTTTGTAGCTGTGTTCTTGCCCTGGAAAAGCATCTTTCATCATTTCATTCCAACACTTCTGCAGTTTCTATTTCAGTTCAAAACTTCTTAAATATCCTTATGATGTCTTAAGTTTATAGCTGGGACAGGTTAACCTGTGATTCAGAGCTTCATTCTCTTCTCTTCTGATGACATACTTTCTACAATGTTCCCCATGTACTGGTATCTTCAGTAGATCAAAATAACTGTTTCTTCTTTTGGCTTGCTCTTTGGAATTAGGAGCATAACTCTGTTCATCCCTCAGAGCTCTGTCTTGCTTTATTTTTTTTTCTCATTCCCATTCTAATGGCATATAGATAATTAAAAACATAAATAATAATTCTCATGGTGTCTTCCTCCATATCCTCTAGTAAATAAATGTTATTTTATTCATTGGTAAAACTCTGGGAGGGCATTTCTTCTGATGTTTGTGTATATGTAAGAGAGGAATTTCGCAAAATTGTATTGATATTTTCAGGTTTTATTTATTTCTGAATATGAACACTGATTTTCACATATACTGTCCTGAAAGCAATACAACTTACCAATACAGGGGAGGATTGATTATTTTGGATGAATAAAAACAAGTGAACCATTTTGTGTTAGGTAGACCTAGAGATATTGTACCAGTTGGGTGATTTCAGGGTGCGTATCACTACCAGAATCTTTACATGCAGCGTTTGTTCCTTGTTCAATAGTGCAGTTGTTGTGTATTTGATGTCTGCCTGGCCCCCTCTTTTTTTACTGTTTTTCAAGGGAGTATGTGTTTAGTGGATGGATTAAAGAGAGATTAAAAAGTCAGATAAATTTATTACACAAATGACTGAAACAAAGCAGACATTTTTTGAATGGTTAGTATTTAAGGAGTTAAACTGTTAGTTACAATCCTAACTAAACACTTTTAATCAAATGCAATCTGATTAAACTATCACAGACTTACCTTTTAGTTTAATATTACCCTTAGAAAAAAAGTAAAATATTGCCCCACATAGAAACTGAAAGATTTTTCAGGACTTGAGGCTATGGACAAACTTTGGATTTAGTTGGCTAACATTGATGTAAATGCTTTTCCTGATCTACGATTTCTCAGGTAAAAAAAAAAAAAAAAAATGTGTATTTATAACTGAAATATTAAGCGAAACTTAGAGAAATTTATATTCTTCTATTACTTAAAAATGGCAAATGAGATAGCAGATGCTGAGATTTCTTGTCTTGTGGCAAATTATAACATGCTAGACATTGACAGAACAATTATATCACTGCTTGCAAGAGCTTAATCCACAGCTGTGTCTCTCATGAACTTCAGGAAGCAAAAGGTAATTCATCAAAATGCTCCATGAGCTGGTAGCAAGATATTTTATTTAACTGCATTATTTCTCTACCAGTTACAGCTCAATGTAAAAGAACACTACTGACTTTACTGGCAGTATTCCAAGACATTTAAATGTGTAAGTTTATTTTTTATTGCAAATAAAAAATACATGGAAATTCAAACATACTGATTTATCATAAGAAATCTTAAGAACTGTACAAAAATACCAAACACTATCATTTTCCATCTCAAGTATAAATATACCAGTATACTCCAACAGAAAGGCATAATGATTGCTTCAGCCAAAGATGTTTGAATGCAGTAAAGGTCCTATCTGAGAACAGGACGTGAGATGATGGCCTATGAGTAGGGTGGAGTTCGCAAGGCAAAAAACAAAACACCAAAACACCTGTCTGCTTCATACCTGCTTTGTTACTTTTCCTCTCTCTGTCATGGCTGGCAAAGAAACGGTCAGTCCCATCTTCAAGCCACTAATAGTGTTTATTAAAATTATATTCTCCAAGGAGCAAGCGTAAGGGCAAGTATGATGATGTCTTTTGGAGAAAATACAATTGTTTCAAGTCTACTCAAGTTTAAAATGCTGCAAGAAATACCTGCCCATGAAAAATACTCTTGAAACAGAAAGGGACCTGAGGAGCAGCTGAACTGAGAGGGCTCCACAGCTGCAAGCACAGAACGTAAGAGAACATGCCACAGCTGGCAGCACACATTGGGGTTAAGTCCCCTGCAGAAAATCTGCACCTACAAAACAATGGGATGAATTTCATCTCAATTTCAGAAAATTGCATCAATTAGTTTATTATGCACAAACTCTTGCTTTCGTCTCCTTCAGTTTACAGTGTTATTTATAAATTAATGCATTTAGACAGAAGTTTGAAAATTACAGCAAAACAGTTTATTGGAGAAATTGAAGGTATGTGGAAAATATTTCATTTAAATTACATGAAATGACTGTAAAGTCACATGAAGATAAAAGGGAATGCAACATAAGCTTAAGCACCTTTTTTGTGTTCTTTTTCCATGTTTGCCTTCTTATACCATACTTGGCAAAAAGGGACTTTCTCTACTCAGGCTCACTGTTTTTATTAAAATTCCTCTTGAAAATAGTGAAGTTTTCCAGTGGTAATTCATCACATTAAAACTAGATAAGCTTAAGAGCTTGTGGTGCTTGAAGTCTGAATATTTACCCATGTTAGGATGTTTGAATGGCACTTTGATTTAGATTAGATGTGAAATATGACAGCACAGTATCAAATACATTGCTGGTGTTTGATGCATAGCAACTGTTAAGTACAGCTATTATTCAGTATGGAAATGCATATTTTCAGCTATCTAATATACAGCTATACAGTTATAGTTTCATCATTTGCCAACACTTCCCTGTAAGAGGACCTGAGATATTAGCTATTTCACAGGAAATAACAAAGTTGGCATTCTTTTTTTACTTCCTCCTATAAAGTTACGCATTATGTGACATTTTTCAGGACCTTAAGGAATGCAATAGATATCAAAATACTATACAAGCACTACTAGCAATACATAAAATACCACTATAAAATTATGTTAGGGTGACCTGTTCTATAAACTGTTCACTTATAGACATTGTTGTGTACAAGCTTAAGAAAAGGGTATGGTTAACCTCTCAAATATATTAATTAGTAGATTTCTAAAAGTGAAAAGAATTCTGAGTTGAAAAGTACTCTTAGATTTTATTTCAATTTTGTTCACATTTATTATTGCTTGTAATTTTTTACATAATTTTTTTCCTTTAATTTTTACATCCTTGTTACAACTGATGAACTGTAATAAACAACCTTGGTAACTAATCGAAGAGTAGCTATTAAAGTAAACTTCTTAATGGAACTTCTTAAAAAGTGGCAACCTGCTACAGGTAAAACCTGTGTCACTTTGTGTAATCCCTATACACATACTACTGTATGTGCTTTATTTCTGATTTAATATACTTCAACTTTGCTATGAACTGCATATACTTCCTTTTGATCTGTAATAAGCAGCTAAATGTAATATATAGTACCTATTATGTTTTTTTAAAAGTGCCTTCATAGGAATATATCTACAATTTACAAAATATATGCAATACTGCAACAGAAAATCAAAGCAGCAAACGTATTACCCTATATTAAAGCCAGCCGTGTTAAAATGTCCAGCATGCTTTTTAGAAGATGCACAGAAGATTTTTCTCTGCATCTTTGCAAACACATTTACTGTTTCTTTACCTTTTATAATTCAATATAGTGGAGAGACAAGAGTATCAGAAAGCATAGTCCTGTATACCCATTTATATAAATCGATGTATTGGTGCTAATTGTAAGCAAGGATAGCACATGGAGACAGCTGGAATTACTGGATCTTCTTAGGGCACTGAATAGTTCTCCCCTTGCATTTTGTTACCTTGTGGATGTGCAAGACAAGACCTCTTCCCCTCTTGCCTCTTATTTATGAGAACCAGAAGCCCTCCAAGTGCTAGTTATCCTCTTTGACCTCATGATTTAAGGTCTAGACTGACCAGCAGAAAACGTGATTCCTGTATTTATTGTGCTGACCTGTTTTGTTCTATCTGTCTGAAAAAAAAAAAGTTTACTGCTAATGTTTTTTTTTTTACCCCTTGGTCAGCCTCCTGCAACACAGAAAGGAATAGCATACAGAGAGAATGTTTTCAGCAATTCAGGTGCACATATTATGTAGGCATAATTACAGTGATACAGAGTTTAGCTGACTATGTTATCAGCATTATTTTTGCATTTATTATCCTGATTTTCTGCAAGGGAGTACTGTGTGACTCTTAAGGTTTCTTATTTAATTAACTACTTTTAATTAAATTTGAAATTCTTTTTGAACATTAAAATTCTGTAAGTATACAAGTAGTTTTGGCCTGAATACTTGCAATGCTACCCTAAAAATTACAATGGTGATTTTATTCTAAACTTATGCTTTCTTTTTAACTCTGAAGAATATACTGAAAGTTGGGCTCATATGAACTCCACGCAAAATGTAGACAGTGATGTGATGGACTGGTTCAAATAATTCCAGTACCCTTTTGAAATGCTGATTTTATTTAATCTTCCAAGACACAGACAGACTAAAAATACATGCCACCTATGTATTTCGAAATTTTCTCTAAGACCTACGTTACTAATAATTTGAAAGAACAGAGGTGTGCAGGTTGGCTGTTCAACTGATGAGGCTTGCATTTTGAAAGTAATTCAGGATGATAATTTCATTCACATTTCTTGAACTGGCTACTTGGGTTTGTACCAATTACTATTGCCAAAATGGCTGTGACGTATTTTAGATATCCTAGTAAAAATATGTTCCATTTTGGACAAATTTTTGAATAGCAAATATTGATTCTTCTTCCATTTGAACTCAAACACCTGATTTCCCATCCCATTTGGGAGAGCAAAGATATGCTGTAGCCTTCTTGTTTACTGTCTAGTAGTCTTTTAGAAAGCAATATTGTCCTCAGACTTTAGGCCTATGAGTGGGAAAATTTCTACACTAGATGAGGGACCAGGTGTTTGTCAAGCTCATTTCATAGGTCTTTAATTCATGGATTCTGTTAAGTGAATGCATAGAAGACATTCTTATCCTCATTGGACCTGCTTAAATGCTTTAAAAATAGGCTACTTTTTGCTAAAGTGATAATGCAATGTATTAGTAATAAGTTGTTACAAAGTGAACACTAAAGAATGTCCAAACTGGATGACATTGAAGATTTTTACCAACACTAACTTTTAAGTTTCAATGAAATGTGCTGATAAGTATGAAGTCAGTATCTTTAAAAGGACTCTCCTAATTTATTATTAAGCTTCCTTTAGCCAAGTGTGCTAGATTTCCATGTTACATCTCCAGCAATAACTGCTTTGAATATTTCGCTTAGCATTTTCAGTTGTCATCTTTCTAAGCAAACAGCTCCTCTACTCAAAAATATGCAACAAATCAAATTAATTAAAATGAATCAATTCAATTGGTGAAGTGGTGTTTTGGAATGACTCTGAGGACCATAAATTCAAATTAAGGCTTGTACAACTTCTTCCTGGCTTTGGAGAGGCTCCTTGGTCCATTAGCAAAAGGAAAAAGGGAAACTGGTCACCCTGTTTGATAGCATTCACCCATGCTTGCAGAAGTAACTCTGCTGAGGGCTCATGTAGCCAGATTTTATAAACATATCATAAAACAGAGAATGAAGCAGATGGATATAATAGCAATTAATTTTACCTAATGTTAGTAATCAGATCAGGCTAATTATGATAGTGGTTGTACAGGAGCGGAATTGCTGCAAATTGCTGCAAAAACTCTGATCATAGGCATAGTGTTTATAATTTTATTCATAGTATGCTTTGCTTGTTCTGATACTTTTTCAATTCAGGCAATAATGTGGGTTGTCAGATTCCATTTTTAAGGTAAAAGTATGATGGATATATGCTAATGCATACATGTTCATTGAATATATTTTTCCTGTGTTTTAATGATCAGATAGTACTACAGAGCACTTGTTCTTTTTCAGGTTTTAATAAGCTTTTAAACACAGTTAAAAAAAATACACACCATGCTTTAGTGCAAATATCAAGTGTCCTCTTTTGCAAATATGATGAACTCTCACCATTCTGTATTACATTTGATTTATTCACCAACCTAAACTTGCATATGGCATCTGGTTTCTGCAGTCTGAATAAGGACCTAAGAAATGCGGGGACAGGACCAAAGTATTGCTTCTGATATTAGTTTCATAAAAGTAGTCTTCGTTCTGATGCTCCTCTACATCTTTCCTACTTTACAGGATCATCCTATGCTCATTTATATCTACTGGATTGAATACTTTAAAATATTATTTCTGTATTCAGTATTCATGTGTTACCTTTTGTCTTCAGCTGCTCTGAACTGGGAACCTACACTTTACTCTCTACTTAGAACAGAAAGAGATATATTAAAGGGATAGTAAACTCTAAAAATCGACAAAATTTGTAAGAGAGTGTCGCATTACATTCCATAATTACAGTGGAACAAAGTTTAGCTGACTATATGTCAGCATTATTTATGCAATTGTTATACTGATTTTCTGCAAGGGAATCCTGTGTGACTTTTAAGGTTTTATATTTAATTAGCTACTAAAGAAAAACAAAATTGTCTCTAGATTGTTTTATTTTTTCAGATTTTCAGATTTAATGGTATTAGGACTTTATCCTAAACTAGAACTGAGTATTCACATGGAGAAAGGGAAGAAGCTGATATGTTATTTATTTCTTGGTATGATAGGTATACCTGATGATTGACAAAATAATGAGCCAGTCAGTTTTGTGGTGTTTTGTAATATAGTATTGCCACTGAGAGAAAATGATGACCATTCACATTAAATATTTAGGCTGATCATCATGTAGAGTTTGAGTTTTCACCACAAACCTATGAGAGCACCTGCTAAGCTTCCAAAATGCTTGCTAGCTCTTCCAATTTTTCTCTGCTATTTTTACAGCGCTTCCACATCTACCAATATGTGTGATAGAGAAAAGAAAGTACTATCACAATAAATGTGAGATTTTTTGTGGTTTTGACAATTTGTTTCAATTGGCCATGCCAATTGTATGGGGAAAGAATTTGGGGAGTTATGTATTCTATGATTCAGTTTTGTATTGACTTGCTTGTTCTAAAGACTGGTTTAAAACACATTACAAAAATTAATAAGTTCTTTTTCTTTTAGGTGGGAGATGAAAGAAGGCGCAGATCTTGAAGATGAGGAGAAAGTTATGGTGGGACACTTAAAAAATGTTTATTTCACACAAAGCACTCCTACGTCAGAGGAAAAAGAAGAACAATTACCTTGACAGGTTTCGGGTAGCACCTTTTTCTGAATTCACCACGATTTAACTTAATGGCTTACTTATAACTGACAGGACTAGAAAGCTCAGGAATATATATGTTGAGTAGGAGTCTTAAACTAAAGAATGTTCCCCTGTTATTGTCTAGTTACCCCATCCAGGCAGCAACTGTTCACACTTGCATCAGGTGAGCAACAATATATGAAAATGTCAATGTCACAAAACTAGGAGGGTGTAGCTCAATACTGAGGAGGCATAAACCTGAATGACAAACCAAGAACTGTTTTAGAAGTATAAAGCTCACTCTGAAAATAATGCAACTTTGGAAATGTACTGAGCAAACACCCGTGCTATGCTTCTGTCAACCATTTTGGAGTCAGTCAGACTACCACAGTTGGTGTTGCTCAGGGACATTTTCTCTCCCTTGGTGCTTGTGTCCTGCCATTAAATCATCCAAAATATATGAAAAAGGACAGGTACAGGGCATGGGTCTGTAGTCCTTTGTGAATTGCTGTGGGATGAGTATGCATGGCCATTATTCCTGAGCAAAAACACATCAGTTTTATTGCACTTGCACACCCTAACTTAACATCCAGTGTATGTTGTGGCTTAAAAGACGTATTTTAGAGAAACTTGTTAGCAGCTTTTAAAGTTTTGAGAAGCATATTTTTATAATATGCTTAACTGCGCGTATTATATTATAAAAGGAGTTATAGGCACTGCTCAAAGGACTACTTATACAGTGCACTGAGAAAAGGAAATTATAAAGAATGAAATATTTATTTCTGATATACTAAAATTTCATTTTCATAGTGAGGCCTGTCTAATATTCAGATTTTCCAAATATTAGATGTTTTTCTTTCCAGTAAAAGTTCTTCCTCAAAGAGTAAAAATAGATGAGTTAGGGGGCTATTATGACATTATTTTTTATATAGAAATATACAAGTTAATTTTTCCTTAGCTCTGGAGAAATAATCCATCCATTTTTTATTTGTTTCTTGCACTGAAAGTCCAAGGGAACCGTTTCCTCTGCGTGATGAAGGACCCTGACAAGATCTTGCTAAGGCTGCAATCTTAGCTGCAGCTATTCCTGTTCTCATCACATCTTCTCACAGATGCTATCACGGACATAACTCAGACCACCTGAATAAGAGGAAGGCAACTTTTTTTCCTGAAGACTTCAGCAGCATCATAGGAAACCATAGTGCTAAAGCTGCTGTAGGTTCTCATCTGAAATGCAGTTTTTCCTCCTCTTAATTGCTCTTTTTTCTTTTTTTTTCTTTTTTTTTTTTTTCCCTTTTTTTTTATCATGTGTATAAATATCAGGCCATTTAAAATGAAAATAGTGACCACTGCATCTTACAAATCTCCAAAGATCTTGTTCCAGCACTGCATCAACTGTGAGTCACTGGTGCTTGAGAAATGCTAAAAATATTACCTAATGAATAAAACAGACCTTTTCCTCTGACGCTGATATAGTCATTTCAGATCATAAAGACGAAATGAAATGTAAAAACAATTTTTCCTTGCTTTGTATTTCATGTTTGAAGATTAGTTGTGGTCTTAAGGCTTAAAACATGGCTACAGGGATTACCCTATGCTGGCAGGTGCAGTATTCTGACGAATGAGGCAAACATACTCCAAGGCATACCAATAATGTGTTAATGCATGTAGAAGTTCAGTTCAGAATATTCTTTCCTACTTTATCAAAACCTATTGTACATAATTAATTTTTTGTATTTTTTTTGTCACATGAAGTGAATTTTTTAGGCTGAGAAAATTGGGGCTGTTCATCCCAGAGAAGAGAAGGCTGCATGGAGACCTCATAGCAGCCTTCCAGTATCTGAAGGGGGCTTATAAGAATGGTGGGGAGGGACTATTCATTAGGGACTGTAGTGATAGGACAAGGGGTAACGGGTTCAAACTTAAACAGGGGAAGTTTAGATTGGATATGAGGAAGAAATTCTTTACTGTAAGGGTGGCGAGGCCCTGGAATGGGTTGCCCAAGGAAGTTGTGAATGCTTCATCCCTGGCGGTGTTCAAGGTGGGGTTGGACATCGCCTTGGATGGCACGGTTTAGTAGGAGGCGTCCCTGTCAATGCCGGGGGGGTTGGAACTAGATGATCTTAAGGTCCTTTCCAACCCTAACTATTCTATAATCCAATGATTCTAATTTCTGTTGATGTGAAACTCACTGAAATGCTTTCTGTGAAAAATCTTTCCTTCTGGGAGACACTTATTCTGAATAGGATAAACTTTGCAAGTGAAATAAACTAATCCAGAATAAAGCCTCACACTTACTTACACTGAAATGGGAATGTCCAAACTGGTTATTATCCTTTAAATTCACAACACACCTGGTTCTGGACTAACCTGTAAACAGCCATGTTAAAAAACAAAGCAACCAACCAAACTAATAAAACCAAAAAATGAAAAACAAAACAAAAAATTCTTCATGACCCTTCCTCCTTTCTCTCCCTGCAAATTAATTCAGCAGTAACCCATTGGGTAGCCCAAGGACAATTTTGTCTTTTTTATAAAGAGTATATTTATTATAATCTATACCACTGTGGAGCTGACAAGACAGAATAACTAGTCTGAATAGAATCACAGAAATCAGAATCATTTAGGCTTCAAAAGACCTTTAAGCTAACCAAGTCAAACTGTTAACCCAATACTGCCAAGGCCACCACTAAACCATGTCCCCAAGTGACACATCTACACATGTTTTTAACACCTCCAGGGATGGTGACTCCACCACTGCTCTGGGCAGCCTGTTTCAATGCTTGGTAGCCCTTTCTTTGAAGAAATTTTTCGCACAATCCAATCTAAACCTCCTCTGGCACAGCTTGAGGCCATTTCTTCTTGTCCTATCTCTAGCTACCTGGGAGAAGAGACCAACTCCCACCTCACTACAACCTGCTTTCATGTAGATGTAAAGAACAATCAGTCTCCTTTTCTCCGGGCTGAACAGCCTCAGTTCCCTCAGCCGTTCCCCATCACATTTGTGCTCCGGGCCCTTCACCAGCTCTGTTGTCTTTCTCTGGACCTGCTCCAGCACCTCAATGTCTCTCTTGTAGTGAGGGGCCCAGAACTGAACATAGGATTCGAGGTGTGGCCTCACCGGTGCCCAGTACAGGGGGGGCTCATCACTGCCCTGGCCATCCTGGCCACACTGGTGCTGATACAGGCCAGGATGCTGTTGGCCTTCTTGGCTGCCTGGGCACAAGCTGGCTCATGTTCAGCTCCATCAGTCAGCAACCCCAGGTCCTTTTCCATAAGCAGCTTTCCAGCCGCTCTTCCCCAGGCCTGGAGCGTTGCAGGGGGTTGTTGTGGCCCAAGCACAGGACCCGGTACTTTGCCTTATTGAACCTCATCTCATTGGCCACAGCACATAGATCCAGCTTGTCCAGATCCCTCTGCACAGTTTCCCACCCTCAAGCAGATTAACACTCCCACCCAACTTGGTGTTGTCTGCAGACTTACTGGGTGTTCACTCGGTCACTGGTCCAGGTCATTCACAATGATTTTAAAGAGAACTTGCCCCTGTATGAAGCCCTAGGGAACACCGCTTATGACTGGCTGCCAACTAACAATCATGACAATATAACATAACAACTGAAAACAACATAAAAGCTGAACCTTTGCACAATAATTTATTTGGATGTTTTTTCTTATCAAATGTTTCTTTATGTATGCATATTTTAGAATATGCAAGCTAATGTGGTTTTGGAATTGAACTAGTCCCTCAATCTGCACTGAGAAACAGCTGGGCTCAGGTTGTTGGCAATGTACTGATCATATTATCAAGACTTCAGGGTATAGAAGAAACATCATTTTGGAAACATCACTTATGCTGAATAGATACTTTTGCAACATTTACATTTGTTCAATAAAATTACAGTAAAATAATAGTTGTATAACTAAGATTGCTAAATAACATACCATTAATTTCTCAAGACTGCTTATATACTTAAGCCCTTGAAAGAGCTGATCATTTTTATATTGTAAGGTATGTAAAATTAGGAGTACTTGTATAACAGATTGCTGCTTTCTTCGCCTTAATAAAACAATAGTCCTGTATTATTTTAAAAAGTTTTGCTGATTTTAAAATTGACTTAAGATTAATTTCATTTTAGAGAGTGATGGGTTCATAAAGCTACAATGTTTTGCTTTCTTGTTTTGTGTCCTGGCTCTTAGTTACTACTTGTTTATCCAAGAACATCTCACATTTACATTTAGCCTCAATAAATGAAGGCAAAAGGAGGCAGATTTGCTGGCTGCAGTGTGGGCCCTGTGTTGCATGACCACTGCAATCTGATCATGTTAACTGCTTCTGGAAAGGCAGTCAAAATAAGGATTGAAGTCTTTTGTGTACAACAGACCTTTCTGAATGAGCAAAAGCTGGCCTTGTTGGCTCAGCTGATTTAGCCTAAAAGCAAATTTTGTATTTGTAGATATTAATTGGATCAGATAGTGCAAACTATGCATTAGCACTAGCATTCACATCTAATTCTCATATAACATTTTAGTATGCTTAGCCCTTTTTAGTAAACAGGCTTGAATATGAGACTTCATAGCATGGGCTGTCTCTAATTACATTAGTTTAGTATCCAGTTCAGAGTGCTCCAAATCTTTAACATCTTGCTACTTTTGAAAGGTAGTTAATAGAATTAGAAGCAGGGCAAAATTGAGAGAGCATTAATAGTAATGGAACTCAGACACACAGGGGAGAGAGATAATCAGGGGAGAAAGATAGTCATTGAGACAAAGCCCTGCCTTTTAGTGAGTGCTGTCCTGACAAACAGTGTGTCGTATATCATGCTTTATTCAGGGAGAGGGATTTTGTGTACACTACAGGCAACAAAGCTATTTGTTCTGGAAATATGCATGATGGCAAATGGATGTTCTTTAATTCACCTCTATATCCTCACAGCAGTGCAAGGTAGGTATGAGTCTGGCTTCTTTCAATTAGCTTCCTCTGACTGAAATATTCCATTTCCCTCTCAGCTGGGAGGTCTTCACGAAACACTACTGAGTCTCATCTACAGTAAGATACCAATTATATGCTGATATAAAACAATTTTATGGAACACCTTAAAAACATGTGCAATAATTTTTAGTGACAGACACTATTCAAACATCCAAAGCAACAGTCAAAAGACTGAGGAATTAGACCCACTGCCCAATTAGGCATGAAATGAGAGGGTAACTTGATAGCAACTGGGAGATTTCTAGGTGAGTATATAGATCTTGAGGAGGTCCAGGCTGGTGCAAAATTGCTTCTCTGTAGTAACTGTCCATGCTGTAAACAGTGATATGAATGGAAGCAGAAGCTCTAATCATATTTTGAGTGTAAAGCCCAGAAAATGGACAAGGGTGAGCTTGCTTTTTCCCCTACCTTTGGACTTCAACACTTGGGAAGCAGATAACATCAGCTGATATTTCCTGGTAGGCAGTAAAAGAAAAGCGTGCAAGGCCTTGAAAAGGTTGGGTGTCACTCAGGATCTTACAATACCCATTAGTAAAATGTTGCTCTTTAGCAACAGAATCTTAAAATAGACTGTTAGCTATTATTTCAGAAAGTGAAACAATGATACAAAGCTGATAAAAAAACACTCCGAAAAGCAAGGAATCACTCAAGCTTGCAAAAAAAATCCAAACACTTTTTTCTTTTTCCTGAAAAAGTGATTCTATCACGTGTCTCAGGAAGTAGCAATTACCAAGTACTAATAACATAAAGTGATCATCTGAATCAAGACTGTATGCCTAAATTTAGTAGATGACTACCCCTAAGCTGAAAAGGAGCACTCATGGCTAGTGCAAATTTGATGACTACCAGATTGAGCCCTTTAGATCCATGACAACTTCAGCTATTAGTAGGTTGCAAACATCTCTGAGTTGATACTTTATAGTATCTCCTACTGAAGAAAGTGTTTCAATGTTAAAATAGCTTATTATCTAATTTCTGCAGTAAATCAACCCAAGCTCCAACAGACAACAGTCTCGGTGTCTACACATTCCTGATTCACATCCATTCTCTATCTAGAAATGAGGCAAAGAACTGCATAATGGTGATCATATTCGACAGGTATGAACTTCTCCAGTTACCAGCAGAAACAGCATGCCATGTCTGCCATGACAAACTCAGGTTTCAAACTTAGTTCCTGGTGGAGGTTGGCTGCAACAGCACATAACTTGGTCTTTTTTTTTTCAGGA
Source organism: Amazona ochrocephala (assembly GCA_039720435.1). Lineage (NCBI taxonomy): Eukaryota > Metazoa > Chordata > Aves > Psittaciformes > Psittacidae > Amazona > Amazona ochrocephala. Next base: position 72,719,879 of record CM077909.1, on the reverse strand, counting down.
CAGCTTTTTAGAAACATAATCTCCCTTCAGTTCTCCCAGTAAATAAATATATTGATTAAAATTACTCCTATAAAACAAGCAGTCATTAGAAAACAGCTTATGAATGGTTACCAGTGAGCCCATGTGCGTTCCTGAAGATAACTGTAATGACATGGTCATGTATAATTTGTCCCTAGATGAATTCACTGGATGACAGAAATATGGTTACACAACCAATACAGGTACTGCTGTCATTCAAGTTATACATGGGTAGATAATTCATTTTCTAGACTAACTGTCATACAGACTTAAAGCAGTGTAGGTCTTATATGTGTAATAATTTCAGGTTTAGGATTGTCTGAACACTTCTGCTCCTAAAGTTGCACATGAATTTTGTACTATCTATGTTCTTCCAGTGTTCTAAGATACCTGTGTTAGCTGTATAGGAGGATCTGTTTGTCTGTATTGCTTTACGTGAGTTATGTCTGTTTGCTACCAAAACTTATTTTTTACTCAAGTACTTTTAATTTACACTTCAAAATCCATAGCACATCTGTTTTCACAACCTACAAACACCTAAATACATATCAATAAAGCCTGATCAAACCTGATAGAGTCTTAGATTACCAAGAATTTAATAAATGTAAAATTCAAACCAACTAGCTGCAAGGTTATAATTCGAGAAATGCAGTACTTGTTTTCACTTGAATTTTCACCTCTCTGTATATTCCAGAAATAACACCTTTAAGCAGTTGTTTGCTTATGTTCTGCACACTTCCTTGGTATCTTCCATTCTATATAATAAACATGTCTTAAATAAGCTTTACTATGTAGACTAAGATTTTGCTTTGCTTCTAGAGAATGGAACAAATACTGGGGAGCCAAGAGGTTGAAATGGCAGGTGGTTTTTGTTTTGGCATGTAGTCTAGCAAACAGATTACTGTCTACAGTAAAACAGGTGTGGTTTTGGGAATGAAATAATCTTGGTAGTAATCCTACCTGCAAGTATGTAGTAACTTCAGGAAATTGATGGGTGGACATGTGCTATGAAGACTGTCTTCAGAGGTAAATGGATCAGGTCTCTTCAAACAGCAACATTCTGTTCCAGTTAAGGCTCCCAGATTTCCCACACGCCTATCTACTTTATGAATGAACAGACTGATGGAGGTTGTTGCATTAATACAACGCAAATGTGGAATGTTAATCATCTGGCCTCCTCTTCTCTCTAGAAAAGCAATCAATGAGAACACGGTAGACTGTTCTTTATTTCCAACAAATATGCAGAGTCCTGATCAAGCAAGACTTCTACCAGACTTTGGCATCAGCACAGATACCTCCATACTAAGAAGTTGGAGAATGCAGTTTAATTTATCATGTTTTAAAAATTCTGTACATGCCTGGTGCGGTTCTTGGATTTGTGAACCAAAACCAACCAGTCCTGTGACCCTTTCACTTTCATTCCCTTTCCTTCTCATCTTTTCCCAATTTTGGCTGAGCTGTCAGTGTTATGATCATTCGTGACATTTCCATATGAGGCTGGAACAGCCTCACAGACCACATCTCACGCAGCATTGTAGAATCATAGAATCATAGAATAGTTAGGGTTGGAAAGGACCTCAAGATCATCGAGTTCCAACCCCCCTGCCATGGGCAGGGACACCTCCCACTAAACCATGCCATCCAAGGCTATGGCCAACCCCACCTTGAACGCCAACAGGGATGAAGCATTCACAACTTCCTTGGGCAACCCATTCCAGGGCCTCACCACCCTTACAGTAAAGAATTTCTTCCTCATATCCAATCTAAACTTCCCCTGTTTAAGTTTAAACCCATTACCCCTTGTCCTCTCACTACAGTCCCTAATGAAGAGTTCCTCCCCAGCATCCCTATAGGCCCCCTTCACACACTGGAAGGCTGCTATGAGGTCTCTACGCAGCCTTCTCTTCTCCAGGATGAACAGCCCCAATTTTCTCAGCCTATCTTCATACGGGAGGTGCTCCAGTCCCCTGATCATCCTCGTGGCCCTCCTCTGGACTTGTTCCAACAGTTCCATGTCCTTTTTATGTTGAGGACACCAGAACTGCACACAATACTCCAAGCGAGGTCTCACGAGAGCAGAGTAAAGGGGCAGGAGCACCTCCCTCGACCTGCTCGTCAAAATACATACAAAGAGATTAACTGTCTCACAGAACATCCAGTGCATGCAGACGAGTAGCTCTCTAGGCCCAGTTTTTGTTAAAAGCTTTTGCATTTTATCCCTACGCTCTAACATTTGGAAGGGCCTCCAATCTGACAAGTGTCAAAGTGAGACATACTTACTTGTTCTGTAGGAACTTGGTAGCTTGGATTTGTTTAAAGGAAAGGAGAGGATGGGAAAGAGATTGTTTATTATTATGCTTACAATGCTATGTCAATTCTATTGCTTCTGTTGCTGGTTTGGTTTCTTTCCAAATGGACTGATTATTGGTCAACACATGATGGTTACAGTCTGCTCGAGTAGTTTGGGCATTGATAAAATCACTGTAACTGCCAGCAACACAAGTAATTTGTGAGTTTAGTCTCTTCAAAAAGTGTCTGTCATGGCAGTAGGTGCTATAGGAATTAATTCAGTCTAAATATCTGTACTAAAATAGTCTATCATTAACGTGATCTCTTAGTTCAGCTTTGTCAGGTCATTCCCTAATAACCACAGTATTTCTTCTCTCATTAGCAGTGGGAAGGAGAGAAAAACGCTGGTATCCTATGTGCCATGCTTTTTTAGGGATCTCATTTTTCCAATTCGAGTTCCAAAAGTTGCACTTAGACTATGTAATGGAAAATGTACCATGTATTTGCTTTTCCATTTTATGTGTACACAAATTGTTTAGAAGACAGTTGTACAGTTTTTCAAAAAGTTATATAATACCCTGGAGCAGTCATCTGCTCTTACATGCATAATTTATTCAAAAATTTGTGGAGTTGAGGGATTCATATTTTGGAACAGAAAAATTATAGGTATGCTAAGTATGTTCTTGCAAAAATCAATCACATAATCATGTATTGAAATAAAATATTTCAAAATTCAAAGTACAATTGTTTGCACATGTAACAGCAGTGAAATGACTTTGCAAGGTTTGCATCATAAACCCATATATCTATAAAGAGTAGAACACAGACCATAAAGTTCTGTCAGTAGCATTGCTTTCAATCTTTGTTTCATTCCACCAAAACTTTTCATATCAGTCTGGCATTTTTTTGAACAACTATATACAGGACCAAAGAATTAGGAGTGGTTACTTGAAATATAGATCATATATATTTATTCTCTACAACAAATGCAAAAGCAGTAAGTGAAAAACAAAGACATAACAGACTGTAAAAACTCTCGAGAACATATAACGAGGCATAAGAGTGAATGTCACGACAGATTTATGTATGTTCGAGTTTCAGCAAAAACTGCTGAAGACAAATTTGAGAATATTTGTGTATCATACTTTTGGCACAATAGCAGGAACAAAAATAAATTATCCAGGAATAAGACATAAGAAACAGATTCAGGGTGTAAACATCAAGCCGTGAGAGAATTTTGAATTAAGGAAAACTTTCAAGCCAGAAGAAAGAGAGGTTTTTCAAGCCTTGTAGAGCACTCAAGAACAATGTTGCTTTTTCATGAGTTTTCAGCATCTCACTTTTTTTTTTTTTTTCTAAGTTTCTAATTTAATTCTTGTGAAAAGTGTTTCTCAAAAGGTAACACATTGTCTTTCTCAGGAAAGCTAACATGTTTTTATTTTTCATGAAATGCATTCTCTGTATTTATGCACTATACACGGTACACAAAAAGCCTATTCCATTGATGTCAAGCCAAACGAACAAATGAAAAGAAACTACAAAGTGAATTCTAAAGAGAATTTGTTTTTTCCTTTGGGCTTAGCATCAGAAAGAATTTTTGTGTCCCAAAAGACACAGGATAACTTTTCCTAATCATCACACTTCTTAAAGGTTTCTATTCTTAAATGCTAGGTGACAAGCTTATGCTTTTTTTTTTTTTTTTCTATTTTCCTTTTCCTTTTTAACCTCTGGAAATATCAGCTGTCACTGGGACAAAAAAAATAGTTTCATTTTTAAGATTAAAAAAATTCACATTTTCCAGTTCTGCATCTTATAAGAACTGGGTTAAAGCTGATCAGTAGTGGGGCCTCTATCGTTCAAACATATTGCTTGGCAATAAAATCTTGTGATTTGCATCAAGTAGGTGACAGGACAGTCAGTAGGATAGAACAAAAGTAAAATGCATTTTTTCATGTAATTCTTCTCTACCCTGATGCCCTTTGCATCTTTTTGTCTCAGCAAAGGAATCCTAAACTGGATTATATCCTGCAATTTCAGGATTCAGTGAAAAGCTCAAATGGAATAAAAAGACCACTACATTTATTGCAAATGGAAATCCAGCCCATGTAAAACAAGTAATCAGTCTTGGCATACCCCTCTTGTGAGGTTTAGCATGTTCTTAACCAGCAGTAATCTGACAAAGAACTAAAGATGTTAGTACTTTGCCAGGTGCTGTAAGCAGAAATGTAGTTCTTTGTGAGGGAAGGGCTGTGGTGTCCTACCAGCACTGAACACAAGAGGATTTAACAACTGCTTATGAAAGTTGCATTGCAGGATAGCTATTAAAATCAGACATCCTACTTGCTACAGTCATCTATCAGCTGCTTCTAAAATCCTGCCCACCTTCTGTGTGTCATCTGGAGGAGATAAAGTTTTAATTGTGAGCGGGTGGTATAAAAAAAAATAGAAAAAAGACAAGGCGCCTTCTGTCATTCCAAATTTCTTGTCCTATCTTGCTTTCTGTTTCTGCGTCTTTGTGCCAGTTGAAGTTTTGCAGGCAGCTTTTAAAAAGACATGCCAAAAAAAAAAATCAGTAGAAACAAATAAAATCTAGGTCAACAAAGAGCATACCATAAGGAATGCATTGCCAAGAATGGGAATAAAAATTACTACATATTGCAGCTTTTTCCCTTTTCTACTTTGACTCTTTTCTCACCTAACTTTCAAATAATTCCTAGTTTCTTTGGTATCCATTACCAAATTCCCTTTTTGTCAGTTTGTTCATTTATACTTATGACCTTAGGAGCTTCTTCCTTGTTTCCACTAAGCTCCAGTTTTAAACATCAGAAGATTGCGTTTTGGGGTTCAAATGGTTTCATTCATAATATTTTCATTCAGCTTTTCTGTTCAATCTTTTGAGTGGATGAGACTTGACTTTTTTCCAGCCATTCGAAATAAGCCTTGTTGAAGTAGTATTTATGTTACTGTAATAAGAACTGTCTTCAGACCATAATCACTTGTCAGACACAACAAATATTTGGTTCCCCTGGTGTGATCCTCTTCAGATACGATGATGAAGTCTTAAAATAACTTCTACCATCTTCGATACAGTTCTGAGTTTCATTTTTTGCCAGCAAATTAAAAAAAAAGTATTTTCATGCTGACAGCACTATAAATTTCATGCTTTGTCATGCAGACTGCAGCCCTCAAGTGAGAATAGCTTTTCTCATCTTCATGCTGCAGACAGACACTCACAGAGCCACCCACCCAGCTCTGTGCCTCCTTCATTGGTCAGCTAATCCGCTGCCTGCTTATCTCACATTCCCAGTGAATCCCAGGCCCTTCTTTCCAAGGTATTATTATTTAGTGGCTTTCTTGGAAGTCTCAGGGCCTTGTTTCTGAATTTTATTTCCCCCCCCTCTTTTTGTGCTGTTTTCAGTGTAGTGTTGCCACTATTTTACATGACTAGCAGTTGACAATTTTTCTCTTTGAAACAACCTGTCTTTAAAATTCAATTTCCTAATTGTTTTGTGGGAAAGAAACACAGCTTCTGGCCTTTATTATTTATATATTGGGAGGGAAAAAAACAAAGGCATGGGAACAGAAACTACTCCATCAGGGATCAAGTCCATGCAAACACATGATAACTGTCTAGTTTGTGTTAAAAAAAGAGGAGAAATGCCTCTCCCCTGCAGATCCATGACCATGACTATTGGCTTAACAATTGCAGCAAGACAGAGAAAATCAGATGTTGTAATGTCTTCAAGAAACCTTAATGTCCCTAAGAAAGACCTCTTTCCTAATGAGTTCATAGCAAAGATTTTATGTTCTTTCAGTTCCTGATTTTGAACTTCATGCTGTTAAATTTAATTCCATTTCTCTCATTCTAGTCAAGAAGATCATTACTCGTAATGCCTTTCAACTAACCGTCACCTGCAAATTTCATGGGTGCAAATCAAATTCTTATTTCTGTCTCATTAATGACTATATTGCACATATTATGTTCAAAACCTCATCACAGTCCTCAAAGAGTGCTCCTGTTCATTTCTCTCCTTTTGGCTTAGGCTATTGCAGTCTTCTCCTTAGCCACTTCACATCCACCTCACCAGTTAATTCTGGTCTGAATCATTCCACCCACCTTCAGTAATACTCCCCACAGGGAATCTGTTCCTTAACTGCAGTTTAGATACAGCAGGGTGATAAGTACTGGAATTACGTGATCTGCACTGGGTAGCACAACTAAGCAACTTACCACACTTTCTATTCATATCTATGTTCACAAGAAAGTCAAAACCTGGTCTAACTCTACATAGCATTAACTGGGCAATCTAAGGGGAGTTGGTGCAATCCATCTTATCTGGAAAGAATTTATACAAAAAGGGTATTTTTTCTACACATTTTAATCTCCTCATGTTTCCTACACTTCCATTACAGTCACAGAGACTACCTGTCTTTGAAGGAAAACATAACAAATGCTGCATCCCCCCATCGGTTTTAACTAGATCTGCAACCTCCTACAGACTCAAGAAACACAGGCAGTCATTAAAAACATGTAGGCCAGGATAGTTTTTATTACATGACCACATACTCTTCTTGCAAGAGACTGTTGTTTCATATGCTGCATGGGATGAACAGTGCTATTGACACCGAATTAATTTAGTATTTCACTGTATAATAGTTGACACCAAATTAAATTAGTATTTCACTGAATATAAAAACTTAGACACAGACAAGGCTATAAACATTCTTAAACTGAAATTTTACTGTGCTTAGAGGCTACAATTCTCAAGATGAGGAAGGCAGGCAACAAGAGAACCAGATTCTTGTCTCAAACCAAATGAGGCCTTCCTCCTATTGATAAGGCCTGAGAAATAAGCAAATGGCTGTGAAAGAAAACAACACAAAGAGCTTCTTAGGGTTATATATTAGCCCAAACAAGAATATGTAGTTAATTATAAAGACTAAACACATATTCCAATGTCCTTAAATAACAGATTTCCATAAAAGAGTAAAATGGGTAGGGGTATCTCCCCCAAATGACCACTATAAACCCCACAGATTTCTCCTAAAAATTCGCAGCACCTGCACCACAGCCTTATCTACCCATATTACCATATAGAATCATAGAATCATAGAATAGTTAGGGTTGGAAAGGACCTCAAGATCATCGAGTTCCAACCCCCCTGCCATGGGCAGGGACACCTCCCACTAAACCATGCCATCCAAGGCTATGGCCAACCCCACCTTGAACGCCAACAGGGATGAAGCATTCACAACTTCCCTGGGCAACCCATTCCAGGGCCTCACCACCCTTACAGTAAAGAATTTCTTCCTCATATCCAATCTAAACTTCCCCTGTTTAAGTTTAAACCCACTGCCCCTTGTCCTCTCACCACAGTCCCTAATGAAGAGTCCCTCCCCAGCATCCCTATAGGCCCCCTTCAGGTATTGGAAGGCTGCTATGAGGTCTCCAAGCAGCCTTCTCTTCTCCAGGATGAACAGCCCCAACTGTCTCAGCCTATCTTCAAACGGGAGGTGCTCCAGTCCCCTGATCATCCTCGTGGCCCTCCTCTGCCCTTGTTCTAACAGTTCCATGTCCTTTTTATGTTGAGGACACCAGAACTGCACACAATACTCCAAGTGAGGTCTCACGAGAGCAGAGTAAAGGGGCAGGAGCACTTCCTTCGACCTGCTGGTCACACTCCTTTTGATGCAGCCCAGGATACAGTTGGCTTTCTGGGCTGCAAGCACACACTGCTGGCTCATGTTCATTTTTTCATCAACCCACACCCCCAAGTCCTTCTCCGCAGGGCTGCTCTCAATCTCCTCCCTGCCCCACCTGTAGCTGTGCCTGGCATTGCTCTGACCCAGGTGGAGGACCTTGCACTTGGCATGGTTAAACTTCATCAGGTTGGCATTGGCCCACCTCACACGTGTGTCAAGGTCCCTCTGCATGGCATTCCTTCCCTCCAATGTATCAACCGAACCACACAGCTTGGTGTCCTTGGCAAACTTGCTGAAGGCACGCTCAATCCCACTGTCCATGTCACCAACAAAAATGTTGAATAAGACCTGTCCCAACACTGATCCCTGGGGGACACCACTCGTTACTGGTCTCCAGCTGGACATTGAGCCATTGACCTCAACTCTTCGTGTGTGGCCATCCAGCCAGTTCTTTATCCACTGAGTGGTCCACCTATCAAATTGATGTCTCTCCAACTTAGAGACAAGGATGTCGTGTGGGACAGTGTCAAACGCTTTGCACAAGTCCAGGTAAATGACATCAACTGCTCTGCCCCTGTCCATCAGTTCCGTAGCCCCTTCATAGAAGGCCACCAGATTGGTCAGGCAGGATTTCCCCTTAGTGAAGCCATGCTGGCTGTCACCAAGCACCTTGTTGGTTTTCATGTGCCTTAGCATGCCTTGCAGGAGAATCCGCTCCAAGATTTTGCCAGGCACAGAGGTGAGACTGACTGGTCTGTAATTCCCCAGCTCATCCATTTTCCCCTTCTTAAAAATAGGGGTTACATTTCCCTTTTTCCAGTCATCGGGAACTTCACCTGACTGCCATGATTTCTCAAATATGATGGACAGTGGCTTAGCAACTTCATTTGCCAGCTCCTTCAGGACCTGCGGATGGATTTCATCCGGTCCCATGGACTCGTATACGTTCAGGTTCCTAAGGTGGTCTCAAACCAGATCCTCTCCTACAGTGGTCCCAGGGTCTTCATTCTCACTGTCCCTGCGTCTGCCTTCCAAGACTTGGGTGGTGTGGTCAGAGCATTTGCCGGTGAAGACTGAGGCAAAGAAGTCATTAAGAACCTCAGCCTTCTCCAAATCCAGGGTAGCCAGTTCTCCCGATAACTTCTGGAGAGGGCCCACGGTGTCCCTAACCTGTCTTTTATTGGCAATGTACCTATAAAATCCCTTCCTGTTATCCTTAACATCCCTAGCCAATTTTAATTCTAAGTGGGCCTTAGCTTTCCCAACCTTGTCCCCAGCTTCCCGGACAACATCCCTGTACTGCTCCCAGGCCGCCTGACCTTGCTTCCACCTTTTATAAGCCTCTTTTTTCCTTCCAATTTTGCTCAGCAGCTCCTTATCCATCCAAGGAGGTCTCCTGGCCCTCCTCCTAAACTTCCTTCTAGTTGGGATGCATCACTCCTGAGCTTGCAGCAGGTGATCCTTGAATATCAACCAACAGTCTTGGGCCCCCCTGCCCTCTAGGGCTGTATCCCATGGAACCTTACTGAGCAGGTTCCTGAAGAGGCCAAAGCCTGCTCTCTTGAAGTCCAGGGCAGTGAGCTTGCTGCATGCTCTTCTCACTGTCCTGAGGATCTCAAACTCGACCATCTCATGATCGCTGCAATCAAGGCTGCCCTGGAGCATCACATTCGCAACCAGGCCTTCCCTGTTGGTGAGGACAAGGTCAAGCATGGCATCTCTCCTTGTCGGCTCCTCAATTACTTGCAGAAGGAAGTTGTCTTCCACACAATCGAGGAACCTCCTGGATTGCTTGTGCCGGGCCGTACCATCCCTCCAACAGATATCAGGGTGGTTGAAGTCTCCCATGAGAACAAGGGCCTGCGAGCGTGAAGCTGCTTCTAGCTGCCTATGGATCATCTAGTTCCAACCCTCCTGCCATGGGCAGGGACACCTCACACTAAAACCATGCTACCCAAGGCTCTGCCAACCTGGCCTTGAACATCGCCAGCGATGGAGCATTCACAGCTTCCCTGGACAGCCCATTCCAGTGCCTCACCACCCTTACAGTAAAGAATTTCTTTCTCATGTCCAATCTAAACTCCCCTTATTTAAGTTTCAACCCGTTACCCCTTGTCCTCTCACTACAGTCCCTCATGAAGAGTCCCTCCCCAGCAACCCTATAGGCCCCTTCAGATATTGAAAGGCTGCTATGAGGCCTCCACGCAGCTTTCTCTTCTCCAGGATGAACCACCCCAACTGTCTCAGCCTATCTTCATATGGGAGGTGCTCCAGTCCCCTGATCATCCTCGTGGCCCTCCTTTGGACTTTTTCCAACAGTTCCATGTCCTTTTTATGTTGAGGACACCAGAACTGCACAAAATACTCCAAGTGAGGTCTCACGAGAGCAGAGCAGAGGGGCAGGATCTCCTCCCTCAACCTGCTGGTCACACTCCTTTTGATGCAGCCCAGGATACAGTTGGCTTTCTGGGCTATGCAATAAGTAACAAGAATTGGGTGGGCATTTCATGGAATTATACTGAACATGAGAATTAGGAAGATATATAAGCTGTAAACTGTATCTTCTCAATGTGCATGACAGGCAGAGTCATGCACATTAGGGTATCCACGGACATGGTGTCCTAATAAAGTCGTGTCGGTTTCTAACCTGTCATTCTGGTCAAAGAGTCTATTTCTCAGATTTTGGTGACATTACTGTAATAACCAGCAGCTCAATGCCTTGTTTTCTCTATGTTCTTTGAAAAGAAGGGTAAAATCCTGGGCTTTGAAGATCTTTTATGAAACTAATTTCTACAGCATCTGAGTATTTCAAACTTCAACTTACATAAGCCACATAAGTAAATGACAGTTTTACTTATATTGGGAATTCAAATTAATGCAAAGCAGTTTTCATAATCTTGGACGGTCAATCAAAAATAATGCTCACCTGACTTCAAACACGTCTGACGTTCTACAGCACCTTGTGTAGGTAAATCACACATTCTGTCTATTTCAGATTAACTATTCACATTTCGTACTTCTGAAAACTGATCTCAAGAACCTTACTGGATGCTCAACAGGCAATAAATAAATGGGCTTCATTACTGTATCCAGAGCCATCTGTGAATGCTCTAGCATTAGGAGAGATAGAGGAATAAAGAAGAAAACAGACACAGATTTTTAAAAAGAATCAAAACACTCCATTTGTTTAGCTACAATAGTAAGCATGCAGATTAGGTTTTTTGCTAGTATTGGCCTACTACTGTTATTACTGTGTCCTGGTTTCAGCTATGACAGTTTTTTTCTCATTCTTAGTAGCAGGTGCAGTGCGTGTTTTCGACTTCAGTCTGAGAACGATGCTGATAACACACTGATGTTTTTAGTTGCTGCTAAGTAATGCTTATCCCTATTAAGGACTTTCTCAGTCTCATACTCTGCCAGTGAAGGAGGGGAATGGGAAGCCACGAGCAAGCAGAGACAGGACACCTGTCCCAAACTAGCCAAAGGGGTATTCCATACCACAGCACGTCATGCCCAGTATATAAACTGAGGGCAGTTGGCCAGAAGGGCCAGACTATTGCTGAAGGACAGGCTGGGCATCGGTCAGCAGGTGGTGAGCAATCGTACTGTGCATCACTTGTGTTTATTGATTCTTTTCCTTTCCCCCTTTTACTTTCATATCCTCTCCCTGTGTTATTTCCCTTATCATTATTACTAGTGGTAGCAGTATTACTTTTATATTATACCTTAGTTACTGGACTATTCTTATCTCAACCTGAGGGATTTACATTCTTTCAATTCTCCTCACCATCCCTCTGTGAGCAGGGGGGGAGGAAAAAAAAGGAGGGAGTGCGCAAGCTGCTGTGCAGTTCTAAGTTATCGGCTGGGCTTAAACCACAACATACTTTAGATCACAGAAGACTGTAAAGACACTAGAACTCCACAGTCTTATGTGCAAACAAAAGGTAAAAGTCCAGTGAATGATGATTTACCGACCTCTACCTCTATTTCATCCTCACTGCTGCTATTTGGAATTTTGGGATCAGTCCTCTAATGGGAGCTGAAGACCTCCACTTCAAACTTGCTGCCTCTTTGTAATATTAAGAACTTCAAATCTCTGGTTAATAGAACTTTGCTGGTCAAGCATCTTCAAAAACACTACCTTATTTTAATAAGGTTTTCCACCTTAAATACTTCTTTGGACCTGCAATTAGCAGGGCTGCATCAAGATCACGGGCAGGGCACTTTTTTAGCCAGTCTGCTCATGCAAACCAGCCCTGAAACTTGTTCCTGACTCCTGCATTCTACCAGTTCATTTTTGTTCCTTGCGGTTTGGGTTGTATCCCCAGAGCGTGAGCAGCAGGTCAAGGGAGGGGATTCTGGCACTTTGTTGCACTCTGGGGAGACGCCCCCCTGCAGTCCTGCATCCAGCTCTGGGACAACAACACAAGAGGGACATGGAGACGTTGGAGTAAGTTCAGAGGAGGCCACGGAGATGCTGTGAGGGCTGGAGCAGCTCTGCTCTGCAGACAGGCTGAGAGAGCTGGGCTTGTTCAGCCTGGGAAAGAGAAGGCTGCTTAAGGGGAGACCTTAGAGCAACTCCAGTGCCTAAAGGGGCTGCACAAAAGCTGGAGAGCGGCTTTGGACAACGGTCTCTAGGGACAGGACAAGGGGGAATGGCTTCAACCTGACAGAGGGAAGACTGAGATGAGATCTTAGGCAGAAGTTCTTCCCTGTGAGGGTGCTGAGGCCCTGGCACAGGTTGCCCGGAGAAGCTGTGGCTGCCCCATCCCTGGCAGTGTTCAACGCCAGGTTGGATGGGGCTTGGAGCAACCTGGTCTAGTGGAAGAGGTCCCTGCCTGTGGCAGGGTTTTGGAACTGGTTGAGCTTTTAGGTCCTTCCAACCCAAACTAGTCTGGGATCCAGTGACAATTCTGTGAAATATCTTCTTTTTACAAAAGCAAAGCTGTCAAACTGGAAAGTGGAAATGCGACCTCCCAGACATCTGCAAGCCCTGGGCAGCCGCCCCAGCTCCAGGGGCCTGGAGCACCGTGGGGTCAGCAGGACCGGAACTTCACCCCGACCGAGCTTCACCCCTCACAGGCCGCCGGCACAGCGCCCACCGTGAACGCGGCCGGGGCCGGAACGGGACAGAACAACAGCCTCCCTAGGCCCCTTTCCAGCTCCACTTCCGGGTTCCCCGCCGCGGCCCCGGGAGCTGACGTCACCGAGCGAGGACCCCGGAAGTGGAGCCGGACGTGGGGCGGGCGGTAGCAGGAGGTGGAGCGGCCGCTCGTTGCCCGCCCCGCCGCCGATGGGCGCCAGGTATGTGCTGCCGGCTGGGTTGGGCCCCGCCGGGGACAGGGACAAGTGGGGCTGAGGGAGGGAGCCGCTGCTTTCGCCCCGTCAGCGGCCATGGCGAGCGGAAGGACGGCGGCGGCGGCGCCCGGCTTCCCTCCGCCGTGCTCCCCTCGCAGTCTGTCCCCTGGCGAGAACGCTGGGCGCGCGGCCTTGCGTGTGCTCGGCGGCAGGCCTGAGGTGGCGGCGGGGCTGGAGGGGTCTGTGGTGTGTGTCAGTGGGCGGTCCCCGAGCTCTCCGCGCCGCCCTCGTCCCTCCGTGGAGCGGGCTCGGGCTCCTTCCCGGGCCGGTGCCGCGGTCCTGGCGGAACCGGTGTGGGTGCGCGCGAGGCCGCGGCCTCTGTGTCGAGCCGTCCCCGTTGTCTCGTGGCCGCCACTCCACCTGTTTGCATCTTTCTACCCCTGGATAGAGCCCAGAGCGCCCGGTGCCAACGATCCTTCTCAGCTGTCTAAACGGTTTAAAGGTTTCTCAAATACACGGCCACAGTCATTGCTGCAGCTTTTGGTGCTGTGATCAGCCGCTTGCACAAAACAAGAGTTGTCAGTTTTCCATGTTACCTAATACAAGTTGTAAATGAGCATAATTCTCCCAACTTCATAGTACACTCGGGCTTGAGGGGTCATTTTCACCGAGAGTTTTGCTTTCTTAGTACGTGTGATTGAAAACTTATCTCTGAAGTTTCTCATGGTTGGTCTGGCAGCTTCAAAAGCCACACGAGGTATTTGTCATTTCTGAGTTGTGAATACAGTGAGGTGATTTTTCACTTTATTACTGCAAGTTGGATTTGTTTTGGCAATGAGGTGACTCCAAACTCATAATCCTAAAACATCAGATGTTGAGCATCTATAGTGCTTTCACAAAAAAAAAAAATGCGCTTTGTTTTTTAAAGAAATCATGGCTTCTTTTTTCCTTCTATTTGAAGCTAAATACCGAAGCTTTCAATAAAGAATGTGCTGCTTTTCCTCTAGATAGTTAACTTTTAGCTGTGGTGTTATGTGAGCCAAGCTGCTCCATCTCATGTAGGAGGGCTTAATGAGTCTACACAAAGTGTGGCATCAACTTTATGTTATTGCTGCATGAAGTATTTGACAAAGGTAGTTTAGTTTCATTAAGCAGGTACCAGACCTTGATAAGGACATACCAACACTGGTTAAAGAGGTGTCATAAAATCAACAGCAATTGCAAAACTAACTGGGTATCTTTGGTCTAAACTGCACCGTAATTTGGGTGGCAGAGTAAAGAGTAGGATGGTGACACTGCTTTCGAAGAAGCACAGTTACCACTAGTACAGCAAAAAGGTGAGGTCCTTTTAGCAATCATTAATATTTTCTTGGTGATATTAATGAGACTGTGGGTGAAAGGGTGTTGGCAATATGTTATGCTGTCCCTGGTAAAGCTGTCTGGTAATAGCCTATTGGCTACAGATGTCTGTGGGACAATAAAATAAGGTATTATGTAATTAGGTAGGAAAAGATAAAGATGCTGTTGTGTAGGAAAAACTAAAGACTTGGCAGTCAAAGATACTTAACAGCTTAGGGGGTTATCACCAAGTGATACTGATGTAAAATATAGGAAGCATGTCTTCATATGGTCCTCTGTGTTGGGAATTGATGTGGTATTCTGAGTGTTTCAGATATTATTTCACTTTGGTTTTTGCTCACAACAGTGCTGGTCTAAATTCACAGGGTGGCTTTAGACAGAAGGCCCAGGTGGTGGCTGTCTCTGCTGCTGAAGTTGCTGTCATTACTTCCTGCCTGCCTGCCTGTGCTGGAGGTCTTGTGTGCCACCCCTGGTGCTGGTCTGGGCACTCCCCATACCGCCTTTGTCAAAAGAGTAGGCAAAGGCAGGTGTAATAATTACAGTGTTGAAGCTGACCTGTCTCTTTGGGTCTGAAATAGGTTAGCGGGTGCTGGTAAGTGTAGGAATGAGATGAAAACTTCCAGGAGACCAACAGTACTGAGCAGCTGGAGGTGGACAGGGGCATCATCATTTCAGAAGCATAGTGCATGCTCAGACTGCTGTCTGCCTTACTGAAATACCTTTAATTATTGGAGGTTTTTTCACCAGTGCCTGGATTTTGCCTGTTTTCTTCAGGTTCCTTATTCAGTGATTGCAGCCAATTATGACTCTATGTTAATCTGCTAGTTGACTTGACCATGGTCTTCACTGAACTGCCTTTTATGTACTGGTTAGCTAATGTTTGGGAGAGCCTCTCCTTATAATTACTCAGTGGGGATTTATCTGTTGGTCTCTCTTCTTTTTAAGTTCACAACCTTATTTTTTCTTTTGCCCCCTGAAGACTTGGCGCTGACTTTAGAGGTTTTAACCATTGCAGGCTCTGTAGAAAAAGTTCTGAATGCAACTCTATTGCTGGTACTTTGAATTTGACCCAGTGTTCCTTTAGGGAACAACGTGCTGTGCTGACTGAGGAGTTTTTTAGTTTTACAATAGATTGCTAGAATTCTTTGAAGTTAAGCATACAGACGAACAATGAATGGATATCTTTTTTTATTTTTTTCCACTCCCTTACTGAAACAAATTGGATAACAGCTGACAGGAAAACATCTGCTTATGAAATTTAGTGGTGCCCTATGAATATTTTTTTGTGCATTACAGGAGACTGTTTTAGTCTCTTTGTAAGTGTGGGCATATATCTGTCTACTTAGCCTGTAGATCAGTTTCAGAGATTTGCACTGAAATATACAGAATTCCTGAAGTACAATTTAATGGATTTAGATTAGTTGTTTTTCATGGATGTTCCTCAGTTCTTTTAAGTGACATGGTTAGAATGTGCATTATATATACACACTTTTTTTTATTTTTCAGAGGAAGACTCTGGAATGAGGACTGACTACTGTTAGTGAGTTTAACTGTTCACAGCATTCCTCACACTGTACTTCTAATGCAACGGTGTCTTTTTGGAAAGTGAAAAGACACAGCATTCAATTTTCTGTAACCATTGCTTTTCTGCTCAGCTCATCATCAGGTATTCATTAGTGCCGGTTTTGGCAGTGGGTTTTTTTTTATGGCTGGCTGCTTTTAGGAATGGGGCTGGGACCCACAAGTAGTTTCCCTCCAGCTACAGACCACCCTGTTAATAGAATGCCCATGATGCAGTTTCGCAGCCTGTTCACATTTACATCCCCACTGCTGGAAGGGGCAGCATGCCTTTCTTCTTCCTGCCCCATCTCTCTTGGACATAAGAGGTCACCTGACTGTATAGCAGTGCAGTTTTATGTAGTTGTGTTTATTCGTGTTACACTTTCCTGGAGAGTATTGGCCTCCAGCTTGATGGAGTGGCAGTTTGTATTCTGTTGAGCAGGTGAACGAAGAGGAAAGATGAACTGCAGAATTTATCAGGCTAATTTTCATAGAATCATAGAATAGTTAGGGTTGGAAAGGACCTTAAGATCATCTAGTTCCAACACCTTCCACTAAACCATGCCATCCAAGGCTATGGCCAACCCCACCTTGAACGCCAACAGGGATGGAGCATTCACAGCTTCCCTGGGCAACCCATTCCAGGGCCTCACCACCCTTACAGTAAAGAATTTCTTCCTCATATCCAATCTAAACTTTCCTGTTTAAGTTTGAACCCGTTACCCCTTGTCCTATCACTACAGTCCCTCATGAAGAGTCCCTCCCCAGCATCCATATAGGTCCCCTTCAGATATTGGAAGGCTGCTATGAGATCTCCACGCAGCCTTCTCCTCTGCAGGCTGAACAGCCCCGACTTTCTCAGCCTATCTTCATACGGGAGGTGCTCCAGTCCTGATCATCCTCGTGGCTCTCCTCTGCACTTGTTCTAACAGTTCCATGTCCTTTTTATGTTGAGGACACCAGAACTGCACACAATACTCCAAGTGAGGTCTCCCAAGGGCAGAGTAGAGGAGCAGGATCACCTCCTTTGACCTGCTGGTCATGCTCCTTTTGATGCAGCCCAGGATACGGTTGGCTTTCTGGGCTGCAAGCGCACACTGCAGTCGGCTCATGTTCATTTTTTCATCGACCAACACCACCAAGTCTTTCTCCACAGGGTTGCTCAGAATCTCTTCCCTGCCCCACCTGTAGCTGTGCCTGGCATTGCTCCGACCCAGGTGGAGGACCTTGCACTTGGCATGGTTAAACTTCATCAGGTTGGCATCAGCCAACCTCACAAGCACGTCAAGGCTCCTCTGGATGGCATTCCTTCCCTCCAGTGTATCAACCGAACCACACAGCTTGGTGTTCTTGGCAAACTTGCTGAGGGCGCACTCAATCCCACTGTCCATGTCACTGACAAAGATGTTGAACAAGAGTGGTCCCAACAGCAATCCCTGGGGGACACCACTCGTTACTGGTCTCCAGCTGGACATTGAGCCATTGACCTCAACTCTTCGTGTGTGGCCATCCAGCCAGTTCTTTATCCACCGAGTGATCCACCTATCAAATTGATGTCTTCTGTCCAAATTAGAGACAAGGATGTAGTGCGGGACAGTATCGAACGCTTTGCACAAGTCCAGGTAGATGACATCAACTGCTCTACCCCTGTCCTTCAGTTCCATAGCGCCATCATAGAAGGCCACCAGATTGGTCAGGCAGGATTTCCCCTTAGTGAAGCCATGCTGGCTGTCACCAAGCACCTTGTTGTTTTTCATGTGCCTCAGTATGCCTTGCAGGAGAATCTGCTCCAAGATTTTGCCAGGCACAGAGGTGAGACTGACTGGTCTGTAGTTCCCTGGGTCATCCGTTTTCCCCTTCTTGAAAATGGGGGTTATATATCCCGTTTTCCAGTCATCAGGAACTTCACCTGAATGCCGTGATTTTTTAAATATGATGGACAGTGGCTTAGCAACTTCATTTGTGTTTCTGCTTTACAGTTAGTTTCTGGATTCTTCTGGCTTCCTGTTGCCAAGTAAAAACTTATGGGCATAAGTCTGTGCAAAGCCTGCTATGCAGTTATTTGAGGTTTGGAAGTACTGGTTTTTAATACCTACCTGAAATAAGTTTTATATTAGCAGCTGAATCAATATATTTAGTTCAGTGGTAAATTTAGGAAGCTCCTCTGTCAGTAAATAGTTTTTTTTCTCAGGCAGAGAAATGAAAGAAAGTGCTGCTTATCATATGTCTAGAAAGAGTGATGAAGTTTAGAATGAGAAATGGTACATAGTGTCAGATGGACTGCAAATTGACCAGTTCTGGTGGTAACTGTGGTCTGTACCTGAAGCACCAGTGGCACTGAATGTTAGTATTTATGTTTCTTGATGTTTGTGTATTTATAGTCAGGCCTATCATAGTATTATGTTCCTTTTGGTAGTTTATTATCAGTTGTTAATTAGGAAGTTTTCCTGTTTGCTGTGAATTTCAAATCAAAGATTAAATACTTATTTTTCTGAGAAGGACATATAGAAAATGTTTTTGACTATATTGAAAATATTCTTAATTACTCTTAAGTCCCTCCAGGCATCTCCAAGATGTAGATAAGAAAGGTGAAATTTAATAAGAAGGTATCTTTGGAAATTGTGCACTATTTCCCAAGACAGCTAGGCTGGACTTGTCTGAATTATAAGCTTCATAATGTTGCCATTTTCCATTTGCAATTAAATATTTTAAGGTATTTGTTTTGAATTCTCTGTAATGTACATACTGCACTGGCCTACTGAGCCTTCTTTACCACATCAGCTTTATGCAGCTGGATGACAAAAGCTCCTGGTGAGACTCAGGAAAAATGGGTTCTCCTGTTGCTCGTCATCCCTTTACTGTAGTATATTTTGGCTTAGGAACAGGCATAGGGGACCTCATTTGTGTTTCATTTCTGCTGCATGCTGGGAGTTAGCGGGTCTGTTGTACTTTGCAGCCATTGTATACCTCTGTGTTTGAGGGAAAAAACTGTCTTGATTTATTAGAGAAATGACAGCTTGTCTGGGAAGACAGAGAAGGTAATTCTGACTGATCATGTTGTCGGTGTGCCGTGTACTCTCCAGGTTGTCTTGAATTTTACATTGAAGACCAAGCCCAACAAATAATGTAGTGGTTAAAGTTTCTTTTGAAGTTTTGCAAGCCAGGTTTCACAAGGCCTAGAAATTTACATTTGAGTGAATGTTGTATTTGTATGTAGCACCATTAGCATATAATACATGCAAATCTCAGTCTCCTTGTTTAGCTGAAGAGGATGCTAAACCATATTCTTTCTTTGCATTCTTCCTTCTTGTCTTAAGCACTGGAGTATAGCCAGGCAATCTTGAAAACATCGTTTTTTTTTCTTAACAAATGAGTGTGTAATTCCTCTTTCAGTGCATGTGTGCCTTAAAGCCATCTTAACAAATAAGATGTTGAGTAAGTGGACCAGATATAAATAAAACCAGATACCCACAGTCAAAAACAAAACTGGAAGTATGCTGAAAGGAGAAATATGCTATCAGGAAGACTCAGTAGCGAAAGAGCCATTAGATAAAGGCATAGAAATATGGTGAAATGAGGGATAAATAAATGTACTCATGCACACAGTCTGTATGTCTGTTGAAGAATAATAGTCCATGTAGTGAAAGAGTATCTCGTCACTGAAGCATACGATTAAATCTTGTGAAAGAAAATTTGAGTGACTGGGAACTGTGTGTATCTGTATGTTGGTAGTTCTCAAGCTGCAAGACCGTGTTAATATAGCTGCTCACCCCCAAGGCAAGGCAAAAGATTTTGGAGTAGGCACAACCATCAAAATAAAGAAAACTGTTATAAATGCAGACTTCCACTTGATACATGCTAGTTGATAAGTAAAAAAATCAGTGTTTTCTTGATACTTTATTCTAAATGTTTGCATTTGGGAATAGCAAAGTTTGAAATTTAGAAGAATAAACTATTACCTATCACAATGATCATTTATCAAGTCCTTCTTTTGCTTTATCTGTATTTTATTTCTTGTGCTTGTCGGCAAATCAGGCTAAAAAGTTTTCAGACAGCAGATGTGTGTTCCTGCCTTGTTCTGTCACCTCAGTTGCACCAGGTCATGAACTAAATCTGAAAATTCATAAGTTAAAAGTATACTCTTAAAAAAAATAAAAAAGGGGCTGGAGGGGGGGGGAGAGGGGCGTGAGGAGAAAGAAAGGTATTTTTAATTTGAATCAGGTTCCTGTTCTAGTTTAACTCAGATCTGTTTCCCTGAAACAGTTTGCAATGCATTGGTACAACTAGTTGTGCCAGCACAGTTGAGGAGATAGCGTGGGTAGGGGGTGGAACCACTTAAGTCGTTTTGCAAAGATTTGTTTGGGAATATGTCCTTTGATTCTAAGACCTGGGGACAGGAATGGTCTTTGTTCTGTATTTGTTCTCTGTGACACAGTGGGGTACTTGTTATCTGTCTGGATGAAGTTGAGCATAGCTTTCCCTTGGGTTCGATTTAACATTTCTCAGTATAAGAAATTGTCCTCAATTTTTAGAAATTTCAAGCATGTTCTGATAATGGCAGCATGAAAGCTCCGGGTTATCTCACTCAGTGTTATGTCCAGTGCAATAATGAAACTTTTATTTCCCACAACATGCAATAGATGCTTAACCGCCATGCTATGCAAGCTTTCGTATCTGTAGCAAACCACAGCTAGTGTCCTGACTTGTGCTTTATTTCTTAAGACATGATTTTCTGTTGTCAGTGACTCAGAAACAGACATTTTTTGGCATACAGTGCCATTTGTTCTCCATTGTTGTTCTCTCTAAATAGGTTATGTCTCTTGATTTCTGGCATCACATTGATGTGAATCATCCAACCACTTCACTAATATCAGATAAGTTGAATGTACCTTTCTACAGGAGTGCTTTAAGTTCTTGTTCATTATCTTACCAATAGCATTCTGTGAGCAATTAAAGATTTTTTAAAAAAACAGTTATCTTTCATTTTTTTCCTGTTAGTTCTGTTCTCCTTGTTTGTCTTTCTGGTGAATATTTAAGTATGCATAAAAATTAGAATAACTCCCTAGGGAGTAATTGTAATAGGATCGCGCTGAAATAACAAGAAGTTTGAATTCTTGCCTTTGTGAGGTGGCTGGTTTAGGGAGGAGAGGAGGAATGGAAATATGCTGAGATGGGAATTCCTGTAGCTTAATGGTACCAGCCAGTACCTGCATTTTCCTGGGATGAGAGAGGAGACTATTGCCTGGTTTGTATTGGAGACAAACCACATTTTGCAAAGCTAGTAGTCAATGCTTTTGGGAAGCTCAAGAAGCTTTGAGGAGGCGTTTGCCTACCCAGTGATATCCAGAGGAAATACTTAAAGCATATTGCTTAGAAATTTTCTGAGAATTAGTATCTTCAAACAGTACTAGTAATGGGTATATAAGAAAGCTTTGTATTTGTGGTAGTTTTCAACTATTGAGCTTTCCAGAGTGCATGGTGCTGTGATGTGGTGCCTCAGTGGTTTGGATGAGAAACATGGTGTTTGACAAGGTCTACTTTTGTGTCAGGTCTCAGCTTCAGCAGTCTTAGTGTGTAAAAATCTTCACTGGTTCCACCTGTACAAGACATGGTGTTCTCTTTTCATGGTTTGGATGTGTCTCCTGGCACCACAGAATAACCAAGTGTGCCTGTTCCACCAATGTACTGTCGTGAGGATGATCAGTAGAAGTGGACAACTGGGAGTTTGGCCTGAGGAAAACGCTTGATGGCTTTGTAATCCCCATGCTTGTTTGGTAATGGCAGGATGAATGAAACAAGGGGGCTGGAGTAGAGTGGATGAGCGTAAGTTTGGAATGAGGAGTTAAGTTGGCGATATGTCTATGAAAGCACTTGAAAGGACGAATGAGGAGGGCTTGAGGAGGGATAGAATGGCGCTAGAAGCTGTTGGGGTGGAATGATGGGGTGGTTGTGCAAGAAATAGGAGAGGATGATTAAGAGGCACTTAAACATGGGGGAAGAGGAATTGAGGATGGCAGAAATATCTGGGTCGCACTTAAAGCTCGAAAGAGGAAGGTCAGACGAAAAACTGAATAGCTCTTTATCAACTGAACACTTTAGTTGTACCTTTTGACAAAGGAGGAAATGCAGTGGAAAAAACAAATGAGATTATGCCTTTAGTATTGGTTTGCATGGCAAGGTTTTGGTTGTGGGGGGCTGTGGGATGGCTTCTGTGTGAAGCTGATGGAAGCTCCCCCATGTCTGATGGAGACAGTGCAGCCTGGTCCAAGATTGACCCACCACTGGCCAAGGCCGAGCCTATCAGCAGCAGTGGTAGTGCCTCTGGGATAACATATTTACAAGGGGAATTAAAAAATAAACCGTGCCCCTGCAGCTGGAGAGAGGAGTAAGAATGTGTGAGAGCAGCAGCTCTGTGGACCCCAAGGTCAGTGAGGAAGGAGGGAGGAGGTGCTCTGGGTGCCTGAGCGAGATTCGTTCTCCTGCAGCCTGTGGTGCAGAACATGGTGAGACAGCCTGTCCGCTGCAGCCCATGGAAGTCCATGGTGGAGCAGGGGGATGGCTGAAGGGGGCTGTGAGCCTGGGAAACCTGTGCTGGAGCAGGCTTTTGGCAGGATCTATGGCCCAGGGAGAAATGAAGCCCACAGTGGAGCAGGTCTGCTGACAGGAGCTGTGACCGGGTGAGGGACCCACACTGGAGCTGTCCCTGAAGGGCTGCACCCTGGAGGGGACCCTCGTTGGAACAGTTCATGGAGAGCTGCAGCCTGTGGAAAGGACCGATGTTGGAGAAGGTGGTGAAGGGCTGCCTTCCATGGGAGAGACCCCATGCTGGAGCATGGGAAGAGTGCGAGGAGGATGCAGCAGCAGAGACAATGTGGATGAATTGACCACAACTCCCATTCCCTGACACTTGCACAGCTGGAGGAAGAGGAGGTAGGGAATTCAGAAGTTAAGTTGAGCCTGGACGGGAAGGTGTTCTAAGACTTGCGTGTATTTCTCATTACCCTACTCCAGTTTGATTTGTAGTAAATTAATTTCCCCAAGTCAGGTCTGTTTTGCCCATGACAGTAATTGATGTGTGTTCCCTCCCCACCTTCATCTCCACCCAGGAGCTTTTTGTGATATTTTCACTTCCTTGTCCAGCTGAGGGCAGTGATAGAGTATATAGTGGGCACCTGGCACCCACCGCACCTTTGTTTTGTTAATTACTTGGATGATGTTGGTGTGGAGAGTACGTTTATTAATTTTACATAGTACCAGACTGGGAGAGGATTCAAGTTCCGTGAAGAATAAATTTAGAATTTCCAATGGCTTAGAAAAAATTGGATAAAAACCGTAAAAGGAATAATGCTATTTTGAAGGACAAATGCGAAAAGTACTGTGTTTAGATTAGATAGTTCCCTACATAAACACGAAATAGCAGTAATTCTAGAAAAAAAAATCTCGGATTTTTAGGTGAATCATAGTCTGAACATGCGTCAGTAGCACTGTCCTCTTGCAATAAGGGTAATCATTCTTCTGGGATGTATAGTTAGAAGGGACATATTTAAACATATCACATGATAATTTCACTCCGCATTGCTTGGGCTTTGTCAGTTTTGGACTTCACATTCAATAAATGTTTTGAGCCCATGGGAGAGTCTTCCAGGGGAGCACAACAAGAGTCTTCAGAAGTTTAGGGAAAAAATGTGCAATAGGGAAAGAGAATTTTCTCGGGCTAAAGGATTTTAAGAGAGGCAGCAGTCTGCAAGTACAGGAAAGGATGCCAAAAGGAGAAAGGGCATAAGCTTCTGAAGAGTCAGGAAGAAAAGGGCTGCAGCAAAGTTAGGAGAAATATTCTTCTGAAAAAAATAGTTTGACATTGGAATAGATTTCTATTTACAGCCGAAATATTCATACCCTGTCAAGCAGGTTAGTTTAGTTCTCAGTGATACTGGGGGACGTGGTTTCTCTATTACTGCTGGAAAGTGCACTACCACCCCCCTCTCATGGAAAGGAGAGCTCCAGCTTTGGTGGGGAGGTTTCCCCTTGCCTTTCCTGTTTCCTAAGACCTGTAGACTTGACAATGTTTTAATAGTGTCTTTGGGTAAGGAGGGCACACATATTAAGTGTGTGCTATCACCATTGGAAACATGATGTGGACACTTCAAGGTTTTATTCATATGCAGGATGATTTTAACCAGCTTAAAGGTGTTCTAATGCACTTAAAATAACGATTGCCAGTAGAATGAGTAATACCCAGTGTTGTCAGCTTTCACAAATTTGTCATGGCTGTGGCCCTGATGGTTTTGACAGTTTCATGATGATAAATTTTGGCTGTTACACACAAATTGAAACAGAATCAGAAAGAA
Source organism: Amazona ochrocephala (assembly GCA_039720435.1). Classification (NCBI taxonomy): domain Eukaryota; kingdom Metazoa; phylum Chordata; class Aves; order Psittaciformes; family Psittacidae; genus Amazona; species Amazona ochrocephala. The sequence goes on along the minus strand of CM077909.1, from coordinate 72,695,304 downwards.
ATTCCTAAAAACACAAAACTGAAACCCCTGAGACCATGAGCTGTTCATTCTTGCTCAAGCACGCGCTGCACATAATGATTCTCACATTCCTTGTTAGAAGCTGTTCATTGCTATTGTGGGAGGTGACAAACATATGTATAAATTTATATATATACACACACGGAGACATACTTTTTGCATATTCATTTGTATTGCACTTAGAATTTTTCTTGTCTCCACAGAACGGTGGTTGTCTAGTCCGACACCAGTGCCCAGAGCAGGATCACCTAGAGCAGATTACTTATAGCAGTGTTCAGTGAGCTTTTAAAATCTCCCAGGACAGAGATTCTGTAACGTCTGTCCCAGCACTTGACCCCCCTAAGAGTAAGGAAGGTTTTCCTCATGTTCAGATGTCCAGTTTGTGCCCATTGCCTTCTCAGTGGGCACTAGTGGGAGGAATGTGGCTCAGTGGTCTTTCCTCATCAGGTTTTTAGTAGGGATTAACCCCACCCTGAGGCTTTTCTTCTCCAGGCTGTGTAGTCCAAGCTCTCTCAGCTTTTCCAGGGTGCTCCAAACCTTCAAATGTCTTTGCAGCCTTCTACTGGTCTTACTCCAGTATGTCTGTGTCTCTGTCATGTAGGGGGATCTGCAACCAGACACATTACTCCAGATGTGTCTCAGCAGGGAAGAACAGAGGAGAAGGATTGTGTCCCCCAACCTACAGGCAGTGCTTTTCCTAAAGCAGCTACAATGTCATTGCCAGCATCTCCTTCACTAACTTGTTTCTCCAGGTCTCATTCTAAGCTTTTGAGCAACAGTAGATATATATATCTTGAAAATATTTGTTACCTTCTTCAAAATTGTGACGTTTTCCATTTCCAGACTTCAGAAGCTTGAGATAATATTCATGATGTTTGGTGAAGTTTCAGTGACAACAGCATAAAATGTGTATCCCTTTGAATGGAGAAATTTGCTTCAGCTGGTTCTTGCAAGGCTTGAGAAGTAATTGGAGTAATTTTTAGGTCTAGACTTACTTTGGTGGTTGCTTTCCATTTAGTTTAGAGCCTATACGTAATTCTTATGCTTTCCATTTAGTTTAGAACCTATACGTAATTCTGACTAGTTAAGACATGTATTACCAGCACTATAAAAATACTCACTGCTCTCACTGCTACAGTTGGCTTGGTTTTAAAGCACTTGAGTCCTAATTTCAAATAATTTTTCATGTGGAGTAAATGATGCTGAAGTTCTTAGGTGCTTTTAGTACTGGATGTCTCCAGGAACTGTGGTCTGTCCCTGTCCCTCTTCCCATATTTTTGGGGGGAACTTTATCAGATATTTTGTGTCATCTTCTGAATTTGTACCAAGTCTGCTGAACTTCACCTACATCAAGAAGGCATATATTTTTTTTCTAGTGTTGCTTGTATTTTGTTACAAGGTTGGGGTTTTGTTATTATTACTTTCCATCTGCTTTTCTCTCTCATTTTAACTGTTTTTTTTTTCTGTATCCTTTTTCATGGTTTACAGTCCAATTTAATAACAAGGCATGGACAGTCTGAAATTTTTGGTTTCTCTAAGATTTTCTTTCTTTTCCTTTTTCTTCCTTCTCCAGCACAAGGAAATTTAGGGCAAAAGGTTTTTGCTTTCACACTATGTCACATCTTTAAGCTGTTGTAACTGAAATGTTGCTTCTGCTTTCATTTGGGAGTATGTTAAAAACATAAAAGATTGAAGGGTTGGCTACACTATCATGTGGATCCTTGTAACAGTTTTTTGCTGTGCTGTAATTGTTCTTTGGTAGTTGATGTGATATTTTTCTTTCCAGATTTATTGTGTCCTGTGTTTATTCTGCTAATGTGACTTTATAGTGCTTGGTGAAGCTTTCAATTAATTAAAAAAAAAATAAAAAATTCTAGTCTACATAAGGATACTGTGGTGCTATTTCAGTGCAGATTTTATTGACAAGTGTCAGTTATGTGAGAAAATGTATTGCCTATGATGCGCTTTCAGGAGTGAGTCAGCGAGACTGCTGCAGGTTTGTAATTTTTCCACTTTACAGTGTATCTCCGCTTTTCTTGTGTTAATTTTCATGTAGTATTGAAGCAATATGGCCAGCTGCTCTAGAGGTTGATATAAAAATAAGAACTTTAACATGGACAGACCTTAGTACACATGTATTTTGTTTACATGACTTTTCAGGGTTAGACATTATAATGATCATGAGCTGACACGAAGGTAGAATAATGGGATGGATTGTTTACCCTTGTCCTTTAAATACTGTTCTTGTATTCATAAACTGTCTTGTAGCTGTTACATTTTTTGGCTACCACATTATTCAAGTGACTAAGTTGTGTTTAACAGTGGTGTTCCTTCTATAAAGGCATCTAATTGCAGTCTGAAAGAATCAAGAAGGCTGCTGCTTCCTCTGATGTAATGCTTAGTCATAGTCTTTTCTGAGAGTGATTATTAATGTTAACCCAGAGAATGATAAAAGCGGCTTTAAGGGAAGTCCTTTATTAATAATTTTAAATAATATTTGGAATGATAAGGAAATCCTAGAATATGGGAAAAGTGCTGACAGTGTGTCAGTACCAGTACCTGGTCGAAAAGAGTTGGTTCAATCCAGACAATAATAGACTGATTAGCTGTCTGACACAACTTGGGTAAAATATGGGGATCCTGATGAAAAATTCTGTTAATAATGAAATGACAAAATAAACTGTTCAGATGATGAGTTTGCTTGATTGCAGTTACTGCTCCAGTATAACAGATACAAGATTTTATAAAGGGAGTACTTTTAAGATAAATCTCATTCAAATTTCAAGACTGTTTAGTATCAATAAATAGCCATGTCATGAGGCACTTGATGTCTTTCTGAAGAGTTTTAAGTAACAGTTATTAGGAGTTTAGTCTTCCCTAAATACTGCTGAGGAGTGATCTTGGGAAATACTTTTAAATCATTGATTTTGTTTTCTAACAGCTGTACTGGCTAGGCTGTAGCTCTGTTAAAAGGGAGCTGGAGGTGCTCTGGGATGGCAAGCTGAACAGTGCCAGCAGCGTGTCCTTCCTTGTGCTTGTAAAGCGTACGTAGGATACTATGTATGTTTTTTTCCCTCATTTCAAGAGGGGCATTGAAAAATTAGAGAAGCACCCGTCACCAGGATGATTAGTATGCTGGAAGGATGATGAGCAGGTTAGAGAAGTCAGCATTTGATGAAAGGTTCAAGGAAGTCTGTAGAGGAGAGAAGGATTGGAGAGATTTCATCAGCCATCCAGTACGTTCTGGTTGTTGTAGAGGAGTTGTCTTTTCTGTTCATAAGGATGCCTGGTGAGAGAAGAAATTTCATCTGTGTATAAGAAAAAGAAAATCTAGCCCCTTCATAGAAGACCACCAGATTGGTCAGGCAGGATTTCCCCTTAGTGAAGCCATGCTGGCTGTCACCAAGCACCTTGTTGGTTTTCATGTGCCTTAGCATGCCTTCCAGGAGAATCAGCTCCAAGATTTTGCCAGGCACAGAGGTGAGACTGACTGGTCTGTAATTCCCCAGCTCATCCATTTTCCCCTTCTTAAAAATAGGGGTTACATTTCCCTTTTTCCAGTCCTCGGGAACTTCACCTGACTGCCATGATTTTTCAAATATGATGGACAGTGGCTTAGCAACTTCATTTGCCAGCTCCTTCAGGACCTGCGGGTGGATTTCATCCGGTCCCATGGACTTGTATCCATTCAGGTTCCTAAGGTGGTCTCGAACCACATCCTTCTCTCTAAGTTGGAGAGACATCAATTTGATAGGTGGACCACTCGGTGGATAAAGAACTGGCTGGATGGCCGCATGCAAAGAGTAGTGCTCAGTGGCTCAATGTCCAGCTGGAGACCAGTAACGAGTGGTGTCCCTCAGGGATCAATGTTGGGACCGGTCTTGTTCAACATCTTTGTGGGTGACATGGACAGTGGGATTGAGTGCACCCTCAGCAAGTTTGCCGATGACACCAAGCTGTGTGGTTCGGTTGATACATTGGAGGGAAGGAATGCCATCCAGAGGGACCTTGACACGCTTGTGAGGTGGGCTGATGCCAACCTGATGAAGTTTAACCATGCCAAGTGCAAGGTCCTCCAGCTTGGTCAGAGCAGTGCCAGGCACAGCTACAGGTGGGGCAGGGAGGAGATTGAGGGCAGCCCTGCGGAGAAGGACTTGGTGGTGTTGGTCGATGAGGAAATGAACATGAGCCGGCAGTGTGCGCTTGCAGCCCAGAAAGCCAACCGTATCCTGGGCTGCATCAAAAGGAGTGTGACCAGCAGGATTGGGGCTGTTCAGCCTGGAGAAGAGAAGGCTGCATGGAGACTTCATAGCAGCCTTCCAGTGTGTGAAGGGGGCCTATAGGGATGCTGGGGAGGGACTCTTCATTAGGGACTGTGGTGAGAGGACAAGGGGTAATGGGTTTAAACTTAAACAGGGGAAGTTTAGATTGGATCTGAGGAAGAAATTCTTTACTGTGAGGGTGGTGAGGCCCTGGAATGGGTTGCCCAGGGAAGTTGTGAATGCTTCATCCCTTGCTGCGTTTAAGGTGGGGTTGACCATAGCCTTGGATGGCACGGTTTAGTGGGAGGTGTCCCTGCCCATGGCAGGGGGGTTGGAACTCGATGATCTTGAGGTCCTTTCCAACCCTAACTATTCTATGATTCTATGATTTTATGATTAAGTTCCTCAAAGGCATAGTGGAATTTCACTAATTGGAAATATTGAAAGCTTGTCTTAGGAGCACCCTGGCTTACCTGATGCAAGTTGTAGCAAAGGAAGGTCCAGTGGAAGTTTGGGAACCAGACCATTTCCAGACATCTTTTCCAGCCTAGAAAGGCACTGCTCTACAGTGCGATGGTTAGAGCTGTCTGGCAGTCTTGGCTCTGGGCAGAAATAGCAGGGTTGTAGATAAGGCAGTAGCAGAGCTGTCTAGAGAAATGTGATTATAGTTAACTGACTGAGGCAATTAATGGAATATATTTAATGTAAATATTAGATTTTCCATTTTTAAAGCTGAACCAGTAAGGAAAATGAAATTTAATTGCTTTGCTTTTTTTTTTTATCTTTGTTCTTCTTATTGTTTTGTAATGGAAAGTAAAAGAGGAGCCACTAATATGAAAAAATAAAAAGTTATGATGCAGTCAGAATTTTAAGATCAAGTTAATTTAAATATTGAGCTAAAAGGATAATGTGCTTACATTATTCACATTATTTATATATATCTCAATGTAGTGCTGCTTTTTGACAGTCAGCAGAAGCAAATGTGTGGATTGCATGTGTTTCACAGGGCTATTTGCTTTGCCTCCCAGCTAGTTGAAATGAAGTAGTGGTTCGTGGTTCAGCTGGCCAGATAGCAGGTGCTGCCCCTCAAGATGAGGGCAGAGCAAAGATGTTTGAGATACTGTACTAGTAAAGCTGGGAGAAATGATAAAATCAAAGAGATGGGTATCCTACAGCAGGAGAAGCTGTGGGCGGAGCTTTGAGGCAGATGCTGATGCAAAGAGGAGATAGGCATAACTATGGGAATTTGGGGCCTTTTAGTCTGATTCTGAAATAAGGTATTTTGATGATGAGCTGATGTCTTCAATAGCCCTGCATGCTCATTTCAGTTGTGCATGATTTGATTCTGCATAGCATCCATCTGTTATAGATATTTTTGTGTCATCAGAGTGTCTGCGTTAGACACAGAGTAGTGGAGTGTTGATATTTATTCTTTTCATGTGCACATTCTGGAAGGTGTTGGAGGAAACAGGCATGTCACAGAAATCTGAGTGCCTCTTAGATTTCCCTGGTCTCTTTTTGTCTTTTTGTGCACCTCCTCAGCATAGAGCTTGGAGTAGAATTAGAAATATCTTATTGTGTATGAGGACCTGGGCTGCAGACCTGGATTAATTACGTTTCCACCTGGTTTGTCTGTCTTCTTTTTAGGAGTCTGAATGGCAGACAGCCCTTCTGAAAGTCATACTATTACTTAAGAGCAAAAGGGCAGAGAAAAAAAAAAAGTGGTTTTAAAGTACTAGGGACATATGCATATGTCTAGGGTTTTTTAGCAGCTTTTGATGGTAGACTAAGCAGGAAGCATTTCCCTAGAGTTTTCCAGTCTCTCTTCTTCTGTGGCCATCCTGCAAATTACTTTGGTGTCTGTCCTAAGAGAAGGCTCTTTTAATAGTCTTTGAGTTTTATGGTGTTCAGAGGCCTTTTTCTCTGACCCATGGGATTGCTTGAGAGAAGATGACATTAAAAAAAGATTAAAAATTCTGACTTTGTCCTGTAACTGCTTAGTATGTACAGAGATGAGGCTATTGAGAGTTAGTCTTCTCTACCCCATCTTTCAAGCCAGAATCTCGTTAAAACTGGCAGTGTACTAATCTTAAAATGTCATCCAAACCAGGTTTTTTTTTATAAACAATCACAGAGTAGTTTCAGGTATGTTATGAAATAATATTGTGCAAAGTCCTTGTAACTTATCCTTGCAACATACACTGACAGGAATATCTAATTCTGTAATTAAAGAGCACTTCACACAAATCTGGAATGTTTTCAAAATGATTATGTTGCTTCAACGTTTCTTTTTGTCCTCATCAGTTGAGATATAGCCCTGTGCATTAATGGAACAACACAATACAAATCTTGCACTGAATATGGCATTATTGCACATTGCATGGGCTTTTTTTTTTTTTTTGAGTCTTTAATTGCAGAGAACCATTAGTTCCTCAGAAACATCAATTCCTTGAATTTTCCCTAGCATTTGTTGTTTGTGGAGGATAATTACCAGACTTTGAAGAAGGTGATGGTGAAAGGCATCTTGAAATTAATGTCCTGCTCATCAGTGTACACTTACCTTGGGTGCTGAGATTGGCAAAGCTGGGGAAGATTCTTCAAAGTTCTTAAGATGGGAATCCACCAACCCGTAGCTCTGAGCATTGAAAGAAATCATTCAGGCTGAATGCGTGGGAAATACACAAAAAAGAAATATTAAATATAAAAAAAGAAATATAAAAATATGTAGAAATCTAAAAACGTTTTGGTTTTCAGGAATTGAATAATATTCCATAAGAACATCTGCAAATTGTGAATTTTCTCCATACAGCGTTCTCCATGCAGCATTCTACTGCCTTCACTTTTTCTGTCCACAGAGTTGCCTACCTGATTTATCAGATAACTATCCATGTACCTCGACAGAAGTAGGGCTATCTGTACACTTAATTACTGATATTCTGTAGATTTAAGAGAGTTTCGTATTATGTGTTGTTGTGGTTCAGTTGTATGTGTGTTGTAGGCAGCCTCCTACATCCACTTCCTCATTCTCTGTGCATTGGGATGGTGGAAAGAATTGGAAGAGTGAAAGCAAGAAAACTCTTGGGTTGAGATAAAGACAGTGGAATAGTTAAAGCAAAAGCTGTGCAAAAGCAAACAAAGCAAAATAGGGAATTACAGGTGTCCAACCATCCCCAGGAAAGCTGGGCTTCATCTTGTATAGTGGTGTCTTGAGAAGACAAACCCCACAGCTCTGAACGTCCCTTCTTGCTCAGATTTATTTCTGATCATGACAGTATATGGCACGGAATATCCCATGAGTCAGTTTGGGTCAGCTGTCCTAGCTGTGCTCCCTCCCAGCTTCTTGTGCACCCCCAGCCTCCTTGGTTGTGGGACATGGTGACAAGCAGAAAAGGTCTTGATTTTGTGTGAGCACTAATAAATAAAATGTCCCAGTACTACCAACATTGTCCATTGTATTTGAAAAATCATGACAATCAAGTGAAATTCCCGATGACTGGGAAAAAGGAAATATAACCCCCATTTTCAAGAAGGGGCAAATGGATGACCTGGGGAATTACAGACCAGCCAGTCTCACCTCTGTGCCTGGCAAAATCTTGGAGCTGATTCTCCTGGAAGGCATGCTAAGGCACATGAAAACCAACAAGGTGCTTGGTGACAGCCAGCATGGCTTCACTAAGGGGAAATCCTGCCTGACCAATCTGGTGGTCTTCTATGAAGGGGCTACGGAACTGATGGACAGGGGCAGAGGAGTTGATGTCATTTACCTGGACTTGTGCAAAGCGTTTGACACTGTCCCACACGACATCCTTGTCTCTAAGTTGGAGAGACATCAATTTGATAGGTGGACCACTCAGTGGATAAAGAACTGGCTGGATGGCCACACACGAAGAGTTGAGGTCAATGGCTCAGTGTCCAGCTGGAGACCAGTAACGAGTGGTATCCCCCAGGGATCAGTGTTGGGACAGGTCTTATTCAACATTTTTGTTGGTGACATGGACAGTGGGATTGAGCGTGCCTTCAGCAAGTTTGCCAAGGACACCAAGCTGTGTGGTTCGGTTGATACATTGGAGGGAAGGAATGCCATCCAGAGGGACCTTGACGTGCTTGTGAGGTTGGCTGATGCCAACCTGATGAAGTTTAACCATGCCAAGTGCAAGGTCCTCTACCTGGGTCGGAGCAATGCCAGGCACAGCTACAGGTTGGGCGGGGAGGAGATTCAGAGCAGCCCTGCGGAGAAGGACTTGGTGGTGTTGGTCGATGAGAAAATGAACATGAGCCGACTGCAGTGTGCACTTGCAGCCCAGAAAGCCAACCGTATCCTGGGCTGCATCAAAAGGAGTGTGGCCAGCAGGTCGAGGGAGGTGATCCTGCCCCTCTACTCTGCTCTCGTGAAACCTCACTTGGAGTATTGTGTGCAGTTCTGGTGTCCTCAACATAAAAAGGACATGGAACTGTTAGAACAAGGGCAGAGGAGGGCCACGAGGATGATCAGGGGACTGGGGCACCTCCCGTATGAAGATAGGCTGAGAAAATTGGGGCTGTTCATCCTGGAGAGGAGAAGGCTGTGTGGACACCTCATAGCAGCCTTCCAGTGTGTGAAGGGGGCCTATAGGGATGCTGGGGAGGGACTCTTCATGAGGGACTGTAGTGATAGGACAAGGGGTAACGGGTTATACCTTAAACAGGGGAAGTTTAGATTGGATATGAGGAAGAAATTCTTTACTGTGAGGGTGGCGAGGCACTGAAATGGGTTGCCCAGGGAAGTTGTGAATGCTCCATCCCTGGCAGTGTTCAACGCCAGGTTAGACATAGCCTTGGGTGACATGGTTTAGTGTGAGGTGTCCCTGCCCATGGCAGGGGGGTTGGAACTTGATGATTTTAAGGTCCTTTCCAACCCTAACTATTCTATGATTCGATGATTCTGTGACACTGTTTTCATCACAAATGCAAAGCATAGTCCTATATCAGCTGCTGTGAAGCAAACTAACCGTGTCTCAGAGAAAACCAGTGCGTGTATTCAAAGCTCTTGCTACTGCAGAAGAATTCTGAGAGGACAAGGGGTAATGGGTTTAAACTTAAACAGGAGAGGTTTAGATTGGATATGAGGAAGAAATTCTTTACTGTGAGGGTGGTGGGGCCCTGGAATGGGTTGCCCAGGGAGGTTGTGAATGCTTCATCCCTGGCGGCGTTCAAGGTGGGGTTGGCCATAGCCTTGGATGGCATGGTTTAGTGGGAGGTGTCCCTCCCCATGGCAGGGGGGTTGGAACTCGATGATCTTGAGGTCCTTTCCAACCCTAACTATTCTATGATTCTATGATTCTATGATATTTTGATCCTCGTGTGTAGTTGGCAAGACTATCTTGTTCACCTCCCAGAGGCTGTGTTGAGGTCATACTCCCTCTTTCCATTATTTTGACGTGTTTATTGGATCATGTTTAAGTGCATAATTTTATGAAAGTCACTTCCAGCATTTCAGGAAAATTAAACTGAAATAATTAAAATATCAGTGTGTGGAATTGTGTTGACACTGCCTTGTATAAACAACTGAGTTGCTGGCATGGTTGGGACACTAATGCATATAACTCATAGTCCAATGTGTATAGCTCATAGTCCTCTGCTTTTTGAGCTTACCAGGTGAATAGCACTGAAAGGTGGGTGCTGTGCTAATCGGCCTTTACGGTCATGTACTTCATCAGCAAGTTCCACCACCATCTGATAAAATGTGACAATGTACTGAGGTTGAGGGACTTTGGGATCTTTGTATTCTAGTGGTTAAAGATGTTGCTCTTCCAGCATCTATTGCTCCCCTCCTGTGCATCTTCCCTCTGGCTTTTTGCAGCTGTGTGGAGCATGCTTTAGGCAAATAGATACATTTTCTGGAAATTCCGATAAATCTTAATAAGTCTATAGTAAGTGTGTGCAAAAAAAATTTTTAACTTGGGCAGATCTGTGCAGGCTTCAAGAGTAGCAGCAAGAAGCATACGCTGGAAATCTGATCCTGTGGCGAAATTTCTAATCTCTGCAACAAGGAGGTGCTGTAGCTGCTCATTAACATCAGCAGAACTGAGCAGAAGATACTGTCTCTGAACCTTCTTCATATACAAGAGATATTTTTACTGAACTTTTTCAAAACCTAAAGTTTAGTCTAAAACATACTGGAAGTAATTGGCTTTCAAAGCTAAAGTTTGGCAAACCTGTAAGCAGCTGAAAAGAGGGTCTTGTAAGTGGAGGGAAGAGAGATGCGACCTTAATTGATACAGTTGTGACTGATGTCATCTGTAGAGCAGTAAAGGCCAAAATAGGTAAAATCCAATTATAGACAGAAAATGCTACTAAGATTAAAGTAGGTATTTTTTGCTTTGTTGAACCAGAGAAGGGACTAGAGCCAAAGTGTCACCCAGCCATCTTTTAGAAGAAAAACTGGATCTTACTCAGTCATCAGCCTAATTGCACACATCTGACCCACACTTGTCCCTAGCTTGCTTGGCTTTTCAGTTTACAAAGAACAGGGCTCTAATTCAACTGTATTGTAATGAAGCAGTGTAATAAAAGGATTCTGATAACTTCTGTTCAGATTACATCCACATAGCCTTGATATGGACTTGTGCTGTTTGAAAATACTTTTGTGTTTTCTCCTTACGTTGCACTTGTGGTGGGTTAGCACAATTATTTGTAGCCTTATTTGGAACATTTGTAGCATGGACTTAATTTCAGGTGTTGCTAATGTAGAGCCAAATTATATGCTACAACTTTTGCCGCATTTCAAGCTGAATTTACACAATGAAGACTAGTTGAAGTCTTCGCTGAAATCTGTGTATGTGTGCATTTGTTTCAGAGTCAGAATATATGCAGTCATGAATCCACCAGCTCTATAGTTGCATATTTAGAGGTACGATGAAAATGCAGCCCTTTGTTGTCCCGTCTGCAACCCTGAAACCAGAATATTTCTGCTGCCAGATTGTTTTAAGTATTGCTGGGCATAGAGTTGAAGAGGCACAGAATATGCATAAGATATTTTGTGATAGAATACTGAAGTTTACATGGGAAAGCAAGATACATACAAATAAATATACATTCTCATGATAATAAACTTAATTACTGTAAGTATGTCTTCAGGTGAAACAGTAACTTGTGTTTTAGGAAGAATGCTTTTTGTAGCTAATGCTAAAAAAATTGCAGGAAAGATATTTCTAAAAGAAGTATCCAAGGAATTGTACAGAATAACATATTTAAAATAATCTCTACTTACTGTAAAAGACTTGATGATAGTGTAATCCTGCCCCTCTACTCTGCTCTCGTTTGAGACCTCACTTGGAATATTGTGTGCAGTTCTGGTGTCCTCAACATAAAAAGGACATGGAACTGTTGGAACAAGTCCAGAGGAGAGCCATGAGGATGATCAGGGGACTGGAGCGCCTCCCGTATGAAGATAGGCTGAGAAAATTGGGGCTGTTCAGCCTGGAGAAGAGAAGGCTGCGTGGAGGCCTCATAGCAGCCTTCCAGTGTGTGAAGGGGGCCTATAGGGATGCTGGGGAGGGACTCTTCATTAGGGACTGTGGTGAGAGGACAAGGGGTAATGGGTTTAAACTTAAACAGGGGAAGTTTAGATTGGATATGAGGAAGAAATTCTTTACTGTAAGGGTGGTAAGGCCCTGGAATGGGTTGCCCAGGGAAGTTGTGAATGCTCCATCCCTGGCAGTGTTCAAGGTGGGGTTGGCCATAGCCTTGGATGGCATGTTTTAGTGTGAGGTGTCCCTCCCCATGGCAGGGGGGTTGGAACTGAATGATCTTGAGGTCCTTTCCAACCCTAACTATTCTATGATTCTATGATTCTGTGATCTGGGAATTATGTGGAGTACTCAATGTATGAAGTTAAAGATCACTGAGGCTTGAAACTGATGCCTAGAATTAACTGCATATTCCTGCATATGGGAGAGCTTTATAATTTTCCCACTATTCATTTCTTCACCGTCAGACTATAGTTGATTTGGAACCTGTCTGTCAAAGAAAGGAAATCTAGCCTCTCATGTAATTTTTTCTATTTGTCATTTAAACATATACCAGTGAGGAATTCCACAAAATGCTGTGTTCATGCAAACAATGTTTAAAATACTGTGTGCTTGTTTCATCCTCATTCTAATATCAAGTCCTCCCTCCAGTGGCTGCTGTAACATTTTTTTAGTTTGTCAAAAAGAACTGGAAATTCTCTCTCCGAAAGCTGAATTCTGATTTTTTTGTTTGTTTGTTTATTTTGGTGCTTCTAGTTTGGCAAGTGAGCTTGTTACCTACTCCTCCATTAGTGGTGGGGTCTTCATCTCTTAAAGGAAGAAGGATATCTATTGTAGAGACAAGAATGCCAGGGATTTTTCATTTCTTCATTGATTTATCTGATTAGGGGATGGGGGTTTGTTTACCAAGATACATCTGTTCAGATAAATTTTATGTTTCTTCCCTTAGGTAATAACAAGTTTTTGAGCATCTGTATGTGTTTTGTAACTGCATTAATGTATCTGCACCCAATTATGAATTTTCAAATATTGTGTAGGGAGGACTACCTAATTTGTATGACTACTATAATTTTAATCTGGGCTGCCGCAAAACACTGGCACTGTCATTTTCTAGCACTCCTAATGATTTTAACTGGAATTAGTTTGTTTCTTTTCTGAGTGATTTAGTAGAATGTACCTTGTTTTGTGCTGCAAATGTGCAAACTGATGATGGACAAAATTTTGTATTCAGTGATGTTTTGTCAGTGGGCTGTTTGGAGGCATGTGAGAAAAGTCTTTAATACCATCCATGTGTGTGAATAGCCATTTGAGTCAGTGTAACATTTACATTGACTAAATTATACACTAGAAAATACAAATGTCTCTGTGGTTTTGCTGTTATTTTTGTTGGTTACCTTTGCTATGAGTACTGAGTTGATGAAAGTGTTAGCCAAAAGATCTGTTTTGACTGAATCATGTTCAGCTGTGACATAATAGTACACAATCGAAGCAGAGCTTTCTTGATAGAATTGTGTCTTTAAAAGACTTTTGGCAGTGTACTGTCATTTCACATCAGCCATGATCTGAACAGGCTTCTGCAAAGGAACATGTCAAAAGTCTCCTGTAGGTCCCACTTGTAGAATGGATCATTGGACTTTCTTCATCCCCAACTTAAAAAACCAAACAAACAACCTTAAATTGCTGAATTTTTCCTTAATCTGCAAGAAAATGTTTCATGTAGTAAGTGTTCTCTAAAGACAATAAAAAAATAGTCTTTATTACACTTATTTGTGGGTTGTTTTTTTTTTTTTTCCTGCTGATACAGTTCATGGAAAGACATCTATGGTAAAGTATATTGGGGAAAAAAATGAAACAGATTGGTAATGACTGACAGATAAAACGAAGAACCAAAGAAAGATGAAGGGGAAAAGAAATCAATGCACAGAAATCTTTTTACTGCGAAGGAGGAAGGAGTGATTATGATGTGGTCATTTGCTCCCCTGGTGTCAGATTCAGGATGAAAGAGATTACAGATTTGAATGTCTGGGTTGACTTCTGTGCAGTAGGAGAAATTTATAAATATATTTTGCATATAAATTCTCACCTTGAGGATATCGAGGTTCATTCTGTATCTGGACGTTTACTTTATACATTTCAGTGCTGGTAACACAGTGGTTCAAAATGTTCTCTGTCTAGTTTTACTAAAACCAAAACTGAATAGTATAATAAGAACAATAAAGTGGAGTGAATTGAATCCGTAACGATTGTGGCAGTCCTATTGTTTACGTTTTGGGTTTTCTTTTATCTTCTACTTTGGACTTACAAAGTGTGGTGCTTCTCTAAAAGGTTTACCATTTACTGATATTACATTAGAATCACAAACAAGAAGGATCAATTAGCTAGGTGTCCTTTTAGGATTAGGGTGAAGTTAGTGTTCTTTCTTGTGAACTGAAGTCTTTTATCAAACTTGATTCTGGAGTTTGTGTCATACTTCCTGTAAAATGTCTTAATACAGGATAGTGTGATGAGACCTCAGTGTCCAGTGTAAATTTTGAAGGAGTGGAAAATTTTCATTTTACCTTGCATATCATTGGGATTTATAATACTTATGCAAGTTTTGGTTTAGGAACAAGTTCTGGGTTTTTTGTGACGTAAGCAGCAGCAAATGAGATCTGTTGAAGTAGAAGTCAGTAAATCTCATAATTTCCAACTCTTGTTGTTTTTCAGATTGTCCTCTGAAGATTGATGTACTTCTACCTCAGCATTTTTAATCTGTCAACAGTTTGGGTAATGATGGCTCAGCTCCAGCCAGGATGCCCAGATGAAAAAGAGAAGACTACTGCATTAAAGGGTATGAGTCTCTCTGCCTTCTCTTTATATATATTGACATTTCAGAAACAGTTACTAAAGAAAGGAAAATAGTTTGATATATCTATGGGTTAGAGTCTGGGAATTGCAATACTGGAAGAGACTATTAGTCTGTCTATACTAATGCTTTTTGTCTAATGGTGTGTCCATTATCAGCATTTTCATAGCAAGATATGAAAAATTATGATCTGTGATAAGGAGTAACAGAATAATTTATCCATTAATTTTTAAATTTTTATAATTGGCCTTTGAGAAAGTTTGCTGCTGTTTTTGTGTTCTTAGTTTCTGGGAGTTGTCATTTAACTTTTATGCCACTTATGTTTTATAATTATAAAACCTTATTACAGCTTTTAAAAATCTCTGACAAAAATGTTAGCAGGGAAAACATTTTCAGGGCCTTGATTGCCATGTTGATTTTATAAAGTTTTCTTCATATTATTTCTTTTTAAAAATAGATGGACTGAAGTGACTTAGCGGAGTAATTTTCCTGAGGAAAAAACAAACTATATTTCAGCTTTTGTACAGTGTTTTTCAGTTTTGGAAGTACGTGGAGTTGGTTAGACCTACAAGTGAGCTAAGCAAACATTTGATTTAAATTGCTTGCATTATACCTTTACTCACTAAATTGTCTTTCAAAAGAGAAAAGAAGAATATACCTTGCAACTCCAGTGTAAAAATCTGATTTCTGCTAAAGTATTGTTAGAAGTATATGTTCTGTTATACAGTAATCGTAGATGGTGTTTGTTCAGTTGCAACTGTATTTTTGGTAACGTTTGATGAAAACCTATGTGGTGTTTGTTTCAAAACTTCTACTAATTCTGTCAAATTAATGTTTTTTGATAAGATGATTCTTCATGATGGGAAAAGTAAAACTCCTGTTTTATACTTGCCTCAATAATTTGCTCTTCGTTAGGATTAGCATCCAAGAAATAAATACTCCAGATAATGAAAGCTTTCTCTGAGGGTGTTGTTTTCTTCATGCGACCAGTGAGCTCCTATTGAGCTAGAGAAGGAACTCTCAAAAATGTTGAAGCTATTTTGCAGTACTTTTTAAACACTAGGAATTTCAAAGGATTAATGTACCAATACTAAGCTTAGGTAATGTGGGTAACCTGTAGGCTTGTCACTGGTGACAAGACTAAGCAGAAATAGTGATACAAAATGTATTCAAATAATGATTTAAAGTAATTAAAGAATGGAAGTGTAGTTAATGTCAAACAAAGAAAGTTTAAAGAAAATGAGTCTTTTCAAGCTGTTTTCTTTGAGCTACAGTTTAGTTACAGCTAAAGGTAATAAAACACTCTACTTAGAATACTTAACACATTTCCTTGGTTAATACATGGTATCTGGATTTATGAAACAATAATAGTTCAAAGTCTGTGTAGCACTCCTGAACTTAATGTTTTTGTGGTCTTTAGTTAATTAATCAAATTAAGGAAGTAGGAAAATATATTTCAGTGGAATCCTGCTGAATCATTTCCTAATTTTTTTGTTGTTAATAATCAGTGTGTTAGAATGATGTTGCACTGTGTGGTGGTGGACAATGAGGAGAGACGGGATTATTGTACACTATTATCTGCATATACAGTAATTATGTAGTAGTTAGATGTAAGCAAAAGATGTCCCTATATGTTTGCCTCTGGTTAAATGTGAATCCTTAAATCTAAGGTAAAGGCTGCTTATTTTAGTAAATGAAGGCTGTGCTAGGTTATACCACCTTAATCAGACAAGGATGTGTATGTCCTGGCTTGCAATAAAATGGATGGTGGTTTTCTCTACCTTGAGAGTTACTAAAGGAGGGTGGCTGAAGGGAGGATTTGGGTAGCGTAGCCTGTTTGGGTATCAAAGAGAAGGTTAAGGAGTGTTGTGATGACACGACTGGTAAATGCCTATGAGATGATGTTCATTTGATAATTTAAGCTCTTCATGAAGTCAAACAAGAATGTATGGATGACTTGATACTGAAGCTAGATAAGTTCATGTTAAAACCATGATGCATACCAGAGGTGTATTTTTAACATTGAGGGCAGTGAATCATTGAAACAAATCCCTTTGTCTTTGGTGACTTCTCTGTCCCTGTACGTTTTGGTTAACATAAGAGATAAATAGGTAGGTAACTAAATAAGTAAGAAGATACACTGACAGTGAGGCCCAGCTTTTGAATCTGGAATGAGATTTCTCATAACAAAGTCCTGTGTTTAGTAGTATGTAGGATGTCCTTCTGCCTTTAAGATGTACAAATCTGAACAAACACAGTTTGTCAGTGATAACAGTGAAATAAAAAAGGCATGGCATGCATTATGTAATTTTTCTTGTCTTTTTTTTAGATTTATTGTCTAGAATAGACTTGGATGAACTAATGAAAAAAGATGAGCCACCATTTGAATTTCCTGATACTCTGGAAGGATTTGAGTACATTTTTAATGAAAGTAAGTAATACATGATTTTTAAAGGTTATACTTAGAATTGTTTTGAGAGACAACTGCTACCAAAGCTCAAAGCTGTGCTGTGAATCCAATATAAGTAGTTTTTCAATATATGCTGAGAAAATTGGGGCTGTTCAGCCTGGAGGAGAGAAGGCTGCGTGGAGACCTCATAGCAGCCTTCCAATACCTGAAGGGGGCCTATAGGGGTGCTGGGGAGGGACTCTTCATTAGGGACTGTGGTGAGAGGACAGGGGTAATGGGTTTAGACTTAAACAGGGGAAGTTTAGATTGGGTCTGAGGAAGAAATTCTTTACTGTGAGGGTGGTGAGGCCCTGGAATGGGTTGCCTGGGGAAGTTGTGAATGCTTCATTCCTGGCGGCGTTCAGGGTGGGGTTGGCCATAGCCTTGGATGGCATGGTTTAGTGGGAGGTGTCCCTGCCCATGGCAGGGGGGTTGGAACTCGATGATCTTGAGGTCCTTTCCAACCCTAACTATTCTATGATTCTATGATTATCGGAACTTTAATTATGCCATATAAGCCCCTATCAGAATTTCACACTTTTCAGTTAAGAATAAAATTTCAAGCCTCAGTGATAGCAGGCTTGTAAATCTAGCTAAATAATTTTTTTTTTAATTTCATAAAATTGTCGCAAAAATCCCTCCTTTCATTCAGTAATATAGGTTTGTATTATGCATACGTTCTGACTTCCTGTTTTCTCTTAACAGCAGTGTTGAGACAAAAAATTCTGAAAGTAATTTCTGTAGCATTAGCAAGTAAAATCGAAGGGTAGTCACTCATTTAAGAAACATTTTATTTACTGATTCATTTTTATGGATACAAAAGAAGTTATTATTCGGGTGATGATTTATGCCAGCTATTTTATTAATATCAATAGAAAAGCACCTGTTTATATTGATGGAAGAAAGAATGAGTATTGTGGTAGACTGTCTCTTACTCTTCCGATGTGGATCACGATTTTACATTACAGCTAAGTGTTTGATGACTAAGAGTACTTCCAGCTAGCTGAAGCTGTGTGTTAAATGAGTTAGTAGTATTTGTAATTTCCAGTGCATGCATTTTAAAATCCAGCTGAGAAGTAAGCCTCTGAGCTAAAGTAGTACCACTCAAGCAAATGGCTCTTTCAGGATTGTTTGAAACCTGTAGGACAAATGGGGACATTTACAATTTTACTCCTTTGCAGTGCCTGTTCTGTGAACAGAGGAACTTTAGTTTCTAAATCTGCCCATCTTACATCTAGACTTTTAAAGAAAAAAAAGAGCTTTCCTTTAAATGATAGTCATTTATGCAACACTTAGCTTTTTAATACCCTGATGGCTTTCACAGGAAGGTACTTAGAGACTTAAAGTGTCATGAAAGTGATGCTCTTTCTTTGATGGGAGGGGTTCAGCTCTGTCACTTTTCAGCTCCTTATTTTTAGATCTGTACAATGTCTACTGTCTTCCTTACTGACTTCAGAGTTAATGGTTCGTATGTGGCTGATAAAAAGGGCTGAAATTTTGATTTTGGGGGACAGTGTTTTAGAATGATGTTATTGAATATTCCATCACTATCCTCACAGACTGAATGATTTCCATAGAATGCAGCAGAACACATGCTGCTGGGCAGCAAAACGTTAAGATCTCTGCTTTGCTTTTGTACATTTAATTAAAATGTTTGGTCCTGTAATCATGTCGTA
Organism: Amazona ochrocephala; assembly: GCA_039720435.1. Taxonomy (NCBI): domain Eukaryota; kingdom Metazoa; phylum Chordata; class Aves; order Psittaciformes; family Psittacidae; genus Amazona; species Amazona ochrocephala. The sequence continues at coordinate 72,676,546 of CM077909.1, read as the reverse complement.
ATCTTGCCTTTTTTATGATGGAAAAGTAGGGAAGATTTTTATCAGATTTAAAGAATCTGAAGAAGAGAAGGGTTCCTGAAAGCCATAGAAAAAAATTTACTGGGTATTTGCTCCACTTTACTTGTGGAGAGAGCTACTTCATGTACTAGTGAATAGCATACTTGAAGAGTAAGTATCTGAGAAGGAACAGCTGAAGATAGAGTTACAACGAAAATATGAGGAGGATATTTGAACCTGAGACAGTGATATGAAATTTGGGAGAGATGTTTCACTGGTGTCTAGTATGTGAGGTAAGACAAGTCTGGAAAAAATGTCAAATACGGAGATAAGCAAATTTACAGATGGCAGATCTTAAATACTTTATTTAAAACATCAAGAATCAAAACCTAAAGATCCTGAAAAGGTGTGAACTAAGTTAGTGATCTCTTACTATTCAAGAGGAAACATTTTGCTAAGAAACCTAATTTTCATCATGCAGACATTTCAGCTTTCAGAGGAGATACTCATGCATATCCCTCCCTGCTTTTAATGTTCTTTGATTTACACTGATTTGTGGTGCTTTGAGATCATACCTTATGTTCTGTCTAATGAGCTGACATTACTGGTAAGATACCTATTTTCCTAAAATTACTTCTTTTTGGTTGCGATTTTATTACTGCTGTTATTTTTAACTCAGCCCATGTCATATCTGTGGTTGGGTATGATACTAAAGTTTCACTATAAACAAGGCCAACTGCAAAAAGTTACCTTGGAATCTCAGAATAGCATGTGGATTTGCTCTGATCAAGCATTCTGCTTTATTCTAGTGTTGTGATCTTGGTGCACCCTGGATGTAAAAGCTCTTAACTTGATTGCACTGTGCCTAGGAGTTAAGATACTTACGCTAACTGTGCATGTGCTTTTCTCAGATTAATTTAGAATGTTGTTAATTTTGAAAAAAAAAATGTTGCCTTTCCTTCCAGTCTCCAGCCCATTTTGTACTCACATTTCCTTATAAATTCAGCTAGTTTTGAAGTGTGGGATTTATAGCTACAATTTGATCACCTAATTGACAGTGCAAATCAAGTATTAACTACTAATGTTTGCATTTCACTGTTAATCCGTAGCAGTTGAGACAAATATTTCTTGCAGAGCATTTTGGCATTTGATATCCGCATGTAATTTCACTGTCATCACTTACGTTTAGCTTTATTTAGTAATATATACCATTCAAGGGGAATGCATTTTGTAGTTACGCTACTGTTATTTTTCTTCAAAAGTACTGTAACCATAAATGAGAAGGAATTCATAATAGCCCAATTTTTATATGTAGACTTCTTTTAAACATGTCTTACTTCTAATGAAGAAGTTACTGAAATGTAATGATTTTGTTTCTTTTGCAGAAGGGCAGTTAAGACACATAAAAACTGGGGAGCCATTTGTCTTTAATTATAGAGAAGATTTACATAGATGGAACCAAAAGCGCTATGAAGCTCTTGGAGAGGTATATAAATAGTGTGTGTGTGCATGCAAATATATATAGGAGTGCTGTGGGTTTTGTAGCATTTCTCCGTAGAAGTGATACTTTTATGTATGTCAATAAAGATTTAGTGAGGCTGCAGTCATTTAACAAAAGGTATTTCAGGATTTATTGTGTGTTAATGCTCTAACAGTAATTTCCATTATTTGCTGTATAGCTTAAGATGTGATTTAGACTACAATTTGACTTTAATGTATGTTCAAAATAGAATGTCAACTAGATTACACAAATTGGAGAATATAATACATGTAGTATTTTCTTCTCACAGTGAAGCACTGGATACAAAACTGGCGTTTTACCTTATAGCTGAAGATAGATGCATTGGCTAGTTTTATCATGTTACCAGGTGATACTATGACCACTTAGGTTAATTAACTAGAGATATGAGGAATAATTTATTAAATATTTGTTGGTGTATTAGATTTTGGATACTACTGGTACTTCTTAGACTTTTTGTAGGGATGCTGTGTATGTAGTAGCTATAAAAGCAATGGACCTTAGATTCTTTTCTATGTTAAAATGACTTTTGTTTCAGTGTCATGTTTTCTGTAATACTTTTAGGAGTGAGAACATTAACTTGAGGAGAAAGGCAGCTGATCTCAGTGAATGCAGAGCGGTGTGTGCTGAATGCAGAGCAGTGCTGTTCCTTGCACTGTCGCAACCTCCCCTGCTCCACGGAAAGAACATTCTCTAGGTAGTAATGCTGCTGAAGTCAGAGTGGCTTTTGGAGAAAGGGGATGCACAGTTCGGTGCACAAAATAGGTTTTTTCTATTAGAAAGAGTTAGAAAGAATTCTCTCCAGGTTTCTTGCAACCCCTTTAGGCACTGGAAGCTGCTCTGAGGTCTCCCGGAGCCTTCTCTTCTCCAAGCTGAACAAACCCAGCTCTCTCAGCCTGTCTCCAGAGCACAGTTGCTCCAGCCCTCGCAGCATCTCTGTGGACTCCTCTGGACGTGCTTCAACCAGTCCATTTTGGAAGATAGCTGCATATGTCTCCCTTTCATCCTTCTTTCCCCAGCTTTTATTGATGCGCATGACACTGTATGGCATGGAATATGCATTGAGTCAGTTGGGGTCAGCTGTCACGGCTGCGCCCCTCCCAGCTTCCTGTGACCCCCAGGGAGTGCAATTGTGTACTGAAAAGTAAAAGGAAACCGCAGGCCTGAAATGACAGCCAGTCCTACACTATTGCAAAGTAAACAGTGTGAAGCATCTTGGTTGAGTTTCTTGAATGGATAAATAAGTGGATAGTAAATTTATCACAAAATGATTTCATATAGTTTCTCATGCTACCAAGAATGCCTTTGTTAAGCTGAAGAAGTATCTAATTACATGGCCTTTTCTCGGAGTAGCAAGATAGGCTCTGGGAGCTTCTGCAGGCACAGAACATGTGGGGTCCAGAAGGGAGTGCACAGCAGAGGTCTCTGCCCGTCTGGATCAACACAAATAGTACGCCGTCAGTCCTTAACCTCTGCTGAGCAGTGCTCTGGTGCTGTGTCCTCACTCAGCCCTTCTGTTTCATGCAAGGCTCTCTGCTATGCTGGAGCTGCCCGGCTGTTCAGCACTGCTTTGTCCTGCCAGATCTTTCTTACCAGGGATTGAAGAACTTTCGGTTTTTTTCTCCTCCTCCTTGTTCCTGCAAGAACCGTGGCAGGGAGGAAGCAATGGCAGCTGATGCTGCTGCTTCTCACATCCTTTCAACTCAACTGTATTTTTTCCAAAAAATGTGCTGTTGCCCAATCTTTGCGTTGTCTAAGTCACTCGATACACACTTCTCTCAACAGAAAACAGATTAGCACTTATTCCAGGGTCTTTGTTTTCAGACCCTTATATGTGCCTGTATTATTCAAATATCCCCATTTTCCAGATAAATGAATTAGATGAGGCACAACTACAAAGATTAGTATGTAGATTCTTGTGTCGCCGCACCTTCTTGTACATATTTGGCAACATCTTCAAATTCCTTATTCTGAACATCTGAATAGCAAGTGCCACAGCTTCAACTCATAATGGTATGAATGACTTTCTGTGATTTTTGGTTAACAAGGAGGTGAGTGTGTTCATGGAATGGGTGCCTTACATCTGTACTGTTTCTTGTGCATTTTGCCTTAATTATAGTGATTCTCTGTGTTCAGGTTTGAGTGATCTTTGAAAATGCACACTCTTTGTATTGGTAGGTAAAAGACAGAAAAGGTTTGAGGTCAGGTATCTGACAGAGTGAATTGTTACAAGTTGTTTGTTTGGTTTGTATTTTTACGGAAAAAAGAAACTCACCTGTGTTTCACTCTGTTGTCTGCTAGGTGCTCGATACTACACAGTTCCTCCAATATGCCACAAATTTATAAATGCTCCTTTGTCTGGTTTTGGTGCTGTGAGTGCACCAAATACATATCTGAGTATCTGAGAACGCAGGGGACGTTGGCCAGGAAGATCCTTGGCATTTGTTCACATACATAGAACCTTCTTTTGTGCCGTAGATTGGTGGATCACTGATGTAGGTGTTGGAAAGTACAGAAGCAGTGTATTGCCCTCTGATTTGCCATTTTGTAGTCCAGTATAACATGTTTAGCAAATGTGGTAGCTTAAGAAGCAGCAGCTCATATAATTCATAAGGCGATATAGTAAAATATGGCCTTCAGCCTTTGCTCTGAAATGTCGTCCTTTGGCTTTAAGAGTTTTCTAATATATATTTGTGGCTGAACATTTATGTAACTGGACATACAGCGAGATGATAAGGTAGCTAGACTTGGGTCATCAGACAAAAGTGATTTAAGTGTTCAGTGTTTCTATTGTTAGTTCAGTCATTTTGTGCTGGTTTTCTAATGTTTAAAAGATATACCCATCCTGCTGAAGGCGGCTTTTTTTTTTTTCTTTATGTATATATTCTGGGCTCCTTTTATTGTTTTTTACTAATTTTAAGAAGTGATGTACTTCCTGGCCTAATGTCACAGCATTGTTCTCTCTTTTTTAGACCATTTAAAAATTTCTGTTCAGTAATTTTTTGCTGTTAAAAGTCATGAATGCACTAGCTGTGATGTTCTGCCGTTACTCTGGCTGTATGGAAATTGATTCTTCGCAAATTACAATGGTTCGTCAACGTCTCCACTTCTTATATCTCTTTATTCTTCATTCATTGATCTGTTATTTCAGGCACACAATTTGTTCTGCAGCCTCTTGATATGTGCTCCTAATAGACAATTTAGTGAACTGTTCATAATTTTGTGATTCTGGTTCAGTCATTGCTTTTGCGGCATTGAATTTTGTGGAGAGCCTCTCCATTTGCTTTTTAAAAATTAAAATGGCAACAGAAGTGCACAGAACATGGTGTTGCAGCTGCTTCTAACTGCTGATTAATCCATGTGGCAAGTTTGAAGTACGATTGAGAACAATTTTGTGACAACAGTTCAGTCGTTGAAGATGTACCATTCAGTTAAAGGTTGAATTTTTATTTATTTATTTTTTTCTGGCCAGGAGTTATGGAGACATGAATTCTAGGTTAAACTTCAGATTAGACTCAGATGATGTACATCTCCATGAGTTTTAAATAGATGTCTGTGTTTATTGTTTGTGCTGCACTTTCAATTGATATTATCGCTACTGAAATTGCCAACAGTCAGCTTCAGCCCCTGGTTCATCATGACTTTGAAATTAGCTGGGAATTACGAAGAAAATACAACTAAAATCTGTCACTGGGGTTTTACCTTGCATTTTGCCAGTCATATGGGTTGTGTTGATAATGAGATTTCATATGTAAAATATTCACATTCTCTTTCTACGGTTGTACAGTAACCAGAATATCCCTAGCATCAGTTACTGTCTGTCCCTCTCCTTGCCTCTTACAGCTCTAGCACTGGGTAATAATAATTTGGTGATTGCTTAGAGGCCATTTGATATTTGAAGATGTTTTTGTGAGTGCCATCACTATTGAAGAGACTTTTACCTATACTAACAGTTTGACTGCTTATGACTTTACCTAAGTCAAATAAGATTCATAAATATGTAGGTGGTAATGTGGACTGTTATATAAATGCCTCTACAGTGGTCCCGTTCAAGGACTAGTGTATGCCATCCCTTGTCATTGCAGGCTGTCTGACCTGCAGAAGCATATAAGCAGATAGCAGAACAACTGTGGTTATTTTTTACACTTACCACACAAGAAATACCTTATTTTTATGTAGGATAGGTACAGAAAGCAAAGAAATAGAGCACCTAAGTTGGAAATTCCATACATGTTTCATTATTATAAGATAGAGTTAATTTTATGTCCTCAAATAAGTTTCGTCCCATTAAGTAAACTGCTTTAAAGTATGTGCACAATGTTGGGTCCAGCTTATAAAAAAGTAGATTAACCACCAAGGTTAATATTTTGAGGGGAGGGAAGGGAGATGGGGGGAAATAAGTGTGTAGAATTATGACAATGACAACCCATAATTAAGATTGCTAAGTAGTAAAATGGGATATTTTTTGTTCCAGATCTCGTTTAAGTTAAAGAACAGCTTGGTCTCAACATAATTTAAAAACTAAACGTTCACCTGCTACTAATTTCCTCCTTGGTTGCAAAGAGCATTATTTGTTTGGATGACTGAGAGAAAGAAGCTATTTACATAGCACAAATGAAAGCATAGAGCAGCAGAAGAGGACATGTAAGTTAATGAAGAAGGAAGCATTAAGTAGTCTGCATTTGAAAAGATAGCTTCTTACATGAATAACCCAAAATCTGATGATAGGCTGCACGTGCACCTGATAGTACTTAAGGTCCAATCTTGCAGCCGAAGCTCATGTGAATAAACTCAATAGGTCTGATCTTGTGAATAAGGGCTGCAGGATCAAGTTCCAAATGAAATTTGCAGATGATTAGTAGGAATCCTTACACTTTAGTTTCAGTTTCTTTGCACAGACAGTTTCCCATGAAGCATTCCAGATTTTCTCTGGCTAGCAAGACTTTAATGTAATAAACTGTCCTGCACACCATGGATTAAGCAAATTTATGTACCTTGACATTATTATATATTTGCTGTTAATTATTTAGGGGTTGGAAAAAAGTATCTTACTGAGAGGACAAAGTAAATTTATCGGTAGTGATGTGGTATATGGGCAGGTTCATGGACATTTGCTTTCATGTGATGCTTACTTGGCTAGGGCTGTTGAAGAAGGTGTTCTGGTCAAAGAAATTAGATGCCAAATACTTAACAGGTGCCTGCTGAGCGTGTATGAACTGGATTTTTTCAATGTCTTGTGTTACAGTCAAGTAAGTGTAAACTTTAATGGGGAGAGTAAAAATCCTTGCTGAGAACCTTATGAATGCTTCCTAAATTTATGTCCTCTTTCAAAGGTAGAGTGAAAACATCTAGATTAGATATTTCCCCCATCGTTATTTTGGAAGTGGTTAAATACCGTTTTGGGTGGTATCCTTTGAAAGCAGTTGGGTAGTGCTATTTATGGGCAAGTCATGCCCCATCTACTAATGAATGTTGCGGACGATTTTTGCTTTAGCAAAATTTTACAGTGGAGGAAGTGTCACAGAAATATTTAGAGTTGTATTTTTTGGACAAAAATAGCTGAGGAGGAGGAGATTGGGCAGTATCTTTAAAATAAATAAAAGTGTGATCTCATTTCTTATTAGACAGTGAAGAACCCATGTGGAGTAGAGACTTTTGAATGTACCAGTTGGTGGAAGAGCTTAAATGACACCTGTCACATTTTGAACACCAATGTCAAATATAAATGCAGTTCTTTAGGAATCCATGCCTTACTGGCTACAGGGTTTTTTTAATACTAATTTGGTTAATTTCAATTTGAAATAGGTACATGTGAAATGGAAACATGACATGAAAGACTAAGGAAACGAAGTAAAGCACCTGCAAATGGGGCAGGATATTGGATTTCTTCTCTTAGTAGCTCCTAATCCATAAGGAATACACTTCGATAACATTCTAGTCCTTTTACTTCACTCATTTTGAACCAATGCTTTTGATAGCAAAAAGAAAATTCTAGTAGGGGCAGCACAAAAAAAAATCTTAATCATACATGTGCTGTCTTCAGAATTTTAGAAAGATATCAGCTTTTACCAATCTGTTTATCTTCACCATTTCTTTTTAGTGAGTGAAGCGGATGGACAGACATCAAGGAGTGAAGACTACTTAATAGTACCTAAGGAAATTTAAATTTAAATATGAATCTTTGTTGCATGCAATATATTCATTTGCATATGCTAAATCCGCTTTCAAAATCTGCTGTTTGTGAAGATTTTTTACTGGAATGATTATGTCAGATGTGCTTCAGTGAAGTCTTCTAGTTTGTAGGCAGCAATTGGCAGTAGGTTGGTTCATCACTGTAACATGACAGTACTCGAAAGGTTCAGAGATAGTTTCATAATTATTGTTAGCATGATTCTTGAAAGAAATGATGAGCATCTCATAAACCCAGATGGGAATTTGTTACATTGTTGATAAATGTGTTGATAAATGTGTTTTACATTTTTAAATTGATAAACAGTGAAAAGCAGAGAAGATACAATAAGGCAGATGGTTGTTTATAAAGCACTTGCAAGTTGCTGCAATTCAAAGAATGGTACTAATTGTTAAAAAGAAGACAAAAATTGAAGTAGGGGGAGTGTTTCAATGAGTTAATCATGAGCTTTTTAAAAATAAAACCTTCAGCAGCTTTAGTTCAATTAGAACCATTCTTGCCATCCTGGGTTTATATGCAAAAGTTTAGACTCTCAGTTCTTAATAAACTTTCGTGCCATCCATTTTCATGTAGCAGAAATTAAAAATACAACTAATCCACCTTTATCTAAATGCATCCATTCCTTTCTTTTTCCTTTCTAAGAAAAAACCCCAAGATTCACTGCACAGCAGAATAAAATAGAGTTATGATTATTAATCATTCCCTCTTAGATGGAGTGATTAATTTGGATTGAAATCCAAAATCAGAGAGTTCTCAGCAAGGAAGTAAGATGGGATATAGCTGGCTTATTTTTTGTTACAGTGGTGGAAAAAAGATGTTTTTTGTCAATGAGGTGTCTACAAAAACATATATTTAAGTAGTGCTTATGCAGAACACAAATCAGCATATGTGATGAAAGGAGTTGGTTCACCTCTGTCTTGTGAACATTCAGTTCTTGTTTCCATCAGTGATATTAGAAGTTTCTATGAAAGGCAAAGTATTTTCCTATGGTTTCAGCAGGAGTTTTTCAAAACCAGAGTTATGTAGATTACTGCCTTCATCAAGCAGCTCTTTTAAAATATGTTTATTTCACCTCCGTTGCAGAGCTCCGGAAGAGTTAGTTCTCTGACAGGATTTTATGCTTTCCCAAGATAAAGAATTTAACACTTTCTGTGTTTTCAATGAGAGACTTGTATCTTTCAGTTTTCAGGGAATACTTTTATTGAAATTTAGCAGAATACTGATATTTTTTAATAAAGCTGTATCAGCTGTGTGAGTCCTTAGTAGGAATAATTTGAAAGGAAAAAAATTCAATTATAAATCAATGGAGCGTTGTATTTCTCTATGTGCAAACAACCTAAAATTACTTTAAGATGCTCCAGCTGCTCAATTCATTAACTCAATCACAACTGAATTTTGGTATCTGTTATCTTCTGTAGATCGCTGCAGCAGAAATACCCAGTTAGTGAGCCTGAGGCTGTGATATACAGTTGCGACTATTAAGGAATATCAGTTCAATAGGCTAGTTACCTAGGATTTTGAGAGGCTTAATACATAGTTATTTATCCTAACTCACACGTTGTCCTGTCTGTAATGATTCAGGGAAGCATTGTGCTCCTCCACAAATAGTGTCAATTCCTTCTCATATTCATGGTTTCCAGATTTGCCTCCTGTGGTTTTTGGTTGGTTGCGCCTCTTATCTCTTTCCAGTATACCTGTTAAATCCTTGAATTCTTCTCTTGAGTGATACCCTAAGTATATTGTTGGTAATAAGATAAGAAAGATCCTTGTGGAGAAAACCAAAATTTTTCTCTTTTGAGTGAATTAACTGGGGGGGGGGGGGGGGGAACGGTGCATATGTTTTTGCCATGTTTCCAGCTGTGTAAATTATGTAGATGTTATGGTAACTTTCTCTTCGTTCGCTGTAGATCTTACACTCCATAATGCAGGATGAAAAAAGTATGCAAAAATGTTTTTAATTTCTAGATTCAGGAATTCAACTGCTGTCATTGTTTCCGCTATATATGGCTGTATTCTAAGTGGGGGTTTTCTAAGGTAAAACCTGACATATCTATCCCAGTCAAATTGCATGTGAGAGTTGCACACAGAAGTCCAAATAAATGTGTAAAATGTATTTGGAAGTGGTTTTGTTAAGTTCTGTAACCTGAACTTGGTTTTAGATGTGATTGATATTCATGCATTAGGCATGTGCCTTCCTCACATGCTCATAAGAATTTTGGTTCAGTAGTCCTTAAAGCTGATGTTTAGGTAAGAGGGGAAAAGAAATATTAAATGTAAGAAAAAGGAGAGTTTGTCCTTTGTAAGCTGTAGTTCTAAGTGAGAGACCTTTTTGGATATTTTATGTACTTTTAATTCCATGACATTAGTTAGAAAAAAAAAGCAAAAAATATAAACTTAAATGAAAAATGGAACAGTATTTTCATATAATATTGATACAACAGGAACAAAAGTAGTGTTGCTGTAGTTGGTTGTGCCATCTGAAGGTAATGACGTGAATGAAAGAAGGAAATTACTCAGAGTTTATGAAGATTGTAGGAATGCAGAAGGTTCAAGCAAAGGGAAAAAAAAGCCAGGACAGGCAACCAAAAGAAATCCTTAAATGAAATTACTTGGAAAGTGCTAAGCATTTTTTACTGCATGATCATCAGGGGTTTGATACTCAGTTTCCTCTGCACATTAAACATACCAAGATTGGTGGTTACAGTTGATCTCAAGTTTTAAAAAAAAACGTGTTTGCCTTTTTCATTACTTTTGCTGAAACAAGTTTTTAATCCTGCTTTACTTGATACTGTGGAAATGCACATGGGATTTTTGCAGTGCATATTTCTGTTACTGCTGACTTACCGAGGCTTTTAACTTCTAAGTTTTGAAACAAATGTTGTTCTGTATAGTAGTGAAAAACCTGTATGAAACTGCAGGTAGCAGTGGAAGTGGGGAGTAGTGCTAAAATAGCTGTCAGCAAAAGAAAAACGATGAAAGTCTAGGATAGAAATTGCTTTTGTTGAGGTAGAATGAAGTGTCAGAGATGTCAGGACACAATGTTGATAGTTGACCAAGTTCTTCTTGGTTTTTCTTCAGCTTAAAACTTAATAGGTCTTTCATGGAGGGAGAGATTGGGTATTTTTTTGCAGAAGGATTCCCTTTCTGCTTGTGACAGAAGTCAAACTGTTCAGTGGAAAATAGTGTATCCGGCATACCCAGCTCTCAAAGAGATGCAAAATTTGTATACATATGTGTACAAAAATTGTTATTTCTGTGAACGTAACCACCCTGAAAGTCAACGTGTATAAAGATGCAAATGGCAGAATATCATTGAAATAAGTGGCCAAGATACAGCAGAAGTCATGAATACTTTTCTAGTGCCACAGTGTTTTGACATTGCATTTGGTCATGAGTGGAGAATTACAGCAGTCAGCATAGTCAGTGCACCTTTTGGGGGTTTCTGACAGCCAAATGACTAACTACCACATGCATTACTAAAGTATAAATAGAGTAAATATCACACGTGCTATCTACCTGAATCAAGTGCAGAAGGACTGAAGCAAGGGCAAGATTGACCATATGCGACCATCCACACACATTTGTACTTGTGAAGCTCATACTGGCATGCACTGGTATAGTAATGACTGAGGGCAATATTTTTCTGTTCTAGATATCCATGCGGGCGTAACACTGACCCAGCAAAGGGCTACAGGAATTCACCTTGCAACTAAACCCATTAATGGAAGAGGTGATGTCTTTTTTTACATTATGTCTTGATGTCTCTTATGAGAGAGATCTTTGCAAGGAGTGAAGAAACCTACTTGTTCATCTTTAGAGGGGAGGCACACTCATCAAATCTAATTATGCATTCTAGACTTCAAGACAATTAGTTTGAAGTCCTTATACCTGCAAGCAGGTGTTTAACCACCAAGAAGGCAAGGCTTCAGGACACACAGCGTTGATGTGGAAAGACAAACATGGTATTGGAAGATAACTCTGAACACATCCTCTTCCCCTCCTTCCCTTAGCTTTTTATATGCTGAGCATGATACCATATAGTCATGGGATATCCCTTGGGTCAGGTGAGGTCAGCAGTCCTGGCTGTGTTCTCTCCCAACTCCTTGTGCATCCCCAGCCTGCTCGGTGGTGGGACATGGTGAGAAGCAGAAGCAGCCTTGACTCTGTGTGAGTACTGTGAAGCAATAACTAAAACATCCCAACTAAAACATGTTAGCAACACTGCTTTCATCACAGATCTAAAACATGGTCCATACAAGTCGTTATGAAGAAATTAGCTCTACCTCAGCTGAAACCAGCATAAAGTGGTATTGATGTCTTGGAAATGTTTACTGGTGGTACTGGTTATTGTCTTAGAATTGCAGAATAATTCTGTTTGCACCTCTGGGGTCTCTACCATCCACTCCCTTGCTCAAAGCCTGGTAGCATATATACCCTTAGTTGACTCCATTGTGTTTGGCAAAAGTGCACTCTTAAGAGAGTAGGTGTCATGAGATCAGTTTATAATAGGAAAGGAAACAATGTGTTTGATAACATGAGCTTGTGCCCCTAGCAGTCAGCTAGGAACAGAGCTTTCTGTCCTGGGTTTTGATCTGCTATTCAGTTTGCGGTGTCACACCTCTTCTTACTGGAGTACTTTAGGAATGTCAGAGAGCGTTGGATGCTACTTAGGGACCATATAAGGATTAATCATAAAGTGGCAGGTCTGATCAGTTCTTGGAGATATCAACATAATGCAGTGCTCTTGGTCACAGTGATGTCTGGGTGCAAAAGTATTTCTAGATGTAGGTAGAAAAAGTTAATTTTCACAGTGGATATGTTGAAGTCACCTTGTAGAAGTGATCAAGGTACATACTGAGTTACAAGGTATGGCTTCACGTTTGGTCAGTTCTACATCAGTAAGCTAAAACTGCACAGTAATAAAATATGTTATTAATATTTCCTTCTGGAACAGATTTTTTCCTCATACAAATACAGTATGATTGGATAATTCCAAAGTAATTCTGTATGGTGGTGCTTTTTGATCTTTTTGTTAGAAAAATCTGATTTCAGTTCACAGTCTGCCTGAAAATTTAGAAGTATCTTTTCTTCCACTGTCTCTTAGAAGGTTGGAATCTTCGGCAAAAAGCTCACTATTGTCTTGTGTTTGCAAGTTTCTCAGGCTTACCTTTCCACCTCCACAGAAAACCAATTGAGGATATTGTCAGATATATTAGAAAGCAGAATTCATTTGGCTGCAGTATTAAATGACCTACTAATAATCTTTTACATAAAAATAGCCTGTATCCATAGAGATATGGGTAAAGTGAACTTTTAAAGTGAACACAACTGGGAAGTGAAGATTGATGCACGTTTTTAGTACTTTCATAAAGATTTTTTTTTTTTTAACAGACTACATTAGGTAAGAGAAAGTGTCCTAACTTAGATTGTAGTAACATCATTTTGGGCTGATTTCCAATATTCAGGAATGCATATGTTCTTGATCCTTCATTACAACTAGTAATTTTAGGAATATTGTGTTGGGAAAATAAGGCACATTAGCCAGCAGCACAAATAGTAGGAGAAGCCACAATATTCATTTCCTCTCAACCCAGCCAAAACCAGATTATTTGGCTGACTATCAAAAGGAGCAGCAGTAGTTGTTTCCAGTGTCAATGGAAGCGTTTGCTATTTAATAAACCCAAAGCTTCTATTCCATTAACTCAAGAAAAGGCTTGGTCTCTGCCATCAGTTAAGAATGGGACTCCCATGGCAAGCTGTAGGTTGTTGTCTGGCTGTGCCCTGCTTCATAGAATCATAGAATAGTTAGGGTTAGAAAGGACCTTAAGATCATCGAGTTCCAACCCCCCTGCCATGGGCAGGGCCACCTCTCACTAAGCCATGGGTTGCTTCTGGTGCTGCCTCTGCAGTAGCTGCTTGCCTTCTGCAGACTTTCCTTCTGGATGGAGTGGCAGTCTGAAAGACCAGCTTCCCAAGCCTGAGTGATCAGTGCAGCAGGACTTGCTGCCGTGCATGTGTAAATGCCCAGGAGCATAGCCAGATAAGAGCCACCTGGTGAGCACTGGCCAAAACGTCATCCCAGGCTTATGACTTAGTCTTAGTTATGATTATAGGCAAACTGTAGATGGTAACAAGACAGTTTGCCTCTTGTCAGCCTGTTTGCTGACATGGAAGTGTTTGGATTGGAAGGGACCTTAAAGCCCATCCAGTCCCAGCCCCCTGCCACAGGCAGGGACATGTTCCACTAGACCAGGTTGCTCCAAGCCCCATCCAACCTGGCGTTGAACACTGCCAGGGATGGGACAGCCACAGCTTCTCTGGGCAACCTGTGCCAGGGCCTCACCACCCTCACAGGGAAGAACTTCTGCCTAAGAACTCATCTCAGTCTCCCCTCTGTCAGGTTAAAGCCATTCCCCCTTGTCCTGTCCCTACAGGCCCTTGTCCAAAGCCCATCTCCAGCTTTCTTGTAGCCCCTTTAGGCACTGGAGTTGCTCTAAGGTCTCCCGTTAAGCAGTGTACTCTTCTCCAGGCTGAACAAGCCCAGCTCTCTCAGCCTGTCTCCAGAGCAGAGCTGCTCCAGCTCTCGCAGCATCCCCATGGGCTCCTCTGGACTTGCTGCAACAGTTCCACATCCCTCTTGTGTTGTTGCCCCAGAGCTGGACACAGGACTTAGGGGGGCTCTCCCCAGAGCATAGTAGCAGGGGGGCATCCTCTCCCTTGACCTGCTGCTCATGCTCTGGGGATGCAGCCCAGCACATGGTGGGTTTTGGGCTCAAGCACATACTGAAGCTGGGTCATGGGGAACTTCTCCTCAGCAAACACCCCCAAGTCCCTTTCCTCAGGGCTGCTTCCAGTCCAGTATCCCCCAGCCTGTGTTTATGTATGGGACTGCCCCAACCCTGGGGCAGGACCTTGTCCTTAGTCTTGTTGAACTCCACAAGGTCCACACAGTGCCACCTCTCCAGCCTGTCCGTGTCCCTCTCAGTCCCATCTCTTCCCTCCAGTGTGTCAAGTGCACCATACACCTTGGTGCTGTTGGCAGAGTTGCTGAGTGTGCTCGATCCCACTGTCTGTGTTGCCAAGAAAGATGCTGAACAGCTCTGGTTCCAGTACTGACCCCTGAGGGACACCACTCATCACTGAACTCCATGTGGACATCAAGCCATTGACCCTGTCTCCTCTGTCTGGATTAGGCCTTGGGCCGAACAAAGGGGCAGCACCCATTGACCTGTGTGCCCAGATTATTGACTGACAGTATCAGTGGAGGTGAAGCTGCTAGGTCAGTGTAATCACAGCAGTGTGTGTTGTATAGGGCAATAAATACAGTCTTGTATTTAATGGAGAGCAGGTCATCCTTAGTTGCCACTTCTCTGCTCTGTTCTCATGGCATAGAGATAATTGTACCAAATTTTGTTGTCATAGAGCAGGTTGCTTTCAGGCAAAAATCTGATTCTCACCTCTTCATTTTATTCTCTTTACTGTTATTTGTGTTAAATTTATTTTATCTGATACATGAGGAATTTAAAATGTCTTTCATGTGTCTTTCTCTTTTATAATACCCTTTGACTGAACACAGAACTCCACACAGCATTCTGCAGGCTAGCAGCTGTGGTATAAATTGCATACAAGTATGCTGTTGTTCACTGTTGTTGATGTCCATTTTCTTCATCTGTATGTAGATGGTAAAATTGCCTACTCAATTTTTCTGTTAGATTCTGTAAAAATCACAGAAACTGGATCTTATGAAAAAGTGTCCTCTTCAGACAATATTTTGGTATAATTTTTCAGTAGGAATTGTTATTACTTCCTACTTGATATATTTGTTACAGATAAATACTGTATTAAATCACTTGTCTAATCAAACATGACTCTTCTTCCACATGCTCCTCCCCTCCAAAATAGCAGAGGATCCCATCATGCAAATTTCTGTTGGGAAATTGAGGAACAACATGAGCTTGAATTCGTCCTGGGTTATAGCATTTACAAATTGACATCTGAACAGGCTTTTATGCAGTGTTTTCTGTTTCAGGCTGTTTCATAGCTTTACAGGCTTTTTAGAAATAACTGCTTAATTAATTGGACATGCTAAGTGTTTTATTGGTTAAATGCAAAACTTCCATTAGAGCTTGCAAAATGTTCTTTTTGACAATAAAAAAAAAAAAAATCTTTCACAATGTTTGTATTTAGTAGAAGTTAACATTTCAAGTTTGCATAAAATCATGATGTCGTGATCTGACTTCATCACTGTCACGTTAAGCAATTTTATGTGTAATTGGACTGTATGTTGGTGGTTGGACTAAGAAAGATGTGATTCCTTCTCAAATGAAGTCTCTAGGTAAAAGTCATTAAAATGCAATGTTCCATAGCTCACATACCTGCCTTATTAGCTGGTTTTCCTTTTCTACAGACACTTGAGCCCACATAGCTCGATGAGAAGTACTGCACTGGTGTGCTGTCTTTGGACATGTACGTGCCACATGATTAGTTTTTCAGTCATAATTTCATAGGAAGAAAGGCTGTGCTATGCTTTTTGGAGTTCATCAACATAAATATTCATGAGGAATTAACAATATCCTTACATACTGTTCTCATATAAGTGAAGTAGCATGGGCTATGAAGTTTATTTCAGAATCCTCAGTTACCAACACTGTTTCCTTCTTGTAGGATTGTTTTAAAACTAAAGTGGGGAAAAATGCATAAGTTAACCTTTCCAAATCTGACTTAATGAAGGTATAGTAATTTATTTCGTTGTTAAATTGAATGGTTTCCCAGATTTTATGCAGGAGTGAAAGTGTGAGGATTTTACTTGTCACATGAGAAGCAGTCTTCCTTACCTCTTGGTCAAAAGTTGTGGCATTTGCTGTACCTGGGGTTTTTGTAGTTTTCTCCCTCTTTGAGTTTGCCTGCCAGTGGAGCACAAAACTAGGTTAGAAGGGCTCAGTCATGTGGAATAGAAAAAGAAAATATTTTCTTGAGAAACAGTGAAGAAAAAGAATAGAAAAAGATTTGTCAGTGTCCAGGGTGTTTTCTTAAGTTTCAACTTGCTACCCCCAGAAGAGGCAGTGCCTTCAGGGCAGGTTTTTCTCTCTTTAAAGGAAAGTTTCTTTGAGAGTGCTAGGTATCAAAACCATAGACTAGAAAAGCAGAAAGAAAGGTAGCCATTTCTCTTAGAAGTTAACTGCTGGCATTTGTCAGTTACTCAAAGCAAGTAGGAGTCCTAGGTTTGCAGCTTAGTATGTGATGAGTTAATGACCATGGTGCAACCTATTTGGTTTGCATGACCTGGTAAAAAGAGGTGCAGGTGTTATTTAATAGTGAAATGATAGACATTTTTCGTGATTTGTGTTCCTGAGAGTATCAACTACTATTTCTGCCAAGAAAAGAAAAAAGAAACACTGCTGATGGTCAGCACCATGGCCCTTTTCAGCTAAATTTATGTAAATCCAGTTTATTTTGACTCCACTGTTCTGGAGCGTGGTGGCAAAGTGGTTAAGACATCTTGCTATGGAAAAGGGGTGTTAATTTGAGTTCTGCTCTAGATTTACTTAAAATTAAGCCTTCAGTCCATTTGTGTATATTTATCTGGTCATTTCTGCTGAGGAATCAAAGGTGGCAAAATGAGATGCTTGACACATCACTGACTTTTTTGTCTGTGACTACAAAAGCTGGTATGCTTTAACTGTGTTAATCTGATATGTCATTTGGGTTTGGCATGGGTTTTTAACCTTTCAAAACTGCATAGCACCACCTCTCCCCCTGAACTACAGTTTTTCGTTAATAGGTGGTATAATCAAAACTGCTACTGCTCGCTCTTCTAGATACTCTTTTGTAACCCATCTCTAATATGAAATTTGGAGATAATAATCCTAAATTTTAGTTCCCGAATTGGAATATTGAAACATGCTTGTAAGCCTCATTTTTATTTGTTCCTCTGTTATTCTTTGGGGCTTTTTTTAATTTCCTTCTTTGTGTTTTTTTTGTTTGTTTTTGGTGGGTTTTTTTGCAGCCTTTTCATCCTTTTGTTTCTTATCTCAGTTTGGAGAAGGAGGTCATGCTTTCTGTAGTTGTTTAATTCCTTCTAGGGCAAGGTGCTTGATTGAAGCCTCTGCTTAGCACGAATACATGTGTAAGATTATGTGTGTATATTTAAAAGGAATTGAGAATTTTCATAAGATGTGCTATATATATAATATAATATATATATAATTAAGCCATTTCTAAAGCCCAATAATTTTTAAGCAGTTTCTAAAATTAGGCATGCTTTTCTTAACAGAAAAAAAGAAGAAAGAAAAATAAAATATAAACCAACAGGTGTCAGCAAAGACCATGTAACAAAACATTGGGTCAAATCACATCAACAGTATATGCTGCATTCAGGACAAATCCCTGTCATTTTTCATTTAATTCTCACGAAAGATCTTGAAATCCTAGTTGTGATCAGTCAACTCAGAACCCAGAATATCACACCCGTATGTTAAGATTGGATTGAATTGCTTTTAGTAGAAAACGCAAGAAATTCCTTAGAGGTAATATCAGTTGTTTTAATGAGTTGTTCCCCCACACTATATAATCCAAGTGAGGTCTTTTGTGGGTTTTTAAAATGTCATTGGTTTTTTTCTTTTTATTTTTTTAAACTTGCAGTGAACAGTGCCCTTAGAAAGGCCATTCAGCTTTTAGGATTTTTTTTTGTTTGTTCCAGTTCTTAGGTAAGTCTATGTGCAAGAGCAGTATGTCAGAAAGTTGCTTTGCATCTCTCATAGTTACTTGTTGGCAGGTTTGTCACTTAAGTGACAAAATAAAGCTGATTCAACCAAGGGTACGGCAGCCAGAGCAGCAAGCCTTGGGTCAGTCCCTCCACTTGAGATTTACCGCCGGGCGCTCAGTTGGAGTTCATTTTGCATTTGTTTTACTGAATGTTACTGCTCTTACACTGCAAAGACTGGGGAGGCTGCTGTATGCTGAAAAGATTGTTTCCTTCTCATGTTCGTTTTGTCCTGTGTTTTTTTTTTTTTTTTTTTTAATTAAAGTGCTTATTACCAATAAAGAGACAAATCTTGCAAAACAAGAAAATCCATTACTTGTAATGGTATTGCTTCTAGTGGTTTATACTTGTTTATTTTTAAAACCTCCAACCTGTGTACCCTGCTTTATAGTTCTTAGGACATACTAGTAGTGCTGAGGGCCCCAATCTCTTGGTCTGGACTTCAGTTATTTGGAAATAGTATCCTTTCTGTGCCCATGAAAGATCCATTTTTGAGAAAGTTAGATTCAAGAGATCATAACTTGTTATCTCAGGCCTGAACTGATGGTTGAAAGCATTTTAGAGGTGCCTGTGTATCACGTGCTATATGCAAAGTCAAGTTGAACTTGCTGCTTGGGAAAAAAGGAACACAAAGTCAACAACTTACTTGTGGATTTGTTAGGTGAGCAGGTAGTGTTCAGCTGTTGCACATTTTAAGTGCAGTTCCGTCATAGGATGAGAATTGGCAAGCGAACCTAAGGCTCAACTGTTTCTGCATTCTCAAGAGAAAAATACAAAACCTTGTGGTTTTCTTTACTTCAACTCAAAGCATAGGAAATTATATCTGAGCAAGTTACTGTATAAAGTAGAGATGGTCAGACTTCAGTGGTTTCTGAGCAAGTCTTTTTCACTAATTTTTTTTTAATTGTAATTTTCCCATTTTTTCTGTAGTACATATTTATGTAGGAGATTACGCTGAGGTTAAAGTATAGTTAACTTAGGTTAATAGAGGAATAATAAGCTACTAATAACACTAATAATTTATTAATCCTTTTTTGTGATATGATTTTATGAAAAACCAGGAAGTCCTGCAGCAGGGAAAGTGCCATCGCACCTGTGTCTTATTAGGTCCAATCTCCTCAATTTTAAATGTAATATTTACATTATTCTAAAAAATACGGCCACTAATAAAAACCTAGAAGGAACATTACTGCCGTTAGATTTCTTAACTCTCTGCGCTTCATGTACTTCGAGAACTGTCTCTAAAAATTAATGAAACAAGTGAGCTGATAAGTTGTTTTGAGTGTTGTTTCACCAGTTGACCTCTTCAGAGGCAGAAACTTCCTATACACTAAGTTTATCGTTGCCAATGCATCTCACTCTTGATGGGAAGTAGCCTTTGTTAACTTTGAGAGTTTTGCCTCCATTCTGCTTAGTCCTCGGGGTAGTGAAAAGTAAGAATAGTGGTAATGGTAGTGATGGGGTTCTGTTTGTGTTTTGAATGGCTGTGAATGAGGAACATGACATAGGAATTCTCAGGTCCATCCCGTAGAACTGGTCCACCAGAAGAATATATTTAATCAGTAATTTTCTCTGTTTCCGATTTTCCCAGAAATCTGCTAAACATGCGTAGGAGCAGGCAAAGGTGTGGACAGCATGGGTTAACAGTTTGCACTCCTTTAGTGGTGTCCCCCAGGGATCGGTGTTGGGGCCGGTCTTGTTCAACATCTTTGTGGGTGACATGGACAGTGGGATTGAGTGCGCCCTCAGCAAGTTTGCCGATGACACCAAGCTCTGTGGTTCGGTTGATACATTGGAGGGAAGGAATGCCATCCAGAGGGACCTTGACATGCTTGTGAGGTGGGCCAATGCCAACCTAATGGAGTTTAACCATGCTAAGTGCAAAGTCCTCCACCTGGGTCGGAGCAATGCCAGGCACAGCTACAGGTTAGGCGGGGAGGAGATTGAGAGCAGCCCTGCGGAAAAGGACTTGGGGGTGTGGGTTGATGAAAAAATGAACATGAGCCAGCAGTGTGCGCTTGCAGCCCAGAAAGCCAACCGTATCCTGGGCTGCATCAAAAGGAGTGTGACCAGCAGGTCGAGGGAGGTGCTCCTGCCCCTTTACTCTGCTCTCATGAGACCTCACTTGGAGTATTGTGTGCAGTTCTGGTGTCCTGAACATAAAAACCACATGGAACTGTTAGAACAAGGGCAGAGGAGGGCCACGAGGATGATCAGGGGACTGGAGCACCTCCCGTATGAAGATAGGCTGAGAAAATTGGGGCTGTTCATCCTGCAGAAGAGAAGGCTGTGTGGAGACCTCATAGCAGCCTTCCAATACCTGAAGGGGGCCTATAGGGATGCTGGGGAGGGACTCTTCATGAGGGACTGTGATGAGAGGACAAGGGGTAATGGGTTTAGACTTAAACAGGGGAAGTTTAGATTGGGTCTGAGGAAGAAATTCTTTACTGTAAGGGTGGTGAGGCCCTGGAATGGGTTGCCAAGGGAGGTTGTGGATGCTCCATCCCTGTTGGCGTTCAAGGTGGGGTTGGCCATAGCCTTGGATGGCATGGTTTAGTGGGAGGTGTCCCTGCCCATGGCAGGGGGGTTGGAACTTGATGATCTTGAGGTCCTTTCCAACCCTAACTATTCTATGATTCTATGATTCTTTCTCCAAGGTCTTGTAATCCATCCTCTGTTACCTGAGTGTCTGTAATGTCATCTGCTCACATGTGCTTAATCCATTGTCATATCACAATTCTTCATCATGTGTTAACCATGCACCAACTGTTTGAAGGGGTAGTTTGTGTTTTGGTCATGAGGGGTGCACATATGGGAGAAGAGAGGGATATGGGACATTTGATTTTCTTTAAAGAGACTTCGTGATTTGTGGTAACCGAAGGGTTCCTCACATCTGTCCTGAATCCATGAACATTCGATCCATGGTAATGATTACCAGTGACTACTTATAGCTGCTGGTTCAGAAGCGAAAGGCCACAAATCACACGATCCTATTTCATTTCTTTAATAGGTTTTTAGCAGTGAATTCACTGTGGAGAAAACATTTTGCAAGTTAGAGAAGATCACTTTATCTTTTTTTCCCCTCTAGGTGGGTTTACTGTTCTGTTCGTATACATAGTCTGGTGGTGGGCAGAGTTAGTTGGTTTTGAAAGAGGGAGCACACTTAAGGGAAAAAAATGAGAATTCAGACAACTTGGTTGTAAAGCACTGCAGGGAGGGGTCTTGATGAACAAGCCTCAGTGCACTTCACTGTGTCCCAGCATGGTTTTTGATGCAGTATGTACTGAAGCAGCTTCTCTGGATTGGGATGTAGGTGTTATGAAACAAGTAATCGAGTTGTGTTCTGTGTCTGTATACCTGTCTTTGTTATGAAAATGTTAACCAGTGGGTCAGCTGCAGTCTGCTCTTCCTCGTGTATGCCAGACTGGTTCTTGATATTTTTGATATGTGTTTTAAGGCTTTTTCTAGCTTCTCACAGACTTAAAATGTGGGGTATATTATTTTAAATGAAGTTATTTTGGAATTTTAGTTGCCTTCTTGCTTCATGGGCATGCTTTTGGTTTTCCTCTTTTCCAGACTTTTTCTGTTTAAAGACCTCCATTACTTACTGCATTGAAGAGTCTTTTTGGCATTTGTCTTCACTTATAATCATGTTTAAGATTCAGTACCTCCAGGGTCTTTGTAACTTTAAAGCATGTTGGTCACAATGGCACTTAGTCTTTAATTTCTCTTTTCACATAGTGGTATGCATGTATTTATCTTTTGATTGCACAGCTTCAGCAGTGGTATAATGCAGAGGTTTCAGAAATTACACTGCTAACAGAATTTTTTCAATGCTTTTTAGTAATTGAAAGCAGTTCTGAAGCAAGTAGTCTATATGAACAATGTAATCTTAAAAGAACGCAAGTTGTGTAAAGCCAAGACCTCAGGAGTTACTGCGTGCTACAGTTAACGTGTATAGAATCATAGAATGGTTTGGGTTGGAAGGGACTTTAAAGCTCATCCACTTCCCACCCCACTGCCATGGGCAGGAACACCTTCCACTAGACCAGGTTACTCCGGGCCCTGTCCAGCCTGGCCTTGGATACTTCCAATGATGAGATATTCACAACTTCTTGAGCAACTTGTTCCGGTATCTCACCACCCTCGTAGTAAAGAAATTTACCCTTACATCCATACATGTGTACCAGAAGTATATTTCCACCTGGAGTTTCTGTTCTGCTCTGCCATAGTATAGGTATGTAAGAGGACCACTTTGTACTGGGAAGTTTCTCCTCTCCCACAGTTTGATAACAACCTTTTTTGGGGGTGGAAGTGTTAGGCTAAGTACCTTTTTGTGGTTGGAAAGGACTTATCCCTCACTGTTAGAATAGGTGATCAGAAGTATGGAATTTTGGAGGATTTGTGTTCAGGTTTTTTCCTCCAATTCGCTGTCGTATCACAAGGGCCTAGATATCCCAGGTTTGTACAAGTAACATGAGCAGGGTTCTCTAGCAAGTGTTATGGTTTGCCTTGAGAATGGCTTGTACTGGTCAATTTATTGCTTAGTAGTTCCAAACAAATTGTTAACACTGGACTGGATTGGATAGCCTCTGTGGCAAAATGCTTGCTATCATGAGAGCCATATGTCCAATGATTAGTCCAGGAGAGTTCATGGAGTGTAACTGTACTCATCTTCCTATGCAAGAAGTCACAATTCTCAACACTCCTCAACAGCCTAAAGCAGTTTTCAGAGCTTAAAGATAAAATACCAGAATACATGAGCCGGTACTAATATTTAAAGAAGTTGTGGCTATTTAAGTTGTATAAATTTGTAATAGTAAGTCTTACTAGTGCTATGTGAATAATACAACCCAGTTTTCCCTTTTTAATGCCTACAGAAAAGGTATTTTAAAGAGATTTTTAAAAGTTAATTTTGCAAAATTTACAGATAAATAAATTCAGAAGAATTAATTAGAAGTGTAGAATCCCAATGTTAGATTTCTGGCATTTTCAGTATTTTCAGTACTTGCAGGCATATTCCTTGATAGAACAGGATTTTGCTAGATTTTCCAGGCATATCCATGCCAAGTGCAGGAAACCTGGATTATGATGATGTTTTCAAATCTGGGAAGTTTTGGGCTTTGATGCTATTTCAGAAAACGTGTGTCACTTTCCCTCCTTTAAAGCTGACAGCACACCCACCATCGCTAGGAGATTCCTGAACTTCTTGATCTTTTGCTGCCAAAAAAAAAAAAAACAACCTCCTATGGTCTTACGTATTTGTACTATGGCAGTCTGTGGCATTTTTTCCTCAAGTCTTTTTGTGCTGTGGGGGCCATCCAGGTGCTGAGCTGCCTGAGGATCATCATCTCACACTGCCTCCAAGCCTCCAACCTATTAGATCATCCTTCATGTTTACACTTACTAAAAACATTTGTTAGGTTAAGTCCTTGTTATACCAGCATGCTTTACTGGGTTAACAGTCCCATTTTTAAGGCTGATATCACTATTTGTTATATTAGAGTAGTGCATAAAAGTAAGTTAGGATCACACCCCCATTGAGCCAAGGTGTGGAAAAAATGAATAAAGATTTCCTTATACCCTGAAGACATCACAGTAATGAGAGAGTATGAAAGAAATAGATACAGAGCTGCAAGAAAATGTGGGGTTTTTTTTACAAGTAATGTTGAAAATGCATGTTCTTCATAGCAACTTTTTTTCTCCTCCAAATGTTATTTTAGTGTTTTTGATGGTTAGTAGATGCCTGGAATTAAAGTGAAAAATGAAATTTCTACATTTGAGGCCATATTATCATTATACTCATTTTAATATCTGTACGACATCAGCATCTGAGACCGCAGGAGCTTAACTGCTTTACTTGTTGGCATTACACTGAAGTTGATTTCGGTGAACCATAAAAAGTTTGGCCCTGAAGGTAAAATTACACTGTATGCATGTTCCTAACATACTGCTTTGGGGATAAACATGTCTTAAATCAACTCATAGCTCACAGCTAAATTCGTTTTCCAAATGCAGTTTCCCCATAGATAGCAATGTTCAGTAAGACTGATTTTCTTTAAAACCATAAAGTTTTTTGAACATAATTCTATCAATAAACATATTTGAGCCGGGTAGCAAAGAATTCACATAATCCTAATAAAGACTTGGGGGTTTTGTAAAAGGAAGGGAGGGGTGCGTGCCAACATTTTTAATTAGCTTTCATCAGTACCTCTAATTTGTTCAAATGTGTTCCAAACGTTTGCATATTATGTTTGCTCACACGTACATAATGAAAACTTTTGGACTTCATTGAAACTTTAGTTGGTAATTGTGCATTTGGAAAATTAAAATTGAAGTTTACAATACCCTGGCTCCTACTTGCTCTGTTCGTAGTGTGTTTTTAAGACGCCATCACTTGAGAGCTTTGTTGCAGCAATGTTTCTGATATGGCTTAATATGTTGTGGGTTCAGATGGCTGTAATTGTGGCCATGAGGGGTGCAAACACCAGCTAGGTTTGTACCCAGGTATCCTTGGATTAATATTTTCAGACTTAGATCTTGTCCTGTCTGGAATTTAAATGTAGTTCCCCATACTTTAAAGGGAAGGCAAGCACCATTTGAGGCTCTTAATGAGCACTTTGTTTTTTCCTCTTTAATTTGACTTTTCCTTTTTTTTTTTTCTTTCGTTTTAACTCCTGTAGCAAATGAAATCCAGGCAGTTGCTTGCAAACTGTTTTTACAGCCCCCTATGGACAAAGAGCTTTAGCTTGTTCCTCTGCTTAATTCCTGAATTAATAATAGTTAGAAAGTTTTTATATCTGTATCTCCATTTTCCTTAGAATATCTAAGGGTGAAAAAAATTGCCTATATATTAGGCAAGTCTTTGAAGTGTGAACAACTTCGTTATATCTGAGATGTAACAAGTCTTTCAGGGCAACTGGGTTGTTTTTTTTGGTTTTTTTTTTTTTTGTGTGTGTGGTTTCTTTTTTTTGTTTGTTTTTTATGTTTGTTTGTTTGTTTTCTTTTAAACAATTCCTTTTGTTTCAGGTCTAAAATTCCAATTTTATTTCTGCATGGAGACAAGAGATTTAAACTCCCCCATAGTGGGGAACTAGTCAGGGGCTTTCTTCTATTTAGAAACTTTTGACCCATCCCTCCCCTGTTCAGTGAATAGAAATGGCAAGGCAACTTGTGCTGAGGATGACTACAGTCTGCTTTCCATGTAGCTCATGACGCGAACCTGCAGGGGAGAGGGTTTCAGGAGTCCTGCATATGGAAAAAAAAGCACTTTTAAAGTGTTTCTTTGCAAAGAGAGCCTTTCTTATACCTCTAAGTATATTTTAATTGGTTATAATCCTTAGTTCTGAGGCACATAATTATTCACACAGCAGCGCACGATGGATTTGCAGGTACAGTTACAATTTCTGTGTACTGGCAAGCAGCCTTTTACAGGGGACATAGGGGACTTTTTTTGTGAAAAGCTCCAAGTTCTATAATTAGTTGTACAGTAAAGGATTCAGATATGTGGCAAAACATACACAAGGGTATAGAAGTTCAACTAAGTCGCCTTTAATTTGTCTGCCTGGATATGTCATTACTGTAAGTGGTTTAATATTAACATCTATTTACAGTTCTTTTTTTTTTCTTTTCTTCCAGATCATCACTAAGTACGTTTATGAGCTACTGCAAAAGGAATGCCACTTGAAGAAAGTAACTCTCCCAGTAAGTATAAATTATATTTTTCTGAAGACATTGTTTGGAACTGTAAAAAGCATGCCCTGCAGTTGGGCACTTGTGTAAAGGCAAGGTGTGCCAAGGCTCTGTGCAGGACATTATCTCAAGGCACCGCCTTCACATGCAGCATCCATGTGCACCTGGAGACGTAGTTCCACCTCACTTCGATGCTTGATTTTTGAGCCTTCCTTGCCTACCAGATACCAGCACCTCCAAAATATGGTTTTGATAAAGGAGCCATAAACTTTTCAAAAAGTGTGAATGGTTTGATATATTGCTGGATGTAAACAACAAACATGCATTTACAGGCAGAGGAGTAAACTCAAATGGAGTTTCAGTAAATTACTCCGTCTTTCTTTAAAACACACTTTTTCAGTAACTTGTAACATGTATGTAATATAAGGTGCTGCTCTGGTGAAAATGCCTGGTGAACTCTTGGAAGTGATGAAACATTCCCCAGAGAACAGGTATGACAGTGTTTGTACGTACATGTAGTACTATCATATTTAGGTATTTTTACATTCTATGCTGTAGTGTGGGGGTGATTAGAGTGATGGCACTGTCATCCAGGATTCTTATGGTCTTTGAGAAGCTTTTGCATTACTGTTGTTCTCAGCCAGTCCTTCATATTCAGTTGAGGAAAACCCATTTGGGCTAGAGGAGGAAAAAGTTATTTGCTTTAGCAGTTCTGTAACATTTTGCAGTTCCCATTTTCATTGTTTAGTCTTGTATAGGGTATGTTTTGATAACTTGCCCAAACTACTCAAGTTTTCCCACCCAGGCTTTGCCAGTGTCTCCTGGTCAGGGCAGAAGGAGCTGTGCCAGGAGCTCCATGGAGCAGCTGGAGGGCAAGCAGGAGCTCCCACATGTGGTGCACCAGTGCACCAAGACCACTTGAGAAAGTATTTCCCCACTTCAGATTTTCAAGTATAGATAAAGAAGAGGATTGGGTTCATAGCAGTGATCTGCCTGGTGCAGTGCTGGCCATGATCTCTAACTTCTTTGCACAGCTAGTTTTCTTTGGGGAAGTTTTGGTCAAAGGTGTACGTCCATATACCAGACAGGTAAGGCTTCTTCAAGCCATGTCACCTGCAAACTGTGAAACCAGGAAGCTGTCTTTTATAAACCTTGAAGTGCCTCAATCTTGAGGCTACAGAACTGTCCTTGAATGTCCTTTGTAAAAACAAAGATGCACCTGTGTCGTGCAATACTAAGGCTGATCTGTTACCTTAAAAAAACTCTAGAAGTTGGGTTGGAAGGGACCTTAAAGCTCATGCAATTCCAACCTTCCTGCCATGGGCAGGGATGCCTTCCACTGGACAAGGTTGCTCCAAGCCCCATCCAACCTGGCCTAAGCTACTTGCATTGTTGTTACTGTTATTATTAATGTTACTATGTTTAACTTTATTTCACTTGTTAAACTGTTCTTCTCTCAAACTGTGGGTTTTACCTTTGTCCGATTCTTCTCCCCATCCCACCAGGCGCAGCGGGGGCAATGAACATGGTGCTTTGTTGCCAGCTGGGGTTAAACCACAACATATCTGTAGGAAGGCCTCACCCCAGTCAAAAATACATTATGAAGAGGCCTAAAGAAATGAGAAAAATTAAATAATGTATGTAGAAGCTGAAAAATTAAAACTCTCTAAAGGCTATGTTAAATCACCGCTGACAGCCTGCCACCTAACAACACAAAAAACCAAGTTTAAACTAGTAAAGGAGACCAATAAAAGTAGTAAAACAGCTTGTAGCAAGAGTAAGTCCTGTGCAAGTGAGGAGAATAGAAAAAAGTATGAATGCTGGCAAGTTACATGTAAAATAGCAGTAAGATCACCCCAAACTGAATTTGAGGAACTTGTTACAGTGGTAAAGCCTGCTATTAAAAGGTAGCTGATGAGGCTGGTGGATGAACTGCATGCAAAAGGAATGCTTAGCTCAAACAAGAAAAACAAACGTGGTTATTTCCAATATTATTCTTTCAACATTTCATTTTTTAAAACTTCTTTAAGAAGGATAGAGTTCTGAGGAACTATCTCAAATTTGGTTTGTCAGTAATGGAGCTCTTAGTACAAATCAATATATCGTACAACAATCAAATCAAATTTAGAAGAAGTCAAATATGAAACTGCAGAACTAGCTAGTACATAACTTCCTGCTGAAATCAGCTGTTTTCATCAGAAAGATGGAAAAAGAATGAATGTTACAGTCTTTGAAAGGCCTCCAGGAGTGATTGATTGTGATTCCTGGGTATCAGGAGGAAATAATATGGGGGGAGGGGGGGAGATGGTGTCAGTAAAGATTTCTTTTTAAAAAAACCTACTAGAATTCAGTGGAGGAGTCAGAGATCATGTGAAACAGAAAGATCTTGTCAGTAAGAGTATGTGGATTCCCAACGAGCTGTCAGCAAGGTTAGCAAATGCTTTGAAAAAGCATAAGAGGAGGGAGTCCCCTTATGAGTTAATAGTTGGTTAAAAGGGAAAAAAGATGTTCATATTTCACTGATGAAATAATTTGTTACTGGTGCAGTGTTACTAAGGCCTGCACTGGCAAAGTTGTAAATAAAAGAAAACTAGGAATTAATATAAGCTAACAAATTTAGCGTTTTTTTTTCCTGAAATTATTTAGAATACTTAAATCTGAAGCTGATTGTGATGAGTTGGGGAATTATTTCATGATGCCGAAAGATTGGATGATAAAATGACATATTCAATTCTGGTAAATGTGAAATTATGGGGGAAATAGCTCACTCTGTAAACACAATGGTGGCCTCTAAATGAGCTATTACAACTCAGGAAAGAGCTTGGAGTGATTGTGAATAGTTCTCTGAGGACATCAGTTAGTGCTCAATGGCAGTCAAAACCCCTCAAAGCAAATAGGATGTTAGGAATTATGAGGTGTTGAGAACAAAACAGAAAAACATGGTCATTCCACTCATTATATGGGCCCTCATCTTGAACACTGCATGGAGTCTGGACACCATATCAAAAAGGATATGAAGAATTAAAAATAAAAAAAATTCCACAGAGGATGGTTACACAGATGACCACAGGCATGAAATGCTTTTCACACAAAGAAAGATTAGACAAAGATTCTTCAGCTTGGAAAATAGATGACTGAGGAAGGAATATGACAAAACTATAAAATCATGAAAGGTGTAGGGGAGATGAATAGAGAATGGTTTTCTGCTATTTTCATAATAGAGAAGCTGAGGGGCATCAAGTTGAAATTATCAGGCAGGAGTTCTCTGCTGAAAGAGAGGCAATACTGTTTTATATACATCCCAATTGTATTGTGGAACTCATTGCCATAGAATACTATCAAGGAGAAAGGTATAAATGCATTTAAAAAAAAAAAAGGCATTTGGCAATACTAAGGGGAGATACGTGCATTGAACTATTGTACACGCTTGTCTAGTTACAGACTCTGGCTTGGAAGGCTCCAAAGTTACTACTGGTTGCCAAAACCAGGGAAAAGTCACGCTATAACCACTCTGTTCTCATACCGTTTTCTTACATAAGTGGCCAGTTGGCAGAAACAGGACCTGGCACCTTGATCTCACCAAGATGCCTGCTTTTATGACTGTGACCTTCTCATATGAATATTTTGGAGGTGAAAGGAAAACGTTTCTTATGAACTTTGTTACAGGTGATCAGAAAGTTGGCATATCACAGAGACACAGAATGGTTTGGGTTGGAAGGGACCTAAAGCTCATCCAGTTCCAACCCACTGCCACGGGCAGGGGCACCTTTCATTAGACCAGGTTGCTCCAAGCCCTGTCCAACCTGGCCTTGAACACTGCCAGGGATGGGGCAGCCACAGCTTCTCTGGGCAACCTGTGCCAGGGCCTCACCACCCTCACAGGAAAGAACTTCTGCCTAAGATCTCATCTCAGTCTCCCCTCTGTCAGGTTAAAGCCATTCCCCCTTGTCCTGTCCTGACAGGCCCTTGTCCAGATCCCTTCTCCAGCTTTCTTGTTGCCCCAAGTCTCCGCCCAGCCTTTTGGCCTATTTGCCTTCCTTTTTCATGTCTGCTCAAAAGAAATAAACAGTATAATGATATTTGAATACATAAAATGTGTTTCAGGGCTATGTTAAGTGGAATACTTCTGGTTTTTCCAGATGATTTTCTGTGGAAACACTATGCTTCAAAGGTTTAGGGTGACAGCGTTTCATGTTCTGTCATCTTCATTCATTTCATCCTCATGTGTGAAGTCCACCTTGTCTTTATTTCGCCTTCTTGTGGTAGCTTCAGTATTGGACTGAATTATTTGCAAATTTCTTTTCAGCTATGAAAATAAGAGCGGTTTGGAAAACAGAAAGCTTGTCCATTACTGTATTATGACAGCATCTCTGCCAAAACATAAATCTGAACATTTTTTTCCTACACAGAAAGGCTGAGAGGCATATGACGTTATTGTTACTGTAAGGTGTAGTCGTACTCTTAATTTTCAACATGTAGTACTGGACTTGTAAATTTAAATGAAGAGACTTACATTCAGGGATAAGCCGTTAAATTATTTTTTTCAAATTTCTCATTTTGTGCTCCATTGAAGGTTATATTATGAATATAAAGAAGACGGCAATTTTTTTCTCCAGATGACATCTTTATATTTCTCTAGTTTTAATGGCATAATCAAGGATTGATCTTTGCTCTTCTTTAGCTGTTGAGGAAAAATAGAGGGCTTCTGAATTAGATCTATTTTAAACAGTTCTGGGAAGGCATGGGATGGAGGCATAAGTAATTACTGACATGTTTCATTGACCATGGCATTGAAAGTTCTCACTTTGCAGTGTCTTCTGACTTACCAGTGCTTTGCTTTTTCACTTCAATAGGTAAAACTTGGTTCAGTATTTTTCTTGATCAACTCGACAGCTAAGGCCCACTTAGAATTAAACTTGGCTAGGGATGTTAAGGATAACAGGAAGGGATTTTATAGGTACATTGCCGATAAGAGACAGGTTAGGGACACCGTGGGCCCTCTCCAGAAGCTATCGGGAGAACTGGCTACCCTGGATTTGGAGAAGGCTGAGGTTCTTAATGACTTCTTTGCCTCAGTCTTTACCGGCAAATGCTCTGACCACACCACCCAAGTCTTGGAAGGCAGACGCGGGGACGGTGAGGGTGGGGACCCTGGGCCCACTGTGGGGGAGGATCTTGTTCGGGACCACCTTAGGAACCTGAATGTATACAAGTCAGTGGGACCGGATGAAATCCAACCAAGGGTCCTGAAGGAGCTGGCAAATGAAGTTGCTAAGCCACTGTCCATCATATTTGAAAAATCATGGCAGTCAGGTGAAGTTCCCGATGACTGGAAAAAGGGAAATATAACCCCCATTTTTAAGAAGGGAAAAATGGATGACCCAGGGAATTACAGACCAGTCAGTGTCACCTCTGTGCCTGGCAAAATCTTGGAGTGGATTCTCCTGGAAGGCATGCTAAGGCACATGAAAAGCAACAAGGTGCTTGGGGACAGCCAGCATGGCTTCACGGAAGGGAAATCCTGCCTGACCAATCTGGTGACCTTCTATGAAGGGGCTACGGAACTGATGGACAGGGGCAGAGTGGTTGATGTCATCTACCTGGACTTGTGTAAAGCCTTTGACACTGTCTCCCATGACATCCTCCTCTCTAAGTTGGAGAGACATCAATTTGATAGGTGGACCACTCGGTGGATAAAGAACTGGCTGGATGGCCGCACGCAAAGAGTAGTGCTCAGTGGCTCAGTGTCCAGCTGGAGACCGGTAACGAGTGGTGTCCCTCAGGGATCGGTGTTGGGACCGGTCTTGTTCAACATCTTTGTGGGTGACATGGACAGTGGGATTGAGTGCGCCCTCAGCAAGTTTGCCGATGACACCAAGCTGTGTGGTTCGGTTGATACATTGGAGGGAAGGAATGCCATCCAGAGGGACCTTGACACGCTTGTGAGGTGGGCTGATGCCAACCTGATGAAGTTCAACCATGCTAAATGCAAAGTCCTCCACCTGGGTCGGAGCAATGCCAGGCACAGCTACAGGTGGGGCAGGGAGGAGATTGAGAGCAGCCCTGCAGAGAAGGACTTGGGGGTGTGGGTTGATGAAAAAATGAACATGAGCCGGCAGTGTGCGCTTGCAGCCCAGAAAGCCAACCGTATCCTGGGCTGCATCAAAAGGAGTGTGACCAGCAGGTCGAGGGAGGTGATCCTGCCCCTCTACTCTGCTCTCGTGAGACCTCACTTGGAGTATTGTGTGCAGTTCTGGTGTCCTCAACATAAAAAGGACATGGAAGTGTTAGAACAAGTGCAGAGGAGGGCCACGAAAATGATCAGGGGACTGGAGCACCTCTCGTATGAGGATAGGCTGAGAAAATTGGGGCTGTTCATCCTGGAGAAGAGAAGGCTGCTTGGAGACCTCATAGCAGCCTTCCAATACCTGAAGGGGGCCTATAGGGATGCTGGGGAGGGACTCTTCATTAGGGACTGTGGTGAGAGGACAAGGGGTAATAGGTTTAAACTTAAACAGGGGAAGTTTAGATTGGATCTGAGGAAGAAATTCTTTACTGTGAGGGTGGTGGGGCCCTGGAATGGGTTGCCCAGGGAAGTTGTGAATGCTTCATCCCTGGCGGCGTTCAAGGTGGGGTTGGACATAGCCTTGGATGGCATGGTTTAGTGGGAGGTGTCCCTGCCCATGGCAGGGGGGTTGGAACTCGATGATCTTGAGGTCCTTTCCAGCCCTTACTATTCTGTGATTCTGTGATTCTGTGACAGCTAAGAACTTTTTTTCCTTTGAAAAAAAAAAAAAAAAAGGGCTGTTGTCTCCCCTGTATGTTCCTTTTGGCTATTTTGTCACCCAAGTCCAGTCAATACTTGTTTCTTAAAAATTCTCCTGATAGTAGGTTTTTTAGGTTAACTGTGGTAATGACCAGATGCTAGCTAGCTGCTTGTAATATTGGTCAGCAGTTTTCATTTTTACAATTTTGAGTGAAAGATTGTAAATCAGGATATTCAATATTGTGAAGATTCTAACATGAGTGAGTTAGCAAGCTTTATGTAGAACCACATAACAGAAGACTTTCTTGTCTTGCGAAGCAAATGAGCAGTTTTCTCTCTCCACCAGCTGCTCACAATTCTCACAATCTTTTTGAGTCTTTTCAGTTTCAGTTCCATTTATTTGCCATGTTCTTTCCTCCTGTCACAAGTTACACCTGTTTCACTTGTTTGCAGGCTACACGCTTGTAATTTTTATTGTGTTTTTTAACTGGAATAGGAAAAATATTAGTAAAATTTTTTCCCCTTAAAAATTTAATATTCAATCTTAAAAACTTCCAGTGTACAGATAAAAGACCCCTAGAGCCTAGTCAAGTCTCATGCATCTTGGGTTGATGATGGCTGAGAAATGAAACCTGAGTCATTGCCAGTGTATTAGCATGAATGTCAGTAAGGGTAGATTTCAGATATAGTTTGATCTTACCCTGTATATTGATAGCTGTGCAAAATGCTAACTACTATACTGCTGAAATACTCTGTAGCCAGCTACTGCTGTATTAGGTGATAGCTCATTTGAGACAGAACTCATGGAAAAATCCACTGTTCGAAAACCTTAGGAAGTCATAAAAACATGTAGAGTACGTAACTCAGAGAATTCACTGCAGCTGAGCACATTTGTAAACCTGAAGGTATAGTTGTGCATTGGAGAGATAGATATGAAAAAAAGGAAATTTAAACTTTAAACAGTACTTCTGAACAGCAGGTTATTAGCAGCATTTAGATTGGTTCGACATGCCTAGCTACAGATTATTGGAAGATTGTTACTGCATGTGGATAAAGATGTTGAATCAAATTGTTACATTAATTGAAGTTCAGCATTTTACTGGATTTATTGAATTTGTGTTTAAATAAGGGGTCAGAAGTGGATGTTTATGAGTAGGTCAGAAGAGAAAGTGGTTAATAAATGCAAATTACTTTATGCAGACTCAGTGTGTCTAACACTAAATGGTATTCTGCGTTGATTTGTCAATAAAGTAGGGTTGTGCAGAGGAGTGACTTCTATGTGCATTCTTTATTGAAAGCTTGATCTAATGAATTACTACTGTTTGAAGATAAATTAGCTTGAAGAAAAGTTTCCAAATGTGATTAATCTGAGGAAGAAAATGAAGTTATTTCTTATGATGTTGGTAGATATTTTTAACTCTTTATAAATTAATGTTTTTGCAGAATTGTGAACTAGTTATGTCTTTTACATAAGATTGCAAAACAAGAAATGAGTTTAGAAATACTTAATCATGCAGCTAAGTTATATCTTTGACTGAAATACAAATTCACAATGTTTGTCTTAATTACAGTATCATAGGTATTAAGTTTGTGTGCAAAAGTCAGTTACATCTGGCAAAGTACTGTTGTGAGATTTAGTGTTGTCTGATGTTTTACCTAAGCCAATTTTAAGTTTTAAGGTGTCAATACTGCCACTTCAGAAGTGGCAGTGTGATCTGACGGTAGCTCCAGTATGGTACCTGTACTTACATCCTCTGAACTCCTTTCAAGAGGGCATATTTTTTACCATGTTTTTTATTTTCTCACAAAGTGTGAGTTCATTTCCTGGTGTACAGCATGTAAGCTGAGGCACAGGAGACGCTATCATCATTTTGGGTCAGGGAATAAAGTCCTTAGTGTCACAGCAGATGTTGAAGAGAAATGTGACCATTCTTCCAGTTAGAAATCCATTTTGTTCAAGTGGCCTTATGGAGTTAGTCCATATCACAGACTGGTTTGGGTTGGAAGGGACCTAAAAGCTCATCCAGTTCCAACCCCTGCCGTGGGCAGGGGCACTTTCCACTAGACCAGGTTTCTCCAAGCCCTGTCCAACCTGGCCTTGAACACTGCCAGGGATGGGGCAGCCACAGCTTCTCTGGGCAACCTGTGCCAGGGCCTCACCACCCTCACAGGAAAGAACTTCTGCCTAAGGTCTCATCTCAGTCTCCCCTCTGTCAGGTTAAAGCCATTCCCCCTTGTCCTGTCCCTGCAGGCACTCGTCCAGAGCCTCCCTCCAGCTTCTCCCTGTGGCTGCTCTATCCAGTCTCCATTAAGCCTATACTTGTGCTGAAAAATATACTTGGTAGGATTTGCATTAAAAAAAAATTCAGAGGTTCATGAAGAATTAATTTTTCTTAAGTAAGGGTAATTAAGAACAGACTCATAAAATCGTAGACTCATAGAATAGTTAGGGTTGGAAAGGACATTAAGATCATTAAGTTCCAATCCCTTTGCAATGGGCAGGGACACCTCACAGTAAACCCTGTCACCCAAGACTTTGTCCATCATGGAATACTGCGAGGGATGAAGCATTCACAGCTTGTTTGGCAGCCTACTCCAGTGCCTCTCTATCCTCACAGGGAAAAAAATTCCTTATATCCAATCTAAACTTCCCCTGTTTGGGTTTCAACCTGTTACCCCTTGTCCTGTCGCTACAGTCCCTAATGAAGAGTCCCTCCCCAGCATCCTTATAGGTCTCCTTGAGGTACTGGAAGGCTGCTATGAGGTCTCCATGCAGTTTCTCTTCTCCAGGCTGAACAGCCCCAATTTTCTCAGCCTGTCTTCATATGGGAGGTGTATCAGAGAAAAAAATGAGATAATCCAAATAGCCATGTCTCCTGTGTCAATGTAAAGCTTATATCCTGTCCTGACTTTCCATGCTGCTGCAGAGTGTAAGACAATTGAGGTTTGTTCCTAGCAGCTGTCAGTTACTCTGTTAGGGGGAGGAGTACAGTAGGAGGGGGAGATTTGCCTTTTGTGTTCTTCCATTTTTCTGTATTCATATGGTAGAAGGGGAAGAATGAGTAGACAGAATGGGTTTTTTTTTCAGCCCTCATGGTGTTTACACCAGCACAGTCCTTTTGCCCTGACCCTGGCTTGCTGAACCAAGTGTTAGAACTGTTTTGAATTTCTGTTTTTATTGAACAAAAAGTGCTGCTTTACTCTCTCGAGTTAAGAATAAATGGAATTATATTGTTTACTTAATATCAGAGCTGGTTGTTAGTCTGTTAATGCAGCAAAATAACTAATCATTGACCCAGTGCAGAACTCTTAATGAAGCCATTATTTAGACCTAAATTGGATTTCTGTATTTTATTAGGCCTATCCTATTAAATTTATAATAGGCAAATTTGTGATACTGGCTCCTGTGTGGCTTATTGGGTGTTTATGTTGAGGTGGCTGAGATGGAAGTCTTCAAGAATTTTTTCATATTATGTAAGAATTTTATTGTTGCTTCAGGCATATCAGAAGTGATAAATTACTTGACAGCCCCTGCTGAGTTCTTCTTTTATGGACTTTCTTCTTTAACAGTACATTTCTGTAAAAACTGATGTTTCAAAGCTTTTGCATACTTCATACCACTTTTTTTGATTGAAGTCTCAGTTGCACTACTCTTCTAGACTGTGGTACATTTTCATGTTTCGAAGTTAGATTCCACAGCTACTAGCTTTCGCTTTGTTTTTGTTTAGAACTGGGCACACATTAGTCCTTGTAATATGCATACAAATAGTTGGCAAATGGTGAAGGTTTTCATATCAGTTTGGAAACTAACTTTACAGGTGTTCTTTTAAAAATTTTACTGGTGCGTTTTTGTGCATTTTATTGATGCAGGTTCATGTGATCTGTAATTGCAGGTTGATGCAACAGAGAGCGAACCAAAGAGTTTTATCTTTATGAGTGAAGATGCATTGACAAATCCTGACAAGCTCTTGGTTCTGATTCATGGTAACGGTGTTGTCAGAGCAGGTCAGTGGGCCAGGAGGCTTATAATTAACAAAGACCTGGACAGCGGCACACAGATGCCATATATAAAGAGAGCGGCTGAGGTAAGTGAAATTACATGTGTGTATGGTTGTGTGTGCATGCACATATGTGCCTGTCTTCCTGTATGTGAAGAGCTCTAAATCTGCAATGTTTTAATTTGTTGATCAGTGTTCGGTATTCTCTATAAAACCATTTTATTTATGATGGGAATGCTTGTTTGGTTTCTTTCAGGATCTTGTTCTAAAGGAACCAAGTTTCTCTCTTACAGTAAAAAAAAAAATAAATTTAGTTGTGTGTCATGTTGCTGTGGCGGTGCTGCCATGTAGTTTTAATATGGCAGCTAACATGACAAGAGCCCTTAGCAGGCGATGAGATGCAATAGAAAGCACTACAGAAATTTGTTATGATTTGAAGTGTTTTCTTTTACATTTCATTAAATTTGTACGTATTCTCACTCAACGTCTGTTGTAATCTCATGATAACATGAGCTTTCATGATAACAGCAGGCTTTTTTGCTAGGCTTGTACTGAATTTATTAGAGGCACAGTCTTTTTCAGTTTTGCACTGAATACTGATTCACCTATCAATACTTGACAGTAAAAAACATTTACATTTTATGGACACTATTTTGTTACATCTGTGTGAGTGACAATGCACAATTTGTGTAACGTTTTCAACACGGGAACTTCATAGGTGTAATTCATCTCTTGCTTTGTGCTACCTAAATGAAACTTAATGTAGTAAACATAAGAAAATCTTGCTTAAAACTCACTATTTCTATTATATTTACGAAGTTAAGCTAATGTTCTGCTCTACGTATCAGTGCTGTCACTGATTGTTACACATTTTGCAAAATGAAGTTTTAATTCTTTGCAGTTGGCTTTAAAGTATTCAGTATAGAAAATTGTTCTCTTCAAACTTTTTTCTTTTAATAAAGCAAAGAAAAAAAAATTATTCAAACATTAAACCATTAAAATATTTTTGTTTGCTATAGTCCACTAACAAAGCACCAGAATACACTTTGTGTGAAAAAGAAACCTAATCTTGTGAAAGTGATGCTTGCCCTTTTCTGATACAAAGTTTTTGTTCATTTTAAATTAATACTGAGAGGCAGAAACAATATACTTTAGGTTTATTGAGTGTAATATGGGTGTATGATAGGTCCAGAGTAGGAGATTAACTCCTAGAGTGCAAATTCCAGAAGTTTCCTAAGAAACCAAAGAGCAATTGCTACTTAAATCCTTGTACCAGTGCTTACACACCTGCATTTTCATTCTTTGCTATGGGTGCTGCTGTCTTGGCTAACATGAGAGGTCGAATATTTAAAACTGGGATCCCTGACTTAACAGATACTCCTTAAAGGAGTGTTTCTAGTAAAGGAGAGTTATAGGTCATATTCCTGTTTTGTTGTATACTTTATTCAATGATTGTGCCAGAGTGACAAACTTCAGACCTCTGTTCCCTAAAATGGTTATTATACTTAAAAAATATTATATATTTCTGCATTTTGAATACTTGTCTACTCATTAAAATTAAAAAAAAAAAAAGAAACAAAAAAAAAAAAAAAGAAAAAACAAAACAAAGAAAACCCAGGAAGTTTGATCACAAAATATCTTTTAATAAATGTAATCATTCAATCTCATTGGGACGTCAGACTTTGTGTTCTTATGATTCTACTTCCTTCTCTCTCATAATGTGGTTTTTAAATTCATAGTTCTTTTTAGTTGAATAATTCCAGCTGCTGTAAAACGTACTATCCCTTTTTGTGCATCTTAAAATTCTGGTAAATATGTTACATGTTTAGAACACATATTATTTGCAATTTTTTTTTCATGCAAAATGAAGATGAGATTATATTGAGTAGTACTATATTACATGTGTTCCTGTTTTTTGTATCCTGTATTGGGGATTAGATGCATATCTGGTTAGACAAGGCAGTATTTCATGGACGTCGAACCCAACTGAAGGTATTTGGAATCATTATGTTATGACTAAAAGAGAATACAGATAGTTACACACTGATATTATGTCTACTTCATGTGGAAATCATATAAATTGCTCTTCCAAATGCAGGAAATTACAGTAGAGTGAGTAAAAGGACTCAAATTTTAGTTAATAATAATAAAAATTGCATCCTTTTCTGGGTTTCTGGTGTTCAGTCCTCTAGTTGATTTAGGCACTTCTGTCTGGTATGAAATGAAAATAACTGGCCTAAACGATAAATAGCCTGAATGAAAATTATGATATCTCCTCATGCAACATTGCCAGTTTGAAATAAGGAATTACTTTCCTTGATCTTCTGGTGTTTCTTCTAAGAACAGGTCTCATCATTGAATGAAACCAGCAGACCTTATCAAAGCATAAGATTACAGTGATGATGACAAGAGAACATGGACTTTTTTTTCTTACAGACTGTCTAGGATTTGAAAATTCCACTGATCTGTTGTGAGTGTGAAGCACATGTAGGTAGCTTAAGAGACTAGGTTTTAATTAGAAAAAAGAAAAAAAAAGAAACTGCAAAAGTAGTGTTTGAATGTCTGTAGTGCAGAAACTAGTTCAGAAATATCACCTCTTATTTCCTTTAAACAAAACTTGACAAACAATCAAACAGAAGGTAAGGTATCAAAAGGAGTGTGACCAGCAGGTCGAGGGAGGTGATCCTGCCCCTCTACTCTGCTCTTGTGAGACCTCACTTGGAGTATTGCGTGCAGTTCTGGTGTCCTCAACATAAAAAGGACATGGAAGTGTTAGAACAAGTGCAGAGGAGGGCCACGAAAATGATCAGGGGACTGGAGCACCTCTCGTATGAAGATAGGCTGAGAAAGTTGGGGCTGTTCATCCTGGAGAAGAGAAGGCTGCGTGGAGACCTCATAGCAGCCTTCCAGTGTGTGAAGGGGGCCTATAGGGATGCTGGGGAGGGACTCTTCATTAGGGACTGTGGTGAGAGGACAAGGGGTAATGGGTTTAAACTTAAACAGGGGAGGTTTAGATTGGATCTGAGGAAGAAATTCTTTACTGTGAGGGTGGTGGGGCCCTGGAATGGGTTGCCCAGGGAAGTTGTGATTGCTTCATCCCTGGCGGCGTTCAAGGTGGGGTTGGACATGGCCTTGGATGGCATGGTTTAGTGGGAGGTGTCCCTGCCCATGGCAGGGGGGTTGGAACTCGATGATCTTGAGGTCCTTTCCAGCCCTTACTATTCTGTGATTCTGTGATTCTGTAGGTCAAAGTTGTATCTTTTTCCCTATTGCTTTTTTCTCTGGAGAGTTACGAGACTACCACAAGCAAGTTTCAGTTCCCTTCTTGTGCAAACTGAAAACAGTGATGCAAAAGTGGGAACTATCATTGGGCAATGGATTGAGCAGGATGAACAGATACTGCTGTCCTAATGAGAAGTTAAGGGAAGAAAATAAACCATTTCTATTTGGTACAGCACTTTCTGAAAGAAAAAAAAAAAAAAAAAACCACAAAAAAAACCCAAAACATAAACCCCAAAAAAACAAAGCAAACATAACCTTTTCTCTAAAAGCATGTGTGAAATAAGGGAGCAGTGCAAAGGCTTAAAATTTACCATGCTTCTTAGTGGCTTGGGGCTGATACACATTGGAAAGAAAAGATCCAAGGAGAAACATCCCTGTGGGGATTTGAGTAGCTAGAAATGTGCTTTTTCTTTTCATCTAGGTGGTTCCTGTAGATAACACTGCTCCTTCTGTCTTTTGTATCAAACTCTGTTGTGTAGATTCAATCTTTTGTATAATAGGTTTGGGAGTAGTTCACAAGGTTTTATGTGAAGAGGTAAGATTAATGTGTTAATTCAGGAATTCAAATCTGATAATATAAAAGAGATTTTGAAATACGAAAGAAGAGAACACACAAGCAACTAGATAGAGAACAGATTGTAGGAAAAAGAGGAGGGAGAAAAGTGTATACAATGTGAGAGACAGATATGTGTAAATACGTTAAAACACGGTAGGAAAAGATATACTTTAGAAAAACAAGTATGAAAAAGGCAAATGTGATAAAGCAGTAAGACTGTAACAAAAGCTTAATTAAAATAAAACAAATATATATTATAAAGATACTTGACACCGAAAAAGATGGCAATTTGCTATAGAAAGAGTACAAAACGGTACAAAATATGGTACGAAATAAATATGCATAGGTTTGTTGTTTTATTCAGATAGAACTTATCTATTGAAACTTTCTGCAGTGGGAAATACTGATTTTTGACAGAAGCAGTCATCTGATGTGTGAGAGACTGAAGTTCAAGTTCCTTCTTTGGGAATGTGGGACTTTAAAGTGTAATACTGCACTGAAGCTGTTCCACTTTTTATTAATAAATAAATGAAAATTATATTTAAAAAATGTAAATGAGAAGTGGAATTTTAATCTCTCTCTTCTACATTTTGCATAAATGTCTCATTCACTGTAACTTTGCTGTCTGGAGTCAGGCTCTTCTCAGATCAGTTATTATGACTGAGATAGTTATTATTTAGTTATGTATATACACACTGACTCAAGGAGCACCAGGAGGAGATGGTGTGGGATAAAGGTAAATTCTTTAAATCAGGAGTGAGGGCTTTTACATAGGGTGTCAGGAATTAAGGATTTACATTCCTGGTTTGCTTTAAGTAGTTCAGGGTCTCCTGTGTTCCCTATGAGGACCTTGGTCACTTTAAGAGGAGGTTTGGAGGAGGTATGCTGCTCTGCTTCATTGTTGAGCAGTAACAACATGGATGGTAATCTAAACATTGCTTCAGGAGATGTACTGGCGATACCAGTGATATAGGGAAGCAGGCAAGAAGGGATACAGAAGTTGGCTCCTGCTTCGTGGAATAGCATTCCATGGAGTAGCATTCCTTACCTCTAGTGGTTGGAGAAGAGGATTCTTTGCTTTAAAGTCTGCTGAGTGTTAGGGCAAGGGAAAGCTGAAGTTGACTTACTTATGGAGGAAGTTTGTTCTTTGGGGAAATGGGAGCTCCGCTTACAGAAGTTTGGACATTGAGAAGAATTTTGGAGTAGTCTTATCTTCGATACCTTTTCTCTAGGGAATGAAGAGGATATCAGTTTACTGCACAACTACAAAGAAACTGTTGGATGTCTTCTCTGTGTCTGGAAATCCAGTACATTTTCTAACTAAATTAGCTGTGGTCTCAAGGATACTAAGAAAATTAACCACAGCAACTGTCAGTTATTTGATTTTTCTAAAATAATAATTATTAATTTTTTAAATAAGCATCCAAGAATTGTTGCCTGTTTTCGAATTAATCACACTATAATATAGCTTAGATATTGCTATTTAATGAAGAATCAGTACTTGACATAGGAGTAGCAGTGCCAGAAAATTAGCTTCTTCAAAGAACCTAGGTGAATTTTTCAGAAGAAATGGAGCACCCAAAAATCTGACTTTCCACAAACAAACAGGAAAAAAAGGCTTGCATGAGATGGGCATAAACTGCAGAAATATTTCTTTAATGGCTGATAAAACACAGTTTTCAGCTTCACATTTCTGTTGTGTTAATCCTACTCTTTTATGCATTTTCTTAACAGTTGGTAGTCTTAAGAACATTTTTGGTCAGAATATTGGATTTATTCAATCATATTAATATTATTAATTTGTATAAAACTATCAGGTGGGTAATATTTACTGAGAATTAGTGAGGGTAGTTACTTTTTTCAGTGTGCGATATCATTAGTTTTGTAACTTGATTTAATAGAACAAAATAATTCAGTGTAATCGTAGTAAATTTACCCACCATACCTATCATGTGATTTAGTAACCTGGCTGTTTAGTCTGGTCTTTCCATTTTATAAAAATTATCCAGTTTCAAAAGTGGGCATTTACACATTGTTGTCAAGAACTTATGCTTTGTTGAAACATTAACAAGAATTCTTGCTGAAAAACATCTATAACTTGCTTTTAAGCGTAGAATTTCATGTTAGACAACATCCTCTTTTTCTAGTGGTCATAGTTTAGGAACTTAAGATTTAAGATTTTGCCTTAAAGTTTTATGCCTGCCTAGCATAATTTCAGTAAGGTGGGCAAAGAACACTTTCTGGAAAAAAGAAGAGAGTTAACATTTCACTGCAATTACAGTTCTCCCACAGCATACTAATATTTACCTACCTTTTATGTCTTCCAAGTGTATTGTTGCAGAAAGATGTTAAAATACCTCATTTATTTGTCAGTTACAGTGCCAGAGTAATGATAATTTTACCTGAACATTCTAATACATTACTGAAATTAAAATTTCACTAAAATGAACAGCAATATGCTATATTGTTTTCCTTTGAATATTAATTTTCTTACTGGGATATATATATTTGCTTTTATTCATTCTGTTAAACCATAGAACTAACACTGCTTGTAAAGTACTTCTTAGTAGAGAAAACTTTTATTTAGAACTCCTACTTCTGTAGGGATAATAATAAGAAAAATTATGCAGCTGGTTGGCTGATCTTTTGACATCTTTCTAAAAACATAAACACAAATGACAATGTAGTACTAAGTAATTTGACATATATAATTGACAAAATACACCATAGCCTGGAAAGAGAATTTAAAAAGCAATACATTCAATTCCTTCTAAAACATTTTATGAGGAAATTCAGGAAGAGGTTGGAAGCATGGACTGATATTGAGCTGACAGGGTATATAAACCCACACCAGCCCCTATGCCAGCAAAGGAAAACAATAAGATGACAGCTCTACTATTGGGAGAGAAGCTGCTAGCAACAGCTTATTCCTGTA
Source organism: Amazona ochrocephala (assembly GCA_039720435.1). Classification (NCBI taxonomy): domain Eukaryota; kingdom Metazoa; phylum Chordata; class Aves; order Psittaciformes; family Psittacidae; genus Amazona; species Amazona ochrocephala. The sequence continues at coordinate 72,632,849 of CM077909.1, read as the reverse complement.
TGATTTCAACTCTTGACAGAAGACAGGTCTGCTTGTTGCATCATGGCAGATGTATCATTACCTTCCGGCCCTGTCATGACTGAACTGGGAAAAAACCCACTTGCACTTCTGAAAATCCAATTACCCTTTGGAATTTAGAGCATCCTTTCCAAGACAGGCATTACCATTGTTGTACTGATTGTTTTTATTACATTATTAGGTTTTTCTGTTTAATCATTATCATTAATTTGATAAAGATTTTTACAGATTGCTTTGTCTTCCTTCATTCTTCTGTCTGTAGTGTTTTAGAGCCCTTGTAACACCTTGTGTTAGTTTACTCTTACTGTGTCACTGACCTAAGAGAAAGACTCTTTGAAATACTTAGATAAATGTGGATTGAAAATGTACTTTTCCCCTCAAACCATTTGAGCATTCTTTTCACTAGCTAAGTATCAGGTTGAGAACACACACTGAATATTTAAAATAACCGTGATCATTTTAGAAATGAAGTTTAATATAAGGCTAAGTGTCCTTTTCATCATATGCATATTAGGATTCTTCCTTTTTTTAACCCCTCTCCCTTCAACTTGTTGGATACCTAACAGTGACTCTGGAGACTTAGAAAAGAGTAAGAAGGGGTGTGGATTTTTGAAAGTATGTCAAAAGCCTTGGGGTTTGGGTATGATCAGAATTTCAATAGAGGTTGAGATGAGTTTAAATGAATAGAAGGCAAACATAAAAATCTTGTTTAATTTCTGTCATGTTGTTCTTTTTTAGTCACTCTGATGTCTTTTTCAAATCTGCTTTTCTCTCAAGCTTTGTGGTACTATATCCAAGATCTGTTTTTTTTCCCTCTTTGTATTTCATTTTAACTGCTGATCCCTTTTTTGTGGTGCTTCTGCCTTTAATATCAGCTGAAGCAGTCTGAATTGCTGAATCAAAGCCATTTTGGGAGAGACGCAGTGTTTAAGATTGTGCAAGGTGAGATTCTCTGGGTAGAAGGTAACACTTCCTGCAGTTATAATCAATGCACTTGACACTTTCAAAGGCAAGAGAAGCCATGACTTGCTCAGGGGTTAAACTTTTCAAATAACTTCCCTTGGGAAAAATGCCGTCAATAAAATGGAATAATTAGTTGAAGATTCTTGTGTAGCCTAAGTTTGAAAAGGAAAGATTACAGATAGGTCAGGTTTGCACTTCTATTGTATTTTCCCTCCCTTTTGTTTTTTAAACTATGAGCTTTTATTTAAATGCGTGCAGTACTACAGAATCAGTCTGCTTCAAAAATAGTGTCATCTACTTCAGGCAGTGCATTAATTTTGTAATGTGTTATGGTCTGTGTAGTCTAATAATTGTAAGAACAGAGATTAAAGTCTACATAAAATATAACTTTAGATTTGCTAGCTTTCTCTTTTCTTACACACACACTTACTCTGCAAATAGTCATTTTAGCTAACAGAGAACATTTGCAGCTTTGAACCTTACTAAAAAAACTTATAATATACATTAACTAATTTTAAAAATTAGCTTTAAATATTATTAAATGAACATCCAGTGCATACAGTCATTGATTTCTATAGAGATGAACAGTTTTTACTATGAAACCAAATTTTATTTCACTTTGCATTAATTACACTTGACAGTTTCCTTTTTTATGAGAAATTTACTATTCTTATGACTTTTTTTGTGTTGTGATTTTTGTTAAAGAAGCTATTTTGAAAGGTAAAACTAAAAATTGTGCTTTCAATACACAATGTAGTGTATATGTACTGTACAAAATATTGGTAAATAATGCATGAATGACTTTGGAATGAAAGATTGTGAATGCTTCATCCCTGGCGGCATTCAAGGTGGGGTTGGCCATAGCCTTGGATGGCATGGTTTAGTGGGAGGTGGCCCTGCCCGTGGCAGGGGGGTTGGAACTCGATGATCTTGAGGTCCTTTCCAACCCTAACTATTCTATGAGTCTGTGATTCTTCCGCTTTGTTAATTATTTCCTTATTTGCATTCTTCATTTTTCTTAAAGGAAAGTAAAATCATGGACAGTACTCTGGCCAGTAACTGAACAAGACTTTAACAAATACATAATCAATGCTTTTCAGAAGTACAGCATTGTATTTGCTAATGGATTATATCAAAATGAGATTTTTACCACCTAAGTAGATGAGTTTAATTGGTAGAGAATACCCTGCATGCTGAGTTTTCAGAAACTCTTAGCAAGAAAGTGTTGTCTAGTCTTAATTCAGTAATGTACAACTCTTCCTTTGCAGAGAAGTTTTGAGGATCTGCAAGTTAGATGTGGAGCCATGGCCTTTTAATTGCTCAGAAATTGTGATGAGGCTCTTTCAGTTGACGTATGGATCTTCAATATATCGTCTGTTTAAAATTTGCATTATGTGTAGCATTTGTAAGAGAAATGGGTAAATACATACTAGTACGAATGTACTTGGATATTTAGTAGTTTTTAATGGTTTGGATTTTACTCTGTGCTGTCTGCTTTGTTTATTTAAACAGTGCATATTTAGAAGAAAATACAGTTGAAATCCAATGTAGTTTTGCTTCAGAGAACTCAGGTTTGTGAAAGTGTCATAGCTCTGTTGTTATTTAAGAGCAGTGCATAGGAGTTTCTTTATTTCACCTGTTTTGCTGTAGAGCAGTTGTATCTCACTCTTCAAGGTGAGCTGGTCCAGTGAAGTTGTGGTAGGATAGCACCTCAACTTGCACGCTGTACCTGTGCCTTCACAGGTTAATACCATATAGAGTGTGAACTTTGATGGATTTTTTGTGTGTATGTATGTGTCATAAACTCTGCTTTTAAGTATGCTTATTTAACCATGGAATGAAGGTTTTTATAGAAGGCTTTCACAGGGGATTTTTGGCAACTTTTTCTGTTGTAGTGATGTTGTCAATGATTATCTTAATACAGGCTTTTGAAAATGGCACCAGGCTAAGTACTGTCATCAAATTGCTTAGATTGGAAAAGATGCTTAAGATCAAGTCCAGCAGTAAACCTAAGACTGCCAAGTTCACCACTAAGCTGTGTCCCTAAGTGGTACATCTTACATGTCTTTTGAATACCTCCTGGGATGGTGACTCCACCACTGCCCTAGGCAGCCTGTTCCAGTGCTCGAAAACCCTTTCAGTGAAGAAATTTTTTCAGATATTCAGTCTAAACCTCCCCTGGCGCACCTTGAGGCTGTTTCTTCTTGTCCTATCACTTGTTATGTGGGAGAAAAGACCAACCCCCACCTCACTACAGCCTACCTTCGGGTAGTTGTGAAGAATGATAAAGTCTCACCTCAGCCTCCCTTTCTCCAGAGTGAACACCCCCATTTCTCTCAGCCGTTCCTTATAAGACACTCCATACCCTTCACCTGCTCTGTTGCCCTTCTTGGGGCACTGTGTATGCAAACATTTGTTTATTCTTCATGAAATATCATTTTAACAGGAATAAACTTAACTTAGCATAGTTGCTTTCATGTAGGGTGGAGTGACGTGTTGTTTATTAGCCAACATACAATCTCAAGTCAGTAGCTTCGTTTTGCTTTATGAAAAAATTAGCCAACACCTTTGTTCTATTCATTCAGGATCATACTAAATCAGGAATGAGAAATATGCATGCATGCTTTCATATGCTTTAAACAAGTTAACTCAAATGTAAAAATACTTAATATCTATTTAAAAATATTAAAACTGCCTTTTGTCTTAGTAGATGTACAGATGGTTAAGCTATCACCTAACTAATCTGAATGCATTATAATGTGTAAATTGTAGGCTTTATAATGTATATCACAGGAACAGTATTACATGTGTGTCAGTATAAGTATGGTTTATGTATGTATTCAATATTATATTAAATTGCTAATACCGTGTTGATTTTTCAAATGAATCATTACTTAAAAGACTTTACAATTCAATGGGGAGATGAGCACTTCCTTATTCATACCATGAAATGCATATTTGAATAAAATTATCCTTTGCTTACTGTGCAGTGAGCTGGAAAAGACTAACTTTAACGCATAGGAATTCAGATAAAAAATTGATATGCTTCATCCTTATATACTTTAGTACTGTTCTAATAATGCACATTGCTGCTTCAGGTAATAAGGAAATAGATATGGTATAGACTTTGTCATGCAAATTTACTCAGAATTGTAATCTTTTGAAAATGCACAGATCTTTTGGACGATATATGTCACTTTTGATCAAAAACTTTAAAAGTTTAGTAATTCTGCTAGAACAAACTCAAACTGTGGGTAATTGCCTTCTTTTCCCTGAAATTAACTAATTATAACATCAAAAAATCTGAGGGTGAGGTGTGTAGTAGGTCATTTGCTGCTACAGGCATTTCCTCTCCCTTTAGGATGTGCTTGTTTAGTTTCTCTCACTTTGTGCCTGTGGCACTGTATGGTGAAATTCAAGATGTGTTCTTCCCCTCCAAGGAATCTCCAGGGTGGCAGATAACTTATACAAAATTAATAAATGGTGTTGCTTTTTTTATTATCACCTATGACAGGCAATTCACTTTGTGTTCCCTTTGGAGAAAGGTTCTGTTCCGTAGGATATGTTCATTAAAAACAGATACATAGAATAGAATTCTGTTCTACATAGAATTCTTCTATGTAGAATTAAACAACAAATGTACACATAATAGGGAGAAATCTGTCATTAAGGTAATTAAATCATTACATTTTCAGTGATTTCTTTAGAGAGAAAAAAGAGAACGGTGGAAATCCCTTGTGTTGATTAGCTTTTTTTTTATATATAAACTTAGAAAATTCGAAGAATTTTTAAACATGTCAAACATAGGTAATTTTTATATTCTTTTAATTCTAGGTAGATGAATTTAGTTTCCTTTCATCTTGGCAACACGAGTGACCTGTTTTGAGGCTTTTCACTTGCTTGGTTATATTTGGGGAAGTCCAGGTGCATCATCTTGCTTATTCACAACCATTTGTTATACCATATTGCACTGCTAATCCTCTTAGGAAAGGAAGAGATTGGCGAAGATAGCTTAACCTGTTGTATTGTGTGCTGCATGCTGCCTCCCTCTCTGTCTTGCCGAAGGCAGTGAGACTTCAGATTGCTTTGGGGGGTAGAACTGTAATGAAGCTTGGGTGCAAATAATTGCTGATATATGCAGGAAGACAACTTAGTTTTAATTTCTTTTTTCTTTTTTTTTTTTGAAGTGGTTAATTTTAATTGCTCTTTTAGGTCTGAAAGACAGAGTTGTATGTAATAGTGCCACTGTTGCTTGCTTCTGATGAATAAGAATCCTGAAAAATGTAAAGGTATTAAATATTGTAATTTATTTTAAAGTTTGTTTCCTAGGAGTTACTGCCATTTTAAGTTTTCCTTAAGAACATATATACTTTGCTATATTTACTGAAAAAAATATTTAGAGTAAAAAAGACATTTACTTATTAGTACTTATTATTAAATGTTCTTTTTGCTCTCAAAATCATTTGAAAAATGCAGGCAGAAAAAGCTCATAGTGCTTCAGTGCACAGGTTATTGAATTTATGCTGACCCTTGGTAACTGAGCCTGTGTTTGGATCACACTCTTCTTCCAGCGTTGGGAATAATATGATTTTCTGGAATGAGTTTGTGAATGCTGATAACAGGAGGCCTTTCCATTAGATACAGAAGCTACTCATGTGGAATATGCACCTTCCACATCACGCATGGTTGAGATCAGATACAGGATTTTCGAGATCTGACAGCCTTGGTTCGTGATCAGTGGTACTTATACTTAATTTAGGTTTGTCTGAGTGCTAGTATTTAACTGATATCAGCTGATGATAAGAATAACTGTTTGTGGGATTCCATTTTAATGATAAAGTGTTGTTATTGTCAAATACTTATAATAGTAATTGCTAACAACTGATTAAAATATTTATTAATACCTCATGTTGAATCAAACATTTACTGGTTTTGATTGTGTAAGCAGTGTCAAAAGACTATCATTAATGTGATCTTTTTTACCTGTGTTGACATTCTTCATATTTTGTTCATTGGATTTGCATTCACATTAGATGAGTATTTGTCTTTTTGCCTTATTTTGAAACAGAACCTTTCTTAAAATAAAAGCATTCAGCTATTTTTGATTCAGTTTAATCCCCCTTGTCATCCCATCCCATACTGTGTGTTCACCTGCTCTGCCTGTGCTGTGCTGTGGTTTTTTCTGTGCATTTAGTTTATTTTTCTAAATGCAGTTTTATGCAGGTATGAGAACAGAAGAGTAGAGGGAGTTTTAAATAAAAGCCGTGTGCAAGAGTCTGACTGAACCATTCAAACACCTCCCTGCTCAGATAAAAAGAAATGCTTTTGTGGTTTTCTGCTGGAAATGAAGGTCTCACTTCTAGGCTCACTTATATTAAATTGGAAGTGGGGGGGAGAGGTTATGTAGAATTTTACAAGAGATTCAATACAAAATAGTATTTAAGTATCAGAGACAATCAAAATTAGTACTTTTTATTTTGACTTCTTATCAATTCCATATAATTAATATTTTGAAAACATTATTCATGTCTCTTTGGAGTCCTTGTGTTTCTTTTCGGGAAGTTGATTGTGAACTTATCCAACACTAGTTTTGTACCTTGTTTCTACTTCTTTATAGTAGTAGCTTTATAGTGTCATCATTTTACATTTACAGCTAGGCAAATACTTCTTTTCGGCCATTTTTTTTCTCTAGTTTACATTTTTCAAATTAAAACTATTGTTTTCTGAAGTGCCTCTGTGTGTATGTAAGCAAGTACATACATGTGCATTTAGAGAAAGATAGATGAATCCTAATTGTCTAGTTGGTTGTAACTTTTCAATTTTATAAATGTTAATATAACCAGCTACATTCAGGGAAAGTAGTAGTTAACTTCTTGCATGTTTTGGCTATGAAAGCTGCATGTGACTTTTTTTAAAAAATAATGCTGATTATATTGTATATTTATAATATTATATCGCTATTTTAAAGCACTGGAAAAGTACTGTTTCAGGTTACTCTGTTCTCTGAACCCAGTTATATATGATAAATTAAAAAGGAATTGTACTGACTATTCCTCAAAGGTAATAGTATTTTAAATGTCATACAGGTTGACTGACATTGTGATTTAATTTGATATAGCTGTTGTATGTGTGTTTTTTTCCTCAGGGCATCCTTATCAAAAGACTTTTAAGTAATGAACTCATTAGGAATAGGTAATAATTCTTTAACAAGATGCTTAAGAATGACAGTTGACATAGTCTTGTAAAAACTATACAAAACCTGGAGAAATGACTTTGCTGCACCGTATGCTTAGTAAAATCGAGTCTCTCTACTGCCCCTATGTAAGTGAGTACTGGATCAGTACTTACTGTGGTGACGTTCAGTAACTGAATTTGTTTAGATACTAACCATAGATCTGTGTAGTTTAATGCAGATGTCTATATAAAAGATGAAAAATTAAAGAAAATACAGCAATTTTACAAGTGACTTGTCTTTCCTTTAATATTCTGAGATAGAGTCAAAAAAGCCCCAGCCCAGCTCTGCTAGGAGCATCTCAGAGGTGAGGGAGGACTTTGTGTCCTTCTCTGCGGTGAGGCTTGCTCTTTGGTGGATAATCGCTTCTAGAAAGAAGGCTTTCTAGAAAAAAACAGCTTTATGCAGGTTTTCCATAGTCATCCTTCCCCTGATTATCAGGCTGAATAGATCCTGGATGGAGCAGCCCTGAGGAGAAGGGCTTGGGGGTGTTTGCTGAGGAGAAGTTCCCCATGACCCAGCTTCAGTCTGTGCTTGAGCCCAAAACCCACCATGTGCTAGGCTGCATCCCCAGAGCATGAGCAGCAGGTCAAGGGAGAGGATGCTCCCCTGCTACTGTGCTCTGGGGAGACCCCCCCCTGCAGTCCTGTGTCCAGCTCTGGGGCAACAGCACAAGAGGGACTTGGGAGCTTTTGTAGCAAGTCCAGGGGAGCCCACGGAGAAGCTGCGAGGGCTGGAGCAGCTCTGCTCTGGAGACAGGCTGAGAGAGCTGGGCTTGTTCAGCCTGGAGAAGAGAAGGCTCCTTAAGGGGAGACCTTAGAGCAGCTTACAGTGCCTAAAGGGGCTACAGGAAACCTGGAGGTTGGCTTTGGACAAAGTCCTGTAGGGACAGGACAAGGGGGAGCAGCTTTAACCTGACAGAGTGGAGGTTGAGATGAGATCTTAGAATCATAAAGCAGTTAGGGTTGGAAAGAACCTTAAGATCATCTAGTTTCAACCCCCCTGCCATGGACAGGGACACCTCACACTAAACCGTGTCACCCAAGGCTCTGTCCAAGTTGGAATTGAACGCCGCCAGGGATGGAGCATTCACAACTTCCTTGGGCAACCCATTCCAGTGCGTCTCCACCCTTACAGTAAAGAATTTCCTCCTTATATCCAATCTAAACTTCACCTGTTTAAGTTTGAACCCGTTATCCCTTGTCCTCTCACTACAGTTCCTAATGAATAGCCCCTCCCCAGCATTCCTATAGCCCCCCTTCAGATACTGGAAGGCTGCTATGAGGTTTCCACGCAGCCTTCTCTTCTCCAGGCTGAACAGCACCAACTTTCTCAGCCTGTCTTCATACGGGAGGTGCTCCAGTCCCCTGATCATCCTCGTGGCCCTCCTGTGGACTTGTTTCAACAGTTCCGTGTCCTTTTTATGCTGAGGACACCAGAACTGCACACAATACTCCAAGTGAGGTCTCCCAAGAGCAGAGTAGAGGGGCAGGATCACCTCCCTCGACCTGCTGGTCACACTCCTTTTGATGCAGCCCAGGATACGGTTGGCTTTCTGGGCTGCACGTGCACACTACCGGCTCATGTTCATTTTCTCATTGACCAACACCCCCAAGTCCTTCTCTGCAGGGCTGCTCTGAATCTCTTTTCCCAACCTGTAGCTGTACCTGGGATTGCTCCACCCCAGCTGTAGGGCCTTTCACTTGTCATGGTTAAGGTTCATCAGGTTGGCATCAGCCCATCTCACAAGCATATCAGGGTCCCTCTGGATGGCATTCCTTCCCTCCAACATACCAACAGAACCACACAGCTTGGTGTCATCGCAAGGTTGCTGAGAGTGCACTCAATTCCACTCTCCATGCCACTGACAAAGATGTTGAACAAGACCAGCCCCAACACCGATCCCTGGGAGACACCACTTGTTACATTTGGCCATTGACCACAGAAGTTAAGTAGAAGTTCTTCCCTGTGAGGGTCGTAAAGCCCTGGAACAGGTTGCCCAGAGAAGCTGTGGCTGCCCCATCCCTGGCAGTGTTCAAGGCCAGGTGGGATGGGGCTCGGAGCAACCTGGTCTAGTGGAAGGTGTTCCTGCCCGTGGCAGAGGGCTGGAACTGTGTGAGCCTTAAGGTTCTTCCAACCCAAGCCATTCTGCTCTGTGATTCTATGTAGAGTAAGTCCAAACTTAAGTTTGAGTGAGTGATTTAGACCCTGCTTATAAACTTCTGCTTGTAAAGACAGATAAGAAGTTCACAAGGCAATCTGCTCGGTCCCAGTATCCCCCTACCCTCTAGCAATTAGAGCACTCCAGACCTCCTGCACACCGTAATACCAGGGTTTGCTTCTTTTTTGATCTAAATTCATCACTTGTACCTCTGCCTTCTCCTTTGGGTGTAACACAAGTCTGAAGTTCAAGAAAGTAGTATTTAAATACAGTTCAGCAATAGATTTAATGCAAAGCTTCTCTTACTGTTCTTATTTTGTGCTGGGAAAAGGAGGCTTCAACCCTTCTCGGAAAGAATAAAAATGAGGCCTCAGTAGTTAGCTGTAAAAAAAAATTGACATTTAGAAAAGCTGTTTAAATGATGTTTGTTTGTTGTTTTTTTTTGGGGGGGAGGTTTGGTTTGGTTTGGTTTTTTAACTTTTGGAACACACTCATTGCCTTGTTTTCTTTCCTCTGATGATGTCTTGCAGTAATGATGGTCCTGGCTTTAGGGATGGGGAGGGACATGCCCTTGGGGATCAGTACGTGCATGGAAGCCGATAATCTTCTGATACAGACTTCACTTCAATCTTTATGTGTATTTTGTACAAGTTGTGGTGTTGTATTGTTTAAAAATAACTCCATCTGACGTATGTTAAATGTATTTAATTTTAAAAATTATGTTAAAAAGTAATGCTGAATATGATCAGTTTAATGAATGTTTGCATACCAAAATAAAGCACTAAAAATTAGGAGAATGATGCGTAATCAGATTTTGCATCTGGTTTAGAATATTCTGCCGTACTATATTTTGTGTATATCTTTACTAAAATTACTGCTGAAATATGGGACTCTTTCAGCTTCCTGACTAGGTTTATGTGCAGTAAGAAGTTTACAAATGTGATTTGAAAGGTATGGCCTACTTTTTCCTGGATCAGGGAAGGTGTTTACCTCTGTAGCATAACTAGTACAGTGTTTGTGCATGTTCTAGGCTGCTCATGAAGTAGTATTAATATTTTGGAATAAACTCCCAGATGTTGTTATCCTGACATAAATCTAGGAGACAATGGATAGCACTTCAAGTTGTATCTTCCTCTTAAACACCATAGATACTGTTGTTGCAATTGCACCATACACTGACCTATTTAGGAAGACGAAAGTTTGTGGATGTATTCACAAATACACAAAGGGGCTGATTTATTCTAAGTCTGATATTTTGTCTTAAGGATGCTTCACTTTACAATACTACTGCTGCCTTCTTACAAAATGGATTATGAGACAGTAGTTTTTCAAAGACTTCCTATTGTAGGCATTTTTCTGCCTGGTTTCTGAGGTGCATGAACATCTTTATTGCTGGCAGTAAGAGGTGATATTTGTCTGGATACTTGTCTCAGTTCTCCTTTTCTTTAAAAGATTGTATATGGGATGTGTGGTGTCTGAATATCTATAAAATCAGCATTTTGGATTGAGGATGAAGTCAGAACATCACAATTCTTGCCAGAAAATTGTAGATAGTTTATGGAAGTATAGTCTCTCATACTTTTGTTTCTGGGTAGTTTAATAACCATCCAGAAGTAAATACCTTGAGATGTTTCTTTCTTTCATTATCTCCAGCCAGTTTCCAGACCTTTGTTTTGCATTCTAATATTCACATCCAAATGATTACCCATCTTCCCTCCTACTCTCTTCTTTCCTCTCCTCTTGAATTTATATTGAATAGCTTTCTTCTGACATTTTGATGCACAGGGGGTACACTGATTACATGGCAGTACAGTCACCCGATTCTTCATTCATGTACCTGAAATGAACGTGCAAGCCTTCATCTGCATAGCAAGGACTTGCTTCAGTAAGTCTTAGTATGCTTCAGCTGCTAAAACTGAAGTGTCTGTTGAGAATGTATAAATTTTCAAAAGTTTATAAGTTGGCCAATTTTAAGTAGAATCTGATGGGGATGGGAGAGGTAAATCCCAGCCAAATTTTAAGCCCCCAGTGCAAAAAGTAGGTGCACTAGAGTGTTTCATAGCAAAGTCTTCTAGATTTTCATAAAGTCAGCAAACTAATGTAATTGTATTTTGACATGGATATAGATGAACTGTTTACTGTGAAATTTCCAACAGAGTTCAGCCTCAAGCAAAAACAGCTGTAAAATACCACCGAAGTTTGGTAAAGTTCTAAGTAAGTAGGAGGAAAGTAATTGAAATTTTGTCAGGCTTAAGGATTGGCCAATTAATTTATTTCCAACCACCCCACACTGCAGCACTGGAGACCAGCAGCAAGAAATTCTTCTACCTTTACTATTGAAGTTCTTTGGTGGGGTGCTGCTCACTGTTCACCTCATGAATTAGACTGAAATTTTTGTTGCTACTGTTTGATTTTTAGTCAGGTTATGTCAATTTCTGAGTAACATGATGGAGCTACTTTGTGAGAGGGAGATGATCTGTGATATCTCCTCTTGACCCAGTTCTGAAATTGGTTATTCTGTTCTGGAAATTTGTTTTATATTCTTTTTTAATTTAATTTAATTTAATTTAATTTAATTTAATTTAATTTTATTTTATTTTATTTTATTTATTTTATTTTATTTTATTTTATTTTATTTTATTTTATTTTATTTTATTTTATTTTATTTTTGTCCAAATATGCATATACCTTGATATTTTGTAGCCTAAGAACTGCTGGTACAGTTGTTGGTCTGAGGAGAGAGGCTATGCATTAAAATGTGAGAATAGAAGGTTATCACTGAAGTATCTGGATTATTGATGGCGTAAGAGTTGCTTGCCCTTCAGCTGTACCCTACCGTACATGTTGTATCTTACCATTTGGCCACATTAAATTACACAGTGCTGCTGCAGCTTGATTGCTCTCCAGTTCTTGGATAATCTGGGGTCATGAAGACAAGGCATTCAGGTTCAGTTCTGACTCACAACTTGTAGGTGCTCCCAGAATCTTATCCCGAGATAGCTCAGTACTGGCCTGTGTAACCTCAGTTCCCAGAAGAGCACTTTTCTTGTTTGAGGGGCAATTAAGCCTACAGCTGTTACATTAAATGGTTATGGTATGCCAATGGCAAGGCATGACATGCCTCTGGACCTCTCAAGTATAATTATGGGAGTTACAAACTCCGCCAGCTATCATATGCAATGTGGTGAATGGGGTACTCACCGAGAAGGATGGTGACGACATTCCAATAAAGATTAGTAGGAAGGCAAACGCCTCATCTGATACCTTTTAACTACTGTGTGATATGGAGAGACATGAAGATTCTGGATCTAAATAAAGTTACTTCTCCAGAGGTTGTAAAAATCAGATTGCTCAAATTAAGGACAAGTTTTAAAAGTTGGAAACCAGAGACTGTATTTTTCACCACTGAAATGTTGCATGAGTGGGCTTGGTTGCTATCCCTTGTGTTTGAGGAAACAATAGGAACCCATTTTGTTGTATGATAGCAATATAAAGGCAGAAGAAAGAGGATCTGGTGGTGAAAAGTGATAGAATAGCAAAGCTTAGAGAGCAGTCACTAGAGGAGGCTAGGAAATCCTTATTCTTGAAGAAGAATTTAATGCTACCTGTCCAGATGCAGAGGAAAGATGATGTGAGGAGACAATTCTCTATTTGCCTATCAGTGCAAAAAGAAATAGAGTTAAGAAGTGTGGTCCTTAACTGAATAATCATTGAGGGGCTTCTCAGGAGGCTTTGGACATTACTGCTAATGACAAAATATAGTATTGCCAGCATTGCTTGCTGGAAGGAGCAGGAAGAAAGACGAGGCTCTGGAGAGGAAAAACGGGAATTGAAAGAGCTGTGCCTAGTTGGCTGTGTGACATGAACAAGCCCTTCAGAGTCCACAAACCCAGGGAGAGGTTCCGTTCAGAGGCCCTTGCAGTACTTGGTATTATCATTTATGGGTGACATCCAAACAGTACATGCCGATGCTCCTATTTGAACTGTTAGAGGTCATATGCTTTAAAGACAAAGTCTCCTGTCGTCAGAAGATGCCACCATGAAGAGATAACCTGCTCTTCCTACTACCAACATTTCTGCATCTAAACACTTCAACTTTTTGGCAGGGCTGCTTACATTTTTGTAATTTTTGACTTAAGAAAAATCTTTAGAAATGCTGAGATAAAAAATAATTGTTCTGTGTCTACACTTTGTCTTTCTGACCAGCTCTGCAAAATGATGGTGCCTAGACCGTGTTGATCTGATGATTGTGAATCTGAAACTGAATCACTTTATTTCAAAGTTTTCATGGTTTTATTATTTTACCTGCCCTATGTAACATCTGTGTGGAGAGTGCAGCCAAAGCAGGAGGATTCACTGTGCTTAATGCAATGGGTGAGTATAGCCCCACTTCTGAGCAGACTCTCAAGGTGGGAAGAAAAGGGAACTAAATGCATTTTACTTGTAGTGGTAACCAAAGTGCCGTAGCAGGTGCAGTGAAAGTAAGCCTATTACACCAGCTATGCAAAAAATCTGTAGCAAGCCTGAAAATGACACTGCTTTCTGTGACACCCTGGCCAGCATCAAAGTGTTGATATTCTTTTCAAGATGCCAGTTTACTTAAAGGGAAACTGTGGGTGTTGGTGGGGAAACATGGTGTTTTGTTTTGTTTTGTTTTGTTTTTTAATTATTATTTATTTATTCTTTTTTTTTTTTTTTTATATTTTCCCCTCAAGATACTATAGTTCACCCATCTATAGTGTTACACAGTCTTACGGAAAAGAACACTGAGTACTAATGATATTTTAAAAGGTCTGTAGTTCCTTTTTATTTCTACTGCCCTTATTAAAGCAGAAAATGAAGTTTCCGAAGTCTTCCGAATGCTTTATGTAAATAAATTCTTCATTTTCCAGAATCTGGAAAAAAAATATTTTTTTCCAGTGAACTCCTATGTCATGTAATACTAATCTTAAGAAGAGATGGGATCATTTAAAAGTAATATTATGCTTTTTTGAGTTTCTTAGGATAAAACTGAGAAACTGCTTTCCATCGCCAAAGGACAACATCATTTGTTTGTCTGGGTGACCCTAAACATCCAAAGGACACTGAAATGAGTCAGGACTTGAAGCAGTTTGTTTGCTTGCGCCTTTCTGCTGTTTTTGTGAAACATGATTGCTCCGAAATGGTTTTAAAATTTTTAATGACCCATTTTTTGGCAGAGTAAGTGAAATAGTAATACTGTTCAAAAGTTACCAAAGACCAGGGATCGGGTTCTGTTTTTCTCAATATACTTTTGTATGAGAAGTTACTTGATATAGGTTTGCTTTAGTTTGTAACCAGTCATTTTTCATGCTTTGATTTCACCCTTTGTGAGTGATCTCTTAAATATTTTTTTTTTCCCATTGCCTGGTGCTTAACTAAAGAAGATTTACATTTTCAGAGACCTAGTATCTTATGCTTGAGAAATCTGCTTTTGCAGGGAAATGAATAGACTATGGTGATGTTATATATTTGAACAAACTGAAGGTCAACTGTAAAAAATGAGCTGTGCAAAAGACGAGTCTAGTCCTGCTTTCTTTCATATTGAGCCACAGACAATTCACTTTACGCACTAGGAAGGTGCTGATTTATAATGCTTTCTTTTGCATTGCCGTTCAACCTGCATGTCTTTTATGTTATTCATTGGCATTTCCTAGCACTACTTTGTGAATGATAGGTAATAATAATAAGTAATGTAACAGTTCTGAGTAATATATATGTAGCATTCTGAGATCATAATTTTTTCTTTTATTTCTTAGGCCTAAATAATTTTCTTTTGCAGAAACAATACTGAAAAATACTTCTTTTTGTAAGTAGTTTGAAAATAGTCTTTCAGAAAGGAGTTAGCTGAAACAAAACCAACAAATAAACATCAAAACCAAACAAACAAACAGACAAAAAAACAGAAAAAAAAGAGACAAAATATTAGGAAGATGTTATGATTAGGGCAAAACAAAACCTAAACAAATAAAGGAATGTACTTAAAAGCTATTTTGTTGCTTCATTTTTGAAAGATGGAAGCTTAACCTTTTGTATTTACCAGTACTGAATGATGCATCCTGACCTGATTTCTTCTGTATTCAAGATTCATTTTATTACAAAATGGATCTTTCCCTCTTTTTGTTTTAACCGTGTCTTTAAGCCATGAATGGTTATAGACCATAGGAGTGGACAGGTGGAATTTGTATATATTTCCTTAAGTGTGTGGTACACTGAATACATGCCATATAAGCTTTATTTTGATTTCCATCACTTTAGGGTTTTTTGTTTTAATTCTTTGACTTGGCTTCTCCAAAACAGCTTCTAACAACTTTATTTGTGTATAGGACTTAGCATAGAGTATGTACGGTGAGTGCCAATCTGAAATATTCCTATTTAATTTCCATTTTTTATTACAAGTTATGAGGAAATCCTTTTGACCTGCAGAGTCCATAACCCAGACTTATGGGGGTATGCGAACTTCTGCTTTTCATACATTTCTTGAAAAACTAGAAGAATATTCTGTCTAAAAAAAAAAAAAAAAAAACAACAATCTGACCATGCAACCAAATAGAAATACCAGCCTTTCAAACCGTATGGAGATACTGCTTTTACAGCACATCACTTTTGCCATGCACTCAGACAGTTAAAGCTGTATTTGCCGCTGCACAGGCAGAAAGAAAAATATGCAGTAAAATCTCACAAAGGAGCAAATCTGCAGCAACTGACTGCTTTGTTTTTTCTCTCATTCCTTTAGTCAGAATGTGATATTTTTGAGAGTTTGTGTCTGTGCACTACGTAGAAAGAGGTTTTTCTTTCACGTATTTGAATTGTAAGCTATTTGTTCTGAATTTTAGGTTAAAATGTTAAGAAATCCAATTTTAGTTTCTGTGAGAAATGTTCCCACAAAATGTTCACACTGTAGCATGTAATGTCTCTTGTGTTTGGCTTATGAATGTTTTTCCTGAACTTCTGAATTAATAAAAAACCTGCTTGAGTACAGTGAGCTTCAGTACCCTTTTCTTAATGCAAAGGGGAGGTTGAAGGATAAAAGTCATCACAAATGAGGGACAGTGTTCGACAAAATGTATACCCATAGTTGCGGATGTATGCCATTATTCACAAGTGTATTCTGTATTTCAAAGAGGTGTGGATCTCAGGACTCAGTTCTTTCAGGTGAAAGTGTAATTCCTTTAGATTTTATCTTGTTTACGCATGAGGGCATGCTGACAAATTGGTCAGTAATACTCCCAAGTGGCACTGACCTGCACAGTCCTCCCTTCCTTTAAGTGAAGGGCTGGAGCTGCGCTTTCATGTCATGATATTCTTCTTTACATAAAATTCCAGTGTAACGGGAATTCTAACTCCTGACAGACTGTGTTGCCAGACAGCATGCAGTTTCTCCTGTCTGTTCACAAGTATCTCCTCATTATTTTTAGATCCTGATCTTCTATCTCTGGAGGTAATTGAACTTTTAATGTCAGTTTGTACTCAGTTTTTTCATGCAGACTTATTCTTAACCTATATGCATGTATTAATCATAGGGTTTTTGCTCCACGTGTACCATGTGTGACCCTCCATCCTTTTATATATATACACATATGTATATATTTATTCTGATAAAAGTCACGAATCCTTTCTGGAAAGTAAAATGTAGAGGCAAAGTTAAGCAGTTTGTTTAACACTGGATTATTAGCAAAGTCAAAAGTAGATTTCAAATCATTTTGCTCTGTTTAGATTACTTAAACCCAGCTCCCATCTAAATGCTGGTGTCTTACGTATTTTAGTTGTTTGCAAAACTTTATTGTTTTTGACTTGCTTGCTGTACAAAGGTAAAGACTGTCAACCTTTGTGACAGGCAAGGCTGCTTTAGCTGTGGTTTTGTCAGGAACTGATTCTCCGGATATTACTGTTTCTCTCCTAGATAAATTTCTGTCTCATCTTGCTATGGATTTATGGATTAATAGATACCTAATTGTATCAATTATTCTGTGCAACCAAATTATGAATCTCTTAATTTATAATATTCTACAACCCTTCCTTTGACTTGTGATTGCCTTTTCAAGTTTTTTCAAAATCCAAGCTGCTCACACTGAAAGGACGTTGCCCACAAGGTCAAACACAGACATTCAGTTTTGCTTAGAAATAAGCTTTTACTAAACTTTAGCGCTGAACTGAAAAATGATGCCTTTGTGTGGGATTAACCTTCCCTCGCAGAGCCACCGCTGTCTCCATAGCCTGGGAGTGCTTGGTGCCGTGGCGCTCTCCTGATCTTTCCCTTGAGGAGGAGGGTAGGTTGAGTTGTTCTCTTGCTGATCATTTTGTGTTTGGAGGCCTTTCCCATTCCCCTCAATTTTGTTGTGGCACTGAATGGGACTATGGTAATGCTTGGGCTTTGTGGCTGTCCCATTGTCTTCCTGACTAACGGATAGAAATGTCAGGCATAGAGAACCAGCCCCAAACGGTGACCCCTGTAACGTTCCCCTTCGGCTGATTGACATTCAGGCAGCTGCTGGAAGAAGCCCCCACCATTCAGAAGTTGGTGTACTTGCTGAGTGAGTCCCCCGATGTCAATCCTGTTAGCCCAATTGCCATGTGTTGGGAATGGTGGCCTTTCAATGCTAGATTAAACATTCCGCACCTGCCGCTGGCGCAGTGCCTTCCCCCTTCCCTCCTCAACAGTGTCACCTTGAAAACTCGTAGGGCCACTGTAGTCTAACTACAAAAGCAGCTTTTGTCCTGTTAGGATTCCCAAAATGCTTTGTACCACTGCTCTCTTTGTCTGTTTGTTTGCATAAACATAGCTAAGCCTGAGGATGGGTAATTTTTAATTTTTTAATTTTTTCTTTGCAAATGTTGGTTTTCAAAATTGCACTTAGAAAGTTAAGCAGCAGCATCAAATTTGTATTAAAATAGATATGGATATTTCTATTAATGCAAATATACCAGCAAAAATAACAAGGTAGAAGAGTGAATAATAGTACATGTGTTGTTAAAATTCTTGTCATCCCAAAATAATTATATTGCAGACTGAGGAATTGTAAAACTTACCCGGTGAGGATTAAAATCATATTGTTATTTATTGATCTAATTCTTATCTTCTTTGTTTTGAACATTTTTCCTTTACATCTTAAAATTTCCACTCTTACAATGTAGAATTTATAGAAATCGATAGAGATATCATATTGACCCTGCCTTTCCTGCAGCTTTCCGCTTCGATCCCATAGCTGGAACAGAGTACTTAGTGCTGGGAGAAAGCTCGAGAAGGAGGTTCGAATACTTCTCAAAAGTGGTACTCTGTCAGGAGCAGTGCTCTTAGTGTGCTCTTATATCACAAGGGTCTCAGTGTGGCTGTCTTGGCTGTGGGGATGACAGTGCTACTTCATCGTAAATGTAGGTAATTACATATTGGCCTGAAAATTTTCCGATTCTGCAGACTGGTGATAATGTTTCCAGTTACTGTAACTTATATTGCATGTCTGCAATTCATTGTACAAAATTAATCATAATATTGTGCTTTTCCATTTTCAGTGTGAACTGTTGAGTGTTCTTTCTCTTAAAATCTCATCCTTGTTGGTGAGGTGGAAATTTCTACGTAATTGTTTGCCAAGTAGTAGCACACCTCTGCAGTGCAACTATTTGTATGTTTATTTGCAATTAAACTAAATAAATATATTTTAGAATATTCATTCTGTTAACAAGTGAAGGAACCAACCTTTAGCTGAGTAATGTAGCTAAAGGTTGGGTTTTAGCAACCTTTTTTAGATATTTTTAGCAGAATAGGTGACTGCCATAAAATTAGTTTTGGATTGGACTGCAAACGACTTTGGCATCTCTTCAGCAAATACTGGAAATACTACCTTTATTTTTCGCTTGAGTTTAATATATTTAATTTCTGAAAATAGTGTATTACAGAGTTCTGTACAAGATAAATGCACACATAGGTTGTTACTTCCTCAAATCTCCAGCAAAGTCTTGTTATGAAAAGAAGGACATATATCCATTCTTTTATATGACTTCCGTTTTTGTGTGTGTTCTTCTCGGGTACAGGAGTAACGGCCTTTGACTCTGGTCTCCTGATTGCCAGAATCAGGTATCAGGAGAATATCAGAAAATGTGGGGAGTGTTTATTTTCTACCCGAAAATGCAGATTCCATGTAGGTGAATAAAACTTGTATTTTATTAGGAAAGCTTTCAAGGATGTATCATCTGTCCGAAAATAGGTCAGATCAGAAATTTACAGTTTAAAATAGAAGTTAATTAAAGCTTATAAGTGTGTGTCTTTTCAGGTAGATAATATGAGGTACATACTTGATGAATTTTAAGGTTGCTCTGAAAATAATAATTTCTTACAAAGTTGTAACTAATTTTGAAAAAGGAAATGGCATTAAGAGGCTGCACCTTAACTGCCTCAATAATTGTCAATTCAGGCAAATTAAAAGTAACGTTTTGGTGGGTACTCGTCATGTAAAATGCAGAGATAACACCTTTCTGACTGCTACTGCTTATTGTCACCATTCAAAGTGGTTCTTTTGCAAGGCTGGACCATGGTTTATTATATACCATTCTGTAGTAGTTGGCTGGTAGACACAATTTATCTTTTTTTGTATGGTTGCACGTAGGGTTAGTAACCACAGTTACTTTAAGAGAGGTGTATGGATTCTGTATGTGAAATGGAACGGACTTGGCTTGATTGATATTACTTTCAACAGAGCCAAAACAACTGAAAAATTCATTAAAATTTATCAGATATGTTGGGAAGTCAAACAGACAAAAGACAGCTTACACAAAGCTGCCATTTGTATCTGGTTTCAGTTCAGAGGAGAGTCTCACCTTTAATATGCATAGATATCCCCTGTCCTGGGTTAAGCAGTAGCAGTCATTTTTCTCCTTCTTAGTAGCTGATGCCGTGCTGTGTTTTTGACTTTCACCGTGGGAACAGTGCTGATAACACCAATGTTTTTAGTTGCTGGTCGTAATGTTTAGTCTGACCAAGGACTTTCTGAGTCTCAAGCTCTGCTAGGGAAAAGGGGAAGCTGGGAGGAAGCAGAGACAGGACACCTGACCCAAACTAGCCAAAAGAGTATTCCATGCCACAGCATGTCATGCCCACTATATAAATGGAGTGAGGGCAGTAACCCAGAAGGGCTAGATCACTGCTTGGGTAGGGCTGGGTATCAGTCAGCGGGTGATGAGCAGTTGTATTCTCTCCCCTTGTTATTTCCCTTATCATTATTATTATTGGTGGTAGCAGCAGTGTTTGTGTTATACCTTAGTTACTGGACTGTTCTTATCTCAACCCGTGGGAGTTACATTCTTTCAATTCTTCTCCCCATCCCTCCGGGAGGGGGGGAGAGAAAGGGGGGGAGTGCGCGAGCAGCTGTGTGGTTCTGTGTTGCCGGCTGGACTTAAACCACGACGTCCGCTTTTAACATTTGGTGTTTTGTTTAAGTGAGTATTTTACTTTTTATACTGCAGAGTCCAAGTTCATTAAAAATATAGGCGTTGGTTGTGGAGTTTTTTTTGACTACGTATTTTTCATTTCCTTCCCATCATGTTCTTTGGGGTTTTTTTGTTTTTTTTTTTGTTTTTTTTTTTTTGTTTGTTTGTTTGGTTTGGTTTGGTTTTTTTGTAGTTTTTTTTGTAGTTTTTTTTTTAGGCAAAATGGCTTTCAGTAATTATAAAAGATTGGGTTTTTAAAAGAATTAGGGGGATTATAGGTTTGTAGTACCTATAAACACCTAAGAATATTTTTAGAACCAATAACTTACAATAATTTGGACTCTAGCTAGCACTCTTACAAATATACAGCCAGACTAAAGGGATTATTGAAATGTAATGTATTCCTTTAAGTTCTGTTTCGTATAGAACTCTAATTTTGTGTTTGTATTCTGTATAGATGACAAACTAGATCAGCAGTTGATGTCCTTGGCATTTCACTCACTTGGTGCCTGCATGGCTTAAGAATTACTGCAAAAATTGCTGCTCTGTTCTGTTCCTGGACAGCAATTGCTGGTTTTACAGCCAATTTACTGTGGAAAAATGGCTCACCTCTTAGATACAGAAATCCTGAGTCGTAAAAGGTGTCTGCCCAAAGCGAGTTTAGTTATGCTGATCTGCAAAAATTCTCGAACCTGAAGCCAAATGTTGTTAAGTGCTGCCAATCAGTAGCCATTTTCATAGAAAAATTCTGCTCACTCTGAATAAAAAAAAAGTTGTGTTTTGTTTAAAGCCCATGTAAACAAAGACTAGTAAAGATATTGGATGATTAGGAGCTTTATTCTTGAGACTTAAAGAGTCTTGTTTTCTTTTGCTGCAGCTGTTTATGATGAATTCCAAATTGAATTTAAAGAAAATTCAGTGCAGATTGTTCAAGAAAATTAAGCACACAAATCTGATGCTGATTTTGTAGGAGTTTGAGTAAGATATGGAGCAGAAATGAAGGAAAGCCCAAAACCAAGTACTAAAATTCCTCTGTTGTTCCTCTCTCCTCTGTTCCTGTTATTTACTGGATGGTTAGGTATATAATAAATCTAATACTGATTGTACGTTAAAGTATTTTGAGTTGCAGAGGTAGTAGATGAAAAAGACAAAAAGTGCTAGCAATTTTGAAAATTACTATGGAAATCTTAAGAGAAAACTACCTGCATAAACTTTGCGCTGAGGAGATGTCCTAAATAATTTCCAAGTGATTGTGTAGAAAATTAAAAGAAACAATTTGGCAATACATTTCTGCTGTGATGATCATAAATGTTCTCGATGTTCTCACTTTTGTAGAGTAGTGGTAGATGCAAGTTAGAGAAAAGCAGAAAAAAAACCTAGAAAAATGGAAAAAACTTATTCCAGGATGTAAGCTTAACATTCAGCTAATTAGCACAGTGTGTTCAGAGCTGTGTATCCTTGGGCTTCACATTAAATATTTAATATGAATATGATGTAATACATGCATGAACAATAATGTTATAACCATGTCACATTCAGATATCTTAACCCATAAGTCTATGGATGGAGGAAGGAGACCTAACTTCTTATTAATAAATTTTAAAACCTTTGTTGAAGTGTGTTAAATAGCAAAAAAAGGAAAAATAAATCTACAATAGCAGCACCAGCAGCAATCTGCAAATTATTTTTCATTGGTCATTCTAAGCACAAGAAAGAGACTGACTTTGCTTTAGGCCAGTGAGTCAGGGAGTAGGGACCTTGACACGCTTGTGAGGTGGGCTGATGCCAACCTAATGAAGTTTAACCAAGCTAAATGCAAAGTCCTCCACCTGGGTCGGAGCAATGCCAGGCACAGCTACAGATTGGGCGGGGAGGAGATTCAGAGCAGCCCTGCGGAGAAGGACTTGGGGGTGTGGGTTGATGAAAAAATGAACATGAGCCAGCAGTGTGCGCTTGCAGCCCAGAAAGCCAACCGTATCCTGGGCTGCATCAAAAGGAGTGTGACCAGCAGGTCGACAGAGGTGCTCCTGCCCCTTTACTCTGCTCTCGTGAGACCTCACTTGGAGTATTGTGTGCAGTTCTGGTGTCCTCAACATAAAAAGGACATGGAACTGTTAGAACAAGTGCAGAGGAGGGCCACGAGGATGATCAGGGGACTGGAGCACCTCCTGTATGAAGATAGGCTGAGAAAATTGGGGCTGTTCAGCCTGGAGAAGAGAAGGCTGCGTGGAGACCTCATAGCAGCCTTCCAATACCTGAAGGGGGCCTATAGGGATGCTGGGGAGGGACTCTTCATGAGGGACTGTGATGAGAGGACAAGGGGTAATGGGTTTAAACTTAAACAGGGGAGGTTTAGATTGGATCTGAGGAAGAAATTCTTTACTGTGAGGGTGGTGAGGCCCTGGAATGGGTTGCCCAGGGAAGTTGTGAATGCTTCATCCCTGGCGGCGTTCAAGGTGGGGCTGGCCATAGCCTTGGATGGCATGGTTTAGTGGGAGGTGTCCCTGCCCATGGCAGGGGGGTTGGAACTCGATGATCTTGAGGTCCTTTCCAACCCTAGCTATTCTATGATTCTATGATTCTGTGATTCTTGTCTGGATTGATGGGCTTGTGGCCAGTGAGATGCGGTTCAACAAGACAAAGTGCTGGGTCCTGTGCTTGAGCCACAACAACCCCTTGCAGCACTCCAAGCTCAGGGAGGAATGCCTGGAAAGCTGCCCATGGTAAAGGACCCGGGGTGTTGGTCAACAGTCAGCTGAATGTGACTGTTGATGTGTCATATTTGGCCACCAGTGTCAATGTGGCATCCTGGCCTTTATCAGCACCAGTGTGGCCAGCAGGGCCAGGGCAGTGATGATCCCCCCTGTACTGGGCACTGGTGAGGCCACACCTTGAATCCTGTGTTAGAGAGACATTGAGGTGCTGGAGCAGGTCCAAAGAAGGGCAGCGAAACTGGTGCAGGGCAGTGGAGCACAAGTGTGATGAGGAACAGCTGAGGGAAGTGAGGGGTTTAGTCTATAAAAGAGAAGGCTCAGGGGGCACCTTATCACTCTCTACAGCTGCCTGAAAGGAGGATGGAGCCAGGAGATGACTGGTCTCTGCTCCCAAGTAACAAGTGACGGGACAAGAGGGAACGGCATCAAGCTAAACCAGGGGAGGTTTAGACTGGAGGTTAGGAATGATTTCTTCACAGAGAGGGTGTTCAGGCATTGGAACAGGCTGCCCATGGCAGTGGTGGAGTCACTGTCCCTGGAAGTGTTCACAAATCATGTAGATGAAGCCCTTAGTGACACAGTTTACTGGCGGCCTTGGCAGTCCTGAGTTAACAGTTGGTCTAGATAAGCTTAAAGGTCTTTCCCAACCTGAACGATTCTATGATACTATAAATTAAAACCAAAGTATTTCAGTATCTTAAAAAAAACCTGCAAATAAGACGTACCTATAGCCAATGGAATAATTATACTTTTTTTCATCAAATTTGATATTTGATGAATAAAGAAGATGATCAGTTAGGCGATACTTGGAAATTCTGATGTGAAGCAACAGAAGAAAACAGGAAATAAGAAACAGAGTAAAAAAATAACATGTTGTTATCAGTGAATATTTTAATACCAAATCCTGGATCTGGCCAGTGTCTTCTTTCCGTATTTGGTGGGAATGTACCATGCAAGAGGAACACTCCAGAGATGGGATTTTAGGCACAAGTCCAGAACATGACTGGCTTATATGGCTAGATGCAAATGGTACAGAAAGTTTAGTGTGGGAGAGGAAATCTAGACCTGCCAAGGAATTTGAAGACCAGAATGAAGTGGCCTGTAGATTGACAGGTGCAGATGGTCATGAGTTGGTGGATGGTTGCCCATGGTCGGAGTTGGTGGCGTGCAATTTCGGTTCCTGGGCTCACGGAGCTATTCGGCTTCCACAGCGGCTGACCAGGTCAGTCCAGGTAGGACCATTTGGACAAACCACAGACATGCCTCTTGAAGGGTTTCTTTCCCCAGTATCCAGCCTGTGGTTGCATTCTGCCAGAGGTTGGGTTCAGAGGCCAGGGAATCTAAATTGATGCTGCCATGGATGCGGTTGCGTATTTTATCCTCTAAGTTGACTCTGAGTCTGCATATATCAGACGATATTTGGAAGTTAATTGAGCAACTCTACAGAAGACGTGGGGAGAGGAGGCAAAAAAAAAAAAAAAAAAGACTAGTTAACCTTTAAATCAACACTCATGCAGTGTTTTGAGATGACTTTGGATGTCTGCCTCACAACAGATTGTGCAATGGAAGAGTGAGAGCAGTTATTGATGCTTCTGGAAAAGAATCCCTTTTTTTTGCAGGTTGAAACATGATTGTTAAAAGCAGCACAGGTTATTTTGTGAGATACCAGAGTGGTTGGTTTGATTATTTGGAAATATCAGGGAATTTTCCTCTTAATTAAATTATACGATTTAATGGGTAGTGGATAATGCTAATGATTAGAAATTGTCTTCTTCTGAAGAGCTGTCAGTTTGTTAAGTAAAATCCAGCGACTGCACGACTATATATTGATAATACAACAATGTTGTAATTACTGGTGGATAGCTTAAGACAAATATGAAATCACAAATACAAAAAAAAATAAGTGTGTTTTTAATTTGCACCTGTGGGAATAACATAATTTCCAAATAAGGCCTTTTTTTTTTTTTTTTTAATGGCAATTCTGTCATTTTACAAAA
The DNA here is from genome assembly GCA_039720435.1 of Amazona ochrocephala. Taxonomy (NCBI): domain Eukaryota; kingdom Metazoa; phylum Chordata; class Aves; order Psittaciformes; family Psittacidae; genus Amazona; species Amazona ochrocephala. The sequence goes on along the minus strand of CM077909.1, from coordinate 72,607,325 downwards.
AATAGAAATTGTGATAGTTAAGAAATTTTAAGTATTTGAGGATTACAAAAGATTACGTTTTTCCCAACAGAAAAAGGTTCACAATTTTATTATTAAAATCATATATTTTTCAAACCTCTCCAAAGTGTTTTGTAGCTGAATGCTTTTTTCCTAGTCTTTTGTTGGCTGTTGACTTTAGTATTTCCTCTCAGCTGGTTTCTGTCTTTTATTGTCTCCCAGGTTGATACCTTTGCTCTCACTTGGTCTGGGAGAGAGATGTGTGCCTTGATCTCAGGGAATGGATTGTGTTTGTAGTCCCAGTGCTAGATGGGGGCTTGGGGAAGGAATTTCGAAGGATGAGGTTACGAGGGATGGCTCTCTCCTAAGTTGCCATCAGAAGTAGCACTGTTGAGACAGTCTAATTAATTTTATTAATTACTTTCCTTTCTATCTTTGTATTAAGTGTAGTTATGAGTCTGGGCATTCGTTATGAAGCTTGAACTGTGCCCTGCCAGGTGGTAGAAAACTACATTTCTTTCAGCATTTTGATGTTAACTGTCAGTAATGGAGAAGTCACAGGTTTTGCTTTCACAGTCAGTGAAGATCCACAGCCACCGGGCACCTGTACTTCCAAAAAGGGCAGCTGGGACTTCTCTGTGGGAATACGTTAAAAAATGGTGTATGGCATTTGACATTTGAATTAAGGCTGTTAAATAATACTTTTCTCCCAGGTGGGGATTCTCTTTTGCCTTGATCTTGCCTCCATAAGAAGCACCTCTTCTTATTTTGTTTCCTCTCTCCTCCCATCCTGAAGGTTTCCATCTCTTGAGATAAATTCAAACCAATGGTGAGTTGTGCTCAGGGAGTAAAATCAGCAGCCCGAGTTAAAACTCAAATGGATCCCTCAGATGAAAATGGTGCAAAGACAGAAACTTGCCTCCACATAAGTGTCCTGTTCATCAGAGGTGACATCCAGGATGAATGTCTGGCCTCAGAACTGGATTACAGCTCTGAAAGCCTGAACCCCAAACAGCCTCTTGAAATTTTATCACGTCATTAATAACAGTTAAGTTCCATAGTTAAAGTTCTGTAGTAGATTTTGAAGTTATACAGCTAGGCTCCAGGAAATTCTGCATGATATCTCATGCTGGTCTGGTTCAATTTTATATAACAAGCAGCTTAACTTCATGAAGTGACTGTCTTTTGCATTATAAGTAGCAGGGTAGTACTTTCATTTAAAATCTCAGTTTTATCAGGTTGCAACTTTGCTGTATTTGTATTATGTATAAAAGTTCAGTGACATTTTTGACAAAGCATATTTTCAATTGCTTCAGTTCTCTTTTGTGAGAAGCAGTAGAGTAATATTTGTCCTACTTTTGGGTACTTCTCAGTATTCATTTAATAGTGAAAAATAATTGCAAAACCTCTGGTGTGGAAAATGAAATTCCAGAGATGCTTACATGGCGTAAAAACTGCTTTTTAAATACTTGTAATATTTATGAAGTGAATTTTATGAACATTTTATAGCTGCTAGTTTCAGGAACTGAATCACCATTGATTTTGTTTGTAGTATGCCTGATGCTATCCATGCAGATGCGTTGCTTGATATTTAACTACACAATAAAGGAACGATCCCAGAAATCTGCACCACCAGTGGACACTGTGAGGGGTATCCAGACTATCCTTGGAAGGTTGACCTGAGACTGCAGCATCACACTACTGCTTTCACTGAATTAGCGGCTTGTGATGGCAGAGATGAAGAGACTTCATCTCTTTTCTCCCCTCTCTGTAGCAGTATCTTCCTCTCTTTCAGAAGCAGCTACCCTATATCAGGTGCTCTGAATTGCCTTCCAGAGATTCACTTCTCCCTTCGTTGGCTATAAAAGGAACAGTGTGCTGGGCTTCCCCTGGTACTACTCTTAGTTATTTTACAGAGACAAAGGATTGAATGATTGTGAAGACTGAATTATCTTAATTATGCCTGTGTGTGGTCAATCCACATCTAAAAAAAGCAATAAAAAGTCTTGCACAGCTCTCTTCTGGACTGTAGGTACTGTTAAGATGAAAGATTGTCAGTCTCCGTCAGCATCATCTCACTGAGTAAAAACTTTAATGTAATAAATATAGTTGGAATCCATTTTATGCATCTGGATTTTTTCCTCTCTTCTTTTTAATATGCACTATGCATTATTATAGACATATTGCAATAACTGCTAAAAAACCCTAAAAATAACTATTAAAAAATACAACTACATGACATTCATCTCTGTCCTGAAAACAGGTGTCCAGTTTTTTGAAGGATTTATATCCTAAGATGTCACAGCCTCTTTAGATACATCAGTAATTTTATATATACTTGTTTCTCATTGGGAAATCATGAGCATGGTTTTGTAGGAGAGCATGCAAGAAAGAAGTATGAAGATAGAAAGCTGTTAGGTGAAATCCAAGAGGCAGGAATGTGTTTGCTGAGGTTGAGTTCTGTGGTGATGTAGAGCTAGGAAAATGGTATTTTGGGTTGATAGGATTGCCAGAAGTAGAAGGTTGTTAGTGGACAAAGCAAGGGAATCAAGAGTCTTGTGGATGATGCGCAAAAGGAGTGAACACATTGTTGTGATAGTCTTGAGTCTTGTGCTGCAGGTTTGGTGAAAAAACTTTGTCTTCATTTGTTCTTTAAGAGAAATGTAATTAACTAAAGTAAATAAACTGGTCATGACGATACTGAAAGCAGTCTATGGGATAAAGCCAAAACTAAGCTTTATTGCTAGCATCTGGACAAGAAATTATTGGAGTATGTATTAGGACATAGAGGACATTTTTTGCGCTGTGTAACTTTAGAAGTTTGGGTTTAAATTTGTTTCCGAAAATTCCTTTTGATTTGGGGTAGAAACTAGGTAATTCAGTTTAGGTGCTGTAATGTTGACTTTCGGTAGATGCATGTAGTTTTTTACAGAGTAGTCATGAATACCTGAATATTGTGTGATGCTGAGGTAAAAAAGAGATGGATGTCAACAGCACTGAGTACAGTAACAACATGAGAATGAATGAGGCTGCAGGGTAACGGGAGAGGAGGATGCAGGTAGACCAGATATAATAGTGAGACACTGCATAAGAGAGGTTTATAACCCAAAAAGGGGACATGAAGGTGGGTGCTAGGGAAGTGAAAGGAGAGCCATGAGAATAGTGTCTCATTTCATTTAACTGGCATGCACGGCAGAAGTACAGACAAGGCCTGAGATTTGGCATGGCAATATGTTGTTTGAGTAACTTGAGTGAGAACAGTTTCAGTGGAGGAGTAGAAGCCAGACAGTAAAACGATCAAAAAGAGCACTCAGAAAAAGAGATTCAAGACTAGAATCAGTTCCATATTCAACACGTCTGAGAAGTAACAGCAGTACTGAGACGAGCCAGTAGGACATTTTGGTTGGAGGGAGATGAGTGGTTTTCTAAATACACTGCAGAGGTGAAATGCCATGGGAAACGCATTGACAGTTTCCCATTAAAGAAGGCAGTAAGTACTTTTGTCTTTTTGTCATCCCTGTTAATGGCTTTCCCTCCATAAAGACGAGCAGACCAGTCCTTAGCTTGATCTTTAAACTCTGGTTGTGCTTCTAGAGCATGATGTCACTTGTATTTTATGATTCTTTCTTCCATTTCTTTGTTTGCTTTGGTCACTCCCATTTTGTCTCATGTAACCTCTGTGGTCCTACGTAGCACAAATTTAGGTCATGATTTTCTAGGAGTCAAGACTTCTGGTGTGAGTCTACAGTGCTGCATACAGAGCAGCATTCAATTCTGGTGAGGCTTTTTGAGTGTTGCTGAATTTGCCTGTATTAAATAGCAATTAAGTGCCGTTTGCTGTCTCTATGATATGTGCATCATTGACATAATTCTGTAGAAGAGTGCTGGAAGAACACAGTCCAGGGAAACCTGTGGCAGAGTTTGGGAATTATCTGTATTTACAGACTCTCTGTCTTAGCTGTGAGATGATCCTTTCTCCTGTTCATCCTTTTATGCACAGCAATTGAACACCCTTATCTTGCTGGTGTTTGGCTGTGACTGCAGGCTGGGTTTCCTTTCTAATGCACAAGCAAACCTGCCTAAACTTTGCAAAAGGTCCATGATGGAGTAAAAGGGCACTTCAGATGCCGTCTTCTGCTTCCTTTTCTGCCCAGGAAAATAGGGTTGCACTTTCTCTGCCCCAGACATGCCAGGGCATTGACTAAAACACAGACTCATCTGGAAATCAGGCAGTGAACTCTTCTGCTATCAGAAGCAGTATTTCACGTGGAGCCAGCTAGGGTGCGGGAGCTTAATGTGGAATGACACCTTTGCACCAGCTCAGAAACTGACACTGGTTTGTAAACAAAAGTTCTACCTGTTGCGTTCATATCCTCTAGATGAGCTAGAGGAGCTTTTTTCTGAGATTTAAGATTTTCATCACTTGTATGTTTCTATATCAAGACATTCCAATGCATCATAGGTGAACAGATTAACTTCTACTGTGGAGTTTGAAACAAAAAGGTTAACCTAAAATATGGGGGTTGTTTTTGTTTGATGGCAGTGGTAAAAAAAAAAAAATCTGGTACCTTGTAAGTGAAACTTCTGAGGTTTTTTCTTCTATTGAATTGAGATGTCTTCTGTTAATCTAGGCTAGGTTTTTTCCAAAGACTGTATTCCAGATATGTTTTAATGATAGTAAGTGTGAAAATCTGCAAGAAGATTTAAAACTAAAGGGCACTTTCAAGAAACAAATGAAAATCCATTCAGAAACTTCTAATTTAAGCAAGTTTTAAAGTGGGATGTGCAGACACTCAGAAATTCAGCTTTGCATTCAAACACGCTCTAAACATTGTTTTTGAGCAGGAGAAATCTAACACAGTAAGTAACCGCAACTGGTAATTCTGCTGCTTAGCACCAAGAAGCAGAGTAAATTAGAATTCTCCTCACTGTGTGCCTTGGAGCCCATTCCACCTGACTCATCAAATGAAATATTCATCAATTAATCCTCTGACAATAACAATATATACACAAAAATCAATCCAGGATTGATTTTTTGAGCCCAAACATGAAAACCAACCCCTGGCTTGCACATAATGTGAAATTTCTCTTCATTTCAACTTTATTATTGAGTATAAAAGCTGAAGTGTTCATAGAATTATTTGTTCTAAGTCAACTACAAAGGTGGGATTGAGAAAGGGTGTATGTGCCATGGAGATGTTCTGAAGTGCTATCAGAGCTGGCTAATAAAGTTGTCAGATGTGTGTAAGAGCACGGCTAATCGGAGTCTCCCTGGAAGGCAACTGGTGGGGAGAGATACTGATCGCTGGGATCTGACAGGAGACCACCCAGGGTAGCTCAGAGGCTGCCGCGTACCAGGCAGGATCAAAGAAGGGGAAGAGCAGTGTAAAATAAACTAAACTCAGGAACAGGGGTATGGAAACTATCTTGATAGGGGAAGCACTGACACTGCTGCAGCCGAATCAGTAAATCTTGAGGTTGAGGCATGTTGCTTGCAGGGATTGTAATGAATTCCCAGAGGCAGAAAATGAGATAATAATTTGTCAGATCTCTAACTTGTAATTCATACCACTTTTTCAATGGAAAGGGAAATTGCAGCAGGTTCTGTGTGCGTTGGGGTGGCAAGTGCATTGCTGTTGCTCTCTTTATTTATATAATCCACTTCAGGGTGTACAATATATGTAGATATGATGATAGGTCTTTCCTAAAATGACAGCATATTAATCTGATGAGAAGTTAAAACATCAGTTTGTATAGGTACTAGTGTTACTTCGTTTGTGATCGGATTGATGCTGGGAAGTGTTTTTGTACCAGATGATATATCAAAACGCAAAAGGTACATAGTAGAAATCCCAGATAAGAAAATCTCTCAAATATCTCAAGATAAATCCAGGTTGCTTTTTATATGAGGTACAAAAGAAAAGTAGCCTAGTTCCTGCATTCTATGTATAAGCTTTTAGGTTTTAACTCCTCACCAGATTAATATTGTATGCAACCTTACCTCCAACATCGGAAACACTGATGGTGACTTGTTGAGTAAGTTCTTGCCTCTGAATGTAGTATGAAGGAGATAAAAATCCTCCAAGCGGAGGAACTCAATTTTTGTTCTTTGTGTCACCTCTGGCAGTGATTCACTTCTTCCTTACCATATCTAAAAATCATTTGCAGGCTGTAAAGAAGAACCCAAATGATGTTGAAGAGTTGAAAATTGGCACACTGCAGCATGCAGACAATTATCAAATAGGAGATATATTAACTTTTAGATGGGTCTTTTTGAATGTGTGTATTCACAGTGCAGATCAGCATTAACATATTTATCAAGTTCTAGATGCGTGAAAGGTGGAAACACACTTCAGGAATATTTGATTGATATGTATTTCCTCAGTCATAAAACTACAGAGAATTTTGGTAAGAACACAGACTGTGAAATACTGTGTTGTTATTTTTACTTTCCTAGTTGAATGCTAAGACCACCGTCTTCAAAAACGGTATGTGTGATAGGAACAAGGATGTTGTCATAACTGTTTGTCAGCATATTAAGTATTCAGATGTATGCGATGAATTTGGCTCCAAGGAGAGTATCAGGACCTATATCTGTTCACATTTAATATTTCTTTCTAAATTATTACTGCAAAGTATGACTCATTGCAGGAGAATTTTTGTTTGCTCTTTCAATTTACAGTTCTATTAAGAGTCTTAAAGTGTAGACAGTTTCACAAATTATATTCATAGGGTTTGCAGTTGTCATGTAATTAGAACTGAAGGAAGTTAGGAGAGAATATGGTAGTTGGTATAACTTTTAGATATATTAAAGTTGAGTCTGAATTCCGTTTCAAGTCTTTTGTTTCAACTATGCTTCATACATTTTTTTATATGTATAGATTTACATAATCAATCCCTGTGGGAAATGTACTGTTACCAGAAAGTGAGTAATAAAGAGTAACTTGAAGGTAGAGAGCATGTATATATTTCAAAACATGTTTCAATAATTTATTTTTATAATGTTTATTCAGATTTACCTTTGTGATATATATCTTATTGGCAATGTATATTTTAAATTTTATTCATGAATTCTTGTATGCATTATTTCTAAATATGAGGCTAAAATGTACTATTATCATTTCTATGAAGCAGAGCAATTTCTTTTTAAAGCAGGTTAACATTAATTTGATAAAATAATGAAGTAATGCCTTTTATCTTTTGAGAGTCCGTTTATTGGATAATTTAATTTATGGATTATTTTAATAATTCAAATTACTTTAGTGTTGCGGAATGTTTTTTTTTTTCCCCCTTCATATATAAATTTCCTCAGATTGGGTTGGTCTTATGCCGTCAGCTACAGCTAAACTGGCAATGTTGCTCAATAAATGCAGAGCCATTATTCAGATGTAACACATTAGAACAGATTAAAATTCTTAATTTTCCATTTTCTTTAAAGCACATCATGCAAGTTTTCTTCTTTCAGCAGGGACCTCGTATCTTGATTCCAAACTGGATATTTGCAGCGCATCTAATCCGTCCTCCACCCCCTGTGCTAATTAAATGCTGCAGCAGTGGGAGGCCTAGCTACGAAAGTGGTCAGCAGGGGCTGGTCCCAGCTGGCAGCAGTGCTGGGTCCCAAAGTATCACTTTAATATGTGACCTAAGAGCATTGCTCATGTCAAGGCTTTCAGGGGTTCCCTGCTTTGTCGTAAGGTTGTACCTGCCTGTTGGAGTGAGCACGTCAGACCCACTAAACATCTACAGCAATTTAGTGGTTTTCAGTGGTTTTATTTCTATAAATTCTACTTTTAAAACTAATTAGTTAAAAACAAATACTCCCATTGGTTTTTTTTTTTTTCCCCTATCGTGCATATATGTGCTTGGTCTGTGCAATTTGAATTATAAATTAAAAGACTGAAATATATGAAGAATTTACCTACTCTGGGTTTTTTTAGGCAAATTTTTATGCTCTGTCATATGCTATTAGATCAGCATTTTCAGATGCATATGGTAAATTTAGACACCAAATCCATATCAAGGTATGAATTAAACGAAAATTATGTTAAATTTGTATTAAATGAAAGTACATTATTTTCTTATGATTACACTGTGAAATCTCACAAACTCCAAAAAAAGAATTCTGTCTTTTACAGGAAAGCCATTTTTATGTGTATGTCCAAAAAATATATATAGATGTCACATATTGGGCAGATGGATTGGGAAATACCAGGTGGGGTTTGTATTTTCAGCCCAATAGTATGTGTTTCATGAAGCTAATGTGAAGATTATGTCTAACAAAAAAGAAAATGATCTTGCATACAGACACTATCTAAACAAGCTGTTGTTAAATTGCACTTTAAAATCCTTTCTCAGGGGGAGTCCACTTGTTTTGCCTCACAAATAGAATCATAGAATTCTAGAATCAGCTTGGTTGGAAAAGACCTTTAAGATCATCAAGTCCATCCGTTACCCCAGCACCACCAAGGCCACCACTAAGCCGTGTCACTAAGGGACTTGTCTACATGGTTTGTGAACACTTTCAGGGACGGTGACTCCACCCCTGCTATGGGCAGCCTGTTCCAATGCCTGAACACCCTCTCTGTAAAGAAATTGTTCCTCATCTCCAATCTAAACCTCCCCTGGTTTAGCTTGATGCCATTTCCTCTTGTGCTGTCACTTGTTACTTGGAGGAAGAGACCAGCCACCTCCTGGCTGCATCCTCCTTTCAGGTAGTTGTAGAGAGCGATAAGGTGCCCCCTGAGCCTTCTCTTTTCCAGAGTAAACTCCCCCAGTTCCCTCAGCCATTCCTCATCACACTTGTGCTCCATTGCCCTTCAGCAGCTCCATTGCCCCTTTTCTGGATCCACTCCAGCACCTCAATATCTCTCTTTTTCAGCCCCTATGTCTACTGTCTGAAAATGCCTAAAAGCAGAACATCTCTGTACATCATTTCTTAACAGCATTAGATTTACCTTTTTAACTTCAATTTCATGACTTGGACCTCAGTTTGGCAAAGCATGTATATATGTATGTAGAAACACATTGCAAGCCATTGCAGCATGGTCTGATGGATGTTCAGAAGGTATGGGTCCTGTTCATGCCTCTCTCTGTGTCCCACAGGGTGATTTGGTGGCAGACCACAGCACCCTCCTGTTACAGAGGGAGACCTACCTTTTTTCATGTAAAACTCATTTGATACCTAATGATGAAAGCCACTGTTGTAACACCGATTATTATGCAGGTGATGCTTTAACATGATTTTGTACTAATGGAAAATTAAAATCATGCTTCAGTTTTATCGCACACTTGCATGTCTTGCAGAAGTATGGCCTAAATATCTCAGCCGCTTTGAATTCAGTTTGGCTGAGACTTGGGCTTTGTTTCAATATGCTTAAATTTCAGCATATGTTCAGCTGAATGAGAGCTTTGGTGTACAGATGACAAGTCTAGATGTTACCATTTGCATCATTCCTTCTTCATTTAAAAAAAATCAAAACATGCATTACAGGTGCAGAGTTTTGATTCACACTGAGGTGGGAATTGGTGTCGGGGGCCATCCACTTTTCATTTGGTGTGCATGCTTGGCTCTAAATGAAAGTTAAGGATTTATGTTGTGTCCTGGGATTTTTTTATTTATTTTTTTACAACAAATCGTGCTGAGATTATTTGTGCTCTTCTCCTATCTTTGTATAATATTAGAAGTCTTACTGTACAGGTCAAACCTTGAACTGTTAAAAAATGAACCTTCCTAAAAGGATAAAGAGCCTGTAGCTGAATCTCCTAAATTTGTTTTCTGCATCATTCTTTTTCACACTAATATGCTGTAGTTCCATTTGAATAATAAACTGACATTCATGTAACAAAACAGGATGGAAATTCAGAGGTTGGTATTTTGCAATAGCAGCAGTAGAATGGGGAGACACTGCAGTCTGTCCTTTCCCCTGTTCACTCTGTTACGTGTTGTCTCTGCAGCTGATACGGCCCTGCTCCAGCTTTGGCTTTGCAGCTGATAAGGGTCTCTGAACAATGAATTATTTTAGAACTGTACTTTGCCATGTGAGCCACGTTACCTAGGTGAAATGTGGTGAGTTGTAGAAAAAAGATAAGTCTATATTCTGTGGCCAGTTGGAAATAATTTCCTTGCATTTGTGAGTCTTAGTCTTGTATCATCTTGATGTGGCTTTTGTATTCTTTCTGAAATAGTTGCTACTACATTTAAGGTTTATATCACATAGTCGATAAGCTTTGCTGACATGGGCTTACTTTTAATAACATCTTTGCTTTATTAAAGAGATATATGTCTTTTTACATGAAAAATAAATCTCTTTTAAGAGATAAAAATGGTGGGATTTCTGACTAGACAAGCAGCAAATAAAACACTTTTTATCTTATGTCACTTCTTAACTGCACATTAAGGTTTATCACAGACTCCAATAATAATGTAGTTGTAGGGATTTTCCATAAGTTTTATTAGTAGAATTTAAAACATGTCTATTTTTGCAAAGATGCAGGCCTGTCAGTCTCAAATTCATAACTGAGAATTTATATGTTTTGTAAAAAAGTAAGAGACAACACATTTGGCTAAATATATCTAACCACATAATTTTTCTGTGCGTGTAATACAGACGTGTGTGTTAGAATTCCTACTCTGTCATTGAAGGTATGATTTTTCACAAGTGCCAAGATCAAGTTTTCTAACTCAGCATTGGGTTGAAGGTTGGGTAAAAGAAAAGAGAAGGAAAGAGGAGAAAGCACTTGGCAATATCTCAACTGCAAAAAACGTTTACAGCTGGACATAATTTCCAAAAAGGTTGTATTCCTGTACTTTTCCAAGGCAATTTCTATTCTAACTCACCAAATTCTCCATTTTAACCTGGGACTAACTGGCACTTTTGCCATGGGATTTTTTTCCTGGCATCAAGGAGAATCTCTAGGAAATAAGAAAGGACACTTGGTAGCCAAAGTAGATGTAGAAATGGCAAGGGTTACCATTTTCATCACTTTCAGATGAGTGGTTGCTGGGTGATCATGTGTACAACGTAATGACATCCCCGGGGAAGTGGATGCCTTAGTTGGGCTTTGAGGACTAGGGATTGCAGAGACTTGTTTCTGATACAAATGAAAGAGTAACTACAGATATTTGCATAAAAAGTAAAAATTAACTGCCCTCAACTGAAGTATAGAATGTTGTTGTCCCTCCAGGTGAATTGCTTCAGAAAAGCCGAAGTACAGCAAAAGCAAGCGGCTTTCATCCTTCTCAGCAATGGCTGCCACACATGCTTCATCAAGAGCTTTGATGCAAAAAAGGCACAGCCTTCAGAGGCACCTTGACCCATTTATTTGATGTAGTATAATGTTCATTATCAGTTGTTACACTCTGTAAATCTACTTCTTGCCTTAATCCTTCTGTCTTCCATATTCCTTTCGAAAGACACTTCTCATGAGAGCCTTTTACAAGAGAAGAGGCCTTGTTGTTTTGTTTAGACTCATAAAACAAATTGCCATCATAATTCAGGGGAAGAAGTTTTCCAAAGAAAAAACTTAATTGTATTTTAGAACTAAACTCAACATATATTCCGGCCTATTCGGATTACCATGTTTGCCTCCACCATTCCATATCCTCAGCTGTTTCTTTGGTTTTGACTTAACTTATGGATATTTCTAACTCATGAAAGTACATGAAATATCTCAAGAGTTGCAGTAGGGTCGTGCTCGTGTAGGTTAGCACCCTTCAACACTGCCACATCACTGGGAATATTCACAAAACTGAGGAGTCTAACAGTAGTGTGTGTACTAACAGAGGGAATATTTGTCTGTTTGTCTGTGTGGACTCCACTCCTTTTCCTCTCTGCTTGAATTCCTTACGAGCAAGAAATAATCTCTAAAAGCATTTCAGATGAGAGTGCTCATAGGAGCTTTGATCAGCTCCTGGCTGCCAAAAGGTAGGCTTTACTAACTCAGTTACTGACAAGGGCTTGAACCCAGTATCAGTGGTGTATATGTGTCTGCAGCTGCTAGGTAAGTGTTGTGCATGTATGTGACATCATTTGTCAGACTTTGTGTGTGGCTTGATAGCTGATGTATTCAGTACTCTTCCAAGCATTCCGTCAAAACACTGATAGATCTTGTGAGTTCCTGGAGGTTTTGGGGAATGGTAGCTAAACACAGAAAACATATGAAAGCATTTTCCCTTTTGACACTTAGCAGCCTAACTTCGTGTCTAAGATGAGCTCAGAGTTTTATCTGAATCAGTTAATTATCTTACTGGTATTCTTTCTAAAGCCACTTTCATTGCTGACCTTGTTTGTGGAGGCACATACTGTTATCTAGGAAGGAGCCAACCCTTTATACCCACCCCAGCTCTCTGAGAGTGTAGTTTGATTGTTGAAATGCTAAGTTGCCTAGTGAAAGAGTCTTTAAATGAATCGTGCAGTGGGTTATGCATTTTGTCTCCATCTGTTATCAGTTAGAAGGTGAACCTTTCCATCCATTCAGGCGTATTCCAATATGCATTGTCTTTGTCTTGCTTCAAAAACATGCCAGAATGCGAAGTCTGCGAAGCATGAAGAAAAGCAAGTTGCAGACTTTTACAAAATGTTGTGCCTGTGATAGGAGGGCTGATTCTGGTGCCAAGCTCTGGCTAGCAAGTAATTGAATAGTACAGGTGTTGCCCAGAGGTACTTGCTCATTATGATGTAATTTGTGCTGATCTGTACACAAAGTAGACAGGTTGCTTGCTCCAGCTGTGAGTCCTCAAAATGTTGTAAGGACCAGCACTTCTACCATGTCTTCCCAAAGTGCTGTTAAGCTGCGGAGGAGCTAGGAGAGGGGTCTTTCCTTTCCTGCTGTTACAAGGTAGAGGACAAGGGGGCCTGAAGTGTCTGTGTAGCAGTGATATATGGCGCCATTCAGAGGGTACTGGTCCTACACTATGTGCAGACATACAGTATTTGCTGAATTTTTTGTCCTAGCTGAGCTGCTTTGGCAGGCCTCAGTGAAAAAGCTTCACAGTTCACATAGGAAATTGCCCCTTCTTTTTACCCTGTTTTTCTCACCTCCCCTCCGGCAGATTCATAGAAAACTGCTGCCCTTCCTGTCCCACAGACTCATTTCATTGTTGTTTTTTGGGAAATGACTTTCCTGAGCCTGTCTGCTCATTTTATAATCAGCGTCCTGAAGTTGCTGTTCTTTATTAGTTTAAATAAGCATTTATTTATTGCTTAACCATTACAAAGCATTTAGAAGAGTTCAGGAAGTGAACATGTTCTTTCATTAATTTCTGGACTGGTAACACGAAGAAAAGCAAATAGAAAATAATGGTATTGAGTGCAATACAAAGTGCCAGTGCTGGATTCTTGATATGTAAGCTAGATGCTAGACACGTATCTAGAACTTAATTTACTGTGTTGCCCAAATCTTTTTCCTCTTGCAGCATGCTAAATAGTAATTTATTTATTTTTTGTGTTGTCACTTGATCGGTCTTTTGAAGAGTAGGATGAGACCCATAACCTGCCTCAAAGGGTTTCTAGCCAAAGCTTCACACAGTAAAAAGATAAATATCATTTATTCTCCTTTCACAGCTACAGATACTGAGACACAACAGGCTTGTGACTTGTCTGAAATACAGATTCTAATTCAGCAGCACAGCTGGTTTGCAATTTAAGAGTTTGGCTCTTATAGTTCTGTGCATAAGCCATTTGACCATGTTTGTTTTCCTGTATCTTTGGTAGGCAATATTTTTAACCAGTCTATTTCTAAACTACTTACCAGTAGCTCATGCATCCTAGCACTGTTCCTGAAGCAGATGATTATATTAACTGCACTCAGAGCGTTTGTAATAAAGAAAACCTGCTGTTTTCTGAGCCATTCACTTTAAATTGTTTATGCTCTGGCTGTGGGTAAAACTGTGGAATACAATGTGAATACAATATTCAGATATAAGTGTATTCTGTGATTGTATTATACTTTAAAATAAGTATCAAATATTGATTTTGCTTTTATTTTTTAATTACAAGAGTCGCATGTTCAGCTCTAATTTCACCGTTCGGCTGGTTTGCTCAGTTGTTGAAAGGAGCTGCCCAAATGCCTGGGTTCTTTCTTCACTGCTTTTACCTGGTAGAATTGTGCTTTGCTCTTTAACTTCAGTACAGCAGTATGCCTTGCCACCAAACTGAAATGATGTGAAAAATTTAGTTATATATCACACTTATTTTTGTTCTAAGTGACATGATTGGCCCCACTAATCGTGTGACTAACCTCATAATATTCAGTCTCTCTTCCCCAGGAAACATGACTCTGTTCTTCCCCATTTAATTTGATGCCAGACCATGTGGTGTTTCTTTCAAGTTCTTCTTTATCTCAGTGTTGTAGTGTGGGGGACCTCTCTAGATTATTTCAATCTCTCTTCATATGTAAAGATAATGGTAACATCCACAATGGGAAACAGTAACTGTAAGAAAGCACACAGCTTGGCGTTTCCTCTTTTTTAATTCTCCCAACTTCAACCATGGTCTTTCCTCTGAAAGAATGAAAACCATGGAGCTTATCAAAATAACTTACCTCCCTGACTATTGATTGTCTCCTTTAATAGCCTGTTAGAATTAGATGGAAAAAATACTTTTTAGATCTTTTGGTCTGCCCCCCTGCTAGTTCAGCATTGCTCTCTTCATTATGCCACTGAGTATTTCTTCTAGTTTGTTGAGAAATTATTCTACGGTTTCACTGTCAGGAAGATTTTCCTTACAGGCAGCATGCATTTTTCCCTTTTTTTTTTTTTTTTTAACTATTCCTAGTTATATTTCCTTATCATTCCAATTTTCCTCTTTCTTACCGTGTACTTAGACAATTCACGCAGTCCTGCATGACTACCTCTTGGCTAAGCTGAGAGTTTTTTGGTGATTCAGCATGTAATTATTCTTGTGTGTTTCTCTTTTAATTATCTCTTACTTCAGTATCTTGATACTGAAAGTGATAGGGAAGATTACAGAACTGAATATGAAAGACTTCTATTACCTGTGATTTCCTAAGCTTTTTTTTCCTCACTTCTACCCTTGTTACTCTGCAAACCTACTCTATTATTCTGCAAACTTGATATAAGTTTAGCAATTGATACAATCTCAAGGTCACTGCCTTTTAAATTTGTTTCTCTCTTACATGTATGATCTTTGAACTATTTTCTTTGTTTTATTCAGTGTCATTTTCGTGATCCTAATCTAATGTTTTTTGTATTTTTCTACATAGAGATCTGAATCTGAGAACCCTGTTGGTTCTTTTGTATTATTTGTATTCTCCAGTATTTGCATCTATGGCCAGTTAAGGATTGTGTTACCATAATCATTATCCTCTTCTAGTTTGTAACGACATTAAAACAGGACTATGCCAACAAATTTATTTTTAGCAGTGTGGTATTAATAAGATGTTGTCTGTACTGAAATTCAGATGAGTCCTTTGTCCTGCATTTTTAATATTGATTTATTCATTTATTATTTTTCATAGATCTGCCTTATGTTTTATTCATGATTCTAGTGTCCCGTGTACTTCCCCCCCACAATTTGAAGATGCAGGGTCATGTTGAAAATGGTTCATCACAGAGTTGTGAATGGTTCAATACCTTGGTGGTGATGGGACATCTGAGCTAGTGGGAATGGAGCTTTTCTAATCTCCTTTAGTCAAAGCTCAGTCCCCATTCAGAGCACCAGTTCCCAAGCAAGTAGAGTCCCTCCTTCACAAAGGATTATCTTCCAGTAAACACTTGCCACCAGTTAAAGATTTTCAAAATGAATTATACCTATGTTAAAAGGACTTTCCTGACATCTTTTCATGTCACTCATCCTTGGTGTTGCTATTCTCAGATTATAAATTTTGTTGTGCGTGAAGTATTCTTCGATATTTTTGTATATGATTAATCAGAAATTCAAGGCGTGTGGTAATCCACATTTTTATGACTAATTATTATTATATGTCTGTTTCTGCTGCCTCAGTTCAGAATAGTGGAAAGGCAAAATGCACATCTTTTAATAAGGTATGGAGAAGCTTAAGTACTATTAGCAAAAGCCTCTATTTGCATGCTTTATTTTCGTAATATGTGTTGGCTTGTAAAATTAATTCAGGCAGGAGTTAATTCAGTTTTTTAACTTAAAATTTAGCTCCAACTTTATTTGGCAGTTCTGTAAGCTAGAGTGACTGTCTTAAGTGCTGAAACACTGACAACATGATTGCAATTTAGTGTAGTAACAGAAAAGAATTAATTATTTGGGTTTACTCTGTCTGTTGATTGGATGGCAGCAAGATAAGATTTATATGAAAACTGTACATTTAGTTAATTTCTCTTTAAATTAAAGCCTCAAGGTGCTGCATTGAACTGACCATTGTCTTCTGTGAGTTTGAAAACAGACATACAATGACCTGTCAGCATTCTTCTGCAGTGCCATTGTGCATAAATAATTATTATTGCTTTTACTGTTAACCTGCTGACTGTACTCGGTGCCAAAATATGTATCACAGCTACCATTTGCAAGTTTCAGTACACTAATTCAGGCTATTCTTTTATTGTGTAGTAAAATATTACCTTGGTTTTTAGAAGCTTTGACCTACGGCATACAGGTAAAGCTGGTATTTTATCAAAGTTACTGTTGATTCAGGGTGGGGCCTGTGTTTAAAAATGCTGATTTTGGTATGCTGGATCTGGTTTTGAGTGGTGGTGTGTGTTCAACAATCCTTTTAAAGTCATTAGAAATAGTTCACTTCATAGTTTTAAAGAGAATTAAATCTAGGCTGTCCTGAGCTGGATGTTTCCTTGAAAAAATACAACAGAAATCAGCTATGAATCAGTACTTTAAGGCCAGAAATCCGTAATTTTTTTTATTCTCAGAACTTTGAGAACATGTTCTGCTCTGTGTCTCATGTTTATTTCTCTCCTTTTTTAATTCCCTGGGTGTTTGCTGTCTGTTATTTCTCGCTTTCGTCCTTTGCGGTTACTTTATGTCCTCCCACTTTCCTGCTTTTCCACATCATTCAGCTTGGGTGATTTTTTACTTTCCTATTTATCTCTTTTCTTCTTTGCTGCAGATCACTGGGCATCTGGGGGCGAACAGCATTCAGGTCCTTGATAGTGAGGTTGAGCAATTACCTTTGTCATTTTCCTTTATTTTGGCGGCTCTCATCAGTTTGTGGAAATCTGTCTGAGACATTAACGGGACAAGGGGGAACGGCTTTAAACTGAAAGAGGGGAGATTTAGATGAGATCTTAGAAAGACGTTCTTCCCTGTAAGGGTGGTGAAGCCTTGGCATTGTCAGTGGTTTTGTCCTTTACTGACCTCATTGAATTGCACCTGGCAAGAAGCAGGCATGGCTGTGCTAAAATAAATAGAGATATCTGTAAATGTCAGAACAGGATTTGAAAGAAGATTCTCATTAAAAAAAAAAAATAAAAAAAATGTCAGTGATACAAAACAGAAAAAATAAAGATCCTCTACTATTCTTTGTGGTATGAAATATACTATAAGGTTGCCAAGCAGGGAATCATTAGAACAAATGTGTAGCAAATCCAGGAAAGTTAATGTTCATGTTAAGCTAAAGTTTATATTCAGAAGAACTGCAATTGCAGTGTCTTTAAGAAGTACACAAAAAAATTGTACATTTCAAGTGTAGTTACTACTGTATTAGTTGTTTCTTAACAAATTTTATTTTTGATACAGTTAAAATTGCAGTGTAAATGAATATTGTATTAAACTTATGCATGCACCTAAGAACAGCATATGCTGCATTTAATATCTTCTCCCCGTCTCATTTTTCCTTTTCAATTTACTTTTTTATTTCAAGCCAGTACAGTAGAGCCACATAATAAATGTATTATTGAAAGTATTGAAAGTCTTCATTGATGACATAGATTTGGGAATGTTTCACACAGCAGAAAATGCAGAAGCTTTCCTGAAGGGGTGGAGGGAAAGTGTTTAAATTTTAAGTAGCAAATACAGACAGCTCTCAAAGGGGGAGCACAGTATTTACATATTTCTCAGAGTTTTCTGCCTGTTCTCACTTCTCAGGGAAAACTACCCATCTTTTCCACGTGGCCTGATGATCGTATCAGTGTTGGCATGAGCTTGCACTTACTGTTACAAAAATTGAAACCAGATTTTAACAATACACTCACTTAAAACTGTGAACCTTTACCTAGGGAGTAACAGGACATTTCAGTCTTCTGTATGCTTGAGAAAACACTGAGGCTAAGATTAGTCAGCTCTTTAGGCAGCTGTGGTTTAGCCTTTCTGTTTCTGACTACCAGAAGTAAAACTTCAGGGTAAGCCTATGTCATCTGTCAGCCACTGGCATGAGTCTGCCACAGACTAGTATGCTCTGCTTCCATTGGATCACAGAATGGTTTGGGTTGAAAGGGACTTTAAAGCCCATCCAGTTCCAACCCCCTGCCGTGGGCAGGGACACCTTCCACTAGACCAGGTTGCTCCAAGCCCCATCCAGCCTGGCCTTGAACACTGCCAGGGTTGGGGCAGCCACAGCTTCTCTGGGCAACCTGTGCCAGGGCCTCACCACCCTCACAGGGAGGAACTTCTGCCTAACATCTCATCTCTATCTTCCCTCTGTCAGCCTAAAGCCATTCCCCCTTGCCCTGTCCCTACAGACCCTTGTCCAAAGCCGCTCTCCAGGTTTCTTGCAGCCCCTTTAGGGCACTGGCAGCTGCTCTAAGGTCTCCCCTTAAGGAGCCTTCTCTTCTCCAGTCTGAACTAGCCCAGCTCTCTCAGCCTGTCTGCAGAGCAGAGCTACTCCAGCCCTCACAGCATCTCCGTGGCCTCCTCTGGACTCTCTCCAACAGCTTCACATCCCTGTTATGTTGTTTCCCCTGCGCTGGGCACAGGACTGCAGGGGGAATCTCCCCAGAGCACAGCAGAGGTGGAGGGTCCCCTCCCTTGACCTGCTGTTCACACTCTGGGGATGTCCTTTCTTGTGCTTGCAAGCAAGCATGCATATGCCTACAGGGGTGGAGGGAAGAAACTCACCTGAGATATCTCACAGGTCCAAGCCTTCCTTTGTGCAACTGCATGGATGGGGCAGAACCAGTCTCTGTTTTATGAAGCAGTCTGTGTCTCTACTTTGAAACACAGCCCAATCTCTGACCCTGAGGGCAAATGACATACTGCAACTCTTAACACATGCAGGTAAATTTTTTGCTCTCCCTGCTCTTCTCCAGCACAAATGGATGCTGCCTTCTCTATGTTGCCCACTGGGAATGGCCTAGGATCCTGCTACAGAGTACTGTTCACTGTTTGGAGAACATAGGTTGAAAATGAGGCAGGGGATACAGCAATATGCCAGAGCTTGAGTTGGCATCCCTGCTCAGCTTAGTGTACTTGGAGCGTCTGAGGCTGTGCCACCACTGGAATAATTGTTTGCTAAAGGGAGAAAAGAACTATATCATGTTTACACCTATTTTCAAGCCAGTACCTAAACTAGCAGTAGTAACAGAGCATATGAAACCTTTCTATACAGAACTGCTCCTGCCTGGGTAAAATAAGTGATTTTAACTCTCTGCTGCATTCTTGTTTCATAACTTTGTAATTTGTGTTGCTAGTGGATAAAAAAAATAAATAAAAAGATGATTTCAGCAAAGGGATTGAGAACATGCAGAATGCAGGCATTTTTTTCCAGCTAGAACAATATTCTTTTAGGGCATTTTGAAAGATGCAGTAGCTGATTCTGAAGCTAATTTAACTGCATGGATGTGCAGTGCTGTGTTTCTTAAGTGTGATTTGTGAGAGGAACAGGTAACTTAGGTAGCTATGAGTTAATGAAGCTGCAAACTTAAGTGGCTGATGTAGTTTTCACTCTCATTTTATTTAAAGGGAGACTGCCAGCTTGGACTACAGTCAATTTGCAAAAAGTGTTTTAGATACTTACTGAAAACACATCACAGTGTGCTCGCCAATTTTAGTGGCTTTGTAGTCATGTTTTCTAATGAACGTGTTTTTCTCCTGGTATCAGTGAAGCTATACAGGGAATCTGATCATGCAAGCACTCGGATTCTGTATGATTTCTCTGCATATAGTTTTATGTATAAAGTTGTGCATTTGCCTACATGCCTGTTACACTGGAACTTGAATATTTATGAAGGGAGTCAAAGAAACTGACTATACATAGCAGAGTGTCAAAAACCCAGAGAAAACCTATTAGAAACATTGGGGGAGGGGGGGGGAGGGAAGAGGGGGACAGACAAGAACAAATGTTTTTGCAGTTTCTTGCAGTTTTAATAACTTTGGATGTTAGTTATAACATGAAAGATAAAAAGGTAGAAATGTGAGTTCCTGTTTAAAGGCTAATCAGTAGTTATACTTCTAAGATGGACCCTTTTCTGGCACACACAGAATCATTTAAAATTAGTTTTATTAATAGCTATACAAAAAACATGTTGTATTTTTCCCACTGTTTAGAATTTTTGCAGGAACTTGCAATGCAGACTGTTATAGCTGACAGTTATAATATATTGCCCTATGGGTACCATGTTAAGGTTGCTACTACAATTCACATGTTCAGCTATTTCCTGATTTTGTTTTAATTTCTGTTTTACTTTACTGTACAAAATGTTTAATGCTATTTTGGGACAGAATTTTGTAGAGATTTTTGGCTGGAAAGAGTAAACCAGTAAGAGAAGAACCCATTTTATCATACTAATTCTCTGGTATCCCTTTTGAGATTGGTCCTCAATATTCAGAAATCCATGCAAGCAGAAAAAACAGAGATTGTACGTTGTCAGGTCTTGTGGTAAGCAGCTTCTTTCAAGGTAGTACTGCTAAATGATCCTGTAATTGAGATATTCATTCCACCTCCACTGAAAAAATCTTACTCGACAGGAGATGCATTAGAGGAACTCTGCTTCAGCATCTTTGAAATCTGCAAGAAGGAACACTTTTTTCTTTGAAATTTTACTTTTCTCTCATTCACCATACATTATGTAAAGGAATGCTTAATCGTGAAAGTGTTGACTGTTAAGCTGCTTAGTTCTGAATACATATGCAATGTGCTTTTCCGTATTTACAAAATTTCACAATTTCTTATGGAAAGCTGTGTAAAATATATTAATGAGGATTTTTCACTAGGTCAGTACTCAGTCAAATTGAGACTAGTTTTCCCGGAAACTCTCAATAGCATATTTCTTCAGGGAGAACTATTCTCAAACAAAATGCATACGTTTTTACAGAACATTGTTTACTCTTTTGCAATGTAATATTTTTTTTAATCTGTCTAAACTTCATTAGCTGTTTCTGAGGTTCTTGATTTGGTCTCTTAACTAACGGTGTAATTTTGAAAGGCACAGAGGTACTATGGGTTTCCTAATGGGAAAGTGCATTTTTTAAATCTGATCATATTCAAACTATACTTTGAGCATAACCTGATGAAGGCACTTGATCCATCCAACTTTATCACTGTTACAGCACTATTTATTTTCATTCTGTTACGTCATCATTGGTATATCATTAAAATTGAATCATGTAGATCATCATCCATCTCCATGTAATTTCTGGATCCTTAAGATAATCAGTAATTTCTGGTTGCAGGAAATAAATTAATGAAAACTTGCAATTTTTAGCTCTAAATAAGGAAAACACATTCCCAGTTGCAGAAATTGCATGTTCTTCAGAGTTCCGCTGTTGTCATTGATATATTTAACATCTTCCATTAGAATGCAGCCACATCTCAGTTCTTTTTAACTGATTAAAATATCTAATCTGTCATCAGACATTTTGTACTTTGATTTAATCTGTATTGACATCTCCTGTATTTAATGATGATGTGTACCTTTAACTAAAACTCTTAATGCTTTATAAAAATCAGAAATAAAAATGATGTGGCATATCAGTTTTGGATCTTCATAAGATTTTTTTTTGTGCTAATTTTGCACACATGAATTAATCTTTCATTATAAAAAAAGCTTCCAGTCTAGGCAACTAAACTTTGCTAGGGCACAGTATAGTCTTCCTCCCGTAATGTGGTAACTCTCACCATGCATAACCTTCCTTCCCAAACAAACTGCAGTGCCTGAACTCCCTGGGAAGTGTTTGCAGATATCCACATGTCGGTCATGCTGATTTATCTCTATCTTTTCTGGAACTGAAATATTTTGACGTATCGGGAGACTTGCTTCTGTTAGCCAAAAACAACAGAGGGTGCTCTTTCATACTGCATACTAACATGTATATTTCCATAGCACTCTCACCCTGGCGTTCTCTTATCTCATTTTTCCTATGCTGCTTGCCTGAATATCTCAATATCAAAAAGTTTTAAGTCAAACGTGACTGCATTAATTCTTGTGAGTTTTCTGCCTGTCCTTCCCAAGTGGCACAGTATGATCAGAGTTATCCCTTTCCTTTCTTTTCTTTCCATACCAAGCTTCAGAATTTCTGCAGGGGGAAAAAAAATTTAAAAAAAGTAGTAGAATAGATTGTACAAGCCTTATTCTTTCATGGTACCACTGGATTCTTTTTGTCTCGTAAACACTTTTTCCAGTCTACCTATTGGCGGGTGGCCCGTGGAGTTATTGACAGCGAAATCCAATTAGACCTCCCTACTTGTCTTGTTGCTCATAGTCTCCAAATAGTTACTTAAGAAGTAGAGTTGGGAGATCTGGATTGCGTTCAGACCTCTGTCACACAATTCTTGTAAGAATTTAGGCAATTCTCTGAGCTTCATTTTTTTCCATCTGTAGAATAGGAGGAATGATAATTGTGTGCCAGCTGTCTTGTGGTGGGCAGAACATTCAAAAGTTTCTCTGTTCCCATCATACTCACAGCTCTACTGAAGCACTCTGCTTGCAAAGGTCTGTGAAGAATTTTCCACACTGACTGTTCATTGTCCCTGAGAGCCAGTGCTGAGGACATGAAACTGTCTTCAGTGCCTTCTATGCTTCTCAGGATGATGCCCGCTTGGGAAGGAACAGGAAGCTGTGGTGGCGGGGTGTACCATGCTGGGCTGAGATGCAGAGGAGAGAGGCAAAGAGAAGCAGATCTGGGGAAGCTGTTGGGACAGGCAGGGTTACATCAGTATGCAAAATGATTTGCCTCATCCTCTGAAAATCTGTGGTATCCAGCTACCTTGTGTTAGTCACAGTTGCTAACACAAAGCCTTCCCTTTCGGTACCACTGGTAATAGAAAGTACACAAATGGAATGAAATCACTTTTCTTTTAATATATTACTTTATTACACAGCACAAGCTATAGCTTGATGTTTTTCTTAGTGTGGTGAAGGTATTTGGGGATCTCAACCTTTATTACTTCTTCCATTACTAGACGTCCCTGCAGGTGCTTTGTGAGTTTTGTAAGTAATATGTATAAATACCCATTCGCAACCTGAAGTGAACTGCCTTGATGCTCACTGGTTACTCCAGACTCTTCAATGTACTCGTTTTTCAATGACTGTTCCCCTTCTTGGGAAAGCCAGTGGCATTTCTGAATCTCTAAGATCAGTTTTCTGAAGTACCTCTAAAACAGTACAAACTCCAGGGAGAGCAAAAGGCGTAACAGGCTTTCAGGGTTGTGAAGTGGGTGGTGTTTGGATGTGCAAAGTTTGTGTTTTCATTACATTAGTGTTTTACAAAACTTATGGTGTGGAAGTTTACTTTGCCTGGGGATGGCATTAACTTTGACTCCTGCTGTTTAATAAAAGAAAGTGAGTGCACACTGGAGCTGTAGCAAAAAACATTAAACATGGTATCTGCAAAAGCTAGCTCATTTGTCAAATATATTTCTTGAAATAATATGAGAAATTCTGCTGTGAAATAATTGAATTTAGAAAATGATATGTACAAGTGTTCTAAATTTAATTTGGCTTTCGAAATCTTTCTGTTAATGTACATACAATTAACACAAACGATAAATTTTATTTACACCTTTGGACTATGTCCAGGGAGACTTTTTCATATTTTTCTTTTGTGCGGTTGTTATATTTTGCTTGGTTTCTTATTAAGAAAAAAAAAGGGAAGAAAAATCTTCTACAATCCAGTATTTTCATGCAAAATTGCATCTTCTGAAGTGCACAGCATTCTGTTGAGTGTCCCTTGCACCTGTGTCCTGTCTGTGTAGATGTAATTACAAGACCAAGTCCAATATACTTAGGGCAAAAATACCCACTGGCTTTTTGGCAGGAAGAACTCCAGTGGCTTTTTGTTGCACAACCACTTTAATTTATCAGTTTCCTACACTGCAAAATATTGTTGTTTAGAATATGCATGCACTTGGAGTTTTAATTTCAGACTTACTTTGAAGCACTGTAGAACTCAGAAAGATATCCCTAGCTGTAAATCCCTGTTTCATAGAAATGCTGGATAGGTTTAGCTTAAAATTGCTTGGTTGGGTAGTTTGTTATGTTTTGGTTTGGTTTTTTTTTTTCCTTTAAATATTGCATAAGAGAGGAATAAAGGAGCATAACACAAAATATTTTAGATCTGTCTACTGTTTTGTTATGGTTTATCACTTAAGCGCACAATTTTTTGCTTTGTACATGTGTAAAATGGGTGTAGCAGCACATAAGTTACTGAAATGATAAGCAGTACAAGTAAGTACCATGTGTAAAAGAAGATGATTAGTATCTGATGCCATTATTTTAGAAATACGCGGATCTATTAATCTGTAACTGGAAAATACATTGATCTAAATGAAATGTCATGTGTTAAAATGTTAGGCAAAGATAACATGAGTGGCAAACATTTTGTGTCCTATTTAAATAGCATGCCAGCTTCGTACTTTGGGGATGTGTTTAACGTCTGACATAGGCCAGTTCCCAAATTCTGATCTGGCAGATTTGAGTTCTAATTGATAATTTATATGGCTTGCAGTGCAGGTTCAGTTTTAATAATGCAACTGCAGAAATACTATTCCTTGAAAATTACTTTACCACAGAATAGTTAACAGCACAAATCATGTATCTTAATTTACGTGTGGTAGGTGTGGATGCAAAAAATTACTGTAATTTCTATGATTTACCATAAAAAGTGTATCAAATGTGGTTTCATGGTGTGCAAATTGTGCTAGGGATTAGAGATTTATTGGAACAGCGCTACTGACAGCAGTGTTACAAAGTCAAAGATAATTTTTTAGTTTCTGTTTGTAACAATGCCACATTGGAAAATTTGAATCAGTTCAAATATTTATGTCAGTATTTTCAGTGTGGTCTGAATGGTGTTTAACAATAGTGAGGCCTGAAAAACTAGTAGAAAAGATAGCATACAGCCCAGCATCTTAATTTCTGTTAAAATACTTACCATTTTTTGCTTATTTTACCCTT